>CM074718.1:472380824-473061181 GCA_037306005.1 Rhinophrynus dorsalis
TGGACATATGTGCTGGCACAGTTTGCAGCGAGGTTTCTTGCATTGTCTGGTACCTTTTTCTGTATTCTTCTCATCAGTGTGTAGTTTCCTGTTGATTAATTTTTGCTGAAGGTTTGGTGGTTGCCTAAAGGCCAAAATAGGGGTTTCAGAGAAGATATTTTTCAGAGTCTCATCTTCTGTCAGAATTGGTTGTAGGTCTTTAATAATTTTCCGTATTTGTTCCAGAGTTGGGTTGTAGGTGACAACGAGTGGTACCCGTGTAGAGATTTTTTTCTCCCTGTACTGTAGCAGGTGTGTGCGTGGTGTTCTTAAAGCAGAGTGGATTTGTTTGGTGATAATCCTTGATTTGTAGCCTTTCTGTCTCATAGACTGGGAGAGTACATTTAGATGTGCATTACGGTCATTAGGGTCAGAGCAAATTCGATGGTACCTAGTGGCTTGGCTGTAGATGATGCCCTGTTTAGTATGGGAGGGGTGGAAGCTGGTGCTGTGGAGGTAACTGCATCTGTCTGTGGGCTTTTTGTAGAGCGAGGTGTGGATTGTGCCATTGGTACATGCCACCGTTGTGTCCAGAAAGTTTACAGATATTGTAGAGTATTCCATTTTTAGTTTGATTGAGGGGTGGTATGAATTAAAAGAATCATGGAATTGTATGAGTTTTTCCTCGCTTTCGGTCCAAATGATGAAAATATCATCGATGTATCTGTAATACTTGTATGGTTTTGTATGTTGTGTGTCTAGGAATTTCTGTTCTAGGTCTGCCATAAACAGGTTAGCATATTGGGGTGCCATCTTAGTGCCCATGGCAGTGCCCATGGTTTGTAGGTAGACCTCATTGTTAAAACAGAAATAATTATGTGTGAGGATGAATAGTGTCAGTTCTGCGATAATTTGGGGGCTGTATTTTTGGTTGTCAGTGTGGGAGAGAAAATTGAGGCAAGCGTTGATGCCATCTTTATGTGGAATATTGCTGTACAGAGATTCCACGTCCATAGTTACTAGGATGGTGTTGGCAGGGAGGTTCGTGATTGGGCTGAGTTTGTTGAGGAAGTCAGTGGTGTCTTTTATGAAGCTGTTGGTATTGGTGACAAGAGGTTTTAGGATATTTTCTACGAGTCCTGAGATTTGTTCTGTAAGTGTTCCCATTCCTGTAATTATGGGTCTGCCAGGATTATCCTTCTTGTGGATTTTGGGAAGCATATAGAAGGTGCCCATGTCCGCACTGGTGGGTATGAGTGATTCCAATTCTGGTTGTAGCTTCTTAGGGAAGGATTTGATGAGCTCCCTAAGTTGCAATGTATATTCCTTGGTGGGATCTTCATTTAGTTTTCTGTAGTATTTGCCATCTGACAATTGCCTGTCCCCCTCTTTTATGTAGTCTGGGGTGTTCATTATCACCACTGCTCCTCCCTTGTCTGCTGGTTTGATGGTGATAGCATGATTCTTCCTCAAGTCACTTATTGCAGTTTGTTCCTGTACATTGAGATTATGAAAAATATCCTTTTTGTTTTGTTTGGTCGCCAAGGATGCAGTTCTTAGACGGAAACTTTCAATGTAGCTGTCCAATTTGGCATTTCGTCCTGGTGCTGGAGT
Organism: Rhinophrynus dorsalis; assembly: GCA_037306005.1. Classification (NCBI taxonomy): domain Eukaryota; kingdom Metazoa; phylum Chordata; class Amphibia; order Anura; family Rhinophrynidae; genus Rhinophrynus; species Rhinophrynus dorsalis. The sequence goes on from CM074718.1 coordinate 472,382,418, forward strand.
GAAGTGGGTGTTCTTTTTGCTGTTGGTGTAATTCATTGTTGTTTCAGTGTTCTCTTTATCATGGAAGTATTCCTTAAGTCGCATCCTTCTGAAGAATTCTTCCAAGTCAGAGTACAGCTGGATGTGATCAAGTTTTGTGCTAGGACAAAATGATAGTCCTTTAGAGAGGACTGATACTTCTGACTCTGATAGTTCATAATCAGAAATATTAACAATCCCTGATTTCTCTTGTGATTTGTCTTGTACTGCCAGATGTCTGTGGTGATCTTGTTGAAGTCTGATGAGTTTATTATTTTTCTTTTTGAGAAGGTCCTGTTGGAGCTTTTTGTAAGAACAGTGTAAATCATTTTCTAGTTGTTCAGCGATATATATATTATTATGTATATGTGTGTATGTATGTATATATGTATGTGCATATGTGTGTATGTGTGTATATGTATGCATGTTTGTGTGTATGTATGCATGTGTGTGCATGTGTATGTGTGCATGTGTATATATATGTGTATGTGTGTGTGTGTGTGTGTGTGTGTATGTATGTATGTGTGTATATATATGTGTATGTATGTATGTATGTGTGTATATATATATATATGTATGTGTATATGTGTATATATATATGTGTATATGTGTGTGTGTGTGTATATACGTGTGTGTATCATGTGTATATGGGTATGTATGTATATATGTGTGTGTGTGTGTATATATGTGTGTGTGTATCATGTGTATATGGGTATGTATGTATATGTGTGTGTATATATGTATGTGTGTATGTATGTATGTATGTATATATGCATATGTATGTGTATGTATGTATGTGTATATGTGTGTATGTGTATGCATGTTTATGTATGTGTGTGTGTATGTATGTATGTATGTGTGTGTGTATGTGTATGCATGTTTATGTATGTGTATGTGTGTATATGTGTGTGTATATGTGTATGTATATGTGTATGTGTATATATGTATGTGTATGTGTTTATGTATGTGTATATATATATATATATATATATATGTGTGTGTATGTGTGTATATGTATGTATGTGTATATATATATATATATATATATATATATATATATGTATATATGTATGTGTGTATTTATATGTGTATGTGTGTACATGTGTGTGTATATGTATGTATATTTGTATGTGTGTGTATATGTGTATATGTGTATATGTATGTGTGTATATATATTTGTGTGTATGTGTATGCATGTGTATGTGTTTGTATATGTGTGTGTGTATATGTATGTGTGTGTGTGGATATATGTATATATGTATGTATATGTGTATATATGTATAAATGTATGTATATGGGTGTATGTTTGTATGTGTGTGTGTGTATGTATGTATGTATGTGCACATATGGGCGCATATTGTATATAGGCCTGCATGCACATGCTGGATTGTTGGATGGCAATTCTAGCACTCCTAACATGTGCAAACTTTTTTTAATTCTCACCACTCCATTATCATCTCCTGCATTTTTTTCCCTCTCCCCCCACTCCAATCCTTACAAAAGGTATTTACGACCTTCTACAAGTAGAGTGTAGATGCTCTGACCTTATCTGCTGCTATGTTTTCTTAAACCTACACACAGCCAAACTTGAATTTTATGTATCACTGTGAATTCTGTGTCCTTTTAGTCAGAAATGCTTTAGACTTGAGAAAGGGAGGTTCTCCCGAAAGCTTGTCAATCCAAAATTCTGTTAGTCCAATAAAAAAGGTATTACAAGATACTTATTTTGTTTGTTATTTTACATATATATATATATATATAAATATATTTAGTTAACATTTAAAGTGAACCTATCACATTTAAATCCTTTTTCACTCCTTTCCATACCTGGGAACTCTCCGGTTTTGCCCTGGAGACCCCGGATTTCACAGTGAATTACCGGGTCTCCAAGCAGTTTCTCAATCTCCAGGTTGCTCTCCATCCTGCCCCAGTTCCTCCCATTCCCTGCCCTCTTACCCTCATTCACCATATATTTTGCCTTTTTTTAAAAAAATTTTATCCCGTCCCCTCACAACTAAGCCCCGCCCCTTTCATGGAGCAAATCTCGTAATTTCCCTTCCCTATCGCGCTGGCAAGTCTGCCCTTCGGGTAGCCCTGCCTGTCAAGTTCCCAGGTATGCTCATTTCTGTCACCAGCGTAATTTCAGTCTCCTTTCTTTGCATTCCTCTGCTGATCCAGATGCAGATGTTTGTTACAGCTGTCTCTTGGCAGTCAGTTTTACTTGCTTGCACTCATGTGGGCCTGTTATTTCTTAGAGGTTATGATGCAAATTGCAACCTTCACCAACATTAGTTTAGGTAGCCACATAGGCTGACATACAGACCTTCCTTATTTCAACCTTATGTTGAAGTAAAATTTCAGCTTGCTGGACCTTAAAGTGCTTGTTCAAGGAAAGTAACCTGTAAGAACTAATCATTGCCTAGCATAGAACCTTTCACAACAGGTGACAAAACGAATGCTCATTTTACATCGGTAACTTTTATAGCATGAATTTTTTTTTTTTTTTTAATTGACCAGAGGAAAATCTTGGTGCATTTTTAGTGTTAGAGCCGTAAGGCTTTCACAGTATCCCATTAAACAGAATGTATAAACAGAAGAGACACATTTGTATAGAAAACTCTGCTACCTGTGACTTCAGTGTGATTCTTTAACCCCTTAACGACTGGTGACATGTCAGGACCATCACGTTTTTTTGGGGGGGTTTTTTCCCTGAAGAACCAGTGACTGTCCTGCCACGTCGCGTATTTTGTGCTTACAGCTCTGCTGCATCAACAGAGTTGAAATGTTATGAAATGCATTTAAAAAGCACTAATTAGATATACACATGGGTGTGATCAAAGTGACTTGGCAACAGATTAACTTTCTTACACTTAAACACGGCAATTAAGGGTGGGTTTGTGAACCACTAGACTAAAAGAACCTTATAAACCCATCAAGAAAATGCTATTTAATCCAATGTCCATTTAACATGGGCTAAACCAACACAATAATGCTGTGTTGGTAACCTCACCCATGGGTAAAAGTAAGATTCTGAACAGTGGTCCCTTTCTCATGGACACACCACTGGAACACAGAAAATATGCAGGAAGGAAAGTCTTCACTGTGGCCTGCAGGGTCAGAATGTCTTTAACAGGAGCAATGTTGGAAGTTGCTTATTGTAATCTGTATTAAATAGCTAACCCATGTGATTGTCTGCCAGTAATATTCAGCTGTGGCTCATGTGAGCAGGCTGTCACCCATACCTCCTTGCAGTGGGAACTCCCAAGGGTTCACTTTTGAAAGGTTGCTCGCAAAAGAGCGTGCAACCTTTTAAGACTTTAATCATGTCTCCTTCCGTTTGAGCCTTAACATTTTTTTTTCTTACCTTTCTGCCGGGGCAGCCTCCTTCCGCAGCGTTAGGAACAGGCTCAGGGCGGGAGAGAGGCAGAATCGACTCCCATACGTGAGAGAAGAAATGTGTTTTCTAATAAAATCTAACGCTTATTGAATCATTTTAAAAATATACTGATAGCACTGGTCAGTAAAAATCCCGTTGTTGTGAGATAATTAATAGATTAGTGGACAGAACCACTCTGCGTGCAGGTGGGAGAGAGGCAGGATCAGATAACATACTTATTTGTGTAGGGATTTTGTTATAATAGCCTGTTCCTAATGCTGCGGAAGGAGGCTGCCTCAGCAGAAAGGTAATTAAAAAAAAAAAAAAAAAAGGTTGAGGCTCAAAAGGAAGGTGTGGAGAATCACCGGCTGTATAAGTAATGTGCACAACCATTAACTAGGCGACATGACAATCTTGTGCTGTCATGCACTGCGAGATTGTCATGTCACTATTTTAATCCAGGCAACATGGTTAAAGTCTTAAATGGTCGCATGCTGTTTTGTGTGCGATTTTTCAAAAGGATACCCTCCCAAGAGAAAAAGGTTTGTTCAGAACATGGGTGGCAGAATTGTGGCAGAGAGCTACAGGTTTGTCACCCATATGAAAGAGCCCTATAAAATTGTTCTTTGTAAGCAGAGCCATCAAAGTAAACCAGTGGTGTTACATTCTGTTGGGATGTTATCTTTATTGGCTAATGGGGCATGGTAGCTATATTGTATAGAGCAAGTGTTGGCAACTTGCAGCCCCAGCCGTGTTGAGCTAAATTTTCTTTCATTCTCAGCTTGTGATGATAGAACTGTAGTTCAACAACAGCTGGAGGTCTCACTAGCTCAGCAAATAGTGAGTCTGATTTACTAAGAAGTACTGAAGTGATTTTTGGGCCAAACCAACTGCAGCTAACAAATTCCCATTGGTTTGAATGATACTTTTAATCCCTGTGAATACAAAAGATGTTTCCAATACATTGACTTGCCCCACAGAAAGTAATGGGGATTCTGGGAATTTTTTTCTGTCTTTATGGGCAGTTGAAGTGTTCCAGAATTGCTCTAATTCTTCTTAGTACATAAGCTGTACCATTCCCCTAACTTTCACCTTCGTTACTTGTAAAAATAAAAAATAGATATAAACAAATGAGCAACTCTTTATAAAATGTAGTTGCGAACTCCTCCATTTGCCTTTCAGAAAGAGAGAGAGGGAGGACAGATGGAATTTAGACAGGCGTTTAGAGTAATTACTCTGTAACGAGGATTTTGTTGTGAAATTAGTATCTTAAGGAGGTGGCGCAGATATCTTTCAAAGGATGAATACCTCATTAAGAATCTGAATAAAGAAGGGGAGAAAGAAAAGGAGGGAAGTGACGCTTTACAATTGGAGCACAGCAGACACCTGCCTGGTTTTAAATAACAGCTTTGTCCTTAGTCTTTTTAAAACTTGTATCCGTTTCTCTGAACTGCTTTGTTTAAGTGATACAAATCGCCTGTGTTTTGCATACTGTGGAAAGTCTGTAATTCCAAAAATGTGTGTGGCTGCAGGAATAAAGCTTCTGCTGCAGGTTTATGACACGTGAAAGAGTGCCTGTGGGTTTGTGAGAGAATTGTGTCTGAATTAACATTCGGTGGGCTATGTGTAAAGACAAAAGTGGAGTAATTCTGGAGCAATCCAACTGCACCATAGAAGGCAAGATCTCCTATTGATTAAAATGGGGCTTTTAATCCCATGAATGCTAGCGATTTCCTACAAACTGCTTTGCAATGCGTTGGAGACATTGCCAGCATTCAAGTAGTTAAAATCCACACAAATCAATGAAAACTTTTAACACCTTAAAGCGGAACTTTCATGGTCCTACAACTAAAGCTTGCATGTCAAATACCCCCCATGTAACTAGATAGACGTTAGGCAATCGTCTTAAAAGTATTTAGTTATTTTGTAATCTGACCCGTTATTTGTTTAGCTACCACAATCAGGCCGCCGCCATCTTGGCAAAAAATGTCCACTGCGCATGGTTGAGTTGTCCGTGTTCGTGTCACTCAAGCCTCAGGATGTCCCTATCCACAGCCGTCGTCTTTTAGCACGTACGTGCTCGCACCTCACTGACATGACCGGATGTGCAGGATTCAAGGAGACCGCTAGGTCACATGGTTTAGCAGTGACTGACATAGGACTCGGGGTCAGGACGCACAAGCCCTGTGGGAGTGTCTTCTGCACCATATGGTGCGCGACGGTACAGCTCTACCCAAAGCATACGTCATCAGGTAAATAATTGAAGTCTGTGTTGCTTAATTTAGACACATTTAAAAGCGAAAAGACATACAACAATATGAACAGGGGACACAAAGGAAGACATGAAGCCACGATGATACAGAGGTGAAAGTTCCGCTTTAAGGACTATGGACTTGTATGTACGTCATGTGATTCGGGGACCTCTGGTTCCGATTCGGGGAAGAAAAAAATGTCCTGTGGTTTTTAAAGGGATAGTAATGTTTCATAATAAAAGCAGCACAAATGAATCTTCATAGTATTTGGGCCTTGGAGAGTGTTATTTCAATTCTGTCAGAGTTGTAGTTCAAGAGTAATTGAATAATAAAGTAGCACTGCTCAGCTAAGAGCAGCAGGGAATGTCCAGGTAGATTGCAGAGAGTGACAATCTTGAATTAAGATAAGGGGAAAAAGCTGAAAAACCAGTCAAGGGGGGCAGGGTTTTCATTGTTCTCACAGTAAGACTATTGACCCTTGATGTGAGTTATCTGGTCTATGGACTGGATTCCACATCTGAGGAGTGGGGGCTTACACTAGGTAAAAGGGGCGGGAGGGGAAACTTTATTATTAATTACTCTTGAACTACAACTCTCACAGTAATGAAATAACACACTCTATGGCTCAAATATCACTTTAAGTGCCAGCCATGCGGCTGGGCCTTAAGGGGTTAAGGTATCTCCAGTATTGCAGTTTTGTTTATTTCAAAACTAGAGCAGTCTGGAGGCAAAGAAAATGCCCCTTTGGGCACAAATAAAAAGAATTCACAAAATTACCATTGATTTAATTGCTGGTTTAACCTCTCCTATGCTAGAGCAGTTTCTACCGCATTATGTTGGAGACCTCTCACATTCAACGGATTTACAGCCTCATTAAAATTAATTGACATGTTTACTTGTCCCCTATGATGCAGCTGGTTTGCTCTAGAACCATTCCTGTTTTCTCTTATACATATTGCTCATAGGATTCAGATGAGACCTGACTGACTCCGCCCACTATTTTCCTCCCGTTATAACATTTCACACCTGGTTTATTTATCAAGCAGTTGGGAAAGCCGGGTATCTGATACATTGTACTCAGCAGGGGATCTCTGAGATCACTGATGAAAACATGATGGTGTATTGTTGACTAACATATGGAAAGCACTGTGGGACATATTCATCAAGCTAATGGGGTGCAGTGCTGGGACAAATCAACTGCACCATAGGGAACAAATAAATATATCCAAAAATGTTCATTGATTTTAAATGGGACTTTTAACCTTGTGAATACTAGAGGGGTCCCCAATACACTGGCTCTTTAGACTAGCATTCAAATTTTTAAAAGCCCCAATTAAATTAATACAATTCTTGTTTTATTCTCTCTCCCATGGTGCAGTTGATTCCCCCCCCCCCATCCGAATTACATGTCTTTAGCGTGATAAATAAGACCTTATGATTATGTATGGTCCATTCAGTAAAATAAGTTATTCCAGCTTTATCCTGGTGTATGAAAATGCCCTATTTTCCTGGTGTATACATCTGAACACAGATTCATTAAATGAGCAAGTTCAGAGCTATCCAACCACTGGTACACTGATAAGTGAATCATACACAAGAAGATTCCTCTATTCTTTGTTTACTTGGACTTTCACACATACATTGTCACCTGTGTTTGATCCCTGGTCTGTTTTTATGTTTCGGGTAGATTGTCTGGGCATTTAAAATGTTCATGAATTGCTTAAAGGGATAGTAATGTTTCATAATAAAAACAGCTCTAATCATCATAGTATTTGGACTTTGGAGAGGGTTATTTCAGTTCTGTCAGAGTTGTAGTTCAAGAGTAATTCAATGACAAAGTGTCCCCCTCCCGCCCCTTTTACTGATGTAACACTGCTCAGCCAGAGCAGAAGGGAGGTGCCCAGGTAGATTTCAGAGAGGGACAGTCTTCAATTAAGATAAGGGAAAAACCTGAAAAGCTTGTCAAGGGGGGCAGGGCTTTCATTGTTCTCATAGGAAGAAGATTGTCCCCTTCTGTTATCTGTCTGGTCTATGGACTGGATTCCACATCTGAGAAGAGATGGCTTACACTAGGTAAAAGGGGCGGGAGGGGAAACTTTGCTTGTGAATATCTCTTAAACCATAAAGATTTGAGAGATAAGACTTATATCGTTCTTCATGTCTTTTTAATAACTACAAAAAAAAGGGATAGTAATACTTCGTTTTAACTTTATTTTAAAGAGCCTGGTCCAGGATTCTAAAATCTTACTACTGGATTATGTTCATCCATATACATGCACCCCTTACCGTGATTGCAGCTCTGCAGCAGAGCCTCCGTGTCTGCCGACACTTTACAGCAGACAGCAGGAAACATCAAACTTTGAATGCAAATATCTCTCAAACCATAGCGGTTTGAGAGATACGTTTTTTTGCATTCAATTAAACTTTTTAATCTCTACAAAATGCAAATTATTGTTTAGGAACATTACTAATCCTTTAAGCAGGGAAATCCTTACACCCTGTCCTGTTGGTGACCCTTGAGGGCTGAACTTGGACAGCCCTGCTCTAGTTAATTTTAGGTTTTAGTGTTGCTTTAGAGAAACGCACATAATATCTTGCCTTACTATGCCTAGAAAATCTTATGGCTTCTATTATGTTTACCATTGTCTTTGATGCGATCTCTTGAACAGTCAGTCCTGGATGTATATGAAGATGAACATGACTGTTGCTAACAGGGACTACTGGACCTCAGACTAGCACTGTTTTTTTTTTTTTATAGTGAAACATGCATAAACTGCAGATTATCATATGCAGCGGGTGGAGTTTGATGCACTGTTGTCCTGCCAGCAACTGTTTTTTGTCCACCTTCATGGACATATAGGCCAAGATGGTTTGAATGTGTTATCTCTTAAACTTTGGAATAAGAGCTAAAATTAAAAATGACTGTTAAGATGTATAAAGGGAAAGTATCACATGGAAACAAGTGTGATTTAATTGTACCAAAAGAGTAAGCAGGAGACTGTTAGAGTAAAAGAGAGACCTTTTATTGACTAAGTATATGATTCAAGTTTTCAAGACTGCTTAAGACTCTTCTTCTGAAGCTTCATTCTAAATATGAATGAAGAAAAGACTTGGGCTGTCTTGAAAGCTTGCATCCTAGGGCCAAAGTTAGCCAAACGTATCACTTTTACTTTAAAGGGGAACTTTCACCCCTTAATAACTAAATCTCCCTTTACTGCTGACCTGGCGACTAGCTGCTTAGTAGCGCTAGTCGCCAGAAAACTTACCCCGTTCTCAAGATTTCGCCGTTTGAAAGGATCATGAAGCACGGACGTCTCTTCACAGTGACGTCCGTGCGCCTGCGCTGTCAGTCCCTTGTCAGTCCCTTGTGCACCGTATGCACCGTACGGTGCACAAGGGACTGACAAGGGGCTGACAGCGCAGGCGCACGGACGTCACTGTGAAGAGACGTCCGTGCTTCCTGGTCTTTTAAAACGGCGAAATCTTGAGAACGGGGTAAGTTTTCTGGCGACTAGCGCTACTAAGCAGCTAGTCGCCAGGTCAGCAGTAAAGGGAGATTTAGTTATTAAGGGGTGAAAGTTCCCCTTTAATTCTTCTGTTTTTTTCCACAGCTAATATAATACTGCCTTGTACCTATAAAATGTGTGACTTTTCCCAGTATGTTGCACATATCTCATTGTCCTTAAAGTGATAATTTTCCTAACAGAAGGACTTCCCAAAGTATACATCTTTTACTGTAGCCTGGTATATAAGCATAACTTCTTCTTTTTTTTTTTTTTTTTTACATTTGATCTCTGTTGCAGACGGTTGGTAGTTTCAGATTCCAATACGATAACAACTGACTAAAGAACCATTCCAACTGTTGAAGGTTATTGTTGAGAGGTGTGAACTAAAATGATCATTACCCTTTCATCACTAACTATTTATACCAATATATATATACACATTTACATATCGGCAACACAGAGAATCTGATGTACTAAAAAGAACTGGAGCAACTTTGGAGCAAACAAACTGTACAATAGGGGACAAAAATCCCAACTTTTAACACTTTGATTGCTAGCAAGACCTCCAACACATTGCTTCTTAGTGCGTTGGAGAACTCTTGCATTCAAGGGTTTAAAAACCCTACTTAAAGGGATAGTAATGTCAGAAAAAAGTATTAACTATATGGTAGATACAATTAAAAGGGGGAGTACTTGCACTTATTTTTGTCTCTCAAACAGTTATGGTTTGAGAGTTATAGGAAAATAAAGTTCTCCGCTCCCTCCCCTTTCTGCTTGACGAGCTGTAAAGCTGTCAGAAGCAGATTATGGTTGCTTGACCAGACGCGGCTCTTCAGCAGCACAGATATAACGATATCTAAAGATAAATATTTCATTTGAATGGTCTACAACATGTGCTTGCAAACCAGGCACACGTTGTAGGCCGTTCCGATGAAGTATTCCTTTTTAGGTATTGCTATGTCCGCACAGCTGAATAGCCGCCGTCTGATCCAGGAACCAGAATCTGCTTGGACCCTCAGAAGTGTAGGATTTGAGGTTCTCCTCATACGAACACTGGTGAATCAAGCAGTGTCTCATAAATTAATTCCAAAGAATGTGCCTTTGTTTAACCCCTTAGTAACAAAGGCGCTTTGACAGTACAGGACAAGTACAATTTTGCAATTTTGGCCTTTTTTAGTATGCCCTACCCCTCTGGCACTCAAAGGGTCAACAGGGAATGCATGAAAGGTATGAACAGTTGCTCATACTTCCCAGATGTCCCTTGTAGTGTGGATAGAAGTGCATCACATTATTCCATGGTAATAAATATATATAAAAAATCCTTTGGTCTTGTGCTAAATAATTCAGTAACACGAACACTTTGCTCGGCAATGTGTTGTGTATCCCATTGGCACTCAAAGGGTTAACCGTTGAAATGCTAACGAGGTCTCCAACGCATTGCAAATCAATACATTCGGGATATCCCGTTTAAATGAGAGAATTTGATGAATTTTGTATTTGTCGCCTTTGTTGCAGCTAGTTTGCCCCAGAATTGCTGTACTTTAGCAATAAATAGTTCAAGAGGATTTGTATCTGCTCTCAAGTTATGTGTTTCCAGGGCAATAAGGCAACATGTGACCAGGGATTTGTGTTTTATTAAAGTGTTTAAAGCTTTGATGTCTGGAAAGGTCATAGACTAAATCCACTTTAAATCTTCTTTTCCACTATGCAATTATTGACAAAAGATTGTGGTATTTTGAGATTGCATACAATGGAAATTAGATTTTTTTTCAAATACTGGTCTTTTTATTACTTGTAAAGAATGGGTACATTTTGCCAACCAAGGCAATCCAAACTTCTTCATAATTATATTGTTAACCCCTTATAGGCTGTGTCCATAAAGTGCACATAGGGGCACACGTGGATTGTCACATGCCCTCCCTTCACTGTCTCTGGCAGAGCGAAGGAGTGTTTATCTGCAATTAAGGGAGTCTGAAAATGTTGACTTAAAAGTAAATTGCTCAGGGTTATCCCAGGGTGCTGAGCTGTCTGTGAATGGATGTGTCAGCTGGAGACGTTCCTTTTTAAATTTAAAGATAAAGACTCATGAAGGCTGATGTACTAAGAAGGACTGAATGAATTTTAGCGTAAACCAACTGCGCCATGATTTAAAATTCCCATAGATTTAAATGGGGCTTTTAACACTTTGAATGCTAGAGAGGTCTCCAACTCATTAAAAATCTCATTTAAATAAGTGGTAAATTTATTTGTCCCTTTTGGTGCTGTTGGTTTGCTGCAAAATCACTCTAGTTCCTCTTGCGCCATGCTCACAGGGCAGCCTGTGCCTACTTACCTCTGATGTCCTCTGTTCCTCCTGGCAATTCGCTTTCATGGGGGGAGGGGGGGGTTGGTGTGTTACAGAGCTGACCTACATTGTAATCGGCATTATATTATTGGCCATTGCCTACGTGGGTTGGACATTCACTGGAGGATGCAAATATAATCTCATCCTCCAGTATAGAGGTTCTCAACACGTGCCCTCAGTGGCCACTAACAGGCCAGGACTTAGGAATTTCCCTGCTAGAACACAAGTGTGGTGATCAGAGGCTCATTCACACTGATTAACTCACCTGTGCTCTTAAAAGGAAATTCTCAAATCCTGGCCTGTTAGTAGCCACTGAGGGCACGGGTTGAGAATCACTGCTCTAGAATGTCTTGTGGGAATGTTCTGTGCTGTGGCCCATAGTCCACCATGCAGATCAGCATGCTGGAATCTCAATGTGCCCAACACACCAGTGTATCCAAGCTGCAGCATGTTGTGTTCCTGTGGGTTCTGCTAGGCAAACATTACTGGTGTGAACTGGGGTTGCATTTAGCATGGTGTTAGTCTCCCATGTGAATATAGCCTAAATATCACCATAATTGTATTCTAGACTGTCAGGGCTTTGTCCAAAAAGAAAAGTGGAACAATTCAGGGAACCCAACTCTACTATAGGAAACAAATAGAAATGCCCAAAATCATCATTGGTTTTAAAATGCTTGAGATCAAGAAATTAACTTCTCTAGCACCATTGAGGTTACAAGGAAACTAACAAATTAAAGAATAAAAAGACTATAACCAATTATTTAAAAATATCATCTTATTTGTTAGTGTTCCTTTAACCCATAGATTCTAGACAATTAAAGGGATAGTAATGTTTCAAAATAAAAGCAGCTCCAATTAATCTTCATAGAATTTGGGCCATGGAGAGTGTTATTTCAATACTGGCAGAGTAGTTCAAGAGTAATTGAATGATAAATTATCCCCCTCCCTCCCCTTTTAGTGATGTAACACTGCTCACCTCATAGTAGAAAGTTGGTGTCCAGAGAGGGACAATCTTCAATTAGCATATGGGAAAAACTTGAAAAAACTTTCAAGGAGGGCAGAGTTTTCATTGTTCTCACAGTAAGAAGATTGTCCCTTGCTGTGAGATGTCTGATCGCAAGATTAGATTCCACATCTGAGGTGAGCAGTGTTACATAGAAAAAGGGGTGGGAGAAGTATACTTTATCATTCAGTTACTCTTGAACTACAACTCTGACAGTATTGAAATAACACTCTCCATGGCCCAAATACTATTTTGAAACATTACTATCCCTTTAAATAGCTTCACAATACATTGAATGCAACTTTATCAGCTGAGTGACTAATGAGCAGTTATTGAGTTTATTTAATTATTTTGAGTTTATTTGTAAGACTGAATATGGATGATTGCTTATGGCATTTAACCCCTTCGCGACCACTGACTTGCCAGGACCGTCTTGGCGGTCTGGCACTTAAGGACCAGTGACGGTCCTGGCACTTCATGGAGTTCAGGGCTCCCGGCGCAGCTGCACGCCGCTCCGGAAACCCTGAACCGGAAGTTAAAAAAAGGCCCCGTGGACGCAAAGTGTTTCTCAGGAAACAAAATGTGTGCAATTCTGGAGCAAACCCGCTGTATCATAGAGGACAAATGAAATTTCCCATTACGTTCAATGGGGTTTTAAACATGTGAATGAGAGGCCTCACAGATTGCTTTACAGTGTGTATAAGACCTTTCATCCTTTTGGGGTTAAAAGCCCCCATTTATGCAAAATCAATAGGAATCCTTGTTTTGTGGTTTGTAGCTGGTTTGCCTCATAATTATTTCACTCAGAATTGCTCCACTTTTGCTATTGTGCATAAGACCCCAAGTTGTGCCAGTATTGCTAGTTATAACGTAAAATAAAAACCAGCCAAGCGATTACTCTCATAAGTGCACAGAACATAGCAGCATAAATTCCCCTTTGTGGGAGCTGTCCGACATCCACAAGCCCACTACGAACCATTGTTACATGCAGGCTTGTGGATATTGGACAGCTCCTGGAAGGGGGGAATTTATTTATGCTGTTGTGTTCTGTGCACTTATGTGAGTAGCCACCTGGTTTTTATTTCATAGTAAAGTAATGCACTGGGGATTGCACTGCTTCTCTCCTGCCTTTTAGATTTACCATATCAGAGGAAGTGATCTGAGAGGGCTGCTTTCTATTGGGATATTGCTTCCATTGTATTAGTTTGTATTGCACCTATGTATTAGCACTGCTGGACTGGATACAGAGCTGGATAGCACTGCTCATCTGACTTTCTGTAAACAAATGGAATCTACCTTATTTATTTTTAAAATAAAAATTATAAAATTACAGTCTGGCAGAACAAAGAGTGCATACCTCTCTGGCACTCAGAGGTTTAAGAAAACCCAAATGTTTGGGTATATTTACACTTTAATATTAAAGGATCCCTAGCAACTAAAAATGTAATTGGGTTTTTTAATTTTAAAGAGAGAGTAATACTTAAGGATTACTAATCCCTATAGCAAAGTACTACTTAAAAAAAGTATTGCCCCCAGTGTCATCTCTCAAACCTTTATGGTTTGAGAGATGATTGCTTCTAAAGTTGCCCTCTCCCTCCCCCTTCCCCGTAGTCAGCATTCTAGCTGACTCAGGGAAATCCAGTCAGAGATCATCAGGCGGCTCTGCAGCAGAGCCGCGATCACGTTAATTAAAAAAATAAACTTTCACTAAAACGGTCTTCTACGTGTGCTTGTAAGCCTAGCACACGTAGAAGACCATTTCAGTGAAAGTTTTCTTTTTTAGTAACACGATCCAGCTGTGCTGGAGAGCCACCTGAAAGTCGTACGACTCTCTTCCTTTCAGTCAGCTACATCTCTGACTACGGGGAAGGGGGAGGGAGAGGGCAACTTTAGAAGCGCTCATCTCTCAAACCATAAAGGTTTGAGAGATGACACTGGGGGCAGTACGTTTTTTTTTTAAGTAGTACTTTGCTATAGGGATTAGTAATATTTAAGTATTACTATCCCTTTTAAATGTTTTTTTATTTATAGTTAACATTAGTAAAAATGTATTTTATATTCTAAATTCAATAGTAAACTTGTGTTTTATGTATGTACTGGTTGAAGAGCCTGTTTACAGGGGGCAACATTGCCGTCCGGTCTCGGTGCAGTCATGCGTAGTAGAGACTGTCCGTGACGCGGCTGATACGGAGCGGGGCGTTCCAAATTCAGACCATGTGGTGCACAGAGAGGACCATGGTCTGAATTCGGAGCTCCCCGCTCCGTATCAGCCGCGTCACGGGCAGTCTCTACTGGCCATGACTACAGCACACACAGCAGTCCCTACTGCGCATGACTGAGTCGTTACAAACTTTTAGCAAATTAATAGGATGTATGTATAAACTGTCCTAGCCAGACAACATGTGCTTAATTCTGTCTTTGGTGTGTGTTTATAATGAGAAACAAGATAATTAATGTGATGTATTCAGATTAGTACTCACTGCCCTTCTGTTTAGAATGGCTCGTACTGTATCTCATTCCATTTACAGACAATACAACCATATCGGCTCTCAGGTGCTTATCAAGATTGCTATGGTAGTCAGGGAGTACAGGGGGGAAAGGCGATAAGGGGCCAGGGTGGCAAAATGGTATCAATGGCACATCAACAGCATGCACTAAGGTGTCATCACCATCATATCCCTGTGAATCTACCACCATTACAACACATCTTCCAACACCACCGTGAAGCCGCTGTGCCTTTAACCAGTTTACCTTTTTTATCAACAATGGATCATTTGCATATGGAAATGCAAGTTAATGAGCCATTGTCATATTCATGCTAATGTGACACTTCTCCACATGCACGTTCCAATAGCAGCCTTTGCTATAGGAGTTCGGTTCCAACATCGCATACCTGATGTTGACAATGTTGGGATCTCCCTGTAGCTTTCTATGGAACCACATCTTATAGGGCTGTCAGAATATGCATTATGAATGAGCCACAATGTTTCAGGTATGAAAGGGGCTGATGCAGGTGATGCGTTTTAACCCATTGAATGCCAGAGGCGTAATCAATGCATTGGATACCTCTGACACTCAAATGGTCTTTATCTGGGGACGTGTATCAGTATTTGAGTGTATTGCACAGTTACATTTGTGTACATTAATACTGGATATATCACAGTTCCATTTATGGATGCCAGAAGACAAGTATGCAGTACACATCCATTCTATATGCCAGGCAGTGTGTGGGAGAATTACAGTAGCAATTCTGGGTTTTATACAGTGAGTGTGAGGTTACAGCAGAAATTCTCACCTCTTGCTAGAACTCACCTTGTCACCAAACTGCACTGCTGGCATCTACTCACCTGACGAGTTGAGTGGATGAGTGCGGATGCCAGCAGTGCTCCTTGACAAATTCACATCTGCTCAAATCGTCAGACACACTGTGCCAGGCCACCAGCACATGTGACTTACTCAAGCAGCACATATATCTTCTACTCCCATCGTCACATCACCAGACACTGCACAAGAATGGGAGCAGACTGGAATTCTTTATGCAGGCACTTAAAGTATATTCGGGCAAATCCAGGGACACTTTAGAAAGGGTTA
This sequence comes from Rhinophrynus dorsalis, assembly GCA_037306005.1. Lineage (NCBI taxonomy): Eukaryota > Metazoa > Chordata > Amphibia > Anura > Rhinophrynidae > Rhinophrynus > Rhinophrynus dorsalis. Next base: position 472,398,508 of record CM074718.1, read on the forward strand.
GATGTTAAGCTCAATATGTTGGATACCCCTCTGGCACTAAAAATGTTAAAAATGAATGCAGAAGAATGAACAGTAGATGGGTAAACTGAGGGAGTGAGGGAGAAGTGGCAAAAGTGATGGAGGGACAAAAGGCAAAAGTGTAGGCGGCTGAACACAAAGAAGGCCTTTTTACATAGGAATGGCCAAGAGGACACAGGGATATGGAGGGTGGGCGAAGAAGCTATGAAAAGTGAGGGAGGGAGTGACGTGTAGGTGGTGAAATGGAGAGTGTATGCTTTTTTTTGTTTTATTTTTTTTTTATTTTATTTTTTTTTTTTTGAGCAAACTCTGAGTCTAAATAGTCAAATGAGGTGTGCTGTAGGAGCCAAAGATAAAATTATAGGAGCCGGGTTTCCTAAGATTTTTCCATCCCTTCTTTAGCCTCTCTGGATACAGAGAGGGATACCCTCTTAACCTCTCGTGGGAATTAATCTCTATGGAAGACATTTTCCCATTGATTTATTTGTAGAAAGATTTGTCCTTAGATTTTTAATTCATGTTCATTTGACTGCTGCTTACTTACTTTTGATTGGAGTGTGGTGAACCCACATTTCCCATCTCTCCCTATAATACAGCTATAGGTGTGTGTGTCTTTCGGATTACCTCTCATGAGTTAATAAAAAGCTATTTACATAGTGGGAGGTAAGAAAAGTGAAATAAGTAAGCACGGAGAGTTACAGGAGGTGAGGCATTACAGAATACTTGTGAAAAGCTTTATCGGTGTATTGCGTAATTGTGAAGGGAATGAAGAAGAGCTGAGTAGCCTTAAAAGGCCAGTCAACAAGCTCATTGGTTCTTTATTTACTGTTCTGTCGGGGGAAGGTTTTGACCTGTATTTTTCTATCCACCATAAACTGTATCTGGTTGCTAACAAAGGACACGCTTCATTAATTTCCTTCATCTCTTGCAGTGTGACCATCTGCCCAGTTGACCACAAATCCTTGTAACCATGTTGGCCTGTCTTCAAAGAACCCAGAATCCTCCTGTGAAGCATCTCATATGTGCAAATAAGAGCCTGGAACCTCGAAAGTGTAAGTATTATTAAGGGACATTTCCTATGATGATGATCTCATTATCATTATCCGGAACATTTATAGTAAATATTTATTGCCATACCCCATAAAAAATATGTAGCATATAAACCAATACTTTGGTTATTTTTGTCATGAGGACTTCAAAGCCCTGTGTGAGAAGTCAGTCAGATAGCTCAGAATGATACCTTATACTAGAGTTAGACCTGCAGATAGTTGAATGGTTACAGGAAAGTAACAGATTAAAAAAAAAAAAAAAAAAAAAAAAAAGCACAGTAGGCCAGGGAAAGTGATAGACTATTTACAGTGTAATGGTAGATAATGGTGACTGTACTCAGAAAGCATTATGTACAGATCAGGATTGACTTTCTAGTTAAATATATAGAGATAAATGAGTTCCCCATTGATCTGAATAAAGAGACTTCTGGTAAGCACAGAAATGGTAGGTGGTGTGTGAAGCATAAGGAGTATCTAAAGATGTAGTTTGATTAATTTATAATGGCAAATTGTTATCCCCTAGATTTCCAGAAGAGGGTTACAGGAACCTCACTTACTTTTTGTTTTGTCTATCATAATAATTTCTAGTGTTGCTGTCTTTGTCCCCCAAATTATATAGCATTCCACAATATGCTGACTCTTGATAAATAATGTTAGAATAAAAAAAAATTTAAAGATCAGCATATTCCTCAGCACTTTACATCGGGGAGAGATGAACAAATAATGACATACAGAAATAAGAAGGGAACATAAATATTTGTGATGAATATACTGGCAAATGGTGCTGTGTGTTGGCAATACGATTGGGCACGCCGTGCAATTCAGAGACACGCTATAGCGCTTCTGCAGTGATTCTCCCGGCAGAAATTTTCACTGGAGTGGGCAATGAGAGAGTAGGAGAAAGGTAAGAGAGCAAGAGACGGAGTGTGCCAGACTGATTTAACCCTTTGAGTGCCAGAGGGGTACAGAACACATTGCAGAGCAATGAGTTCCTTAACCCTCTTGCAGAGCAATGTGTTACTTAATCCTCTGGCCCCTGAATGGTAGAGAGATATAGTAGTGATTGCATTTAATACATTGGAAAGCTCTCTAATATTTAAAATCTTTTTAACCCTTTGAGTGCCAGAGAGGTATCACATGCAATGCTTTGGATACCTCTCTGGCACTCAAAGGGTTAAACTAATAAGTATTTGGATTTGTTCCCTGTGAGTGTCATTGATTTGCCCCAGAAATGTTCCACTCTTGGCTTTAGCTTTGACTCAGAGTTTGGTTTCAAAACATTGCACATGTATGGTTTAATTTGTTAAGTAGAGCCAGACATTGCCACTGCTTCCAGTAGGGTAGAGGTTAAGGGTTGCATTCACATAACAGTCTGTGAGTTGTAGTGAGATACACAGCTGAAACATGGCCTTCCATTTCCAGTGGCACCAGCTCAGAGAGATATGACAGGGCCTGATAAGGGCCTTTCAGACATTTCAATGGGGCTCTATTCTAATACCGCTCCCTTTGTCTAAATTCTCTGAGATTTCCTTCTTTATCTAGCTCTGTGGGGTTTTTTTCTTCCCTTTTTCCCCTGTGTTTCGTTATGCTTTTAATTGCTTGCCTGACAAATGGTCCTGCAACATAAATTCTGTTTCCCCATAATGCACTTCATCTGCTAGGCTTACCCTGATACAGAAGTTAACCACCTTTCACTTAGAGGACAGCAAATTTATAGAACATGCTTGTTTATGTGTGTGTGTGTGTGTGTATATCGTTTTTACAGTAGTTAAATAGACGCTAAACAATTTCTAAAATTCATCAAGCTAAGAGTGCAATTCTCATACCTGGGAACTCTCCAGGTCTGCCCTGGGGACTCTGCTTTTAGATTCTCTGACTTTGCTGAGTTTCCTGGATAGCTCCATCCACTTCTCCTTCCTTCTACCTATTGCCCACCCTGCTCCGCCCACCTTCCCACCTATTCTTATAGTAAACTCCCATTTCTCCTCTTAATCCTGTTAAGCCCTGCCCACTTTATGAGGAGATTTGTGTCATGTAGACTTGCATATTCACAGCACATGAGGCCTCTCCAGGGACATAAAACAGGTATTGCAGTTCTGGAGCAAACCAGCTGCACCATATGGCAGAAATGAAAATGCCCATTGATTTAAATGCTAGACAGGTCTCCAGTGCATTGCAAAGTAACGTGCTGGAAAACTCTCTAGCACTGAGGGGTTAAAAGCCCCATTTAAATGGGCATTTTCAACTGGGTTTTGCAGAATTTTCATTTTGAAAATATGGTGCATTTGGCTTGCTCAATAATTGCACTGCTTTATCTTGACATGTAAGGCCCTATGGGGGGAGATGCGTAAAAAGCCTTCTTAGTGTACATTTAAAGGGATAGCAATACTTCAAATATTTAAGGTTTAATATCGAAGGTATTAAATAAGCTAAAGCATGAGTGTCTTTTTTCTATAACTTACATAGTTTGAGTAATCGCTATGTAAAGTTTACCCCTCCTGCCCCTTTGAGCTACATCAGCGCTCTAGCTGACAGACTTTGATTCTGGTCCGCAAACCAGACTGCTTGTCTGGAGAGATGAAATAGCATTGCATACAAAGAAAATGTTCATAACAACAGTCTACAAAGTGGTTATAACTTCTGCTGCCTCAAACCTGTGCCCACTTTGTACACCATTGTCTTGAATATGTTCTTTGTATACAATGCTGTTTCAGCTCTCCAGACTAGCCATCCGGTCTGTGGACCAGAATCCAAGTCTGTTGGCTAGAGCGCTGACGTAGCTTAAAGGGACGGTAGGGGTAAACGTTGCATAGTTATTACTCTCAAACTAAATCAGTTATAGAAAAAAGACACGGATGCGTTGGCTTATTTAATACCTTCAATATTAAAACTTAAATATATGAAGTATTACTATTAAATTAAATGTACACTAAGAAGGCTTTATATACATCTCCCCCATAGGGCCTTACACATGAAGATAAAGCAGTGCAATTCTTGAGCAAGCCAAATGCACCATATTTTCAAAATGAAAATTTAGCAAAACCCAGCTGATTAAACTCTGAGAATATTCTCAGAAAATTCAGACAACTGGCAAATGAACATTATATGAAATGAACATTATATAGCTGTTCCTATATACTACCATTAAGAATAGGTTATGGCTGGTGTTAAGATTTAATCACTAAAACTGCCATTTTCTTTGACCCAACTGGCAAATTTCTTTATAAATACTTTGCAACACAGTTCTTATTTGAACAGACCATTTGCACTGCTATTTCCAAAGAAGTCAACTGACTGGACAGAGCATTTTGCAAAAATGTTCTTTCACAGTTTCTTTAGAACGCCAGTTTTATAAATATCCCCATGGATGCTGGAATGGCCTCCATCATAATAAGATGGAGAACTTTTTTGTAGTTAACCCTTTGAGTGCCAGAGGGGTACGCAACACATTCCTAAGCAATGCGTTGCGTACCCTTTGGTATTTAATGAGTTTAGAGGTTGAAAGGGGAGGGGGGAAAAGCTGCGCTCACTACTTAACAAATAAAATATTGATCTAATTGCTTAGCCTTCCATTGGATACTCTATGATTATGGAACATAGAGCAGAATTTGGTAGATATTTTTATTTGTAAGTCTAAGAATTTTGGGTCAAGCTGGGTTTATAACACAGATTAACTTTGACTGGAGACCAAAGTCTCCTCAAGGAGAGGCCTAACCACATATGCTCACCGCACATCATTACGCTCCTCTCCAGACACAGCTGGGCATCTGCTAATTAAGTTTATATTCATTTAAAGCTGGTTGGTAGATTAACAGTTTGAGGGGTTTTTTGTTGTTGTGTTTTTTTCTTTTGTGTGTTTTTATAGTTTGTTTCCAAAAGTTTTTTACAAAAACAATATTTTGTTCAGCTACTAAAATAAACTTAGTGGTGCTAAAGTTCAGATTAACATTTATTTTACTTACTACAGTAATATAAGGTCTTAAACCATTTAATGCTTTGCAGACCCCCTCTGGCACTCAAAGGGTTAATAAAACTCTACCCCAAATTCCAATTGGTTTAAATGAGGTTTTGACCCCTTGAATGCTTCAACAAATTGCAAAGCAGTAGGCCCTTTAAATTCCCTGTGGTGCTTCAGAATTGCAGCTCTTTAGCTTCCTGGATACAGCTCATAGTTACGTTAGAGTGGCAGATAACACAGAGCAGTTCATTGGAGCGATTAGCACAATTATTTGGCACAAAATGGTGGCACAGCACTTCAGTCATATAATAATTAATAACTTTTCTATCAAAGTGACAGTCAGTCTCTTTTTGACTTTACATATTCTGCATGTTCTTATTATGGAAAGTCAAAAAGTAGATTGACTACCACTTTAAGTGCCAATATTGTATTTATAGTTTGATAGGTTGATGTTAACTGTGAATGTAAAATCTCATACGTGGTTGGTCATTTTATTATATTTACAATTGTCCTTTCTGTGCTGAGCCATTTTGAATCCTTAACTTTATTGACCTCTGTCACCTTTGCTGGGGCATATTTCATAAGACAGTTACCCTTACATTGGCCCTGTACCTACTTCATGTTCACCTCTTAATCTAGATCTTTATTTTCCTCTAAAAATCTACATTTACTTATGTCCTGGCTAAAGATTGTGGCTTCAGTTCTAGATCTAAACTGCGAATAAACTAATCATAACCTCTATACATTTTAGAGGTGAGGGCTTAACCTACCCACTGCCAGAAGAGCTGACAACGCAATGCAGAGCCATAAACTTCCAGGCAAGCAGGCAGATCCTTCCTGATTCCTGATGCTGCGTGCACTGCAGGAGCTGTATTTAAATTATATATAAATCATCATCTGCAAATCCGTGAGGCCAAATTCATTTCTGTAGTGCTCTGTTCAACAGAGAGGAGAGGGCTTCTGTTTAATTAAATGTCACTTATATACAGTGATTTTTAGAAAGCGTATGTGTTTTTGTGTGTAAATATATATTTTGTGAACCAAAACACTACTGTAACCCAAAATAGATATAAATATAGGACATATATATCTACATGGATTATTATTTCTAATTTATTTAAAACTGTATATACTTTGTATTCTGTAGCACTCTACCTTAGGCGAGGAATAGTTATATATTCAAAGCATATGCATATTAATACACATGGTAGGCACAGTAGATAGTGGATATATACAATAGATGGATACAGACATTGATGGATACGTAGGCATCATTCATAGTAGGGATGTAACTACAGGGGGTGCAGCTGTGGCTGGGCCTGGCATTCCAGGGTTCAACAATCTGTAGTTATGCTTCTGGGAAAATATTTTTGTGTTAGGGCGCCTGGAAAATTTGCACTCCAATGACTAGTTACATCAGTGGTATGGATGGATATATAAACAGGAAACGCATACATATGTAGATATACAAAATCTATATATATAATGGATGCAAAGAAAATACAGATACAGAAGATGGATGGCTAGATATGAAGATATGGATGCAAAGGTAGGTGGATACAGAAGATTTAGGAAAATGGATTTATGGCTGCATAGACTGATGGATGTTTAGATACAAAGATGAATAAAGAAGTTAACTGGGTGCATATATAGATATATGCATAGATACAGTAGACAGATAAATGTATTGTAGCTAGATACAAAGGATATATAGATGTATAGCTATAGATGGATATATAGATGGAAACACTAGACAGACAGAGCTGAGACATTTATATAAAGCGCTGCGGAATAAGTTGGTGCTATATAAACAAAGAATAAATAAAATACAGTAGATAAATACAGTATATAAGTACATTAGACATGTAGATAGATGGTAGACAAATGTGTTAGATAGAATAGGTCAACACAATAGATGGACTGAAGCATTCATTTGATAGATAAGTAGATAGATGTGTTAGATAGACAGGTAGTTAGATTGTGTGTATGATATAGAATATATATAATATATAAATTCCTGCTAAATGATGAAAATATATATCCTATATTATAATTTGCTAAGGATGTTTGTCGGAAGCAGTCATGCGCAGTACAGACTGCCCGCGCTGCGGCTGATACGGAGCAGGGCGCTCCAAATTCAGGCTGGAGTCCCAGCCTGAAAGGAAGGTGCGCAGAGAGAACCCCATTCTGAATTCGGAGCGCCCTGCTCCGTATCAGTTGCGGCAGAGTCTTGCTATATGATGATTAGATGAGTCTTGCTATATGATGATTAGATGAGTCTTGCTATATGATGATTAGATGAGTCTTGCTATATGATGATTAGATGAATCTTGCTATATGATGAACAGAATTGGGATGAGACATAACAATTTGGCAGCATTTGTATAATAAAGCAAAAAGATCAGGCTCCAACCATTTGTATGCCAGGTTGATCTGCAGCAGTGTCAGCAATACAGAGCTAGAAAAAGGAGCAGCATTTCTGTCAAAGAGAGAAAAAGGTTTCTCATATTAAATGGATTGGAAGGGCCCTGCGGCTCGCCAGAGGCAGGTTAAAACCCCCCGGTAATGTCATTTAAGAGACAGATCTGCAGATATTCTCAATATTAATATTTCATTTGCCTCTTAAAGACATAGTCCTACATTACTTGAAGATGCAAAGACCTGTTCAAATGCAATTGTTTTCACCTTTTTATATCTTCACTTTTAAAAGGGCACTTAATGAATATAGTGATTTAACTAAATAATTTCACTGGATAAACCTGAAACATTGTTTTGGGTTTCCCACAACTTTGTATGCAAATACAATAAAAAAGGAACATAAGAAATCACAAACAAAAGCCAGTTGCCTTAAAGGGATAGTAATATTTACTAATAACTGAAGTGCTGATCTTTTTTTTTTTTTTTTTTTTTTAGGTTTTTGTACTATGTAGAACTGTTTTACAAGTCTGTATGATTTGTAGATCAACAGTAATTGAATGGTAAAGTGTCCCCCTCCTGCCCCTTTTACCTTTTTATTAGCTGCCTCCCATCAGATGAGGAATCCAGTCATCGGACCGGACAGCACACAGCGAGGGTCAATCTTCTCGCTGTGATCCTAAGGAAAACCCTGCCCCCCTTGACGAAGTTTTTCCTTATGCTTAGTGAAGATTTTTTCATCTGGACTTGCTTGGAAAGTAGCATGACGTCTGTATAAGGGGAGGAAGGGGGGACACTTTATTATTCGATTACCATTACACTACAAAGTGTAAAGACTTGTAATGCAGCTCTTCATACTACAAAAACCTTACAGAATGATCAGAGCTACCATTAAGAAACACTTGATGCATAGAGATGTATACTTTTAGTAAATCTATATTTTTATATAGTTATTTGTCTGTTTTAGGGTAGTTTTACCATGTAAACACTGGAATGTATATTTTAGCTCATAAAGTTGAGAATACCGCTTTGTGCTCATGTTAATTAGGGGTCTATTCAGTCCATGCATGTGAGGTGCCATGAAAAGGGTGAATTAATTTGATTAAAAAAAGCTATATTGTTTTCCATACATAGCAAGTTGGCAGTGGAAATCTTAACTAAACAGATGGATATCAAAAATCCTGAAACTGTCAGGCCAGTAGGGTACGAAAAAATTCCCAAAGCCTCCAGTGGCAATGGAGAGGTTAATATCACGTGTGTATCTGTGTGTGTGTGTGTGTGTGTATCTTGAAGAGAAAAGTGTTGGAAACTGGTGGTCAGTCAGTATCTTAACCCTATAACGACCAGAGGGGAGTATGAAATGTATTGCTTCACAATGCATTGCACATCCTTCCAGTTAAATCCAAAAGCAGAACAAATGTTATATAATAAAAAAAATAAACTTAATACAGATGTGTGAGCCTGGTTGCTTGGGGGTTAATAAGGTTTACTAGCAGTCCATTGAGCTGCTGGCTTAGGATTTGTGTTGCCCTCTAGGACTATAATACGATATGACAAGCTGTGCTGTTGCACCAGTCAGGGCTAATAACGTGTCCTGCCTTGTTTGTGCTGAGCAGACGTATGCAAAATGATGTGCGCACAGCCGTCTGCCTGGACCAGTTTAAAGACGCAGTTCCCGTGTATGATCAGATTCAGAAACACAAGATTCTGAACACACGGATTTGGCTTTTTTCTTCTGTTTTCTTTGTGACTTGGTTTTATGGAAGCTGTCATTGAAAAGAGTGTCAGTTGTAAAATAATGTACTGTAAATATGTGAGTGCATGTATATATGTGTAGGTTAATCATTAAATTTATCTAAAATTTAGTTTCCTTCTGACAAAGTACTCTGGTGCTGTTTTATTTCCCTTTTATGGTCTTTTACTCCTAGAGCTACATTGTTGCTCACGGTCTTAACTCCTTGAGAACCAAAGGTGTGTGCAACTCATTGAGAAATAATGCACTGCGCAACTCTGGTCCTCAATAGGTTAGTAAACACAGCTCATGATGTGCTAAAAGACTTGTGTTAATCAAGTTAAACCTTTGCTCTTATGTATCCCATGAAACTTATTGTTTATAGTGGTGATTATCAAATGGTGCTATGTGTCCCTAAACAAATGTCTGGGTTATCCAAATGGTTTTCTTCAAGGGGCTCGCTGAGAAAAGAACTGAAGGCTACATATGTCTAAATAAAGTTATAGCATTAGAAGCGTGCAATAAGTGAGCATTTATACCGAGTATCTATGCAGTCCATAGCTAAGTTTCCTTGTATTTTGGTACGTAAATTTAAATATCAAGCATTAAATATCCAGCATTAAATATCCAACTGATTAGTTTAAAGTTCAGGTAAGGTTTTTCTTGTTTTTTCTTCTAATCGCCTTTTTAGTATTTAATAGAATTTTGCATGGCGGGCCAGCTTGGCCATCTTAGTTTGGACATCCCTGGTGCTTAAAGGGTACCCTGGAATAAAGCTAAGAAACGGCAGACCATGTACCAAATATGGGGTGGAAGACTGTGAGGTGAATGTACTAACAAGACTATGGGAATTCTATAGCAAACCAGATGTGCCATTGCGGACAAGTACCGGTAACAATTTTCCAAATCGCCACTGATCTTTTCCATTCAAGTGGTTAAAAGTGCCTTTTAACCATTTAAGTGTCAGGGGGTGTCCAATACATTGGACAACTGTCTGGCACTCCGGTTAAATCAACTGGAATTTCTATATTTGCCTCTTGTGGGGCTGTTGTGTGACAATATGTGGAAGACTAAAACATTTCAGAGGGTGCAATTATGTCTGCTGTTAGTTTGTATTAAGAACTATCATGCAGCCTCCTCTAAAAAATAAATAAATAATAGTCCTATATCAGATATGATTACCTAATAACTATTACCATATGTATTTGAGCCTGGTAATTTTAAATTACTGGCACTGCTAGCCTTTTTGTACGATGTTAACTCCTTGGTTGTAAGAGAGGTCTTCACAATGGATTGGAGACCACTAACATCCAAGGGGTTAATAGACACATTTCACCACCATACTGTCTCCTCCAACAAGATGCATAATTTTTGTCCAAAACTTGTATTTTGTGTGTCATCCATTTAACACTTTGGACAATAGTCAAGAAGGTGAAGGGGTACAGATCTGGTACAAGCCAACTGTATTGTAGGGCAGGGCTCAAAATTTCCACTTGCCACTAGCCAATGGCGAGTGAAAATTCAGCCCTGGCGAGTAGAAATTCAGCCTTGCTGGGTATATTTTGGCTTTCAATGGCGAGTAACTTTTCAGGTCTGGCTAGTAGCAAAGGACTTCAAATTATAAGCCCTGTTGTAGGGGACTAGTGAACACGTCCATTGATTTAACCCTTTGAGTGCCAGAGGAGTACGCAACGCATTGCTCTGCAATGCGTTGCGTACCCCTCTGGCACTCAAAGGGTTGATCTGGGGCATTTAAGCCCTTGAATGCTAGAGAAGTGTTGGAAATCTTTCTAGCATGCTAAGTATTAAATACCCCAATTCATGGGAGACTACTACATAAAAACTACTTTGGTGATTTAAAAAAAAAAAAAAAAAGCCTTTTAAAATAATCTATATTTCGTATTAGACATTTTGTATTTATTGAATGGTATAGATTATGCTAATGAAGGCATGCCTTACAGGCACTTCCTGTCTTAGTCCTATATTACCTCCCCCACTCACTGACACTTAACACTTTCAGAACTAGTGGAGGTTGGCAGTGCATTGTTGAACAGGGTCAGTGAATGGGAAAGGTAAGGGAGGACCATGACAGGAAATACATGTACAGCATGCCATAATTTGCATAATCTCTACATCTAAATAACTCAAAAACTAATTGTATTAATGGAAAAAAAAGGGTTAAAACAACTTATAGGCGGTTTTGGAAGCAGTTTCAAAATTGCCAAAACTCTCTTCGGGTTTAGTGTCCTCTATATCACAGCACAGTTGGTTTGCTGGAACACAGCCCTATGTTTGAGGTCTGTGAGGAAAGTGCATGACTACAAGCAGAATGCACCTTGACCAGTCTAAAGCACACATTATATCAGTCAGTATTTTGACCCCAAGTTTATTGAGTTGACAGGGGCATGTCTCCATGGTGCTGCCATTGATTAGGATGGGAGTTATCACCTACCGACCCCTGAATATCACCTCTATGACCTACGGTTATAAAACCCAAATTGCTTTGATGTTTGTAGAAATAGCCCTGCATTTATATTAATGAATAATTATCTGCTTCGTCAAGCAAGAGCTGCATTCCTGTAGTTCATGCAAACTGAGTCTGCTCTTGAAGAGCTAACTTAATTTATGACCTCCATCACTTACATTATACTGAGCTGTATGGGAAACAGCAGGGGTTCATGCAAAGTTAAGTTGCCCCCAGCAAGCTCGACATTCTATTATCAGAGGGTGCAGCTGGGAATTATTTTATTTAATAAATAACTAACTAATAAGACCCACTTTTCAATGGAAAGCACTGTGCAGGGGAGGATATCCAGGAAGTGCACAATATGCACAGTGCTGTGGCATTATACACACTGATTGCCCCATATATATTAAATCAATATGCTGCACCCTGTCACTTAATGGGTTAGTTTACCTTAGTGTTCAGCTTGTCTGTACATATGCAAATCTCCTACCGTTTGGTAAGTGGATAGCTTTATCTAAATACCTAGAATGTCCTTTATTCCACAAAATTGTTCAGAGAGGGAGAGAGAACGAGAGAGACTGACCTTTCCCATACTCCCAGATCCACCACTCTTCTTTTCCCTGAGTAACCAGCTGACATGGATGTATGCAGAACAGCTTTATTAGGTATTTCTAACATTATATGAATACTTGTAATGCAATCCTGGTTAAAAGAATTTTCAAAACTCCCAGTTAACTAAACCAGTTTTAGGACTCAAAAACAACATAATTTGTCAGAAAATTAATTTTTTGAAATATTTTGCTTATCTAGATTCTACCATTCATGTCACGTTTAGTATTCCTTTTCATCTAGGGGAAGATGAGCATATTGAGTAATCTCTGTATGGAGGAAGGAAGAGTGTAAGACAGGCGCAGGCCATGGATCTGGGTGTAATTGCTCCATTGCATAGCCGCCCCCCCATACGCCACTTTCTCGCATTTGGGGAAGCGGGAGTTCCTCTGGTCACTTACAAGGCCTCCGCTTACAAAGGACATGGGGCTTGTTAATTGAGAGTTCTTGTGCAGTGGGATTATTTTTACAATCTGGGCCTTCCTGCGTGAAGCTGTCACATCACTGTAGGCAAACTGGCCTCAGAATTGAGAGAAATCTTATATATGTGCTCTCCAGAGCTGTAATATATACACATGTTGCAAGAGAAGATATTTTTATTGAAAGTCTACTTAACCCTTTTGTTGGTAGAAACATCTCCAGCACATTGCTTTGCAACTCTTTGGAGACCCTCTAGTATCCAAAGAGTTAGAAAAAAATATCCCTATACACAAGACTGTGACTGAAGAGGAAGGTTCAATGTAACTGATTACTCTGAAGGATAAGGAGCAGTTAAACATTACAAGATTAACATTGTTCTTTGATTAACCCCTTGAGAACCAGAGGGGTGTGCAACACATTGCAGAGTAATTTGTTGCACACAGCTCTGATCCTCAAGGGGTTAAGCACACACCATGAATTGTTGTTCTGATCATAAACAGAATGTGTCATTGTTTCACTGCAGATTAATGCTTCTATCCTCCGCACAGTGAACAGGCTCTTTTATCCCAGACTCCTCTGTGAGAGGCCCTGTCAGAAACCATTAGAAAAAGCAGGGAAAAGTGATGTCCTGGTGCATGGAGCTTTGCTGCTCCCTTCACTACGTTATTTCATTTTCACTGCGTGAAGGATGCGGATATGCAATGAGCTGGGTCACCCTGACTCTGATGTCCCTCCTGCTTCTTATACTTAATGTTCTTTTCTTTCTTCAGGCAGGCTATGTGAGCCCAGTTCTCTTTCTCCAAATGTTTGTGTACTTACTGCTCCATATACAACACTCTGAGGCTTCTATCCTAAGAACTGGAACATTCCTGGGGCAAACCAACTGCTTTACATTGGCTTAAATGGGGCTTTTAACTCTTTGAATGCTAGTGAGGTCTGTAACACCTCATTGCTTTGCAGTACATTGGAGACCTCTACTAGCATTCAAGGGGTTAAAAAGACCAATTTAAAACCAGGGGAATGTTGGGAATTTGTACTTGTCCCTTATAGTGCAGTTGAGTTGCTCCAAAATGTGACTGGTTCCTTAGTATTCAGCCTTTCTGTTGTGCAAAGCTTTTGCATGGTGTTGTCTCTGAAATATACAGTCTTATAGATTCTGTAGCGCACGTAACCCTTGATGTCAGAGGGTTATACAGAGAATTGCTTTGCAATGAATTGCATACCCCTCTGCCACTCAGAGTTAAGGATAGTATCATCGTTGATGCAACTTCAAGGGGCATTCCCATTTAAACTGAATAGGGCTCATATGCCTTTAAGTATTCTGTATATAGAATATATATTTCTTAGAAGCGTAAGCGCCCAAATATGTAACAAATGTGCTTTTCCCATTAATATGTAGAAAGTTGTATATGACCATTTGACTCCTGTTTGCTCTTAACCCTTTGCGTACCAGAGGGGTATCCAACGCATTGCAAGTGAATGCGTTGGATACCCCTCAGGCACTTAAATGGATAACACATTTTAGGGGTTTATATAACCAAAATAGGGGATGATTGAGGTAAATAAATGAGGTATGAGTTTCAATAAACTGAACAGAGCAGGTTCTTGTCATAAAACAGCCACACTTGTTTATCATTTTGCCTCTGTTTTTTAACCCTTTGACTGCCAGAGGGGTATGCATTGCTTTGCCGTATGCTGCTTTATGTCCCCCCCGGCAATCAAAGGGTTAACAAGCTTGATAACTACAGTGTTTTTTAACCTTTCGAACCAAAGGAAAAAATAATCCTGACGAGGAATACATAATATTCTAATGGATATGAGCTCTCTTTTTTGTGATGATGCCCCTTTAACTTTGCACTATATCTTATCTCTTGGTAGCTATAGATATTTTTTTTTCTTTAATTGTATGTTTCATTAACCCTTTGAGTGCCAGAGGGGTTCGTAACTCATTGCTTTGCAATGCGTTGCGTACCACTCTGGCTCTCAAAGGGTTAAGTTCAGAAGTAATTGTGTAAATATTATATGCCTGTGGAGGTATTGCCCAGCCCTCATTTGTTTTGAATTTTTATTATGCTGGGAAATTTACAAAAATTCACACTTGTGAATGTGCCGATGACACTTTTTCCCCCTCATACTTGGATCAGAGTTTTGTGTGCACAGGTGCATTGGGGCCTGTTAGCGAGTCACTACTTGTGGTGATGGAGTGTGAGGTTATCCATAGGATCTGGGCATCTTGTGTTCAGACTGCTTGAAAGTATCAATCTGTCTTCAGATCTGGCTTGTAGTCTGAGAACTGCAGATGTAAGACAAACACAGAAAGAGAGCAAGTCTTGCACAAACCAACTATACCATAGGGAACACACAAAATGACTTACTGTTCTGTTTAAATGTCACTTTTAACTCTTTGAACAGAAGAGGTTTCCAACACTTCTCAGACCTGTCAAATTAGCATAGGTTAATTTGTGCAGTTCCCCTTAGCACACAAATGGCCAATGTAGGAAAACTGACCCTGTTCATTATCTTAGCACAAACTCCAGGACATACTTGAAAATGAGAGAACTCTCAATGTATTCTTCCTGGTAAAACATTTTCTAAATAAAACTAAGGCAGTGCACATCATTTTTGGCCAAGTTAAGTCTTGATCATCCTAGTCTATAGGAGCAGCACTTGGCCAGTTGACATACCACAACTGCTTTCAAGTAAAGGCACTGTTAAATCGGGTGTTGGCAGAAGGATTGTAGTGGGGGTGGGGGCAAGTCACCAATGGTGTAATTGGAGAGCCCCAGTGCTAACATATTTTTTGGTGCCCCTATCACAAAAATATTTCACAGGGGCAAAACTAGAGCCTGTTGGACCCTGGAGCAGATGGAGCTCCCTTGAATGCGTAGACCCGATACAACTGTACCTCTGCATGCACTGTAGTTACACCCCTGCAAGTGACTATCTTTGATAATGATACCATTTTGTATGTTTTTTGAATACCCTGGAAGTGTGACATTTTCTTCTGATTCATGTGAAGCCTGATACTTCATTAGAGCAGCACACTCTGTCAGCTGTGGGGATCTGTTTTAAAGATCCCAAAAATGTCTGAGTCTTCTGTAAAAGCACTTTGCAATACATTATACTTGCCTTTTGTTGTAGGTCTCCAGAAGCAGCCTCTTCCTTGCCTAGAATTATCTAATGAGTTCAGATGTCACATCTGCTATCTTTCAATATTTTAAGGTTTAATGTGCAGTCCTTAACATTTGGGACTCACACTAGTTCCTTAAATATAAATAGGAGAGCTTCTGTGTGGAATCTTTCTCCAGACTTACATATATAGGTTATTTGATATACTGGCCTTACAGGATGTAAACCCTGTGTGCTCTTTAAGCCTATGGACCCTCACATGCCATGTGTAATCTGTTACTGTTGTCCTGCCCTTCTTAGACTATGACTGTCTCAACCACTTCTGTGTTGGGGTGGACATATATACTCTGGGGGATGTGACGGGTGTGTGTACCTTCAGTAGTATGCAAGATGACCAGTGGCCCTCCTGCTTCTGTTGAACTATGACTCCCATCATCCACAGCCTGCCATCGGTAGTGTAGTGTTTGTGTGTTTGTGTGTGTGTTTGTGTGTGTGTGTGTTGTGTGTGTGTGTGTGTGTGTGTGTGTGTGTGTGTGTTTTATGCATGTATATGTATATAATCTAAAACTTGCATATATGTAAGTAAGTTTTAAGTGTCTCTAGAAGAGGAAAGTATTAGAGAACACTAATTTTATCTATACACACACCTTATCCATCATATACTGCTGTGCTAAATGAATCACAATCAACAATTCTGTGTAGAAGAGCTGCTATGTACTTCTTGTATATTAGAATTTTGCAAATGTCACAAAGCTAATTAGTGTCATGTTAACTGAGTGTTGAGGATTCTGCCAAGGACAACACTGACAGCCTGAAGGACAATGCAGATAGCGTATAGGAAAATATCACTATAAAACTGCCACTGAGTTAGTTATGTGTAGGTATAATATGTGTGTAAACATTATTTTTCTAAACACAAGATTCAAGAACACAATAAGCGTTGATGTCAAGAGTATTAGTAGTCAGCAGTTTGGTTTCTAGCAGTGACCTTTTATCTGGTAAACTGTGTACTGAAGGTCAATGTTGTCTCTGAAATGTCTTCTAATAAAGTTTAATTAATTAGATTTTGCATTAATTTTTAAAATATTTGTGTATAATGTCACCTTTAACACAGGGGGTATGTGTGTAAACAAATGAAGCTTGATCATTTTATTTGTGCATCAAGGGAAACTATATTTAACCTATTGAGTGCCATAGGGGTATACAGTGCATTGCAATGTGTTCCGTACCCCTATGGCACTCAAAGGGTTAAGGAGCAGAGGGGATGTGCATCACATTGCTTTGCACACCCTCGGCTCCTTAATCCTTTGAGTGCCAAGCAGGTATCCACTGCATTGCAACACAATGCCTTGGTATCCTGCCACTCAGAGGGTTAAATTATTATAATACATAGAGGCTCCATGTATAAAAGAAAAAACTGACTTTCAGCAGATATTTCTAAGGCTGACCTCTTCAGCGTGAAATAACAGCATTACACTTTGCACGTTGAACGATCTTATTACAATTTCCATCAGCATAAAATTTTACTCTGAAGGCCGTAGCTAAATGAGTTTAATATACTGGTTAATAGAGGTTCCTGATTCAGACACCTGTAACAGCATATAACATTGATTTAATGGGGTGTGCTACGTCGCATCCTGATGGCATCCTCTCTCCAATTAGCGACAGTTTTTGTGAGTGATGACCATTATTAGCATTTGTTTGTAAAGAACAACCTATTCCACCGTGATGCCAGTAGCCTGCTGAGCATGAAGGGAGTTGTGGTGCAATAATAGCTGGATGCCATCTTTGTACTAGACTTAGACATTTGTAGAAATAATATTCACAGAATGGACCCTGTCCAGGAGGTGTGGGTGGTATATAAAAGTAGCAGTAAGTCAGTCATATTCATAAAATGGTGCAAATGCATGCTGTGTAACATATAACCCACATTTGCCCCATCTGTGACAACGATGTAAAAATTTCAAAAAGAAGGTACAAGCATTGTAAAAAAAAATAATAATAATAAAAGTCCTTGTGCTTTTGTTAAAAAAATAACATATTCCATCAGTCCTGGATGGCAGAACTCTAGCATTGTATTCCGCATGAAACCCTTTGAGTGCCAGAGGGGTACACTATGCAATGCTTGGCAATGTGTTGTATACCTCACTGGTACCCAAAGGGTTAAATCTTGTGTACTTTCTATGTATCCCTTTACCCCTTTAGACTGTAAGCTTTTGAGCAGGGACCCCATTTCCAGTGTTCCATTTTGCGAAGCACCTGCAACCTTGTAGCGTCTAAACCCTTAAACTGTAAAACACTTTGTACACTTGTGGTGCTATATAAACATACTAGTACTGAACACGGTCCAAAGTGGCAGCCAGCGGCCTCAGCTGCTGCCCTGGAGCCGGGAGTTCTGGGCCGTTCAGAGCTCCCTGCTCCGGATCAGCAAAGCTTCTGACTGCAAGCCACACAGGGAGCGATGCATTCTAGCGCTTTGTTATTTAGATTTGTTCATATCCATAGAGGCAGATATGAAAGTAGCTGACGTTTTTTCAGACTGAAGCAGGCAGAGTGCATGAGCCTATTTAACCCTTTAACTCCTTAATGACCATGACGTGCTAGGACTGTCAGGGATTTCTTTCCCCCTTAGGAATGGTTATGGTCCTGACACGCCATGTGCTTATGCTTACAGCACTTCTGCAGGAGCGCTGTAAGCACAAATGGGTTCTGAAATTGAGCAGTCTCTGACAGACCTATGTTCAACACACCTGTGCTAGTCACCAGTCATGCCGACAGCCATCAAAGTGGTCGTTAACCCCTTAAGGACCAGCGGTCCTGGGGTGTGTGGTCCTTTAAGGACCAGATAGGAAACTTTGACGTGCCGTCCCACGTGTCTGATCACGTGTGCCAGCACGCCGAATGAGGGACTGAAAGAGATCACTCCGGTCTTGGAGCGATCAACTTCAGTCCCCAGTAAAAGTACATGACGTACCAGGACAGTCACTGGTCCTTAAGTGCCGGACCAGCATGACTGTCCGGGTACGTCAATGGTCCTTAAGGGGTTAAGGGAAGGTCGCTTTCCTGGACTGCTGTTCGTAAGGGGTTAGTAAGGGTTAGTAATGTGTGTTTTTTGTTTTGTTTTTTTAATCTAATATTGTAGATAGTACAAAAATAAACTGATGAAAGTTCCGTCTCTCAAACCTTTATGGTTTGAGAGCTATAAGGTTTAAGTTCTCCCCTCCCTCCAGTTTCACGGATGTCAGTGATGTCACTGTAAAGCTGACAGGAGATTTGAGTCGTCTGACTCGATGGCGGCTCTTGAGCAGAGCCAAAATACCACTATGTAAAAAGAAATACTTCACTGGAATGGTCTACAAAATGTGCCTGGTTTGCAAGCACACTATATAGACCTTTCCAGTGAAGTATTTCTTTTTAGATTGCGGTATTTCGGCAAGAAACATTCACATTGGATAAATGCATTTTTGTGCGCAGATAGATTTTGCGCATGTTCTAATCCAGGAAGCTAAATACCAAACGCTTCTTGAATTGCGCATAAAAAAATTCCATTTTACGACAACAGTACACAGACGTATAAATTCATTCGCAATAGCAGTTCTTGCATTAGGCGCATTCGCTATTCCACTCACACAGATTCGTTAATCTTAGCCACGCCCATAAAAAATAAATATGCGCGGCCGTACGCTAATCTTAAATCTTCATGCGCAATTCAACAAAATCATGTGCAAACCTGTTCCCTAGTGGTTTTCACACGGGGAATAGCGATTGCGCACGTTTTCTATATCGCACCAATAGTGTGCTTTTGAGGGTTGAGGGGGTTTGTTAATTTTACTTGTGTTGATCATCTGTAAAATTGCATAGAAAGAGCTATTTTAGAATTATTATATTTATTAGAAAAATGCTGATTTTCCTTCTCTGTAGATACTGTAGAGTCATTGTGTGTATTCGGGAGGGTTAAACACCCATGAAATTACTTTGATAATGTATTTTACATCCAATTTCTTTTGACTAGGTTAAAATGAGGTTTGTGTCATGCTGGACTGCATTTATGTAACTCGGTTTGTATATTATGCGATATTTGTAGAGGTATGCACCGTTGAAACTTTTGGAACGGAAAGTGTTAAATTCCAGTTAGAATTGTAAAGGTAAATAATATTCTGATGTGGACCTCTGTGCACTGGCATGTCTTAGCAGCAATGCCCACTTTGGAAAAGGTTGTTTAATCTAGATTTGGAGAAGAGATTATTCTAGTACATGGACCACTGAACACTCATATTTGGATGTACAGTAATGGTACCTGATTAAAGAGTATATATGCTACTGGTGTTCTATAAATGGTTCCTGTTCATCTTGAGGGAACTGTGAAGAAGCAAAATTATGTAATGGTAGGCAGGGGAACACAGCTTGTGTGGCCATCAGTATGTGTGTGATTCTGGGGGCCTTAAGTATAAAAGCATACTGGTGTAATTCTGTCCCATTGATTTTGTTTTAAAATAAGCTTTTAACCTTGAATGACACATTGCTCACTAGCATTCAAGATTCAAGGGGTTAAAAAGTCCCATTTTCATCAGTGAGAATTGCAAAAATGTCACATTTGGTGCAGTTGATTTGCCCCAGATTTGCTACACTTTGCTTTTATAAAGAAGGCCATGTGACTATCAGTGGATGTGTGGTAGACTGAAATATATCAAGCCACGTGTAGATATCAACCCCTCCCCCCCAAAAAAAATAAAAATATATATATTTATTTATTTAAAAAAATATATAATATGTGTATATTTGTATGTGTGTGTATATGTGAGTGTGTGTGTGTGTGTATATATATAACATGTGAAAGACGCACTCAATAATAGCAGAACGGGCCAGGGTGCTAGTTAAAGGTGAATGTAGAGAATCCATGAACCTCACTTGCTGGACTTTTCAGAAGGCAAATAAGGTGCCAACAAAATTTGTGTTTATTTAAAAGTGGTCAGCGTTTCGGTGGACACCACCTTTATCAAGATAAAAAGATATAAAGGTGGAGATGTCCACCGAAACGTCGACCACTTTTAAACAAGCACAAATTTTGTTTGCACCTAATTTGCCTTTTGAAAAGTACAGCAGATACCTGGCCTAGCAGGATTCTGTGTGATCTCCTGGTGGGCCCTTCATGCTCTATATCCTTTTTTCCTTATTTTCTATAGGTAGTAGAGTGCATTGTTGTACTGCTGTCTTTACTTCTAATCAGCATGAGGCCGTTTCACAGGGTGCCTCAGTGCAATCTGTAATTATCGGGTAGAGAGCAGAACCTGTGGAAGGGCTTCATGCTGAATATAAATGAAGACCAAATGTCCATGGTGCACTTCACTACCTACAGAAAATAACCATAAAGTGGTGAGAGACCATGTAGTTGTGGATCTGTGGCTACCAGTGGACAAAGGCTGGGGTGCCGCACAGTGTATGTGTGTTTCTGTAGTTACCTGTGTCAGACCATGAGTCCTTGGATGTATGACTTACAGTGAAACCAAGCAGGTGAATGTGACCATGTATATGATTTTATGACTACCAGTGTACTGTGGAGCAATGATGGTGTGTTATACAGTGAATGTGTAATGTTTGGTTACTTCACTACCAGTAGGGGGTATCCAACCCTGGTCCTCAAGAGGTACCAACAGTGCACGTTTTCATGATAGCCATGCTAGGCACTGGAGAATTATTTAATGTAACTATGATACTGATTGATTCATCTGTATTCAAGCAGATATATCTCAAAAACATACATTGTTGATAGCTCTTGAAGATTGTGGCTACCCAGGTATTAGTGTGTGGTTCTGTGGAACATGGCTGTGGTGTCACAGTGTAGGTGTGATTCTGTTTACTATAGAATTACTCAATTTCCAGTATGTACATCATCCTCCATTTTAATAAATATGTGATCAGACTTCAAGAGAGACATTTGCATGTGTGTATGTTTTAGAAATGTTTGTTGCTTCCAGGCAGGGGAAATCTGCAGCCTCTTAGCTGTTGTTGGATCGTTGGCTGGGTGAGGATGATGGAAATTGTAGTCCAACAGCAGATGAAGGGCCACAGGCTGCCCACCTGTGATCTATGTGTAAGTGTCTGTAATGGATTGTGGATGCAGAATTATGCTCGAAATCTAGATGCTGTTATTGCTGTTATCCCTCTCTGATAATCTTGGGTTTGCCTATTTTATAAGTGAATATCTTCACTGAAGGTGTCATGATTTCTAGCCTTCATAATCTTCATCATACAACATACTGCAGTAAAGAGCAGGCGTCCGTATGAGAGAGTACAGTGAGAAAACAATATAAATGTGTGAAAGGGCACAATCGCCAGAAAACATGATGTTTTAAAAGAGCAGTACTGGAAGAAAAGAGAGCAGTATAAGGCAGAAGACAGGGGTGTGTGTGTGTGTGTGTGTGTGTGTGTGTGTGTGTGTGTGTGTGTGTGTGTGTGTGTGTGTGTGTGTGTGTGTGTGTGTGTGTATATGTGTGTGTGTGTGTGTGTGTATATGTGTGTGTGTGTGTGTGTGTATATGTGTGTGTGTGTGTGTGTATATGTGTGTGTATATGTGTGTGTATATGTGTGTGTATATGTGTGTGTATATGTGTGTGTATATGTGTGTGTATATGTGTGTGTATATGTGTGTGTATATGTGTGTGTATATGTGTGTGTGTGTGTATATGTGTGTGTATGTGTGTGTGTGTATATGTGTGTGTGTGTATATGTGTGTGTGTGTGTGTGTGTGTGTGTATATGTGTGTGTGTGTGTGTGTATATGTGTGTGTGTGTGTGTGTATATATGTGTGTGTGTGTGTGTGTGTGTGTGTGTATATATGTGTGTGTGTGTGTGTGTGTGTGTGTGTATATGTGTGTGTGTGTGTATATGTGTGTGTGTGTGTATATATGTGTGTATATGTGTGTGTGTGTGTGTGTATGTGTATGTGTGCCAGCACGTGTGTGCATACTTTAGCTGTTGTTGACCTACAACTCCCATCATCCTAAAATATCTAATAGCTGGATGAGAATGATGGGACTTATGTCACTGCTATGACTTATTCATAACAGTTGTATAAAAAGAAATAATGGCTGACTGTTGGAATAACAATAAAATAGTAACCACTGTAAAGTAACACAGAATTTCTGTACAAAGGTCTGTGATGGGTACGACATTGTGGAAAAGTAAGGTGTTTGGTGTTTTGATCAATAATGTAGGACTTGTTCAGTCCAAATGAAGGTCTCTACATTACTGACAAAAGCTTTATTGCTAGCAATAACAAATGTTCACAAGTGCAGAGACCTACATCTTTCTCATTCTCTTTCTCTCTCTCTCATTCTTTCACTCTCTCTCTCATTCTTTCACTCTTTCTTATTCTTTCACTCTTTCTTATTCTTTCACTCTTTCTTATTCTTTCACTCTCTCTCTTCCTCTCTCATTCTTTCATTCTCTCTCTCTCTCTCTCTCTCTCTCTCTCTCTCTCTCTCTCTCTCTCTCTCTCTCTCTCTCTCTCTCTCTCTCTCTCTCTCTCATAATATTGGTTTGTCTATCCCAAACTGGCGGACATTCCCCCCCCCTGGAGAGGAATTAGTCTTTTCCAGGGGGGAGCACAAGTCTGTTTCAGTGCTAAAATTATACTTTGAAGTGCAGCATTAAAGGGATAGTAATGTTTCACAAAAACAGCAGCTCTAATTAATTTTCATAGTATTTGGGCCATGGAGAGTGTTATTTCAATACTGTCAGAGTTGTAGTTCAAGAGTAATTGAATCATAAAATATCCCCCTCCCGCCCCTTTTGTCTCATGTAAGCCACCTCCCCTCAGATGTGGAACCAGGTCCCGGGACCACACAACGCGCAGCAAGGGGCAGTCTGCTCACTGTGAGAATAAGGAAAACCCTGTCCCCCCCTTGACAGTTTTTTCCTTATGCTCACTGAATATTGTCCCTGTATGCGATCCATCTGGACAGTCTTCCTGCTCTGAGGTGAGTAGAGTTACATCAGTAAAAGGGGCGGGAGGAGGATACACATATTTTCAAAAAGTGAACATGGTCTGTTTTGGAAAGGCTGCTTCAATGAACAGTTGTGAACCGCACCATTTGCTATGTTTGATAGGGTGCCTGTATATTGCTTTGTAGAAATATCTGTGGCATGGAAAAGGAGGTATAGCAAAATGGCTTAAAAAAGATATATAATAATATAATAAATCACCCTTATTAATCACTTTGCACAGTGCTTTGCGTTTTCAGCAATGAAAGTGTTAAGTTGCATGCTACAAATTCCCACACCCCTGTAATTATAGGGGATTTTTAAAGACAGTAGTTCAGTCATTTTTCTCCCCCAGAGTACTTTGGGAGGAACCAAATGACACAATTCTAAGGCTCTTTTTGTCTCTTTTAACAGAAGAATAAAGACAAACGTGTTCTGAGCTGACAGCTGCTGCCTTCCCTGTCATTAAATTATTAACTGCCATCTCTCAAATGTGGACTTTTTTATTATTTTTTTAGTAATCAAAAATCCTGTTTTTGAAACTTTAAACATAATTTAGTTATAATAAGCTGCAATACTATTGGGGATTTTTTTTTTTTATTCTTATTTAACCTTTTAACCCTTTGAGTGCCAGTGCAATCAGAGGGGTTATGGACCAGAGCCATGTGCGTTTCAGTGCGTTGTGCAATGCATTGCTTTGGGGAGAAAGCGCTTGTATTGCCTGACAGACTTGAAATTGCCATTAGTAGTCCCACTTGATCTCTTTCTGCACAGACAAAAGCATGGCAAATCCAGGTCATAACCAACTGCACCATAGAGATCAAATACATTTGCCTGTTGAGTTAAATGTGGTTTTTATCACCCTTAGTGCTAAACAGGTCTCCACGCATTGCTTCTCAAAACAATTGTTTAGATACCTTTCGTAGTATTTAGTGGCTTTAAAACCCCCATTTAAATCAATCAAGAATTAATTTGTCCCCAACAGTGTAGCTGGTATGCCTCAAAATAGCTTCATGTTTCTTCTACACATCTTCCTTACCCTCTATCCCCACTATCCTCCATTCTGCTGTATATCTGCTCTTTCCCATCCTTTCTCCTACAAACCTACACTATTTTCCTTTATCCTACATACTCATCTCTCATCCTTTCTTCTACACACATCCTTTCTCCTACATACATCCTTTCTCCTACATACCCCTTTCTCCTGTGTACCTATGTGCTGCTGTTCTTACTCTTACATACCCACACTCACCCTCCTTTCTCAGACATACCCGCACTCACCCTGCTTTCTCCTACATATCCTCTTTTCTCTGTCGTCCAATACAGGTTACTTGTAACTTTGGGTAGGCGATCCGCCCCTTTAAGTAGGCAGGAACAATTCTAGAAATTACTGCAGGGGGTGGAGCCTACCTTCCCTCCTTAGCTGCAGCTAGCCAACCAGCTCCAGAAAGATTTGTTCCTTGGTGAAGACACAGGCAAGAGAACAGTTTTCCTATAGTTTTAGAAACTTTTTTATTTTTCTGTATGGAATACCACCATTAGGCGGATTACCATAACTGACAATGCCCTTAGATGTGGCTAGTGCAGTATCCAGGTGCTTTTTTGTGGACCTTAAGCCCTGAGAGGGAAAATCTTGATTCCAAGTGCTTCCCCAGGAGTTACCCACTGAGGTTACTTCTTACTACATGGTAATCTGAAGATAGAAGATCTGCAGGAAAGGTGAGCAACCCTTTGAGTGCTGCAGGTCCACTTGTCCCACAGTGCCCCTCCGCACAGGGGTTATTCCTGGGAGTTCTTATTGCACACTCCTGCACTCACTGGGTCTTTCTGTTATGTGTGTCAGTGTTTGGAGCAACTTTATGTGGTAAATTAACCATTTAACTGCTGATTTGCATCTTTTTGTGTGGTTTTTGCCATTTTCCCTACGGAGTCCAGTGTTTTCTGGGTCTGATTACATGTTTTAGTGATGTTTCATGTATTTTGTATTTCTCAGTTCTAACCTTGACAAAATTAAGTTCCGCGCCTTTAAGGCACGCTTTACCACATAGATACCATTGCTCTAGTCACTTCTGTGTGACTGTACAGTTTAAGACCTATCTCTGCAACCGCTCAACGCAGCAACATCAGAGATGGCTCATTTTAATTGTCTGACCTTGCTCTATCATCCGGTTCACATTGCAAGTGTGTTGGGGGGCTCAGGGGGCTTCGGGCACTGTTGGTACTTTTTCTGGGAAAACTAAATTTCCTGTGAGCACTTGCTTCGCGTGCTCGTTTCTGATTGGCTCCTGCCGCAGCAGCCATTTTGTGAGCTTTACAGAACGAGTATCCTACTCAGGGCTCTCCTTTTCTCCTCTGCAGATTAACCCTTCGCCTGCCAGATAAGTGTATTTTAGCGATTTCTGGGGTGAAATTTTAATCTTCTACACTGTAAATTGGGTGATTGTTCTGTACGTTGTTGACACTGTGAGAATGTCTACTTGTTGGAGTTTGGGGCCAGGCTTAAGACTAAGGACACTGGGGACTCTGTATCCCCCATTGCGCATTGCTCCTCATGTCATACAAGGTTGCCTAGTGAATTTTCAGGTCATTTATGCTTAGCATGTTCTGCTGTCCCTGAGTCTATCCCAGGACCTCCAGCCATGCATTAGAGCCAGTTTGGGTGCAAGAGTTCAAGGCTGCTACCAGGGACCTCTGGTCTACGTTGCAACTCTTTCCATCCTCCATCAGATCTTCCCTGCCCAAACCTCAAGGAGTACCTGACGTTTCAGATTCCTCTGAAGAGGAACTGTTGGTGGATTCAGATGTTAAGGAATGTTCTGCTGTGGCATCCTCTTGAGGTTGATCCAGAACCCTTGGCTGAGGGCCTGATCAGGGCTGTCTTAAACACGCTAAACATTCCCCCAGTTCAGGAGGTTTCCTCAGATCCCTCTGATGTATTCCAGGAGCCTATAAAGCCCCATACTTGTTTTTCACCTAACCCCACTCTGGACCGCCTAGTGGCTGATGAGTGGAAATCTGCGGACAGAGAGCCTGCTGTCTCCAAGAAGTTTGCTAAGTTTTACCCCTTTTCTGAGGTGGCGCTTGCTCAATGGGTTCATCCCCCTAAGGTGGACGCTCCTGTCTCAAGGCTATCTAAGTCTACCGCATTAGTTTCTGATGCGTCCTCTCTGAAGGACTGGACTGACAAGAAGCTTGAAGTTTCCCTCAAGTCCATTTTTTCCACTGCTGGTACTTCCATGCATCCAGCATTCGCTGTGGCATGGGTTAACCGGGCTTTTACGGTCTGGACTGAACAACTACCCTAGCTGTACGTTGGGGTGATTCATCTTCAGATATGTTGTGGCTTCTTGCGCAACATATCTGAGGCCCAGCACTGTGTTTCTGCTGCCTTATTTGATGCTCTCCGTCTGGTGGCAAGGGTTTCCACCATGTCTGTGGTTGCCAGACGAGCTCTTAGGCTCAAGATCTGGGTTGCTGACACCGCTTCTAAGAAAGCCTTGCTGTCTTGGCTGTTTCAGGGTACATCCTTATTTGGGCCAGATCTTAAGGATCTAATTAGTGAGGTCACTGGGGGTAAGAGTACTCATCTGCCCTTGGTCCCCAGGAAGAAACCTCCTCTCAAGCGTAACAGGTTGTTTCATCCCTTTCAGACTGAGACACATCAGGAGAACCAGGTGGTTCCCTCTGCTCCACGTGCCTCCTCCATGCCCAAACAGCAATGGAAGCCCAATGTCTCCTCCAAGCCCAAGGCTTCCAAGACCTCTTGGGTCCCCATTCAGCTGTGGGTGTTAGTCTTCGTCACTATCACAGCATTTGGGAGGATTCAGTGGTGAACCAGTGGGTTTTACAAGTAGTGGCGGAAGGGTACAGGATCCCTTTCGCCTCTCTTCCTCCCTTTCACTTTTTCCCTTCTCATACACTCCAGGGCGTTGAAAAACGCAGTCTCCAACGTCGCTATCCAGTCTCTTCTGGACAAGGATGTTCTGGAACCTGTTCCAGTTCAGGACAGAGGTACAGTTTTTACTCAAACCCCTTCGTAGTGTCCAAGAAGGACAGCAGCTGTCATTCAGTTTTGGACTTGAAGGATCTCAATTCCTTTGTGATCCAGTCCCATTATCACCAGGAGTCCCTGAGGATGGTGATTTCTGCTATGGTTCCAGGGGAATTTCTTGCTTCTCTGGACCTTTAGGATGCATATTTACATATCGCCATTCATCCAGAGAGCTGGCAGTATCTCAGGTTTGCCTGCTACAAAGGGCATTTTCAGTTATCAGCGCTTCCCTTTGGTCTGACTACAGCGCCTCAGGTCTTCAACCGTGTACTCCACCGGGACAGCATCAGAGTTACTCCATACATGGACAACCTGCTTCTGAAAGCCCCCTCTGCGGAACTTCTTCATCAGCAGTTTCAGGACTGCATTCACGCTCTCACCCATCGTGGGTGGATCATCAACTTGGACAAGTCGCATCTTGTCCCGTCCCAGCGTCTGGTCTTCCTGGGCCTTCTCTTCAACACTCAGCAGAGTGGTTCACCTGATCGTACACAGGGTTTCTGCTGTTCTAGCTCAAGATCCAGTTCCAGCCAAGAAGCTATCCTCTCTAGTGGGGAAATTCATCTCCACCATGGAAGCAGTTCCCTTTGCCATGGCTCACACCAGGGAGCTCCAGCGGTTTCTGATCCAGGTCAGCTGGACCTTCTGCAGTCATCCGTATCCCTCCCTCTTCATGTGGAACTATGTTTGTCATGGTGGCTCGACCTCTCCAATTTCCTGAAGGGCAAGTCCTTCCTGATATCCTTATGGACCAAGGTGACGACGGATGCCAGCCTCTCCGGCTGGGGAGCGGTCCTGGGTCAAGTGAGTGCTCAGGGACAGTGGTTTCCAGAGGAATCTCTTCTTCCCATCAATGTATTCGAACTTCGGGTGATATTTCATGCCCTTCATCACTGGACGCCCCAGCTGGAAGAATGCCCAGTCCGGGTTCAGTCCGACAACACCACAGCTGTGGCTTACATCAACAAGCAGGGCGGAACAAGAAGTCTCGCCGCCTGGTTAAAGGTCAAGACTATTTTGTCCTGGGCAGAGGAACACATTCCTGCCATATCCACATTGCACATTCCAGGCATAGACAATGTCATGGCCGACATCCTCAGTCGACACACAGTGGACAGCGGAGAGTGGGATCTGCATCCAGAGGTGTTCAACCTCATTGTTCAGAAGTGGGGTCTTCCTTGCATTGACCTGATGGCAACAGGACACAAGGTTCTGCTCTTGCTGGAGGGATCCTCTAGCTTTGGCAGCGGATGCCATGTCCATTCCTTGGTTATTTCCTCTGGCTTACATCTTCCCTCCCCTTCCTATGTTGCACAGGGTGTTACGGAAATTGAGACTGGAGCACTGTCCAGTCATTCTGGTTGCTCCGTACTGGCCTCGACAAGTTTGCTTTTGGAGCTTCTGCATCTGTCAGTGGCAGAACCGTTCTGACTCCCCTTCCGTCTGGATCTTATCCTCCAGGGTTACCTGTGGAAAGAGGACATTCATCGTCTAGCTTTGACGGCTTGGAAATTTAATCCTCAATATTGAAGAAGAAAGGTTTTTCTTCTGGTGTGGTAGCTACCTTGCTTAGTGCTAGCAAGCCAGTTTCCTCAAAGGCCTACCATTGTGTCTGGTCGACCTTTCTATCTTGGTGTGCCGATAGGGACTTGTCTCAGGAATTTGATCCTGGTCTTCTTGCAGGATGGTGTGGATAAGGGCCTCAGTTTTAGCTCCCTTAAGGTTCAGACTTCTGCTCTCTGTTTTCTTTCAGAGGCGCATTGCTATCCTTCCTGATGTCAAGGTGTTTTTCCAGGGTGTTGCTCATACTCGCCCTGTCTTTAAGGCTCCTGCTCCTCAGTGGGATCTTAATCTGGTTCTGGGTGTCCTTCAGCACCCTCCCTTTGAGTCCTTGGCTACTATTCCTCTACACCTTTTGAAATGGAAAATGGTCTTTCTCCTGGTGATCGTGTCTGTTCGCCGTGTCGCAGAGTTGCATGCTCTGTCCTGTAGACCACCATTTTTGGTGTTTCACAAGGACGAGGCTGTGCTTCGCGCCTCTCAGCAGTTCCTCCCCAAGGTGTTTTTTGGAGTTCCACATCAATCGGGAGATTGTGGTGCCCTCTTTCTGCCCAGACCCCACCTCTGAAAAGGAGAGGGATCTCCACTTGTTAGACGTGGTGCGTTGTCTCACGTTTTATGTACATCTCACTGAGCCTATCAGGCAATCAGACGTGCTTTTAGTCATTCCTGAGGGTCCCAGGGCAGGAAGACCTGCATCCAAAGTGACTATTGCTTCTTGGATCAAGTCCACTATTCGTAAGGCTTATGAGCTGAGGAAGAAGCCTGTCCCTTTTTAGGGTCATGGATCATTGTACTCGATCTACTGGGGCCTCTTGGGCTTACAAGAATCAGGCCTCTGCTGATCAGTTGTTCAAGGCTGCCACCTGGTCATCTGTGCACACCTTTTCGAAGCACTAACATGTTGATGTGTTGGCATCGGCCGATGCCAGCTTTGGGAGGAAAATCCTGGAGGTAGTTTTGCCTGTCCAGGATTTTCTTTGGTTCCTGGTGCTTCCTTCACTTTTGAGCCTCGTTTGCTTTAGTTCAGTGTGCTATGTAACAGTTTGGGGTGTTGTTACCTCTGTTCAGTGCCCATTGGCACTTTATTGTTGTTGGGCTGTCTCTGATCTGATGGTTCATATCTGCTTTGGTGACTTTGGAGGCCTTGCGCCTGGTCCTTTCCTTACTTCACTCCTCTGGGAAACTCAATGGTTGGACATCCCAAAGTTACCAGTAACCTGTATTGGACGACAGAGAAAAGAGGATTTTAGTCTTACCTGTTACATCCTTTTCTCTTAGTTCATACAGGTTACTGGTCTCCCACCTTGCAAGAGACCATGCTTGGCTCTCCTGTGGCAGACCGTGGGGGTCCTTCAGGGTCACGCTCACAGGAGTCTGCTTTCCTTCCACTATCTAGTCATAGTTAGTGTTTCAAATCTTTCTGGAGCTGGTTGGCTAGCTGCAGCCAAGGAGGGAAGGTAGGCTCCACCCCTGCAGTCA
Source organism: Rhinophrynus dorsalis (assembly GCA_037306005.1). Classification (NCBI taxonomy): domain Eukaryota; kingdom Metazoa; phylum Chordata; class Amphibia; order Anura; family Rhinophrynidae; genus Rhinophrynus; species Rhinophrynus dorsalis. The sequence continues at coordinate 472,429,381 of CM074718.1, forward strand.
TTTCTAGTATTGTTCCTGCCTACTTAAAGGGGCGTATCGCCTACCCAAAGTTACCAGGAACCTGTATGGACTAAGAGAAAAGGATTTAACAGGTAAGACTAAAATCTTCTTTTCCTACCTTCTTGTACATACCCATACTAGTTTTCCTTTCTTCTACATACCTGTATTCACCCTCCTTTCTCCTACATACCCGCACTCACCCTCCTTTCTCCTACATACCTGCACTCACCCTCCTTTCTCCTACATACCCGCACTCACCCTGCTTTCTCCTACATATCCTCTTTTCATACCTTCTCCTACATACCCATACTAGTTTTCCTTTCTCCTACATACCTGCATTCATCCTCCTTTCTCCTACATACCCGCACTCACCCTCCTTTCTCCTACATACCTGCACTCACCCTCCTTTCTCCTACATACCCGCACTCACCCTGCTTTCTCCTACATATCCTCTTTTCATACCTTCTCCTACATACCCATACTAGTTTTCCTTTCTCCTACATACCTGTATTCACCCTCCTTTCTACGTCATACCTGCAACTCACCCTCCTTTCTCCTACATATCCGCACTCACTCTCCTTTCTCCTACATACCCGCACTCACCCTGCTTTCTCCTACATACCCGCACTCACCCTGCTTTCTCCTACATACCCGCACTCACCCTGCTTTCTCCTACATACCCGCACTCACCCTGCTTTCTCCTACATACCCACACTCACCCTGCTTTCTCCTACATATCCTCTTTTCATACCTTCTCCTACATACCCATACTAGTTTTCCTTTCTCCTACATACCTGCATTCATCCTCCTTTCTCCTACATACCCGCACTCACCCTCCTTTCTCCTACATACCCGCACTCACCCTGCTTTCTCCTACATATCCTCTTTTCATACCTTCTCCTACATACCCATACTAGTTTTCCTTTCTCCTACATACCTGTATTCACCCTCCTTTCTACTTCATACCTGCAACTCACCCTCCTTTCTCCTACATATCCGCACTCACTCTGCTTTCTCCTACATATACTCTTTTCATACCTTCTCGTACATACCCGTACTAGTTTTCCTTTCTCCTACATACCTGCACTCACCCTCCTTTCTCCTACATACCCACACTCGCCCTCCTTTCTACTACATATCCTCTTTTCAAATCTTCTCTTACACACCCATGCTAGTTCTCCTTTCTCCTACATACCCATGCTAGTTCTCTTTTCTCCTACATACCCACACTCTGCCTCCAATCTCTTACATACCCATACTAGCCCTTGTTTCTCCTACATACCCAAACTCACCCTCTTTTCTCCTGCATGCATTCCCATACTCATCTTCCTTTCTCTTACAGACCTATACTAGCCCTCCTTTATCCCACGTACCCACACTTAACCTCCTTTTTCTTACATATCTGCACTCTCCGTACTTTCTTTTACGTAGCCAACTTCCCTGCATTCCTATATACCCACACTTACCCTCCTTTCTCTTACCCTCCTTTCTCTTACTTTCTCCTACTTACTCTCACTTTCACTCCTTTCTTCTATATACCCAAACTCTTTCCTATTGTGCTTACTCCCACCCTTCCACCTGCATACCTCCACTGTTACTCATTCCTCCTGCGTTTTACAACCTTCTCTCCTTTCTCCAATATATTCCCTCTCTTTCCTAATCACTTGGATATCAGAAAGGTGTGTGCTAAACACTTCCCTGGTGCCTTTGTTAGGTATATTTCCCCCACATTTTATATATGCACATATTTTACTATTTTATAATGCAACTATTCCTTCTTTGCATTGTTAAAATTGCCATATCATCAGACATTAGCATGTACATCTAGTCAAGAAACTTAAGATCATGTATTTAAAGTGTGTTCTATGTGTCTTCCAGGTGAAACAGTCACGCCGATGCAGAGCCCACGGTACCCCAGTCCAGCGGAATTAGATGCCTACGCACAGAAAGTGGCAAATAGCCCATTGACCATTAAGATCTTCCCCACCAACATCAGGGTTCCCCAGCACAAGCACCTTAATAGGACTGTGAATGGTTATGACACCACTGGCCAACGTTATAGCCCTTACCCAATGCACACTAACGGTTACCAAGGCCTGCTGGCTGTTGTGAAATCCTCGAGCAAGAGTGTGGTGAAGAATGTGGAGGGTAAACGGACTAAGATATCTTCTGTACAAGTTGGTGTTGCTCCTTACCCAATGTCAAGCACTTTAACACAAGGCCAATCTTGCAACGGACAGTTGAGTTATATTGGGAACCAGAAGCAGCTGGATGCACCGGTACCACCCAATGTTACAGTGGCAGCATCTGTCATTCCGTTGACAGGCAGGAACTTGGCACTCCAGCAATCCAACTTGCCCTCAATCCAGAGCATTATTTACCAGATCAACCAGCAGTGCCATGCTCAAGCTTCGCAACAGGCTTGCCAAGGGGTAGTGGTGACTAACTCAAGCCCAGCTAAACAAGGTTTGGCCAGTGGCTTTACCACCATGACTGGAGGCACTGTGGCCTATGCCGGTACAGTTCTTCAAGACTGCAGAGCAGGCAATGAGCTAACGCTGGGGCCAGCTCCTGTGGTAGCCAAATCTGGTTCTTACCAAGAAGGTATGGACTACCTAATTTGGCAGCAGAAACAGCAGCAGCTACGAATATACAGTGGAGGCAGTGGGGGAGGTGGAGCTGTCAGCAAGTCACCTGAAGTGTGCCCAGGAGTGTCTCGTCCATACACTATTGCTAGTGCCGTTGAAAAAGTCAGCTCCTCCCCTTTGAACTGCGTTGGCATGCATGGTAATTTTTCTGTGGGCCAGTATTTTGCCCCTCCTTGGAACAGCATCTTGGTCACACCTAACAGTGACTGTTACAACCCACAAGAACTGGCAAATGTCCACAGAGATCTGGGAGTGCATCCATCAGATGGGCTAACTAGTATCCCCAGCAAGACCCTTTGCAATACCTCTATTCTTAGTAGTAGTCTTCAGTCTTTGGAGTATCTCATCAATGACATTCATCCTCCCTGTATCAAGGAGCAAATGCTTGGCAAGGGCTATGAGACAGTTTCTGTGCCAAGGCTCTTAGACCATCAGCATGCACACATCCGCCTGCCCATTTACAGATAGAAACCGCTATCTTTTTCTATATAATGTGGCCTACACTGGTACTGCATATGGACTTATGCTATTTAGAAGGCATGTTTAACCCTTTTAGAACCAGAGGTTGTGCAGTGCTTTGCTTCACTGTGTTGTGCACCCCTCTGGCTCTTTAAGAGTTAAGAAGTTCCGAGGGCAGTGCTGGTGATGGGAAACTTTCACTAGTTTGCAGCCAGAGTGCATAGCGGTGTGGGCTTCCCTGGCAGAAAAATGGCTAATCCCTTCCACTGTGCAGAGGACTGTTACTGCCTACACCTCTCAGCTGCCCAACTGATTCATATGGATCTTATTAAAACATTTTCTGGGAAAGAAATGGACAGCATAGGATGGCCTAAATCCAGGTTTTCCACTGGGTCATGGACCATTATGGCGGAAGAGCCACCAGTCATACCTTCAGGAGTGTGAATGAGTTCCACTCCCCAAATTATTGTAAATTGTTCTTTCTAACCGGAATATCAATATCTGTATAATTTTTAAATTGAATTAGTGAGGTTTGATTCCAAAACCGCAGCAACATTATTGACCGTTTTACCAGATAATGAAGGCTAACGTAGCTATCTATTTATTGTTTATTTTTTTTGTTTGGTATATTTTATGATTTTTCACTAAATATGTGATTAACCCCTTCCGCTGCCAGATCAGTCTGCCAAATTTTTAAATCTTGTTTGAGGCAAAATCACTTGGATATATCCTATATAATAATTCGCTAAAACGTGTGTAACGCCGCGTCATGCGCAGTAGACACTGCTGCGCGTGCTGCAGTCATACTCAGTAGAAACTGGCCGCGCCGTGGCTGATACAGAGCTGGATGCTCCTTCGTAGCGTCTAGATCTGTATCAGCCACGGCGCGGGTAGTCTCTACTGCGCGTGACTGCCCCGCGACTGGGTGGCAGTGGCACTGTGGCCCTTGTAACGGGCTCTTCAACTAGTTTAAAATATTAACTTCCTAATACTTACTTGACACTTTCTAATAAGCAACCCCCACTTACCTTAATCTAGGTAAAAAAATACCTAATGGCAACTATAAGTAAATCTTTTAATTAGTACTAGATATCATATCCACCGATACAGACCTGATCCTTTGTTGCAGGACTCCAGGACTACAAACTCCTCCAGGAAGACTTCATTCTAATCAATTATGGGTCCTGGGGTCCTGCAACAAAGAATCATGTCTGCCTCAATTAATATGATATCCAGTACTAATTAAAGATTTATTTCGGGTGAACCAGCACACACAGAATTCATTTATAACCTCCATTAGGACTGAGGTAAGTGGATATTGATTGATAGGAGGTGACAATATTCCTTTAACACTTTGAGTACCAGTGCATTACTCCTCAATGCATTGCATACCCTTCAGGCACTCAAAGTGTTACCATCCGCTTTTTTATTAAAAGTTATTTTAGGAAAGTGGTTTAAAAAAAAAAAAAAAAAAAAGAAAAAAATCTTATACAGATCTTCTGCACGTCCTATTTCTCATCCCACGTCCCTCCCAGCTGCTTCAGTGTGCTGTAAACGTCTTGTAGCGTTACAGCAACCTGCGATTAGCATTATACTGAGGTTTCAATCTCCGTATAATGCTAATCGCAGCTTGCTGTAACACTACAAGCTATTCACAGTATACCGAAGGGAAGCATGAACGTGCTCCCTGGGGCAGCTGGGATGGAGGTGGGAGGAGAAATAGGACATGCAGAAGAGCTGTGCCGGTCAGCATAATGGGACACGCTGATTCTTCGGCACAGCTCTTCTGCAATTGAAGAGGCATTATCTGTAAAAATGGTAAGATTTAAAAAAAAAATTGCTTTCCTAAAATAACTCTTAATAACAAAGCAGATGGTCGCACCTTTTTATAAGGTGAAACATCCCCTTTAAAGAAAAAACTGTTTCCAAAGACATCATTGTCTCTTGTTTTCCTTAGATCTCACCTAAATGTTGTTTGGATTTGTTTTTCCAAGAGAAAAGCAGGTTCTTTATTTTATACAAGCAAAATATAAATCCAAATGTGGACTGAGGATGATGGGAGTTGAAGTTCAAGTACAGCTTCATGAACATAGGTATCGATAAACATGTTGCACAATGAAATGTGATTGATTTCAGGGCGATGAATCGTTTCAACACTTGCAGTACACACATTAAGAAATGGGCACACATTATTTAACCCTTTGAGGAAAAGAGGAGTGTGACATTTAATTTCAAAGCAAACCCCTCTGGTTAATAGAGGGGTAACTTATATGTCAGAAACACTGATTTATGTGCAATATACATTCAATACGTTGATGACGTACACAAATACACCTGCAGTACAACATGCATATTGGCATACCAATACCAGTAAATTAAACGTCCCGATTCAGAAGCCCCAGCAAGTTTTATTTCTGGAACGAACTTCAGCATCCATCATGCTTTGCGGGTCTCTCTGGCAGTGAAAGGATTTGTTAATTAAGATAAAAAATTTACCCTAATGATAAAATGCCTTGATATCAATGTTTCTACTGTAATTCAGGGTGGGTTTTCAGCCTGATGTGTACAAATTTACAAAAAAGAAAATTGTTTCCAAAAATGTGAATAGGGGTAGATTTGATTAACACCTTGGATTCTAGAGACATCTTGGACACATTGCGGTGGAGATGTAGCTAGCCTCCAATGGGTTAAAATATGCTGCTATCTTGGAGACAATGGGATACATCAAATTCTCCTCTGTGCTGAAAAATATCTAAAGTATATATAGTAACAAAAAAATGATATATTTATAAATATGTCATGTCAATATTGTTTTATTCTCAAAAAAAAAGTGTGTTTCCCCCCCCCCCCGCCTTAGGCTCTGGCAGGAAATCAATCAAGTAAGCAAAATATTGAGCTAATTTTTTTTTTTACTTTTTTTTTTTTTTTTTTGTCCATAACTTGCACTAGTAATTAAAAAATTAGATCTGACAGAAGATGCAGGAGGATGTTTAAAATAAATTCAAAATAATAAAAAAAAAAAAACTTGAAAACTTGAATATAATTTTTTGTAGTGTAATCAAATGTACAATTTACATGTTGGCTGCTAAATAAGAAAAGTCCTCATATCCCGCTCTTTCGCTTGAGAATAGCCTTTTTAAATCTTTGTATATTTTATTTTTCTTCTCTCAGATGAATTGTTCATTTGGCTTCCCCGATTGCTCAGTTTGCTTTCTAGGCAAATGATAGTTCAGGAATTGAGATGTTAGTGCTGATAGGATGTGCAATCTGTGAATCTTAATCTCCCTTTGCCAATCTCAAATCCAGAATTTTGCATTAAATGAAAGAATTGCATTTTGAGTGTTATTATTCCTTAGACCCTTAAAGCAAGTCTTGACAAATCATGTTACGATGCGTACTCATTTTTGTCTTTTTGTATTATTTTATTCTTATTACTCCACCTTTAACTGCTTCTATTTCTGAACCCATAACTTATTTTTATCTTTTTACATTCTCAGTTTTTCGCTAAGTGATAAATAATAAATACATATATATTTCTCTTGTCTTTACTTGTAATTTATTCATGTTACTGCTCTATATGTCACCTCTTCTAGTTACTTCCTTATTTGTTCCATATTTGATCACCAAAATGCTTACTATATCCACTCCTTGAATAGCTTTCATATCTTTTTTTTTTTTTTTTTTTTTTTTTATTTGCTACCTAAATTATTGTGGGGGAATTCATCACAGGGAAAAAAACAAACGTATCAAATACTCTGCTCTTCACTGGCACTTTGTTGTAATTATTGATAAGTACTTTTTGATTATTAGTCAGAAATTGATCTTCTGACCCTGCTTTCCATATGAAAAGCAGAGAAATATGATGAAAACCCAGGTTAAATGCCAACATTCCTGTGATAGCACATACTTATACAGTGCACATTCTCACCATTGCCTAAATTGGCAGGTAGATTGACAAAGTACATGCTTGAAATTGGAGCATAGACTTTGCCTATCTATCTGACCATAAGCAATCACCAGTTACGATCCGGCCATTGCTGAGACAGCAAATGGCTCACAATCATGTAGAGCCATTCTGGGCTTGATGAATTCCCTCTTATGTATTCACACCTCCTCTATCTTCTTGCCTATTATCACCAGTAAATGCTTTTTATAATGCCACCTCTCTATCTGTTCCTATATCTGAACCCCATAACCTCATGTTCCCTTTATTGCCTTCTCTAATTGCTCCCTGTAAATCCTCCTAGAGATGCTCCTTAATACTTCCCCATCTGCTCATTATAGCTCCTCCCCTAAACTGTACCCTATATTTCCTTTTCGGTATTTGCTGTAGGAGCGTTTAAAGGAGAAATGAAACCCCCAACTGCTCCCATTATAATTTAATTGTACCCTCTACTTGTTGTTTTAAATTTTCCTATAGTCCCTTAAAACTCCTCCACCTAATTACTCCTGTATCTTTTTCTTCTTGTGACTCTGCTTCTAACAAATATCGGAAGATTACAATTACTCCATCTAACTCTTCCTGTAACTGCTCCCTTTAGCTCATTCCACGTATTCCTCTTCTTAATTTTATCACCTCCTCCAGCAGCTTCAATAACCAGTCCTTCTAACCTCTCCATCAACATATCCCTATAACACATCCCCTAACCTGCTCCCTATACCTTCTACTTCTAATTCAATTGGTCAAATAAAATATTATTAAAAATTTGCATCTTCTCCTGCGATTGCATCTTCCTGCTTCCTATAACTTCTTCCCTGCTATGCCTATAAATGTTCCCCATAGTTACTCCTCCAGCTCCTCTTCTGATCACTCTCATAGCTCTTTATCGAACTACTCCCATCATTCCACTGACACATAGCCTCTCCTTTGACCACTCCCATTAATTCTCTTCTGATTGCTTTCATAATATCTGTCCAGATAGCTCCTTTTTCTAACAGGTCAAATACCTCCACATCTAACCACCACCACATTGTTTCTCCTGTGATTGTTCCATAGCTCATCTGTCAATTTTCATAACTTACTTAACTGCTTCCATAGCTCCTCCTTTAACTGTTCTATGTAATTCCTCCTATAATCACTGCTTTTCTCATGAACATCTATGTTTTCTTGAGCTCCTCATCTGACCATGCCCATGGCTCCTCCTCTGAGAACTCCCATAGCTCTTACTCTGACCTCTTCCATACTTCGACCTGTAACTGCTCTGTATACCTTCTCCTACTACTACCTCTTATATCCTCCCAAAATTATCACAGTTTTTGTTTAGATTTTTCCCTGTAAACTTTCAAACATCACTCTCATGTCATCCCGCATTAAATGCACTGAACTGCAGAGAGCAGCAGGGGCCAACATAACCTTGATTAGCAGAACATTGTTTTGTTTTCTGTGACACTGAATAGGTAAAACGTATAAACAGGCATAGTTCGAAGGTTTGCTTTTTTTTTCTACAACATGCCACTGTGAAACTGCACAAAAGCTAAAAATACAAGAAAAAAACCCAATGCAGGTGTACCTTCTAATGTTTGATTTCCCAAAGTAAAACTGAAATATTATTTGAACTTTATGACTCTTGTTCTTTTATTTTCATTTATTTATAATTCCTTTGTCATACTACTTGTTTTCTTTTATAATTGTTATATTTTAACAATGGAGTATCTATCTACTGCAGTGAACAATACTTTTTAAATGTTTCCTGCCTCCCCTCATGGTCTCATAAAAAAAAAAATCTCTTCAATACATTGAGAGGTTTCAAGCTCTGCTTCTCAATGCGGCCAAGAGGTCAGGAAACCCTTAGGTTCAGGAAGTGCAAGATGGCTGGTGGGTGATGTTTTTGAATTCAGATTTCATGAAGATATTCAAGAACATGTCATAAAGTCAGAAAATAAAATGAATTCTTCATCCTGAACAAAATGCAAATTGTTCCCCTTAAAAAGGAATTAACACGTTTTAATAAAAATGAACTGTTTTAAAATCACATTATTTATCTTGGACATATTCTTTATAAAATAATTGTTTGAGATATTATCTTCTCTTGTCAGTTTATGCAAATAAGACAGTTCTAGCTGGCATAACAGCTAGATACTATCATTCCATCCACACCACTCTTTCTCCCATCTGCCGCTCACTCACTGCTGGACAATACTAGCTCATTTGAAAAACTCACCAACTGACAGTCATGCAAATCCTGTCAAGATGGATGATGTACCCTCTGAGGTGAGAATGGGGGACAGGTGACAGTTACACTTAAATTATTTCGGTGTCACTGAAGTGTTAATTAACCAGAATGTTAGCCTTTGAAAATTTCAGCTCTCTTCATTGTAAGGTATAGCAAAATATGCACCAGCAAGCCAGTCATGAATTGATTACATAATTCTGATGTCTTTTTCTGTGTAATACTCCAATTCAGTTGTTCTCATAGTTCTCCCGGCCTCTCTAACAGGTCATGTTTTTGGGGTTTCCCTATTTGTGCACATGTGAGTTAATTAAAATGACTAAGCCTCTTATTACCTCACCTGTGCTAAAGCAGTCATGGCCCGTTGGGCTATGTTCATATGGATGAACAGTGTTAATGCAAAGCTAAACTCACCCATGTAGAACAGCTTGTTTAAATGGTGCTGTTCACACAGAAATTTCCTCCACACAGAATGCACCGGAACACAGTTCAGTACAACTTGTTGCACACATTCCATTTATAGCATGGTGATTTGCATTTCAGCCTAGGGGCCACCTCACAGATCATTCACACAAGCATTTCTGGAAAGGTGTGATGCCATTCACATCCTTCAGTCCAATCAACCCATGTGTGCATTTGTCAGCACTATATCTATCTAACTCCCACATGGATTGGCCTTGTGAAACACTCCCATGCAAGTAAATCACAGGGGTAAGAGAGGACATCAGAGGTAAGTTGGTATGGACAACTTTGCACTCTCTAAAATGGAGAGCAGCCAAGTTTCCCATGTGAACATAGCCATAGGAGGTTCATGAAAAGGCTGAGTACCACTGCTCTAATCTCCCACATCCCCCCCTAGGGATTAAAAAAAAATTGACTCTCTAACTTGCAAAATATTTGTGGGGCTGTTACAATTAGACTTCAGTGGTTTACTGGGAAAAATATGTTTGTGTTTTCAAAAGGCGCAAGAATTAGTACATTTTCTTTAAAGCGTAACTTTCAGCTATTACGAAGTCTCCATGCATTCATTAAGCGCATGGCAACTAGCTTGGAAATCCATCTCTTACCTTTAAAAACTCGCAGATTCTAAATAAACCCTTGCTGTTTGGAGACTGGAACCCAGTCTACAGTGCAGACATCTTGCCTGCGCCATCAGTCCCGGTCTCCATTGAGTAGCATTGCAGCATACCACATGGTACCTGGAGGGGACTGATGGCGCAGACCACACTAACCTGCTGTCAGTCTCCAAACGGCAAGGATTTCTTTAGAATCTGCAATCTTTTTTTAAAGAGATGGATTTCCAAGCTATTCGCCACGTGCTTAATGAATGCATGGCGACTTAGTAATAGCTTAAAGTTCCGCTTTAACCGACTGAAGGCCAGAAAACTAAATTGAATGCATATAAGGGAGCAAACCATTCTTTTTACAATACTGGTAAAACCTCTGTTATTTAGTAACAGTCGGTCATATGAGAAAAAGGTGCAACTGTGGGCAAACCAGCTTACACCATAGGGAAAAAATATTCCTGCTGACTTAATTTTATTTAGCATGGTGGGGCTTGCTTATTCCCTGTGGAAATAAGTGTATATTTTAGGATGATGACCTTCTGTTGGAAAAATCCAGTCAGTTGCTGGCTTCACTATCTCCTAACAATATGGTTAATCCGGAATAATAGTGACCTGGCCTGCACTGTTAGAGCAGACAGATTTCTTCTGTGAACAATGGAGATGCTTGCATTAGTATAATTGCATTAAACTCCACACACTCACTGCCTTGCATCACTCTGGGGCTTGTCTATCTCAGCTGCCTTTGATAGAGGAGCATATGGTGTGTCATTACCAAGGCCTGAGGCCTAGCGGAAAATAAAGAAAGCTTAACACTAAGACAAACAGATGCATATGAAGGTTCTGTGCTCATTAGTGGGAATGTTTTATCTAAGAAGGAATTTGTTTAGATTTGTTTTTATTCTTTCTCCAGGCTTCTGAAAAGAGGGTGTTTTGTTCATGTTAATAGTCTATAACCCTTTGAATGCTGGAGACCCAGTACACCCTGTTTTACTGACCTTTTTGCAGTTAATCAGAGAAAATATATTTGCAACTGACTTGTATTTGGCATATACCGTAAAATCTCAGGTTTAATACGCACCTGTGTATAATACGCAGGTGTATATTATACCTAAGATTTTAGGGGAAAACAAGAGTGCCTATGTATAATACGCACCCTTGTTTTCCCCTCTTATAAAAAAAAAAAATGAAGCTGGCCAGAACCCTTCCCTCCCTCCCGCGGCCCAATTCGCTCTGACAATAATGCTTACTTGCCTCCACTGACGTCCCCACTGAGGTCCGCGCTGACAATGAGGCTTAGGGTACTTCCTTCCACTGGAGTACCCATCTTCCCAGCGGGCGTCAAGCTTGCATTTGCCGCCCACTTCCCTCATGGGCTTTCAGGACCTTCCGCTTCTATTACCATTGGCTGCAGACGGAAGGTCCTGAAAGCCCATGAGGGAAGCGGGCGGCAAATGCAAGCTTGCCGCCCACTGGGAAGATGGGTACTCCAGTGGAAGGAAGTACCCTAAGCCTCATTGTCAGCGCGGACTTCAGTGGGGGCAAGTAAGCATTATTGTCAGAGCGAATTGGGCCGCGGGAGGGTGTCAGCACATTTTTATTTATTTTTTTATTTTATTTTTTATTTTTTTTTAAATAACTATCCTGTATAATATGCACCCCCCACTTCACATAAGGTGAAATGGGGTAAAATTGTGTGTATTATACCCGAGATTTTATGGTATTTTCTTCCCAATTTTCCCTCAAACATTTAATGACTGGTATTCTAGAGAGGCCTCCAATGAATTGCAAAGCCACACACTGGAGTTGACTCACGCATCATAGGCATACCTGGGAACGCTTCGGATTTGCCCCAGAGACTCTGGTTCTGACAGAGCTTTACCGGGTCTCCGGGGCAGAGGCTGATTCCTCCGGATGTGGGGAGTTTCTATTGAAACTCTGCCACATCTGCTGTTTCTCCCAGTGTTCCTCCTTCCCCAGCCTTCTGTGTGACACCTTTAAGCCCTGCCCCCCCAAATTGTGTCAAGCCCCGCCCCTTTTTGACGCGATTTGCATCATTATTGTCACCCCCTGCTGCACCAGAGGACTCCCCACTGGGCAGACCTCAATTGGAAGTTCCCAGGTATGATCATAGGTGTAAACATGGCTGTATTCACATTTATATAGAAATGGCCTGTTATGCCAGAACATTGATGAGTTGTTTCATATATTTAAAGGTTTAACCCTTTGAGTGCCAGAGGGAACACAACTCATTGCAGAGCAATGTATTACGTACCTCTCTGGCACTCAAAGGGTTAAAATATATTAAGTGATAATATATTTAAAATTTTATATATAGTAAATATAAGTTTTGTTTTGGCTTTGTACTTCAGCGCATTGCATTTGAAATAAAATAATCACAGAAAAAGTACAGACTGTCAGTTTTAATTTGAGGATATTTACATTCATAAACAGTGATTCATGTAGGGATCACAGATTTTTTTTATACATACTTCCTCCATTTTAAGGGACCAGTTGGACATTTGGCTGCTCGGCTGTTTCTTTGCCAAGTGTGTGGTTGTGTAATATTAATTCATGTAACAGAGAGATAACAAAAGGTCTAGAGGTGATTCTACGTGTGGCATTTGTAATTTGAGTCTGTCCCTGTTGTCTCTCAACATGAGGAGCAAAGATGTGTCAATGCTGGTAAAGTAGTCCATCGTGAGGATGAAAAATCAGAATAAATCGATTAGAGATACAGCAAAAACATAAGGTGAATCATATCAACCATATGGTACACTGTTAAGCATCAAGAATACACAGGTGAGTTCAGCCATAGCAACCAATTGGATGGGCCACAGAAGACCACTGTATTGGATGACAAAAGAATGCAGTTGTGAAGGAAAAAGCACTCTTGAACTGTCAACCTTCTCTGAGATGTAGGCATAGAAGAATCAAAAATTGTCATACAGTGAAGTCTATACCAGCATACCTACAGGTGATTTACTATAAGATGCAAACCACTGGTAAGCCTCAGGATCAGAAGGCCATGTTATAGCTTGCTAAACATTTTTACATAAAAAAACATAGAATACTAGAAAGAGGAAAGTGAGGAGAAAGAGATAAGCTGCACATGATCTAAAGCATGCCACCTCATCTATGCAACGTGTTTGAGGTAGTATTATGGCTTGGACAGAATTCACATCAATTTCCTGCTTTTACTATTCATGTCCTTTCCGGTGGTGGTTCACTCGGGGCATTCGGTGAGAAATTTCTTCTTGTTATGGTATATAAGTAAGTGTTTTAATATTGTTCTGCTTGTCTTGAGAAAGGCTTAGGAGTAAGTGGAAACGTTGACATACAGTGATTTTATCAAAAGTTCCTGACTACTGCATGGCCATAGGTCCATTACTCTCTACTACTGCGTGTGTCCATATATACATACAATGTGTGTGTAAAATGTTATTTGTTGGTTAATTGTATTTAAGTTGTTGCATCAACCAGAATCCCATGTTTGTTGCTGTTTATGGACATCTCCCACCTAGCAAGTAGGCTTGGCTGCCATAGTTATGTGTCCCAGAAAACAGGGAATTTCAGATGGCATTAAACAATATCAAGGCTTTTGTAGAGGTTTTTTAACAAATTAAAAAATGTATTACACTTTAACCCTATGCGTAGCATAAAGATACAATGCATTGAACATCCCTGTACCACTCAAGAGGTTCACGTCTGTTGCAATCACCTGCTATCCACAAAAAGGGTTAATCAGACTTAAACAGGGTAGCTTAGAAATGGTCCTTTGTTCCACATTTCACATCTCGTTACTGCTGTTTTGTTAAACAGGCAATTCAGGCTTTTGAGAAAGAAAGAGACTCAAGCAAACAGATCCACTTTGCTGACGCTTGTGTTCATTTGAGGATAAAATTAAATCAGGAAGAGGTTCTTTTTCATCTCTTAACAGTGTTCAGAGCTTGGGATAATTCCAGGACAGATTCTCTGGCCTTTTAACTCGATGTGCCACTTTCCTGATATGTTACGTTTTCAATTTGGATTGGCAAATGAAGGAGAAATGAGTGTGGCATTAATTCATTTGACTCAGAATTACATGTGTGCTCAAAAACATGATACAATGAAATTAAACACAAATAAGTACTATTATCTACTATGCTACTGTTTAATGCAGGGTTAGTCAATTGCAGGACCACCAACTTTTGAAGACTACAACTCCCATCATTCCCAACCAGCTGCTGGTTGATTTTAGATAATGGGAGTTGTAGTCCCCAGCAGATTGAGGCCAAACAATTGACTTCCTCTGATTTTGTGGTAGAGACTTCCCTCCAGCTTAACCCCCACCTGCCAGTTTCAGTTGACCTCTTCTCAAGATTAGTAGAAAGCTGACACTGTACTTAGATTTTAGACTTTTTTTTTTTTTTTCTTTTTTTTGCTTGGATATGGGGCTGTATAATGCCCCATTCGTCAGGCTCCCATTACTTGGCTTCCCTGGAGTTAGTTATGGGGCGATCCTGCCTACTTTGCACTTTATCTCCATGCATCCTAAAATTTTAAAAATGGCTGCTATTCTGTGTATATTTTATTAACACTTTCAGTCTGTTCTTTTCTGTTCTAATACTTGGCTTTTACATTCTTTTGGATCGAGAGTCCTTTGCTTTTTTTTTTTTTAAAGGGATAGTAATACTTCGTTTTATCTTTATTTTATTTTGTAGGCATTAAAAAAAACATGAAGAACGATATAAGTCTTATCTCTCAATCCTTTATGGTTTAAGAGATATTCACAAGCAAAGTATCCCCCCCCCTTCCTCCAGATCAGAAGGAAGGTGCCCAGGTAGACTGCAGAAAGGGACAATGTTCAATTAAGATAAGGGAAAAAGCTGAAAAACTTGTCAAGGGGGGAAGGGCTTTCATTGTTTTCATAGGAAGAAGATTGTCCCCTGCTGTTATCTGTCTGGTCTATGGACTGCATTCCACATCTGAGAAGAGATGGCTTACACTAGGAAAAAGGGGCGGGAGGGGGAAACTTTGCTTGTGAATATCTCTTAAACCATAAAGGTTTCAGAGATAAGACTTATATCATTCTTCATGTTTTTTTAATGCCTACAAAATAAAATAAAGGGATAGTAATACTTCGTTTTAACTTTAACATTTTGCTATGTCTTAAAGTGGAACAATCACACAAATTAAAGTTACCCCCAAATCCTTATGCACATAACAATACTTGTATCCATACTAGTATTATCCTGAATAAGTCTGGCATTTTGGAGAAATCCAACTCGTTCTGAGATGCACAGGCAGGCATCTTGCTGTACTGGCATCTGTGCACCTGAGCCATCAGTCCCTTCCTGTACCTTAAGGTACAATACAACATCTCTTAGAGGAGACCAGGCTGGACAGAGCAGAGGCACAGATGTCTCTTTGGAAAGATGTCTGCACTGCTGCCTGTCTGTTCGTAGACTTTAATGGAAAGTTCTGACATTCCATGCACCCATTTATCCTAAATTGGTCAGAGTGGGCTCTTTCATTTCCCCTTATGCTGAATCCTCTGCTTCCCCCGGCTTGTTTCTGATTGGCTGCCATCTTACTCCTGGGCAGAGACTGGTTCTCCTGTGCGTGCGCTCTCTCCTGTTAACCCTTTGTGCTTTCTGGGGGATTTGTATTAGACTGGGGATACTTTTAGCTAGTTTCTATCTAGTTCGAACTACTTTCTCTGGATATGTCTAAACCCAAGAGGTATACGGAAAAAAACAAACTCAAGGATTCAGGGGCTTCCTTAACTCCCTCACTCATTGATCGTCATGCCATTCTGGGCTTCCAAGGGAATATTCTTGATCCAGATATATATCTCGTACTGTGTCCTCTTTTACCACTCTCGCCCCTCCTCCTCAGCCATCCAGCACTAATCAAGAGCAAGCTTTGGTTTAAAGTCTGGTGTACTCAGTAGCATCTATTCCTTCATCCATTCAAGGGGATCTACACTTTGATATACACTTTTGGTGACCCATGCCTCCCAGCAGGCAAGTTGATCTTTTATAGGGGACTTTTCAGATTGTTGGGGAAATATCTGATGACACAGATTCAAAGGCAGAAGACATGAACTTGTCCTTTGGGGGATCCCTATGAGGCTGACCCTGTCCCCTCCATGGAGAGGCTCATGAGAGTGGTGTTGGAAGACCCTTCAGGTGTCTGAGGTCTCTGATGGGGGAATCTGCCTCTTTAGATATCTTCCAGAAGCACAATAAAGACTCTCCAGTATTTTCTTCTAACAGCGTACCTCAAAGCTTTCCCCTCTAGGGCAGTGGGCTCCCCCTCCCCCTGCAATTGACACATGTATATACGCTTAGCTGAAAACACAGCTCTTCCTTTGGCAGATGCTGATGTCTGAAGGATTAGACTGACAAGCACCTCAATTCTCTTTTAAGGGCTAATTTTGTGGCCCAAGGGGCAGCTCCGTGTCTGATTCTGCATGGGTCAGTAGGGCTATAGCTGTATGGGTAGAGCAGCTTTCTGAAGCCATAAACTCTGATGTTCATAAAGAAGACCTTTTAATTATATTTACCAGTATATTAAAAGCCAATGATTTAGTCCACACACCAATCTTCTAAGAAGTCACTTGTCTCTCTGTCCAAGTCCCTATTTGGTCCAGACCTAAGCAAGGTGATTAATGATGCCACTGGAGGCAAGAGTACTTTCCTATCCCAGTTTTCTTGTAAATGTTCCTTTTTTGCAAGGAATGTGCATGTATTTTGCCCACCCCACCACCACCACCAGTTCAGGTCACAGGGGGTTCACGCCCCTTCTGTCTCCCAGGCATTCTCCATTCCAAAACCCAAACAGACTTGGCAGAGCAAGAAGGTCTGTGCAATGAAGTCTGATAAGCTATCCTCTGCTTGACTCTCAAAGTCTTGGTCTGAGCATAGCCTCCCTTGCTGAGAAGACGCGCTACAGTGTATAGTATCCACATAAGTTGCAAATGCTTTTTCAGATACAAGGTACAGTGGTTTAGCAGAAGTACTCACCCCCACCACCACCACAATGATACACACTCCATTTGTTCACAGGTGAGTGCACAAAGCAAAAATTCAAATTATACTTTACATGTAGAATCTATACAAGCTTCTCAAAACTGACAAAGTAGAAAAACATGGAATATAAATACATTTGCAGAAACTCAGATGTACTGTATAATTATTTAGCTGCTTTGCTACCCTAAATCAGGTGAATAATATTTGAAGGTTCAGTCTATTAGTTAAATGATTTTAGGCTTTGTATAATCAAAGTGGTTGAAAGGGGAACTATTCCCTAGGGATACGTGGCTGCTAGGTGTACATTCAATTACAGCCGATTAGCTGTAATGGGAAAGCTGTAATGGAACCAACCTGCACATTGAAACTATGGTAGTGCCCTTAGAGGACCTTTCAGCCTTAATTCAGTTTGCAGTAGGCTGATACAGGAAGTGGGTTGCAAATGCAAGCATGATGCCCACTGGACACATATTCAGACTGCCTCCGTAATGGGGTCATCATCACAATGAAGTATAGGGAGGTAAAGTGGGGAAGGCGGTCACAGATTCATTACTATATTGAGATGGGGGCAGACAATATAATTTTATCTTTAAAAAGGTGAAAAAAAGGGCAAGAAAGTGTGCATTACAGGATATTTTACAATGTGACGGAACAAAAAAGGCTGAATTCCAAAGCCGGATAAAAATGCTGTACTTCTGAATGCAAGTGCGTTGGACTTTAGTAGCCATATAGCATTTTACTCCATCACAGTATGCCAGAAGATAGATTTCCAACCAAACTGCCGTTTTGTTTTGTTCTTTTGGCAGCCATTTTTGAAGCAATTTGAATGCAGAAAGGCAAATACCGTACTTTCTATGGGAATAAATTCAAACTCCATACAAACACCAGCTTTCCATTCATTTCAATGGGGCATTTAACAACTTCAATGCTAGAGACATTGAAATCAAGGAGACTTTAAGAATTACACTACCAACAACATACTGTGAACACATTTTTACATTTTTGTCATCCTCAGAAATAATGCACACAAAAAAAATCCAGTCCCACCCTTCTAAAAATGTTAGAAATCAACCTTTAAATTGTAAAAATTGAACATAAACATATTCCATGTGCAACAAAAAGTGGACTGATTAGAGACCTCAAATGCACAGCAGTGAACCAAGGAAATGACCATACCTGGTAACTCTCCGGATCTGCCTCAGGGACTCCAGGGATGGAAGCTGATTCTCTGGTTTTGTCTTCAGTAGTGCGTTGTCCCATCCGTTCTGCCCACTCCCATCCTGTTTTTATCATATCCCACCCTGTCCTTACCATATCCTGTCCACTTAAATACTATCCCTCCCTCTCAACACTCAAACTTAGTTCAGTTAGGCCTACAGTACGCTGCAATAGAGTCATTTGGACATCCTATCCCTAGCCCTGTGTGTTCCCCTCATCATTCCGATTAACCCCCATTATGACACAGATTCATGTGGACACCCATCTCTGGGGGACATGTATTAAAAGGCTTCCAGGGATGAAAATTACTCATTACTGTAGATATGGCTTGTAACCTCTTAAGAGAAGCCTACAGTGCCTTTGCCAAGCATTCATACCTCTATCATATTCATAATATTCAGACACATTTACAATAATGAAAATGCAGTCACTATGGTGCTGTAGTTTGGCTTTAAATGTGTATTTATGGCCATTAGTAGATCAGCCTATTCCTAAATCAGGGAATAGTCAGCCATTGGCTAGTTGGCAGTTGTATGCCCCAAAAGCTGAACAGCCCACAGCTGACTCCATGACTTGGGCCTTTTGTACATATTACCTATTCCTGAGGCAGATGTATCCAATCTTGGTACTCAAAGGCTAGTTGGAGATGTAGGTTGTAGGCCTCAATAGTTGAAGAGCCCATGGCTGACTACCCCCCTAACTCTTGGATAGGACATATGTACTGACGACCCAAGTGAGGGTCTAGTCATCCATGGGCTCTCCATATGTTTGGGCAAATGACCGCAGTAGTGACTGGCTATTTGAGGAGGTTAGGAGAGATACAATGCAGCAGTTGTGAATTCCAAGTCCGATTACTCCTATGACTCGGTAATAGGCCATATGTACTAAAGGCCCAATACAAGATGCGTTCACCTGTGTGCTTTTCAGCTGTTGTGGCCCATGACTCTCAGCATCCCTGACTTCCAGAATCCCCAGTGGCTAGTTGTATTTGCTGGGAGCCATGGGCTACAATAGCTGGCAATCCCACTGTTGACGATATCCTGTATTGGGCCATTAATACATATAGCCTAATCCTAAGTCATGGAAAATCCAACCATGGTCTTTCCAGCAGTCAGGGGCTAAAACTTCTAACATCCTCATGACAATAGAGGGCCCACGGCTGACTATACCATGAATTAGTACATATGTCATATTCTTCCATCAAGGTGTATTCAGTCTTGGTCTTTCCATCTGTGACCAGATGGAGCAATTTAGAACTATAACATTTGAAATATTGATCACTGTTTTGTACGTTGTGTGATATTTGGTAATAGTGTGTGGTGTTATACTGTGAGTCCTGTAAAGGGATATGGCAGTGGGGAACCAGTGTGAAGAGTAGACTGTTAAGCCCAGCCCTCTGGCTTTTTTAAAGTAAACTCCATATCTGTGTAACTTGTGCTAAGGAATGTTTGGAATGTGGATTGACTCCTGCTGTGCTTGATTGACCAATCAGTGGAGGTTATTATGGACCAGTTAAAATGTCCCTTTTTTAAACACTAATTTGTATTCTTATCTTGATAAGAGTGTCTGGAAGTGTATATAAGCAGTGTGTTTTAGCAATAAAGGCTGGTCTGTTCTACCCTCCTTAATACAAGTCTCGGCTGTATTTCTGGAGGGGGCTTTGGCTGGGGATTCTTTCCCTAGCCACTGTAAGAGTGAATTCCCTTGCCTCACCAGTCTACTGGCGTAGATCCTCTGGAAACCCTACCTAGGGTTCTGCAGCTAAATTCACTAGCTCTGCCAGCGGGCAGCATCTAGTTGTTCCTGCCTGAGTATCCAGGACCTCCACATGCCAGGAAGTATCAGGTCTCCAGGCAGTCATGGAAGAGGGTCAGCAGCAGCGGCAGTTCAGGAACCGACAACCCCAAAAGGGTCCGGTAAATCCTGGTAGCTTCACATTTGGTGGCGGTGGTGGGATGCCTTCTTCCTAAAGGCATCCAAACCACCACTGGGACAATCTGTTGGGAGATTTGGCTGGAGCCAGTGGCAGGTGTATGGAGGAGTTCTACAAGCAGCTGAAGTGATCTACCTTAAAATAGATCCTAGCTGCCAGTGGTGTAGAAGCAAGTAGACCCAGGAAGACTGATTTGGTTGAGGCTTTGATGAAGATGAACCATCTACCAGTCGGAACTGCTAGCCCTGCAAGCCTACTGAACAGCATGGGATCTGGGGAGAGCCCTACAGGCCACGAGGATGCCTTCACCCCAGCTGTCAAGATCAGGCTTGCTTTTTATGGACCCAACCCAACTGCTGAAGTGGTGGATAGAATCATCTCCATGGTGACTCAGGACCAACACAAGGCTGCAGAAAGGGAGGAATGCCTGAGGATGGCAAAACTGGAGAGAGGCCCGAGAGATTCTGGATTTTCACGGAGCTGTGGATCCAGGAATGACAAACTGCCTCATCAAGCCTTCAAGGTGTTTGAGGAGAGCACAGGAGACATGGACGGGTACTTGCAAAATTTTGAGAGACAAAGTGCCTTTCATGAGGTTGATCAAAGAGACTGCTTAACAATTCTGGTGGGCAAGCTGACTGGATGTGCAGCTGAAGCATATCGAGCCCTACCTGATGAAGTCAGTCACGTGAAACGGTGCCTGCTTGCCTGGTATGCAGTTACCCCGGATGCCTACAGGCGGACGTACCAGGATACCCAATGGCGGCAACAGGACTCTTATGCAGAATGGGTGTATCGCATGGACCGTGCTTGTGCCATCTGGCTACTGGGCTGCAATGGAAAAGACTATGGAGGACTGTCGGCAGCTTTTACTATGGGAGCAATTCTTTCAACATATGCCTCCTGAAGTTCGGGATTGGGTAAGGGACCATGATCCAGCTACAGAAGGGGAAGCGGCCAAGTTAGCCGACAAATATGTGGAAACCCGATGGAGTGGGCCCTGCTCCTCTCCGGTCCCCCCCACAGGATCTAATGCCACCCCTCTAGGGATCCAGGTACCAGGGCCCTGCCCCATTCCCATTACTCACCACCAGCCCAGTAGAAGGTGCAGTTCTGACCTACAGTGCTATAATTGTTTGCAGTTGGGACATGTTCGGAGCATTTGCCCTCAGAGACGGTCCAGACCTAGACCTCCCCCAGAGACTGGTATATCCACTGGTCCCATCCTGGAATGCTCCAAGACAAGCCTACTGTATGGAAAGATATGTGGAGACTCGAGAGAATGGGCCCTGACACTCGAATTGACCACATATCAAATCCCAGCCCCTTTCCCATCATTCACAACCAGCCCAGTAGAAGGTGCAGTTCTGACCTACAGTGCTATAATTGTTTGCAGCTGGGACATGTTCGGAGCATTTGCCCTCAGAGACGGTCCAGACCTAGACCTCCCCCAGAGACTGGTATATCCACTGGTCCCATCCTGGAATGCTCCAAGACAAACCTACTGTATGGAAAGATATGTGGAGACTCGAGAGAATGGGCCCTGACACTCGAATTGACCACATATCAAATCCCAGCCCCTTTCCCATCATTCACAACCAGCCCAGGGGCGGGCACTGTTATGGACTGTAGTGTGATGATTGTTTGCAGCCTGAGAAAGTTCGGAGCTGCCCCAGCAGTCAGTATCTCCACCGGTCCCACCCCTGAGTACACCATGAAAAGCCTACTGTGGGGGAGAGGACCCTGGCACTGAACCTATGGAGTACCATTTATCCATGCCCATGGGAGTGGATTACAATATTGCCCCTTTTGGCAGGGACGAAGTGTGGGGACCAATCCACGAGGTGAGCCTGGTCCCAACCTGCCAGCACAGTTAACAGAGGACACCATGGTCAGATAGTGTTGGTGAAGGGCAACCAGGCAAGGGGTTGAGAGACACTGGGGCCACAATCACTATGGTACAACCCCACCGGGTCCCCCACAGGCAGAGAACTGGCCAGACAGTGGCAGTACGAGTTGCTGGAGGAGCCATACAGCAGATCCCCTTGGCCCAGATCACGCTGGATTGGGGTGCTGGTGAAAGATACTGTGAGGTGGGAGTGATGTCTGGCATCCCATCTGAGGTACTGTTGGCAAATGATTTGGGTTATCTTACCAGTGCCTTCGCAAGTTCCATGTCTTTAAACCCCAAAAATGGCTGCATTTCTGAATATGGTTGTGGGGAAAAATTGGACACTTGTTACACAGCCGGGGCTTCTCCCTCCACCTTTACCATTCAGTACGGACCCAGCAGGTACAACAAAAAGGCTGATAGTCTTTCAGACATCTTCTTGCCAGGATTGTCTTTGTGGACAGTGCTCATGAGGATCACTGCTCTGTCCAAGACTTGGAGGGGGGGGGGGAGTACTGCGACCAGATGGAGCAATTTAGAACTATAACATTTGAAATATTGATCACTGTTTTGTACATTGTGTGACATTTGGTAATAGTGTGTGTGGTGTTATTCTGTGAGTCCTGTAAAGGGATATGGCAGTGGGGAACCAGAGTGCAGAGTGGGTTGTTAAGCCCAGCACTCTGGCTTGTTTAAAGTAAAATCCATGTCTGTGTAACTTGTGCTAAGGAATATATGGAATGTGGATTGACTCCTGCTGTGCTTGATTGACCAATCAGTGGAGGTTATTATGGACCAGTTAAAATGTCCCTTTTTCAAGCACTAATTTGTATTATTATCTTGATAAGAGTGTCTAGAAGTGTATATAAGCAGTGTGTTTTATCAATAAAAGCTGATCTGTTCTACCCTCCTTAATAAAAGTCTCGGCTGTATTTCTGGAGGGAGCTTGGGCTGGGGATTCACTTGCCTCGCCGGTCTACTGGCGTAGAGTCTCTGGAAACCCCACCTAGGGTTCTGCAGTTAAATTCACTATCTCTGTCAGTCTGCCAGGGGGTAGCATCCAGTTGAGTATCCAGGACCTCCAGATGCCAGGAAGTATCAGGGCTCCAGCCAGCCATGGAAGAGGGGCAGCAGAAGCGGTGGTTCAGGAACTGACAACCCCAAAAGGATACTGTAAATCCTGGTACCGTCACACCATCTGTTGGGGCCTATGACTCCCAACAAGCCAATGGCTAGTACGGAATGTCTGGAGTCATAGGCCATAACAGTTGAAGAGCTCAAAGTTGAATATGTAAGAAGGGACCAATACATTGTGTATTCAGCCATGGGCTCTCCAGCTGTCAAGGTCTATGACCCCGAACTTTCCCTTACTAAATAATTGTTAGTTGAGCGTTATGGGCCCTAACAGCTAGAGAGACCACAGTTTGAATATACTTTGTCTTAGGAATAGGCCATATATATTAAGGGCCAAAGCCTGGGTTTAGTGAGTTGTGGTAAATCCAGCTACTGGGGCTTATGACACCAAGCTCACCCATTTCTAGCTGTGTATGTTAGGAGTTGTATGCTTCAGCTGGAGGGTCCAAAGTTGACTTTTTACCATGGCTTAGGAATAGGCCACATGTACCAATGGCCTAATACATGGCCTAGTCCATAGTGGTTGTTCCAGCTGTTGCAGCCCACTTTTCCCATTATCCCTAGCTATCTGATGCCTAGCAAGGGTTGCTGGGAGTTGTAAGGCCTTACAGATGGAGAGCCCACAGTTGAATACTCCTTGCACTGGGCCCTTACTACATAAGACCTCTGCCTATGTCAGGATAAAATTACCCTTAGGTTCCCCAGCTGTCAGGGCCTATGACTTCTAGCATCCCCTGCTAGGCATTGGCTAGTTGTTAGTTGTAGGTCCAGACAGCTGGAGAGCCCACAGCTAACTATACCTTGTAGTGGGCCCTTAATAAATATACACTATTCTTCAGTTTTGGTATATTCTACCTTTGGCTCTAACACTGCTGGAGCCTAGGACTTCATACACCCACAGCAAACCAGTCCCTAACAGCTAAGGCATCAATTACTAGAGATGCCAAGGCTCATTCGCCTCTCCACCCCACATTCCCCACCTTAACAATGGGCCATATGTACTAAGGGCCCAGGTCAGGGTGTAGTCAGCTGTGGGCTGTCCAGCTCTTG
Organism: Rhinophrynus dorsalis; assembly: GCA_037306005.1. NCBI lineage: Eukaryota > Metazoa > Chordata > Amphibia > Anura > Rhinophrynidae > Rhinophrynus > Rhinophrynus dorsalis. The sequence continues at coordinate 472,453,964 of CM074718.1, forward strand.
GGGCTTATGGCTCTCAGCAACCCCTGCTATGCATTGACTAGTTGAGGATAATGGGAGTTGTTGGCCCATGCAGCTGGAGAGACCACTGCTGATTACAACCCGCCTTGGGCCCTTTGTACATATGGCCTATTCCTATTCAAGGATAGAAAAAATTCATCATTGCAGTAAATGCACCTTTTAAACTCTTGAATGTTAGATTTCTCCAGTTCAATAAAAAGCAATGCATTGTGGAATATCATAGAATTAAAAGACACATTTCCATCCATGACAATTACACACGTCTTAAAATAACACAATGCTATAAAAATAGAGAAAGATATGCTTTTATGGTTCACTTTATCTTCTGACGTTTGCAACTTAGTAGCAGCCATGTTCCCTTGGAATTAACACATCTCAGTAAATGGTTACAAAGGGCAGTTCTGCATTGGCATGAATGCAACACCTTAGTGGTCTGTTGAAAAGGGCTGTTGTGGTATTGGCTTGAAAGCATTATGGTGGAATGTAGCATACATCCATTTTTATATTCTTATGAATGCAACATCTTGGTGGATAAACAGGGATGTGGCCCAGATTCCAATGCAATTGATTACATTATCAAGAGTTTTATGGACATCATCTGGGAATCTGTGGCGATACTAAGGATCAATGTCCATAGGGCCATATTCCATAAGCTAAAGTGGAAAAATTCACAAACAAGCCATCTGCAGCATAGGGGAGAATTGAGAATGCACAAAGCTGGAACATGTTGCTATTAATCTCTTGAATGTTACAGGGATGTCAAATGCATTGTAGTTCAAGAAATTGGAGACTTTGATTAGTGCTGCTGGGGGTGCTGCCATTGTTAGGGCCCATGTCAATGGTTGTGTCAGAGTCACAGTTCCTGGAAACTCTACCACCTCTGAAAGTGAGGTGCCAGGTTTATCCTCAGAAAGTGACCCTACACAGGAGAACAAGCTGTGCTCGGGAGAGAACCCCAGTGCCTCCTTGGACTCCTCCTTGTCAATGGTCTCTGACTTTTCAGTGTGGGGACCCACATGGTGCTTCTACTGCTGCTGGACCTGTTGAGATGTTAAGGCTGTTACAGAAGAAAAAGAGGAAACATAACATGTACTTCTGTCAAAATGACTGTACCATTGGGCAGTGGTTCTTGCCCTGTACCCTCAGGCCAGGAACTGATGCTTTCCAAGTTCAAGCACAGGTGTTTTGATCACAGTGACAGATCCACTAATCAATTCACCTGTGCTCAAGCGTAGAGATCCTCATATCCTGGCCTGTTAGAGTGCTCTCAGGGCACAGGTGAGAACCACTGCCATTCGGACAAATTCAAAGATGAATATCATTTTAAAGGTTATTTTTAGCCCTTGAATGCTCAAGAGGTCTTCATCACAGAGTGAAACAGTGCATTGGAGACCAGGCTAGCATTCGTTAGGTAGAAAACAATAGTGAACACAATGGAGTATGTTTTTGAAATTGGAAATTGACCTTATGGTGCAGTTAGTTTGCCTGAAATATGGCTAAGCAACCTGAGGCCCTCCATCTGCTGGCCAGCCAGAAATAATGGAAGTGGTAGTCCACAACAGCTGCAGGTTTATGGTTATGTATTATCTGATTAGAACTGTTGAATCCTATTATCTACTGTAAGGAGGTGAGAACATAAAACAGAATTGTTGAGACACTGCAAATTAAGGCAACTGTATATAGTATGGCAGGGCTCAAAATTTCAAGTCCTGAGCTACTAGTCACACCTGAAAAGTTACTCGCCACCAGTTTCCATGCCTACCCCCACCCATATCCCTGCCTATAGCACCACCCATATCCCTGCCTTTAACCCCACCCATATCCCCACCTTTAACCCCACCATCTCAAGTAAAATTAAGCTACAGTAGTGATACCACAGAATGTACAACTGAATTGGAGCTACACTAGTGATACACAGAAATTTCAACTGAAATTAGTGTCCTGTCACCTCCAGCGCACATACATGCTTTCCCAGTACTTTCTACTGAAGCTACGCTGCCAATGCCATGACATTTGGGCAATGCCTGAGAATCAGATCCCTGGGGAAAGGTGTTATTAGCTTGCCTACCACCTCCACTTGTGTCTCTGATACCCCATCCTCACAAGGAGACCACCCTGAATTATCCAGTGCCAGGAGAAATACCTGGTACGCCTAATGGAACAGCCAGTCTCCATAAATGAGAAACACTGTGTGCCGTGTTCCCCCGTGTCCAATAAAATATGCGGAGTGAGGGTTACCCTGCCTTCCACGAGCTGAGTACCAGGGCAGCTGGGCAAGGGGCAGTGTGCATGGGGAGTATAGAAAGTTTCTTACCTGCACTTGGGCTGCGTTGGGTGGTTCACTATTGGGCGGCCAACCAAACTGCGCATTAAACACGCGTGTTGAAATGCAAATTAAAGGAGAACTAAAAACTCATACTAATAACTCCACTTACCTTACTATGGCCACAAAGTCCCAAGGGCCCCTTTGAATTTTGCCCATATACCTGTGTTCAAGAGCGATCATGTTCAGTCAGTCCTGGATGTCAGTTCCATGGAGGTAGCCATGACTGTTGCTATCAGGAGCATAGCACCACAAACTCTGCTTACTGAACATGGTAATCTTAACGCTTGAAGAACCAGAGGGGTGTGCAATGCATAGCTTTGCAAAACTTTAACCACCCCTCTGTTCCTTTAAGGGTTAAGTATTTCATGCACTCTGCCTGCTTCATTTTGAAAAGCTACTAGCACCTGTCATGTCCGCCTCCATGGACATGACATCCACAGCTGACTGAACAAATGCACAAGGCCACAATTCACAAAGGCCATTTGGATTTTCTGGCCATAGTAAGGTAGGTGATGGTTTATTATTAGGCATTTATGATTAGTAGATGTTAGTCCTCCTTTAAGAGACCCGTATTCCCTTTAAAAGGTGTGCACATCCAAGTCATCAGATTAACTTTCTCTTGTCCTATGGTTACACATTCTGCCTCGATCTGCTATAGATTTCATGTCTGGAATTTATATGTACTCTTGGGTTTAAATTAACCTTTTTTTTTTTTACATTATTATTGATGCAGTGTTATTTGTACTACTATCTGCAGTGAGCCCCTGAAGTTCTAATAAGATCAAGGTTAGCCGTTAGAATCTATCCTAATAAAGGCGTTTAATTAAAGAGGCATTATAATTCCCCTAAGCGGTTATACACTCGCATATCTCTGCTCTCAATCTTTGGAATTCTGTTAAAAGGCATTTATCAATTAACAAGACCTTGAGAAAGGTCCTTTTCATGGGCAGCCTTTGGGAGAGAATATAGCGCGCACACTCTTGTTTATCTAGCCTTATCCTCTGGGACTCTAATCAGCTTTCCCTGACACTTCTCACATTCTTGTCAAGAAGGTTTTTTTTCCTTTTTAATCAACATGTCAAGGACATCTTAGAAGACAAAACAAAACAAAAAAGACACTTCTTTTATATAGAAATCCCATTCAAATGATGAATTATAATTTTCTCTCTTGTTTAATCTCTTTAATGCTAGAGGTGTCTCTGACACATTGCAAAGCAATGCCTTAGAGACATCTCAAGCATCCAAGGGGTTCAAATAGGAGAGTCTGATTACTGGATTGATGGGGATACTGTGTGTTTTATGAAGGGTTCATTGACTATGATGATTATAGGAATGTCCATCATTATTATTTTCTGTAAAAGTGGACCTGCCATTCTAAAATAATGTAACCCTTTGAGTTCCGGAAAGGTATCAAACACATTGCAACACATATGTTTCTGTAGGACTCTCAACTATTACTTTCTGCTTTTGATTTCTCCACTGGGAAAACTTTCAGCCATAAAAAAAAAACATATTAGAAAAATGGCAACATTTTCACGGGAAATTTATTACCAGTGGTTAAAAGGCAGAAATTTTACAATCTCTAATGGATTTTAGTCCTTTTACACCTAAGAGGCAGACTATCTCCCTTCTGGATACCATGGGATCACTAGATCTAAACCAACTTTTGTGGGCTGACCTCCACAATATACCTGAATCATGTCACCAACATTTAGTGTGGACATATTTTCACAACATGGAAGCAGGTAAATGATAAGTTGAATCTTTCTCCCCATCCCTCCCCTCTGACTTCTGCAATAAGTAATACAAATTTTCTCCCCAGGGCTCTCTAGCGCAGTTATACAGTCATTGAAATTGTGCAACCTTCACAATTTAAAGGCTCTTGTTTCTTCTGTGGGAGTTATCTCAAAACAATCGTTGACAGTGGAAATGGGAGTTCTCGATTCCCTTAATGGACCTCCAGTTATTACACTGGACGAACACCCAAGTTGCCAGAGCCTTACCCCAATTGAAAAATACCTACTGATCCTTACGCAGACTTTCAAACCTCTCTTTCATTGTTTTCGTCTTATCCAATCTACTAAATCACATTCCAACCTGTATTTCATTCGACAGTGGTAGACTGAACTTTAATTAATGAACAGTGGAATATGATCTTCCGTGACAACTTTCACTCCTACATGGGCTCCCTATTTCACATTTGGTGGACTTGCCCTAAAATTTGCACATTTTGGGACCGCATCTTGATACGTGTGCACAAGATTTCCACATCTATATCACAAAAGATCCTTTACTATGCCTTTTTCTTTTTTTGAGATCCCCTTCGTCTGATATACCAAGGCATTTAGAATGAGTGTTCACCCTTCTAATACTAGCAAAATCCTCAATACCCTTATATTGTATATTTAGCGATCAGGTTTGGGTTCTGGCCACTCCCCTGATGCTGACAGTATCCTCTATTGTGAAATAATGTTGGCATCTATATCATCCTCAGAAACTTACACTGATACTTGTTGGACGTCCAGCTCTCACAATAAATTATTGATATTAATTCTCACATGATATCTGATCCCCACAATTAACCTCGAGACTCCCTACCATCACTCTCCATCTCTCACCCTTTTTTTCTTTTCTCCTCCGCCTACGCTTCTTATACTTTCCCACTATCTCTCCCCCCCCTCCCCTCACATAGTATCCCATTAGTTTAGCTGAATACCCTCCTTATTTGCCCCTGCACTCCATCTTTAGATACCACTTGGACTGAATATTGCTAGCAATAACTAATTACATCTCTCCTTGGCTTTATACTTTTGGAGCAAGAATTATTCTTACATTGACTCATGTTTTATACATTGTTGTATGTATGAATGAATGTATAATTTGTCTTGTTAACCTCCTGGCATTCTGCTTCATGCATTTTAATATTGTATACTCTTTAAAAACTTGTATTATTAAAAATAAATAAATAAATAAAAAAGCAGAAATTTTGTGTATTCTCTATGGGCTGAAATTTTTGCAGGAAAAATTGGAAATTGTTGGTTTTCTGTGAAAATTCCAAAAGGAAATATTTTTGACATTTCGGCCATTCCTACCTATGTCAAAAACACATGCAATATAATAAAACGTTAGAAATGTCAGGCATGTCACAGGCTGTTCCAAGTTACCTGGGAGGTGGAACGGAGCCTTCTGGACAGTCTCATGTATATAGGAGGCAATGAGTCTGATCTACTAAGAAGTAATTGTGGAGCAAATGAGTTGCAACATTGGGGAAAAGTAATCATACCCATTGATTTAAATGGCTATATTTAACCATTTAAATGTGTGTGTGTTTGCACACATGCAAAACAATTTCATATATTAGCAGGTTCTAATTCAGCATTGGGTAGGGTTAAAGGGGCAGTATAGGTGAGCACAATTTAACTTTTTAAATGCATTGCAACAGCAATGCCTTTGTCATTACAGTGTCAGTGTCTTGCACCTTTACCTTTCCAAAGGATTTTTCCAATGTTTTTCTTCAAGCAGGGTGATGATGTCTCACAGATTGTTTTGGTGCTCAAGGGAAATTCCCACAGAGCCCACTAGAGTTCTGTGTTTGCTACACACAACTTTACGCAGACTTTAACAGCAACAGCACCACCTGGCTGTAAAACATCTTGAACTAAAGCTAAATATTTCATTATCATTTTTTACTAACGTTTGAAAGAAATATCCCCAAGCAATGTGCGTACCCTTGTTTTACACTATAGGAAAAGCCCAACAATTAGGGTAATTTGCGCTTTTAACTCTTTCAGCATCTCTTACTATGGCCATGCTACCTTTTTAAAATGAATATATCAAATCTATATCAAAGTGATATTTCTAAATTAGCATTTTGTTGATATTTTGACATTTGTTCACATTTCACATTCTATAATAGCAATACTACAGCTCATTGAAATTGTACATGTTGCCCTCCTGCAAAGTAATAGCAGGAGCCAAGTTTGGAGGAGATACAAAGTCAAGGGGCCGACAAATTGCCACTTCAGCCACACCTGGTTAGCTGATGTGTGTGTGGGGGCCAGCGATAACTATGAATCCAATAAGCATAGCAATGAGCCAGCAGCTTGTATGAATGTCGTGCACAATGTTCCATAGGCCACTTAGCAGCCATTTTTTTTAACCTTTTGAGTGCAAAGGGGGTGTCCAAAGCATTGCTTTGAAATGTGTTAGATACCCTCTAGCAATCAAAGGTTTAATGAAAATATTTTACCAGGAAGGACACATTAAAACTGTCTCTCATTTTCAAGTTTGTCCTGGGTACTAATTATATCTACCTCAGAAGAGTGACGGTCTGAGTTGACCTTGCCAGGACTAGAGTCTTCAACACTGAGGTTTGAGCAGAATCTACAGCTGATGCATTAACCAGCTGAGGTATCTTACTGACCCATGATGGTGCAAGTTCCTAACAATTATCAGTGTCCTATGGAAAGATGTAGCATTCTGCAATTGGCTGCTATATGTGTGGTGAGTCACCCATGTGAACAGCCCAATGTAACACCATTCAGTCTAATGTAGAATGGGCAGTGATGTAATGTCATTGCTTAGCAGAAGTCACAGTATGAACTTAAACTTATTGACTGATGCAGCATAAGCATATTGATATTATGGTTGATATTTTTTTTTAGTCTAGATTAAGGGCAATCTGGGTTTCAAGTTACCCAGAATCCCCCTCCACTCTTTTGTGTCATCGGATAAGGAGAGACACACAGGTTTAATACCTAATTAAAGAGCATTTTGCCAGGCTTGGGGAACCAGTGGCTCTCTTCCAAATGTTTTTGAATTAAAACTATCATCACCCACATCCTATTGATTAGGTTGATGGAAGTTGTTGTCCAGCAAGATCTGAAAGTCTGTAGGTCTATGTCCAGGCAGTTGGAATGACTTTGCGATGCAATAGTAAGCAGGACAAATCCTAGTTATTGTTATTATATACTTATTTTAATTTGGGGGGATCCTGGGCTTTCTCTGAAGGTTGCAAAACAAACTGTAGGTAGGGTTTTGTAACCTTTATCTCTACTTGGTGCTGTTTTTCCATAATGGTCTTCAAACAATAGATTTGTACATAAAGCTGATTAACGTATTAGTGGGGCATGATGAACAACTAAGGGCTCTGTTCTCTTGGCTGCAATAAATATCTTTTTTGTCACACATAAATTCCTACTAAAGATAAAAATGTTGTTGCTATTCTATTGACCTTTTTTGTGGTTGTGGGATAAATCAAATAAGCAATCAGCAGTTTCAAAAAATAATCAATAGAATGTGCCATTTGATATGGTTTTATTTCATGAAAAGCCTTGAAAGACCTGGAAAAAAACAGATTGATGTATTTTAAAAAATAAGATCTACTACATAGACATTAACCCTCCCTATGCTAATACAGTCAGCATATAATGCAATATGCATCCACCAGGGACTGCTGAGGACCTGTCGAAGGTTAATCATACACATTTAACCCACTGGATGCTAGAGACGTCTCCAACACATTTCTTCGTATCAAAATTATTAACCCACTGAGTGCCAGAGAGGTATCCAATGCAATGCAATGCATTTGATACCTCTCTGGCACTCAAAGAGTTAAACTTGTGCAAGCATGTATATACAGTAAGTACATAATGTCCATTTCTGCTAACAAGTTAGGCTGCAGCACGAGCATGACAACAGTTAATGGCATTAAAGGGACAGTAATGTTTCACAAAAAAAAGCAGCTCCAATTAATCTTCATAGTATTTGGGCCAAGGAGAGTGCTATTTCACTACAGTCAGAGTTGTTGTTCAAGAATAATTGAATGATAAAATATCCCCCTCCTGCCCCTTTTACCTAGTGTAAGCCACCTCCTCTTAGATGTGGAATCTGGTCACTTGACCAGACAGGTCGCAGCAAGAGACAATCTTCTTACTGTGAGCATAAGGAATATCCTGCCCCCTTGACAAAGGAGGGCAGGTTTTTCTTTATGCTCCCTAAAGGTTGTCCCTCTTTGTGATCCGGATGACATTCTTGCTGCTCTGAGGTGAGCAGTGTTAATCAGTAAAAGGGGAGGGAGGGGGATACTTTATCATTCAATTACTTTTGATCTACAGCTCTGAAAATATTGAAATAACACTCTCCATGGCCCAAACACTATGAAGATTAATTGGAGCTGCTTTTTTTGTGAAACATTATTATCCCTTTAACTGGAAACTCAAATACACCCGGCGTGACCAAATTACTCTCAACTACCACATTTCCCCAAAACTCCTACCCAATGCCATATCTTAAAAGGATGTTTTACTGTTCCTCACAACCCAAGTGAGTTATATATTTCCCTGCATTTATATACAAATTTGTGGTAGAATTGCTGTGACTACCATATCCATCCACATATATATTTACTAGTGTAAACCCCATGTACATGGGCCAAAGTGCATCATGCAGAACTACGCCTCCCAGCGTTTGGTGCGTTTGGGCAGTGTCTACTGCACATGACTGCATCGGACAAACATACAACTGGCCTTTTATTATTAGCGATAGAAGCCCCTACATATTAGCATACAGGATATAGGCAGTAATGCCCACACATATAAAAATAATATTACTTGGCAACAACATGATATTCATGATGTTCTCTTTGACAAAACCTCTCCATGGACAGCATGTCACGGTTTTATAAGAACACTCAGGCAAATTAGGTAAGGTTTGGATCAGCTTTATTGAAAATAAACAATGCAAGGAAAGATCACCCTACTCAGGCCCAGATAAGGACAGTATCGTGGTACTTCCCAAATCTGGCACAGGTCAAGATGAACAGAAATAATATGCAAAAAACAATACAACAGGAACAGTATGCTTGATCTGTTGACTGGATACTGGAACAGAGTAAACCACAAGAGTACCAAACTGTGGAAAGGCACAACAAGAATAGTGGTAGGTAACTGCAGGGCAAACCCCTAGAACTCTAGGGATAGCAGAGGCAACACAGACAGGACACTGGCAAGTGACCGAGTCCCTAGAATGCTAGGGATAGCGGAGGCAACACAGATAGGACACCGGCAAGTGACCGATTCCCTAGAACGCTAGGGATAGCGGAGGCAACACAGATAGGACACTGGCAAGTGACTGATTCCCCAGAACGCTAGGGATAGCGGAAGCAACTCAGATAGGACACTGGCAAGTGACCGAGTCCCTAGGACGAAAATAGAAAGAAGAACCAGAGGGGGCGCAATACCAAACAATATTTAACAATTCCCAACAATAGGGGCAAATACTCACAATATCTATAATACCGGTTGAATCCACTTGCAACCGGTAAAAAACATGTAGGGATATAAATCCGCCCTACTTCGGATGAACTGATCTCTGGAAACAGATAACTGGAAACACTGGATCTCTTCATAAAACTTTAATTATAAAAATATCAAGCCCCAACGCTAGACGCGTTTCGAAGCTCTGCTTCTTCCTCAGTAGCGTAATTAAATAGATATGGGCTCAAAAGTTAAAAACAATTGTTATAGTATAACATACAAATTGTACATAGATACACTCATCCTCCGACCGAGTCCCTAGATCGCTAGGGATAGCAGAGGCAACCCAGATAGGATACTGGTAAGTGACCGAGTCCCTAGAACGCTAGGAATAGCGGAAGCAACACAGACAGGATACTGGCAAGAGACCGGAGCTACTCGCAACTCAGTCTCCCAGGTGATCTAGGGAGTGATAGGCCAAGCAGGTGCTGTCACAGAAGTCACTGAGTAACAAGAGCAAGAGTAACGGATCAGGGTACGCACACAGAAGGGTCTGAAGCCAGAATGCCAGATCAGTACCCACGGAGGTAGTAGCCAGTCCTAATCAGCAATAGAAGCGGGTTCTCAGCCAAAGCCAGGTCAGTACACACGGAGGTAGTCAGCCAATCCTAGTCAGCAACGGAAGCGGGTTCACAGCCAAAGCCAGATCGGTACACACGGAGGTAGTCAGCCAATCCTAGTCAGCAACGGAAGCGGGTTCACAGCCAAAGCCAGGTCAGTACACTCGGAGGTAGTCAGCCAGTCCAGTCAGCAATGGGAAACAAAACTCAGGAGCGACAGGAGTGAAGTCAGGCGAGCCAGGTCATACACGGAGAAGGAACATGCAGCAACTCAAACGCTAGGTACAGGTACACCACAAAAGGGCGATGAGAGAATTAAAGGACATGGTATAAAAAGGCTAGCTTTGGGCTGAGCCAGAATCCAATCGCCAATAACAACTGTGCCGGGTGAAACCCGGAAGTAGCAATGTCGCCCTGCAGCTAAGATCAGGGCACCGTGATACAGCATTAGCCAAAACTCCATCAGGAAAAATGTAAAGGCCATGAAAAATGCTGCACTTATCAAAAACTTTGATTGTGCCCTGTATTAAGTTTTGAATGATGCATATCTTGCTGTGTATGTACCCCTATATTATATCAGCAGGCAAAGTCCAATAAATTATATTTTTTCTCTTTAATATACTGATATGTTAAGCAGGATTATTACCAGGTTCCCAAAAGTCCTGGAGCTTGGGGCAACCTAATGCATTTTAATGTGCTACTCAGTCGAATTACACCACTGCTATTAGGGAAATCAGCAGAGCCTTACATCTTTACATGTCCTGGCTGGGAACAACCAGTGGTCAAGTACAATAATCTAGTACATAGTAACATCCCTGACAATTTGTAAAATTCATATTTTGCTTGAATGTGTCCTGTCTTTATCATATTTACATCAAAGTTCATTTTTTTATAATTTAAATGGAGCCTTCTGGCTGAAAAGCTGCTTAAAACAAAGCACTATGGGTAATAAAACTAAGAGTGATTAAGGCTTGTACTTTAAGGAGCAGATAGTTGCACTGAACATTAGCAGCACATAATCTACAAATTATGACTAAGTGATACAATGCAGGCAAGGTTTAGTGGTCTGGAATGATAGAGGAAATAAAGATGTTTCAGTGTGAGAGCTGCAGTATAAATCTTTTATTTTACATATTGTGTTTGACGGCCTCTGCAGACATAGATAATTCTTGGCTCTCTGCAGCTTGGAGACGTGAGAGAAATACATCAACTTGCTAAAGTAGGATTGCAGTTTGAGAAGGACAATATAAAGAAATTCAATATAAAACTTGGAGAGAGTTACTATTCAAAAGTAATTCATTGTGGGCCTCTGAAGACAGGAGGGGGTTAACTCTTTGAGTGATAGTCGCATTAGACAACCTTCTGGAACTCAAGGGGTTAACCCCTTGCTGTTTAAAGTGACCCACAAAACATTATGTTTTAATAAGGATTATATATTTTTATAGCAGGGGTAGCCCTGGACCTTGAGAACTACCAAAAGAAAGTGTTGCAAATCTGGGGCAAACTAACCGCACCATGGGCAGAAATGCAAATTTGTGAAATTTGCAATGCATTGAATACCTCTCTAGTATTCAAGGGGTTCATATCCACATTTAAACCAATGGGAATTTGTGAATTTTGTGCCACATAATTTACCACTCTTCTTTAGTCAATAAGGCCCAGTGCAGTTTTTTAAAGATATTTCTTCTTGAGTACCAGTGAATTAATCAGTGTCTCATACACTAATTTATCCACCTGTAATCCAACAGAGCTATCCCCTAACATGCACTGTTAGTTACTCTTAACCCGTTAAGGACCCATGATGGTCCAGGACCATCATGGGTAGATTCCACTTAAGGACCCATGAGGGTCCTGGACCGTCATGGGATAAATGATAGCAGCGTGCCTCCGTGCACGCTACTATCATTTATTACAGGCTGAGACTGAACGCTCCGGTACAGGAGCGTTCAGTCTCAGCCCTTCTCAGTTGTGCCGTGTCATGTGATCGCTGAAGCAGCGGTCACATGTACCGACATTCTCAGTGAATGAGACAGTGCGATTCACACACTATCTCTCAGTCTCTCCTCTACCCGTCTGTCCATTACCAGCAAAGTAAGGGACAGAGAAGCAGAAAGGAAACATCTACTGGTCTAAAAAAGATCAACAGCTGGGGGTATTAACCCCTTCACTGCTGTGCTGGAGGCTGGCTGTTAGCAGGTCAATTTTTGACCTGCTAAAATCAACTTTTGTTTATTTATTTATTTATTTTTTTAAATACACAACACAATTTTATTTAAAAAAAAAACAATATGTCAGTTACCAAAAGTGGAAATGTGATTGTTGTGGAGCCATGTAATACATTTATATATACCGCCAAATTTAATCAATAATAAAAGTGGTAAAATAGGATGGGAAAAGGGACATGGGGATTTTCCCTCAGGGGACAGTGCCCACTTAAAACTGCCCATTTTGTAGGTATGACTGACCTGTCATACCTTTCATGCAGTCTCCATAAAAATTTAACCCATTGCTCCCAAATGATCACATGAGAAAAAAATGGCATTTTTTTACAATTTTTTTTAACGTTTTCTTTAATTGTACTAAAATAAATGCTGGGCTATCCATATGAGTGTGGTATCAAAAGAAAGCCCTATTTGTGTGTAAAAAAAACAGTATATAATTTTCAAGGGTAAAATAAAGTACTTTGAGGGAAAACACTTTTGAACAAAGACATATTCAAAAAGGTCAGAATTGCTCCAGTCCTTAAGTGAAATCCACCTCAGATTTTCCCAGGCCTTAAGAGGTTAAGGACAAGGGATGGCTAACCCTGTTCTATACAGTGGAAATGTTTTCCTCATTCTGAATGAACCAGGCTGCATTTCAGATCGAGTTGATATAGTAGGTTGTTGGGATCAGCTGGGCATGAACCGGATGTCATGGTACATGTTGATAACAATCACAGTCAGTGAGAAATGGAGTTCCACTGAGAAGGATTTAATGGGTTTAAGTTATAAACTTAAGCAAAGGACCTCAATGGTAGTATTTTCTGAAACACTACCTATGCTACTCTCTACACCAGAAAGGCAACGGGAGACTTTGTGTAAGCAGGAGGGATGTGGGTTTCTAGAACGCTGGGCTGTCTTTTCACTTGGGGACAATGTTTACAGTAGAGAGAGAGTGTACCTTAGTGAAAAGGGGGCTGCAGCACTTGGGTTAGGATGGTTACAGAGTTGAGTCTTTAAACTAGGAAAGGGGAAGGGTGATAAAACGCAGGATGGGGTAGGAAATGTTGATGAGGAAGTGGGATTAGAGAAAGGGCATGTGGTTGGAGAGGGGTAATGGGCTAGTTCATCTAATAGGGGAGATGCCTATGTTACATCCGGATAAAAACATAATATATATTTCAAAGAATACAATTTTTCAGAATAGTGGTAACATAAAACCTATGCATGTAAATTCTTGCAATATGGTTGGAAAGATGGGGAATCAGGAAGTTATTGCAATGAATGAGCAGTATGATTTCATTGGTGTGGTTGAAATGTTTTTAAATGATACACTTGACTGGGCATTATAAACTTTTTAGGAGGGATAGGGTTGATAAAAGAAGTGGGAAGCATTCCTATATGTAAAGCATTTATTAAAACCTCGTATAAAGGAAGATATTAAAGGTTGAAATACACACTGGGGGCATACATAATAAATAGATGTTAAATTAAATTTGCTACAAGCGACCTAATATTTGGGAGTTTGAAGATGCCAAACTGTTACTGCAAATGGAAAAGGTGTCTCAGTCAAGAAATGTAATAATAATGGTAGATTTAAACTTCCCTGAAATTGACTGGAGAAATATGACTTCCAGCACAAGAAAGGAAATACATTTCTAAGTACTGTTAATGGTAACTCCATGGGGGTTATGCACTAAAGTGTTATAAAGAGGTGATGAAGAGGAGACAATCAGAATGTTCATGGGATAATCAAACACAAGACATGATATGATAATATTTTACATTCAAGACTAACACATTAATAGTGTATTACTAACGCTTGCTAAAATCACTCGTAGAGCTATATAAAAAACTAATAAACATAATACACATATATATATAAATAATATGGAGTGATTAGAGTCACAAACAGTAGGTATTAAGATCCAACAACTATTGGATGTCCATACATACAAAATGAAATGGTGAATAATATAATAATTGCAAAAAAATGTCCCCCCATAGCTGTGGTCATAGATATTATTCTTTATTATTATTCTTTATTTATATTGCGCCAGCTAATTCCTCAGCACTGCATATAACTAGTCATTGGAGGGCGTGGTGCAAATCAACACAAAAATATTCTCACAGACAACACGTGTCCTAAATATAGTAGAAAACAAGCATAGAGGAATATAAAAGTAGTAGGGAAGAAGTGGCAGGCGATGCTGAGGATGACCTAATGACTGAAGATGATATGGAATATATCTCTCCAGCATCCTCCTCTTCTTCAGATACAGATAAAGTTGAGTAAGAGATGATGACATAGCTAGAAGGTTAGCAGAAAGGCAAAGGCTCAAACTTCCACCACTGAAAAGCACTGTGCCTGTCTTTAAACTGTTTGAGAAAACAACTGGAAAGTCTGACCCTGGATAAGCAAAGATGGCAAAAAGTACACAGTCATCCTGTCAGCCATCATCATCATCAGCATCATCACCGCTTCCAAGTCCCACTCAGCCACACACACACTAATAGTGCTGAGTAACCAGCAACAGCACAGGTTATCAGCAGCTACAGCCTTGCCTTATCTTGAGTGCCTCTGCTGCTCTTGGAAGCGCAGCACCTGTGACACCTAGTAGTAGTACAAATTCAGCAACATCTAGCCTGAATAGTAGTAGTAGTAGCCTCTCAGGAACCTCACAGTCTATGAAGTCCACAGTATGGAGATACATCACTCAGGATCCATAAGCTAAGCATGTTGCTATCTGCTGTCTATGTAAGAAGCATGTGAGCAGGGGGAAAGTAGGCTCTCACCTAGGCACCTCCTCAATGAGTTCACACCTGAAACTCAACCACAGGTATGACTGGGAGACACACCATCAACAGGTCATGTCAACTAGCAGCAGCAGAAGTACTCCTAAATGGTCCAGGGAATCGCGGGTACATAATAGAAGTGCTGTTGATGTGTTAGAGAGTGTGCTAAGATTTTCTGCTCCTGTTGCAGAGGAGTATGATTCAGAGTTTATTTTTGGAGATGACAAGAATTATAGAGTGAAAAAACAAAGCCACCAGCCCCTCCACAAGTCATGTCATTAAACCAATAAAGTTACACAGTCCTTCTACTATGTAGTGCCAAACCACACTTAATAGGTTTCTAGAAAGAAGTCAAAACATGCACAAAAATAATGCAAACATATGCCTATGGAATAGTGAACTTACCAAAATGTTGGCTGTTGACATGCTGCCCTTTTCTTTTGTTGAAAACAGAGACTTTAAAGAACTGATATCGTGTATTGCACAATCCTGGAATATCCTAATCCACGGTTATTATTCAAGGATGGTTTTGCAAATGTTACTTAAAGGGATAGTAATACTTTATTATTACTGTCCCCCATATTGTAGACATTTGCAAAATAATTTAATAGCCCCCAGGTTCATCTCACAAACCTTTATGGTTTAAGAGATAACCGAAGGCAAAGTTCCCCCCTCCCGCCCCCTTCCCTGAAGTCAGCATTGTACTGACTCTGCAGGGGAAGTCTGTCGTACGACAGGCTTGCGGCTCTGCAGCTGAGCTGAGATCGCGTTAGTGAAAAATAATTTTTTCACTGAAACGGTCTTCTACATGTGCTTGGTTTGCAAGCACACGTAGAAGACCGTTTCAGTGAAATAATTATTTTTCACTAACACGATCACGGCTCTGCTGCAGAGCCACCTGATGAAAGTCAGACCGGATATCCCTGCAGTCAGCACAACGCTGACTTCAGGGAAGGGGGAGGGAGGGGAAATCTTTGATTTCGGTTATCTCTCAAACCATAAAGATTTGAGAGATGAACCTGGGGGCTATTAAATTATTTTGCAAATATCTACAATATGGAGGATAGTAATAATAAAGTATTACTATCCCTTTAAGCAGTAAGTTAGTGTTGTAGGCAAAGGGCATAGGCACTCACAGCCTGTTAACAATCTTTCCAAGGCATATGTTGCTGTAGGACTCACAGCTTTTACTTTCAGCTATTTATTTCTCCACTTCAGCCCTCAGAAGAAGTAATATTGTGTTGGGAAGTGTTTCAGTCATAGAAAATATAGGCAAAATATGGCAAAGTTCTGACGGGAAATTAATTAGCAGTGGCAAAAAGCAGAACATTTTATGTATTGTCTATGGGTGAAACCTTTCGTTTTCGAGAAACGTCCTGTGGGAAATTTTTCTGACTTTTTATCCACCGCTAGAGAGCTTACAACAGAATTTGGAAAATATTTTTTTCTGTTGTCAGTCCAGAAACCAAGATCTCTATATCATCTATAATGGCTCTCATTACAGAAGAGTTTAAGAAATCCTTTGCCCAAGAATACTCAAGTTACAGTTCTTTCTTTCACAGAACACCTTCTGATAAAAAGATTCTTTAAATCCATCAAGAATCTATGACCCACAATTCCTCTTTTTTATTGACATGGCATTTGAATCTAGTGATGTCAGCACTCACTAGACATCAATTTCAGACATTTATGGATTGCTCTCTAAAATTTTCAATTACATCTGCAAGAAGATTTAAACAACTCCAAGGTCCTTATGTTAAGAGATGATTTAGTCTCCCTGAGGCTTGCTGTTGAATTTAGAAATAAATTCTCTCTATCCTTCCACAAAGAACAAAATATTTTTCTTTCTAAACTGTTCTCAAATCCTTCCAACAATAAGTTACTTCAGTTCAATATCAAACAATGCCTCTAGTGTTATCTAAAGAGGATAGTTCCCTTAGGAAGTCTATGTTCCTGTCAGGCCCAGGTCTTGTTTCCCAGGAAGACGCTGTTGCATCACTCGCCTCACTTCCATGTTGGTAATTCCAGCTCACTCTCTGGGCGTGTTAGCAGGAGACCTGTCGATTCATTTTCCTTTATGGTATTCAGCGGTAGCTCACAGACACCCCCCCCCCCCACACACACACACACATTTTTTTTTTGCATTGATGTTTGTATTAAACATATTTTTCTAAACATCATTACTGTGTCTGGCTCTGTCTACAAGAGTGGGGATGACTAAGATGGTGGTCTGTTTAGAATGTACTTTCTTATATAGGAGACAGGGCCTCTGCTTGTTAGGTGTGCTGCCTATGGAGACCATGAAGGAAAAGCAATTGACAGGTAAGAAATTCTGTCTTTGTCCCTTAAAGTACAGCTTGCTTGCTCCAGACTTTCCCCTTTATCTCTTGAATATGGCTCTAAGGGTCCAGTCTGATTGTGTGGACATTTTGATTTAAAGTCATTTTCATGCAACATAATATCATTTTTGGAAAATGCCGGTATTATCTCTGTTGGAAAATTATAGAAATTAATATAAAATATTGGTGATACAGTATATACATGTAATTATAGTATTTAAACATATAATGTAAAAACTGGCATTAATATAATCATCTTATTGAATGTATGATTTGTTCCAATGTTGATTTTAATCATGCCCATATTTAAGGTAACTTCTTTAAAATGGTAAGAAATAGTATTTATCTCTTTGAAAATTGCTTTTATAAAGACAAAAAATAATGTGACGTTAAATAAACACATTTAAGGTATATTTTTACTTTTGAAAATAGAACCAGTTGGGCTATATTCATCTAACTAAAGAGGAGCAATTTTGGAGTAAACCAGCTGCACCATAGAGAAGAAATAATTAAAAAAAAAATAAAAGTATTTAAACTGGACTTCTAGCCTTTGAAAGCTACCTATTTGCTTGATGAATAAGGCTTGTAGTGTCTAAGCCAAGAACTCTCCATAGGCTGCAATAACAATAGATGCTCCCTAAAATAGAATGGTCACTTCATAGAATGGACTGTTAAACTCCAATGGACCCCCTCCAAAAATACTTTTCCCTGTAATAATGATTGATTCAAGCATCTCCCAGTAGTGTATTATCCTTGTATGCAGCATGAAAATCCCTGCAATACTTCAAAATATATCATTTATTTCTAATAAGTTTACTATCCCTTTAAACTCCTGCAGTCTAGGTAACGTAAAACAAGTAATTAAAAATCCATGTCATCAATGACGGAATATTCAATTGAATTAATCCAATGTAATTATCTTAATGCGTCAACATGTCTAGAAAAAGCTTTGTAAGGTTATATCGATCTCCATATTGATAATCCTTGCTCAAACACACTCAAAATATTTCAAATCCACAATACCTTCCAATTGTATGTTTTCTTAGATGGCAATATGCTGCAATAGATGAAGAATAAATGTGAGTTTTAATATTTAGTCATATTTTTTATATTGCAGCAGCAATCAATTACAGACTATGACAGTGGTGGCAACCTGAGCCTCAGGTTGCCCAGTTCTGGCTATGAGCTTTTCAGAGGTGCCTTCTCCATTTTGCAAGTCTGAAGCAATATTGATAAGCGTAGTAACTAGAAGTCAGATTTACTGCAAAGTCAGTATATGTGGCCGAACATTTTGGTTACAAATTCTAAATTAGTTAGTAAAGTAGATTAATTAACCCCTTGGATGCACCTCTCTAGCACTTAAAGGGATAGTAATACTTCATTTTAACTTTATTTTATTTTGTAGGCATTAAAAAAACATGAAGAATGATATAAGTCGTATCTCTGAAACCTTTATGGTTTAAGAGATATTCACAAACAAAGTATCCCCCCCCTGTTCAACCAGATCAGAAGGGAGATGCCCAGGTAGACTGCAGAGAGGGACAATCTTCAATTAAGGTAATAGAAAAAGCTGAAAAACTTGTCAAGGGGGGAAGGGCTTTCATTGTTTTCATACAAAGAAAATTGTTCCCTTCTGTTATCTGTACTGTCATACAACCAGACTCACATCTGAGAAGAGATGGCTTACACTAGGTAAAAGGGGCGGGGAGGGGAACTTTGCTTGTGAATATCTCATAAACCATAAAGGTTTGAGAGATAAGACTTATATCATTCTTCATGTTTTTTTAATGCCTACAAAATAAAATAAAGTTAAAACGAAGTATTACTATCCCTTTAAGGTGTAAAGTGGAACAGTGTAAAGGAAGATAGTCTTTGGGGCAAAAGGAAGAAGATGAGTGTGTTTTAGGGTGTTTTAGGGTAACAATAGGGGACTGCAGGACAAGTCAGTGAGGACTGAATGTGGCCCCAGGGCCACCTCTTGCTGCCACTAGACTAGCTAAATTCACTTTTCAAATGTGATTTAACCCGTAGGATGCTACAGAGGTCTCGGTATATCATTTGGATTTAAAGGGTTAATTATATCGAATTGTAAAGATTTACTGATCCTGCATTTTAAAAGGTTTGATGCTATGGCTTTGTATATACAGATATAAATGAATATTACGGGTACATTTGTATGTGCTTTAGACAATGGAGCTTTACCTCATAATCACAGAGCATGCAGTCTTTCCATTACAGCAACGGATTATGGTTAATGATATGCAAATAAACTCTGCGTAACATATCTCTTTTCCAATTGGAACACTGTTGAAGTCAGCCATGGGCATGTATCGAGTAGCACAGCTGGTTTAAGACTTCCTTAAAGGGATAGTAATACTTCATTTTATCTTTATTTTATTTTGTAGGCATTAAAAAAACATGAAGAATGATATAAGTCTTATCTCTCAAACCTTTATGGTTTAAGAGATATTCACAAGCAAAGTACCCCCCCCCCCCCGTTCAGCCAGATCAGAAGGGAGGTGCCCAGGTAGACTGCAGAGAGGGACAATCTTCAATTAAGATAAGGGAAAAAGCTGAAAAACTTGTCAAGGGGGAAGGGCTTTCAATGTTTTCATACAAAGAAGATTGTCCCCTGCTGTTATCTGTCTGGTCTTACAACCAGATTCACATTTGAGAAGAGATGGCTTACACTAGGAAAAAGGGACGGGAGGGGGAAACTTTGCTTGTGAATATCTCTTAAACATTCTTCATGTTTTTTTAATGCCTACAAAATAAAATAAAGTTAAAACGAAGTATTACTATCCCTTTAAGCCCTAGGCAGATTACCGATATGGGGTCACATTCCCCTCTATCTTTGTAGGGCACACACCAGTACAGTTGTATACAAATGTATGGCCACCCCTGGCCAAATTACATTTTTTATTGATTTTCTAAATGAAAAGAAGTTAAAGGGATAGTAATACTTTATTATTACCATCCCTCATATTATAGATATTTGCAAAATAAGTTAATAGCCCCCAGGTTCATCTCTCAAACCTTTATGGTTTGAGAGATAACTGAAGGCAAACCATAAAGGTTTGAGAGATGAACCTGGGGGCTATTAACTTATTTTGCAAATACCTACAATATGAGGGATAGTAATAATAAAGTATTATTATCCCTTTAACACAATCTCTGCAGTGAACAAATATAAACAACATATTTCTGAAAAATGTAATGCACAGTTTCTATTTATTTGTTTAATTTAACAGATTGAAAAAATAAACAGAACCGGTGCAAAGGTTTATGCACCCTATCAGTCAGTATTTTTGCAGAAATCACAACTTCCAAACATTTCTTGAAGCAACTAACAGTCATTCTATTCTTGCCTAAGGAATGTGTTCCCAATCTTGCTTTCAGAATGTTTCTCGTACAGAAATATTGTTATGTTGTCTTGTATGTGCTGAACTTTGAGATCCACCCACATATTTCCAAAAATATTTAAGTCTGGGGACAGTGAAGGACATTCCAAAATCTTAAAGGTATAGAAAACCCCCCAAAAAACTGTAAGCCAAATCATAGGAATAATAAAAACATACTTAATGCCCTCATTCCCATCTCTCAAACCGTTATGGTTTGAGAGAAATAAGAAAATAAAGACCTCCATTCCCTCCCCTTTCTGCCTGACGAGCTGTAAAGCTGTCAGAGGCAGAACCTGGTCGCCCGACTGTAGGCGGCTCTTCAGGAGCGCTGTCATTGGGATATTTAACTATAATTACTTCATCGGTATGGTCTACAATGTGTGACTGGCTTGCAAGCACACATTGTAGACCATTCCGATGAAGTAATTATAGTTAAATATCCCAATGACCTGGGGGTCACATTTGACTCTGCCCTATCCTTCATTCCTCACATCCAGTCAATCTCCAACTCATGCCGCCTCCACCTCCGCAACATCTCTAGAATACGACCCTTTCTCACAGAAGACACTGCCAAAATTCTAATCCAAACACTCATCATGTCCCATCTTGACTACTGTAACTCTTTACTAATTGGCCTGCCTCTCACCCGACTAACCCCGCTACAGTCCATAATGAACTCTGCTGCAAGACTAATCTACCTCACTCATCGCTTCTCTAACACCACACCCCTCTGTCAGTCCCTACACTGGCTCCCATTAGCATACAGAGTAAAATTCAAAGCTCTGGTGCTAACTTATAGAGCCCTCACTAACACTGCACCCCCTATATTTCATCTCTCATTTCCAAATATACTCCCGCCCGCTATCTTCGCTCTGCACATGACCTTCTGCTCTCCACAGCTCTTATCACATCCTCCCACTCCCGCCTACAGGACTTCTCAAGTGCTGCACCTGAGCTGTGGAATTCCCTCCCCCGCCCCATCAGACTCTCCCCCAGCCTTCAAATATTCAGACGCTCCCTGAGGACTCACCTCTTCAGGGAGGCCTATCAACTGCCTCCATAAACATCATCACCAAGATTCACCCCTTGCACGGACTACTGCACTCAACGGCACTTCTCACACCCACCCACTGACTGGCAGCTCATGTGGCAGGAGGCACTTAAACGCAATAGCACTTACTTTTTCTGTATCAAACTTACCTTCCTCTAGACTGTAAGCTCTCACGAGCAGGGCCCTCTGATCCTCCTGTTCTCCACATCTGATTGTACCATTTAATACCTCTGTATGTCTATTCCCAATTGTACAGCGCTGCGGAATTAGTTGGCGCTATATAAATAAAGAATAATAATAATAATAATAATAGTAGTTAGATATCTCGATGACAGAGCTCCTGAAGAGCCTCCGTCTGGTCCCGGAAGCAGGATCTCATGACGTCCGCTGTATAGGGAGGGAGTGGAGGTCTTTATTTTCTTACATCTCACAAACCATAACGGTTTGAGAGATGGGAACGAGGGCGTTAAGTATGTTTTTATTATTCCTATCGTTTGGCTTACAGTTTTTTGGGGGATTTACCATCCCTTTAAGCTTTAATTTCTTGAAGTAGTGCATGCATAGTTTTGAGATATGTTTTGAATCATTGTATTGTAATATCCAACTTCTTTTCAGCTTCAGTCTCTTTACTAACTGTGGGAAATTAGCTTCCAGGAATGTTGATACTTAATAGAATCCAATCTTTCTCCTACCCACATAAAATTTCCTGTACCATTGATTTTCACATAAAACTAAAGTATAAAAGATCCCTATCCCCCTTAACAGTTGGCAAGGTCTTCTTTTCTTCAAATGCTTCTCATTTTCCTCTCCAAACATACATTTGGTGATTGTGGCCAAACAGTTCAATGTTAACTTCATCAGACCACAGCACCTGGTTCCAAAATGCCTCTGGCTCATCCAGGTGTTATGTTGCATATTTCAGACATTGACTTTTGTGATGACATCACAGGTAAGGCTTCTTTCTGATGTCCCTTCCATGCATATTATTTTTGTGCACACAATGCTGCACAGTGGACAGGTGCTCCACTACTCATGTGCCAGCTAAACTTTCCTGCAGGTCCTTTGATATTTGCTTTGCGTTCCTGCATTCAATGAGTGGTTATTTAGGATATTTTATTGATCTTGCAGATCTTGTCTTGACTTCAACAGTTCTCCTTAACTTCTATTTTTAATGACATTCAGTAAAGTGGAAAATACAAACAGGAAAAAGTTTAGATATCTTTTATTGCCTTTCTTTCCTTTGTAAGAGTCAGTTATTTTCTGATTCTCAGTCAGCTGCTTAGAAGAGCCCATGGCTGTTAAGTATAAGCACAATATCCTGAGAGGTTAGAAGTGATGGGGAATTTATTAAAGGGGATGTATCACCTTATCAAAAGGTGTTACCATCCTCTTTGTGAATAAAAGTTATTATATGATAGCTGTTTTTTTTTTTTTTAAATCTGAATACTTTTAAAGATATTCAATTTAGAAGTGTAGAAGAGCTTTGACGATCAGCATAGCATGTCCCATTATGCTGACCGGCAAAGCTCTTCTGCACATCGTATTTCTCCTCCCGCCTCCCTCCTAGATACCCAAGGGAGCGCATTCACGCTTCCCTTCTGTGTGCTGTGAACAGATCCTAGCATTACAGCAAGCTACTATTAGCATTATACTGAGGTTGCAACCTCAGTATAATGCTAATCCAGCTTGCTGTAATGCTAGGAGCCATTCACAGCACACCGAAGGGAAGCATGGACGCGCTCCCTGGGAAAGCTGGGAGGGAGGTGGGAGGAGAAATAAAACGCACTGTAGAGCTGTGCTGTGCACATAATGTGGAAGTGCACAGCACTTATAAATATTTAGATTTTTTTTTTTTTTAAATTCAGCTTTCATTTAATAACTTTAATTAACAAAGCGGATGGTAACACCTTTATATAAGGTGATATATCCACTTTAAGCTCTGCATTTGTCAGCACCTAACATAAGGCCTAACAAGTCAATTAAGTTCTGAGACCTGAGAAAATTACACTTGTGGATCAACCGGAAGGATGGCCAAACCATTGCAAAAGCCACATTTTCGGTTTTATTTTTTTTTAATCTGATAAATTTAGCAATTAAATAGTACACGTATATATTACAACTTGCAGAAATGTCAGGTTAAGTTTGTTCACTGTAGAGTCTGTGTTATCTTTTTACTTGGGAAATCAACAAAACAGGTAATTTGGCCAGGGATGACTATACTTTTGCATACAACTGTATATGTCGTGGCTGGGCCCCTAACACATGAGCCAGATAGAATGCAGAGTTTGGCAGGTCCTTACATGTGAATGCCCTCCCTTTTACCAATTCATGTATCACCGATTGACATCCCTTTCACCACCTCATGTATCCCTCTCCGTCCTCCCTTTCATTGCCACTTTTATCCCTGAAGGCCTCTATTCCTGCCATCCTTCCCTTTCAAAGCCCACTCAGTCAGTTCATACTCACTTGCCGCAGTTTGCTCCAGGTCCTCCTCTACCTTCCTACATCTGAAAACAGTTCCAGGTTTGTCTGCCTTGCTCCACCCTCCTTGGTGCACAAGCAGTTTGCTCTGGCAGTAACATGGCTCTGCGAATGAGTGTCTTTCATCACCAGAGTAGGCAATACACAGTAAGGTGAACTCCCTCCTCCCCTTGCAGAGTCTGGACTTAAGGGATGACCTTAAGGGATAGCCTTCTGCTTCAGCTCGGTAGCCTGCAACTTCCTATTGGGCCCTTTCAAACTGCCTTGGGCCACGGGAAACAACCTTTTGCCTAGTGGCTAATCCAGTTCTGCTGACTATTGCTTGGTTGTGGTTAACAATATATAGGTGCAATAAAGCCACTTAAAGGGGCAGTAAGAGAATGGGTTTATAACTGTAGGAACATTATATGGAGAACAAAAAAGAAGAAGAGAAGAGGCGCTTCCTGGTGTAATATCCTTACATATAATGGACACCTCACCACCACCTGTAAAAATGGTACTCACAAAATTATAGGCTGGAAATACACTTATGTGAAAACCAGCTTTAGAGCCTAGGGATGTTTCAGCTGTCCCTTAACCAGCTTCTCTCCACCTTAGAGTATGGCTGCCACTCTTCACCTCCACTCATGAAGGAATCAGATACCCAAAAGACAAAAAACGCACATAGAGGGCGCCAATAGTGCTTATAACTGATATAAACAATATATCAATAACAATAACAATTGATATATTGTTTATATCAGTTATAAGCACTATTGGCGCCCTCTCTGTGCGTTTTTTGTCTTTTGGGTAACTGTAGGAACACGCCTTTCAGCTATGGGAACCAAATTCCTTCAGCTTTAAAATTCTGCCATGCATTTTCAATTTGCTCTCAAGATCTCTGTGATCTGCAGGACTGAATGATGTCAGAACGTCATTTGGCACTTATGGGAGGAGAAGCAATATCATTATCCTATTCATTGAAGCTTCATGTCAGTGAATTCACTGACAGTGGGCTTCAGTGGAAAGGACAGAAATCTCCCTGAAGTACCAAGTGAAACACTGGCATTACCCAACCCTGCCAACCAAGGATATATGCTAGCCAAATGTAGAGATTGTGACACAGTTTTAAGCAAAAAAAACATGATTTCCATAGCTACCAGGTATGTTCCTACAATCATAAAGTCCA
Source organism: Rhinophrynus dorsalis (assembly GCA_037306005.1). Lineage (NCBI taxonomy): Eukaryota > Metazoa > Chordata > Amphibia > Anura > Rhinophrynidae > Rhinophrynus > Rhinophrynus dorsalis. The sequence continues at coordinate 472,479,621 of CM074718.1, forward strand.
TTCCAAGAACTCTTTAATGCCCATTTAATACCATATGGATTAGTGGATTGAAAAATTAAGGAATGTATGGCAGCTGCTCTGCTAAATATTTTTGTGTCACACTATGTTGTCATAACTTGACATATGCTTGTTTTGCTCTCAATTGCACTCTGTGGATAATACAAAGAAGTAACCTCTTTACAAATTAAACCAACATGTATTGACAGTTCATTGGTGATAGTCACAAGATTGACTTGTTTACCCTTACAATGCCAGCATCTAATTTATGAGGTGCTGATTAGCATTTCTCAGTGAACTAACAGGACTTGCAGTCCCACAGAGAAAAGTATTCAGCCTGCAACAAGAAATAAGGTCATAGACTGATCTATCATTAAGGTGCAAACCTCACCTCAGTGATATACCAGGAACTGCTACTGCTTCTAATTGTTCCCTGAGGAAGGAACAGAAGGATATTTAACAACCAGCGGCACATGCTGTTATAAATTTCTATACAGAAAACATGCTATTGTAAAAGCTCTGCTTCTTTAAAATAGTGAGGAAATTTAAAAATATGGCAAAAAAACTAGCCCTTGAGATAATTTCTCTTACTCCTATATTATTCCACGGCGATTACACTCAAATGGTGATAGTCAATAATCTAAGGAGGAGCAAACCAACAGCACCAAAGGGGCCAAATGAAAACATGTTCCAAATTCCCAATGATTTAACAGGGCATTAACACCTTTTATGCTAGAGAAATCTCCAACATATTGCAATGCAATGCTCTGGCGACTTCTCTAGCATTCAAGGGATTAAAAGCTCCAATTAACTCAATGGGAATTTACATTTTTCCCCTATGGTGCAGGTGGTTTGCTCAAGAATTGCATTACTTTAGCTTCAATACATCTCCAAATAAAAGCGGAACTACCACCTTTAACAAAGATGTCCCCAAATAATTCCACATCTGGCGACTAGCTTCTCATTAGCACTAGTCGCCAGAATTATTACCTCGTTAATGCGAATTATCCACTGCTCCGAGACTGACAGGCAGGATGGAGCACAGACATCTTTCCATAGTGACGTCCGCGTGCCTGCACTGTCAGTCCCAGCCTGCTCTATGAGGCGTTGCTAGAAGCTATTCGGCTACAAAAGGGACTGACAGCGCAGGAGTGCAGACGTGACTATGGAAAGGTGTCTGCGCTCCCTCCTGCCTGTCAGTCCCAGAGCAGTGGATAATTTGCATTAACTAGGTAGTAATTCTTGCGACTAGCGCTACTGAGCAGCTAGTCGCCAGATGAGGAATTATTTGCGGACATCTTTGTTAAAGGTGATAGTTCCGCTTTAAGAGATCTTAGTGCATATGTTCCATAAAATGATACAGGAAATGGCATGACCTGACTTGCCAATTTTCTGCCCAGTTACTTCATTTATCCAAATCTTTCTGCAGAGAAAAAACCTTCTGCTCAGTATGTATTTCCTTATACAGTTTAGTGCCATCAGCAAAGTTGAGACACTACTTTCAATAACCATTAATAAGCAATTTAAAAAGCACTGGGCCCAGGACTGAACCCTTTGGCACTTTGCTAACAACTTTAGACCAACTTGAAAAGGTTCAGTTTGAAACAGCTCTCTGAAATCTATCTTTTAACCTGTTGTCAGTCAACGCACAGGCATTGCCTCTCAAGCCAAAGCATATTAATTTATGCAGTAAACTGTTGTGAGGTGGGAACAGGAGCATTAGGCAGATGACAACGGACCAACTGTCTCTACCAAAATTTTCTGTAGCTAACAGTCTCAGGCCTGGCCACGGAGCTGTATTACTTCAGACAGGACTTGACAGAGGAAGTGGTAGCCCTGGGAAAGGGTATACCAGCTGACTCCCTTGAAACCTGTGCATAACCCAATATCGGCACCAGCAAGGGCTCAGTGGAACCTGGACTACGTACAGCAGGTCTAAACAGAATTGAAGTGCAGGACCAAGGTGCACATGGTGCAGCTCACCCAGGTCTTGAGCTGCATCAGTATGTACATACTACAGGATACCGACTTATTGCATATACTGTTAAAGTTCTAATAATAATAAAGTGTAAATGTGTATCCTGTAGTATGTACATATCATTGTTTACATTTATGTGTAATTTTAAATATTCACCTTTGGGGGTGTGGATTAAAGGTCACAGGTGAAAGGGTATATAAGGGCGTATGTTTATTCACAAGTTATCTTGACAAAGATCCCTGTAGGGATCGAAACGTTGATCCTCAATAAAAGCCGTTTTTGCACGATTGAGAAGTTTCCTGAGAGTGCTGATTTTCAAATACATTTTGAATTAATGTTATCTGGCACCCAGGCATTTGCACATTATTCGTGAGTGTTTCCTTATGGTTGAATATTATATATATATATATATATATATATATATATATATATATATATATATATATATATGTATGTGTGTGTGTATATATTTATTTATTTAATGGGATGCAGGGTAAACTCTTGGGACCATATATTCAATACCTTAAAGAAGAACAGGTCTGCCAATGTCACCCTAGGAGACAAATAACATAGGTCTCAAATTCCTTGTACTGCAACGTACTGGAGAACCCTATATCATTCAAGGGGTTAATAGAAACATTTTACATTTGTGCATTCTAATCCCCCCATGCTGCAGTTGACGTGTTTGTGAATTGCTCCACTTTAGACAATTGAATACGGCACCTGATCCTTGGTCTCTCAGGACATTTTCAAATTACACATATGGCCTACATTACATATCAATTGATAAGTGTTATCACTGGTTATATCTCACAGATACTATGAAATTCCATGGAGGAATTTGTAGATACAACTCTTGATAACGGTATTAACTGCAATAGAATCCAGACCACGTATATTTATTCACCAAGATGTTGAATTCATAACAATTAAAAAAGGGTCATAAGCAACATTGCACCATGTTGTGTTCGTACCAGTGCCAAAATGACTGTATGGAACAATCCACTAAAATGTTGCATTCATGTCAGTGCCACAGCTGTCCCTTGCAACAATCCACCAAGATGTTTCTTACATACCAAAGGCATAACTACCCCTTGCAAATAGTTTACTGAGATGTTATGTTCATGCTAATACCACAACAGCCTCTGTCTGCTAAGATGTTGTTTTCATGCTGATGCAGAACTACCCTTGCAACCTTTTATTGAAATGTTGTGTCCATGCCAATGCAGAACTGACTCTTGTAACTTCTTACTGAGATTTTGTTTAATACATGCCAAGGTTAAAATGGCTGTTGAAAAATGTAACTCATTGCAATATATAGTTAGATTTAAAGGGGAACATTCACATTCAACAAACTTGTGTCCATATGCTTTACTTAGTAAAACCAAGTTAGCGTTGTTGTTTTTTTTAAGTCAGTCTTACCTGGTATTGAAGATATTAAGCAGTATATGTGGCACAATGCCTTAGGACTTCCCACCTCCCTCCCAGCTGCCCCAGGGTCCAGGGATCACGTTCACGGTTCCCTTCATGGTTGCATTTATGTGAGCTAACATTACAGCAAGAAGTAGGTCTCAGTACTAAACACAGTTTAAGACTTCAAGGACTATCACTTAGTCTTTAAATTAATCCTGATATAACATTCCAATACTGGAAATGTAAACCAGTGATGAAGTTTCATTAATAAAAAATGTATTAAGAAAAATATATATTTTTATGTTAGGCTACATTCCAAATCATATTAAATCTTGCTTCTTAAATGACTAATAATATTACTTAAATAACTTTGGTGTAGGACTATAGTATAATCTTACTCTTGGCAGCTGACTTTAAAGGCTGTCATTCAGCACTAGAAAATAGATGAGAACACCATGAAATACTTAGTAAAACTTAATGTCACATTGAGAGCAAAATTGCCAAGTCAGGACATTAAGTTTAGTTCGTGGCTGGGGAAACGGTCACTTGTAAAGGACAGGCCAATTAAGAAAAGTGTAGATGAGCCGATAACATTTTTTTTACTAAAGATTTTTAAGATCGCCAAGTGCATTGCAAATTATACCCCCCTCCCCCATCACCTAAGACCAAGTTTATCATATGAGAGCAAACACAGGTATGGTACAGGAATACAGCTTCTGATGAAGAATTAATAATTACTGTTAACCCCTTGGATGCTAGGGAGGTCTCCACCTCATTGTTTCACAATACAATGGAAATACGGTAAGATCCAAACTGTGGTAAGTCTTATTCTCATGCCCATGTTGCACAATGGGGTACTGGTTACAGTAAATGCTAAGCCCTCCATCCCTTCCCCAGCCTAACATATATGTTCCCCATCCCTTGTTCCTGCCCGCCATTCCCATCTTGTGTATATATCCTCTGTGTATGCATTTTGTCCATCACTGACCCAGGTCTAGAACCATTTTTCAGCACATTCAGCTGTGTACATGACGGTTAGCTAGAATATGGGATCCCAGCTCAGTAAACCCAAGAAAAATGGACTCAGGTGTCTGAACGTCCCAAACAGCATCATTGTCTCTGCGCATATGCAAAGGACTCCCATTGACAATGGGATACAACTGGAGTTCTCAGATATGCTGGGTGGGATCTTGGGTAAGGAGAGGGAACAATCTCATTAATTCTTTTAACCCTTTAATGACCACAGGAATGTAAAAAGAATTGTGAATCCATGTTCTACATACCCTATATAAAATGCTTGAGGCAGCATGGATTAGCATCCCCAAACACAAATTTTAATTATCCAGTCAGGTTATGAGATTGCATGTCATTGTGTACGTTCTTTTTGTCTATTTTTGCTTTGCTTTACTTGTATCTTTATTTATAGACATATATAAGAGTAGTAAACCAGATGTTTTTTTCCCCATTTGTTAGTGGATTTGTTGCTACTGATTGCATCACTTTTAAGAGCTGTGGAGCCAAATTCAATATGTATAAATGTTCACTTAAAGGGATAGTAATACCTAAAATGTAAAAAAAAATATGTTGTAGGGTTTATCCCCCTGAGTAAAACAAGAGTACTCCCACTGCTGAAAGATGTTTCATTCAAAAGTTATTAATTTTCAAAGTTGAATTTTTTAGGTGCAATATCACAGTGGCCTGAAATTGTACAGTGGCGCTGTTGCTACACGATCCTATGGACAGCTCTGGTCTCAGGACCATAAATCTCCATAGGATGGTGTAGCAACAGCGCCACTGTAAAATTTCAGGCCACTGTGATATTGCACCTAAAAAATTCAACTTTGAAAATTAATAACTTTTGAATGAAACATCTTTCAGCAGTGGGAGTACTCTTGTTTTACTCAGGGGGATAAACCCTACAACATATTTTTTTTTACATTTTAGGTATTACTATCCCTTTAACATATGATTGTCAGACCGGCTGCGAGTATTGGCTTTATGAAGGGGGTTATCCCTGAAACATTGGTCTGGCTATTTAAATAAAAGCTCTTTTATTTGCATCACTGAGTGCTGTACACTTTTCTTAAACATTATGTATGTGTATAAGGTAACGTCCAAAGATGTGCACCCAACTCTTTTATATATTGAACATAGACTCTCTATACTCTACATGTTCTTGGGTAGGTTTGAGCTAGCCTTTGCTCAGCAGGGTGATTGTTGTCATTCCTATTGGTTGTCTTGAGCTCTGATTGGTTAGTTCATATATTCTAGGGTGGTACACTGGCTTTGGATTTGTCCCTCAGGTCTCCAGAGCCTAGTGGAGGAAACTGAAGGGCTGTGGTTGTTTTGAGCTCCAGGATTATGTATAAAATTTGCAAACTGTGCCACAGCCCATGGTTACTCTCACATGTTCCTGATGAACTCTGTATTATTATTGTTATTATTATTCTTTATTTATATAGCGCCAACTAATTCCACAGGGCTGTACAATTGGGAATAGACATACAGAGGTATTAAATAGTACAATCAGATGTGGGGAACAGAAGGATCAGAGGGCCCTGCTCATGAAAGTTTACAGTCTAGCGGAAGGTAGGTTTGACACAGAAGGAGTAACTGCTATTGGGTTTAAGTGCCTCCTGCCACATGAACTGCCAGTCAGTGGGTGGGAGTGAGAAGTGTTGTTGAGTGCAGTGGTCCGGGCAAGGGGTGAATCTTGGTGATAATGTTTATGGAGGCAGTTGATAGGCTTCCCTGAAGAGGTGAGTCTTCATGGGAGCGTCTGAAGATTTGATGTTAGCACCAGAATTTTGAATTTAATTCTATATGCTAATGGGATAGGTCTCAGCCATGCTCTGATATCATGTTCCTATTTTCCCGATAAACCTTTTCCAGTACTTCAGACTCATCTCCTTCATTTTGTAAGTACACATGGTGGGACACCCTGGATTGGCACAAGGTTCTGGCACACAAAAGTTTAAGCAAAGTTTGCAACTTAATGTAGTTCAGATGTAGCATCTCTGCACTTCTTCTATCATTTTAGGCCACAGATGTCTAACATGCGCCCGTGGGCCAAATGTGGCCCACCTGATCCGTGGGGGCAGCCTGCCTGAGATAATTAACAAAGCTTAATTAACCAGTACACATGAACTAGTAGGCCAGAAAGCCTATCGGACTTCCAGTGTCGACAGTTAAGAATGGTCGTCTGTTAAATAGCAGTATTGTCGCTGATATATAAATTAAGCCATATTTTTGAATAGCCGACAGGCTATATTCACCATTGTTATCAGTATAAAAAATATTAATGTGGCTCACAAATATATGGCTTTCTAATCATGTGACCTATGACTCCCCTGTTTTAGGCCATACTCTCATTACTGATATTGGGGGAGTTATGGCACAATCCTGATCACAATACCAGTAAGATCCTGCTGATTGAAGAGACTTTTCAACAGAGCATCTTATTTGATCCCTTAGAGACTAGATCCCATCCATCTCCACCATATTACTTAAAGAGAAAAATATTTTGTATGTTGTAGTGCTTAAAAACTTGAGCTAAACACAAAAAAAGTGTATCCCTCAAACTGCTATGGTTTGAGAGTTATCTGCATTTAAAGTTTGATGTTTCCTACTGTCAGCTGTAAAGCTGTCAGCAGGAGATCCGTGTCGGCCGTCATGCACTATACAGATCATTGGCAAGAGAGCGCTACAGCTCACATTGAGGAAGCCTCAGTTATTGGAGGAGGTAAGAACGAGGCTCTACTGCGGAGGGGAAGAGACGAAGATTGGCAGGCTGTGGTAGAGAGCTGTACCGCAGCCTGTCCAGAACTGATGTCACCGGCTTATTTTTAAAAGGTAAAATCTCGGGGTTATACTGCATTACATAAAAAAAAAATGGATTAAAGATTACCTCGGATAGCACTTTAAGAGTTCCCTTTTAAAGATATGCAAAAATAAAAGCACTGTATGTCCAGTAGGTGTTTAAAATATATAAATATACCGCAAATAATCCAGATGAATCTTACTTCAGGATTTTGTAAGAATGTGTTTACTCAGCCTTGTACCATTCATGTCAAATATTACAATAGAATGCTATCTACAGTTATAACATTGGTGGGATATTAAACAGGTGTTTATCTTAGAATGCTTACTGTGCCATGACAAAACTGATATGCATTTTTAATCCATCCAGCAATGACTGAGCTTTCATTATACCTTTGGATAACCTGTTTGTGCCTAGTACTGTAGTTTTTTGGTTATTACAAAAGAAAATGTCAATTATTATAATGCTTGTTAACTCTTTGAGTGTCAGGGAGGTATTCATTGTATTGTGATGTGTTAGTTACCTCTTTGGCACTCAAAAGTTTAAAAGCTTCATCCCATTCCCAGAAACTGCCTTTTTAGGTATTTGACTAGGCTTTTCAATGTTAATCTTACAATTCTGCAACAAGCTCTGCTACGTTTTATTACAACATATGGATGGCCATATACATACCCAGGGCCGGATTTACATCTCAGGAGCCTGTAGGCACAGAAAGCTGAAGCGCCCCCCCCCCCCCCCGCCAAAAAAAAAAAAGTTCAAAAAGTTTTGACTGAAATATTTTTCGATTAATCGGATAAAAAAAATGCTAATTTTTCATTATTTAAACTGATTTAATGAACAGTGTTAAAAACAAACAGCAGAATAAAAAACTTAACACATTAACATGTGTCATTGTTATTATTTTACTATGGGGTCTATGCACCTCTTTCTCCCCCCTTGTACTTCTCTCTCTCCCCCTTGTGCCTCTACTTCTCCCCCCTTGTACTTCTCTCCCCCCCTTGTGCCTCTATTTCTCCCCCCTTGTACTTCTCTACCCCCCTTGTGCCTCTCTCCCCCATGTACCTCTTTCTCCCCCATGTACTTCTCTCTCCCCCTTGTGCCTCTTTCACCCCATGTACTTCTCTCTCCACCTTGTGCCTCTTTCACCCCATGTACTTCTCTCTCTCCCCCTTGTGCCTCTTTCACCCCCATATACTTCTCTCTCTCCCCCTTGTGCCTCTTTCACCCCCATATACTTCTCTCTCTCCCCCTTGTGCCTCTTTCACCCCCATATACTTCTCTCTCTCCCCCTTGTGCCTCTTTCACCCCATATACTTCTCTCTCTCCCCCTTGTGCCTCTTTCACCCCATATACTTCTCTCTCTCCCCCTTATGCCTCTTTCACCCCATATACTTCTCTCTCTCCCCCTTGTGCCTCTTTCACCCCCATATACTTCTCTCTTTCTCTCCCCCTTGTGCCTCTCTCCCCCATGTACTTCTCTCTTTCGCTCCCCCTTGTGCCTCTCTCCCCCATGTACTTCTCTCTTTCGCTCCCCCTTGTGCCTCTCTCCCCCATGTACTTCTCTTTCTCTCCCCCTTGTGCCTCTATCTCTCCCCCGTACCTCTTTTTCACTTTCCTGCACTGATGACAGCCGGAGCGCAACCACTCCAAACGCGGAGACGCCGCATGGAGCGTGAAGGGGTTTTCTTCCTCTGTCTGGGCGCCAGTTTTAAACTGGCCTCAGAACAGAGGAAGAAAATACCTGCACGCTCCACGCAGCGTCTCCGCGTTTGGAGTGGTTGCACTCCGGCTGTCATCAGTGCAGGAAGACAGCAGTATCCGGCGGCTGTGGGGCTGCTGGGCGGCACAAAAAAAAAAAGTGTAAAAAAAACAAAACGATCCCAATGACAGGCGCCCCTCTGTGGGGTGCGCCTGTAGGCAGATGCCTACTCTGCCTTATTATAAATCCGGCCCTGTACATACCTGGGAACTCCCCGGATTTGCCCCGGAGATTCCGGCTTTGGCTTTTAATTACCTGGTCTCCGGGACAGAGGCTGATTCTTTGGATGTGGGGAGTTTCTACCGAAACTCTGCCCACTTATGTTTTTTTTGTCCCACCCTGTTCCTTCCACCCCTGAGTACTTCTCTTTCTTCCCCAGCCTATTTTTACCACTTTTTCATGCCAGTTAAGCCCTGCCCCCACTCACAATTAAGCCCCACCCCCTTTTTTACACAAATCACCTCATTTTTCTCTGCCCAGTGCACACATCAAAGTTACCAGGTACGGTCATATACTTTTCATCCCAGAAACAACTTCATAGTGCCTCATTGGAGCAATTGGAGCAATTCTGAGGCAAACCAACTGCACCATAGGGGACAAATAAAAAAAATGCCCAGTGATTTAAATTTAGCTTCTGCAAAAAAGGTCTCTAACTCTTTGTGAAGCAATCCACTGGAAATCCCTCTAGCATGCAAGAAGGTTAAAGTCAGTTTGAAATCATAGAACTTTTTGATTTCTCCCCTGTAGTGCAGTTGGTTTGGCCTAGAATCACTCCAGTTCTTCTTAGTACATCAACATCAGTGACTTCTAAATAGTTTTTAGATTTAAGAAAAAAAGTTAAAGGGATAGTAATACTTAAAATGTAAAAAAAATATGTTGTAGGGTTTATCCCCCTGAGTAAAACAAGAGTACTCCCACTGCTGAAAGGTGTTTCATTCAAAAGTTATTAATTTTCAAAGTTGAATTTTTTAGGTGCAATATCACAGTGGCCTGAAATTGTACAGTGGCGCTGTTGCTACACGATCCTATGGACAGCTCTGGTCCCGGGACCATAAATCTCCATAGGATGGTGTAGCAACAGCGCCACTGTACAATTTCTGGCCACTGTGAAATTGCACCTAAAAAATTCAACTTTGAAAATTAATAACTTTTGAATGAAACACCTTTCAGCAGTGGGAGTACTCTTGTTTTACTCAGGGGGATAAACCCTACAACATATTTTTTTTTTACGTTTTAAGTATTACTATCCCTTTAAGAACCCAGAATTGCTGTCTTTGCATAAATCCTGTTCTGTGGGCAGTCCTGTTCTGCCTCCAGTCATATTGACTCCTTGGATACAATGCAATGGAGACATGTTTAATATTCAAGTGGCCAAATGCCTTGACATTTTGGTATTGCAAGAACTCAATAAATCATGACATTATGCACTATTACATTTAAGCTAGTAATAATTAATATAGGACACATACGATTCACAGAATTGCTGACAAAGGCTTACACTCTCATTTATGTGTAACACACCTTTAAAGTGGATCTATCACATATAGAGAAGCTCATTAGTTAGAGAATTTGGAGAAAAAGTTTAACATGTTACTAATTTTTTTAAAAAACCTGTTATCTGCCTAAAAATTAATGTTTAAAACATGCCCAGCAGTCTACTTCCGGCTTGCAGGACTGCCTTTGCTCCCGTCCAACTACCTAACATCTTCCGATGATGGAGGCTTTCTCTCTCTAAGCTGCAGTGATCTCATTGGCAGAGATTGATATCTAGCCAGTAAGATCGCTCCAGCTTAGAGACAGACAACCTCCGTCATTGGAGGATGCTGGGTAGTGGGACGGGAGCAGCCTATGTGTGGCAATCTGCGGCAAGTGGAAGTAGGCTGCTGGGCACTTTTTAAACAATAATTTTTGCGCAGATAACTTTTTATTTTTTAAATGCATAACATTTTAAACTTTTTCGCTAAATGCTCTAACTAATGAGCATTACTTCTGTATATGTGATACATCCACTTTAACGTCTTTATTGTTTTCAGCCTGTGCCTGAACTTTTTTCCAAAAGCACTGCCCAAGATAGCAATCCCTTAAAGGGATAGTAATGTTTCACAATAAAAGCCACTCCAATTAATCTTCATAGTGTTTGGGCAACGGAGAGTGTTATTTCGATACAGTCAGAGTTGTAGTTCAAGAGTAATTGAATGATAATGTATCCCCCTCCCACCCTTTTTACTGATGTAACACTGCTCACCTCAGAGCAGCAGGAGGGTCCGGATGGATCGCAGAGAGGGACAATCTTCTGTGAGCATAAGGAAAAAGCCTGAAAAACCTGTAAAGGGGGCAGGGTTTTCCTTATGCTCACAATAAGAAGATTGTCCCTTGCTGTGAGCTGTCCAGTCAAGTGACCAGATTCCACATCTGAAGGGTGGAGGCTTACAATAGGTAAAAGGGGCAGGAGGGCGATACTTTATCATTCAGTTACTCTTGAACTACAACTCTGACAGTATTGAAATAACACTCTCCATAGCCCAAATACTATAAAGATTAATTGGTGCTGCTGTTGTTGTGAAACATTGCTATACCATTAATCTCCTTAATGTGCATTCATACTAACCAAAGCCTCAGGAGATATATCTTCTTCACATCACTGTTCGCTCTTTGAATCATTACATTGTTTTATCTAGATTTCTTATACTTTTTTAATCTGAACTCCAAAGCCCTCTATACTAAAACTGTCTTTAATATAATCTTTCACACTCCCCCTGGCACACTGAAAGAGTTTTTAATGGAATTATAACCTAGCCCACAATCAGGAAAAAACACAATTATCTAATTATAATATTATTTCCATCCCCTCCACAGATTTCTTGGATGTGAACAATCACACTTCCTTGACCCTCCTATGTAGCCTTGCAAACCTTAAAATTTACAGTTACATTATGGTTCTGTTGGTTTGCTCAACAATTGCTCCTATTTTGCTTTCTGTATAAGGTCCTTAGAATCCTAAGCTAAGAATTTCCAATCAGTAAACTGTTGCTGTCAGTAGCACTCATTAGTCCTAGCCGGGGAGTAAAACCTTATATATGTCATAATTTCCAATCATTACAAAACATTGGTACTAGAAGAAATTGGTCCATTAACTCTCTAAGGACCAGGGGGATATACAATACATTATGAAACATTCTCAAAGGGCCCTTCAAGGGTTAATCATCTCTAACATTAATAGATCTTGGTTTTAAAGGAAGTGGAGCTGACATGTTGCTATTAAAATCATACCTTTTTGATAGCATGGTTGCCCCTTTAACATCACAACCTGTGAAGTTCTCAAGGACTTGACAGATGGATATAAAAGTCAGAGACGCAATTAAAGGGACAAGATAACTGCTGATCCATGTATGATGAAGCCATTTGATCTGCCATAAATCCATCAGACTATGCAGCACTGTATATCAGCAATCTGTGTGACCTACTGCAGGATTCTGCTGTGGATTAATCAGACAGGGCACAAAGAGGTCATCCACGTTTATGCTTCTACAGACAGAGATGGACTTCTATATGCAAAAACACTTTGGCCACTATTCTTCAAAAGGTGAAGGGCCCAGACTTGGCCTGTGTACATACTCTATGCACATTCACGATTTGCAGTTTCATTATATATGGTATATAGTACAAGATCACGTATTACTGAGTGTGTCAGGTAAATCCACCATTTCCATCTGAAAGGTTCAGACTGGTGCATCCCATACAACTCTAAGGTACCAACACACTCATTCACATAATCTGTGAGGCTGATGTAATAGAAAGAATGAGAAATTCTGGGGTAAACCATTGGGGATAATAAACTTTCCCCACAAATTATTTATTTAAATGGGGCGTGAATTCTACAAAGGTCTCCAGCGCATTGCATAGGAATGTGTTTGAGTTTGTGCTACCATTCTAGGGGTTAAAAGACCCATTTAAATTAAATGGATTTTTTATTTGTCCCCTATGGTGCAGTTGGTTTGTCCCAGAGTTGCTCCTCTTAGTTTATCAGCCTTTGCATATATGTATGTGTGTGTTGCGGTAATGGGGGCATTTTCAATATGTCTAGTCATTGATGGATACCTGGAGGTTAATGATCGCAGTCAATAGTAGTGTACCGGATACGCTGCTCTTCCTGCACTTTGATGCATTCTGGTCTTTGTGTTGCTGTAGAAACCTTTAGTCCTATCCTTCCTTCTTTTGTAGACTCTTTTTAACCTCTTAAGTGCCCAGATTTCCATTTCCCAGAGCAGATTTGCTCACACCATGCGAGGCATCGACAATTCCTTCTTTAATGTCACCTTAAGAAAACAAACATGTTACTAACAATGACACATTATCGTCTTCTCAGTACATACCATGAATATATATATATATATATATATATATATATATATATATATATATATATAAATGCTGTAGATGGGAAGCACTCTCACATACAGAGTCCATTGGAAACACTCTCACACACAGAGTCCATTGTAAGCACTCTCACATACATAAATAATATTTATTTAGTGTTCAACATTTTTTTATATATATATAGAAGTCAAGCACTCAGATTCTAAACAAGTATTTTAAATGCATCACAATTCAAAGTTTCTGTTAGGAAAAATACAGGTTTAAGACCTGTGAGTGCTGCCTTTTATGAAATAGATATATATAGATATATATAATTCTCAAACCTAAATGTAAATAAATACAGCAAAAAGGGGGTGGGGCTATAGACTATTAATGCTTTTTTTTTGCTTACCTACACTATCCTGCGACCTAATGATCCTGCCACCACAGAGCCCACAACAGAGGGTGGGGTCTGTAGGATCACTCTAGACAAGTGTCATTTGCCTTACGGTAGTACCAGGATGTCTATTCTGGCCACTCCCACAATGCACTAGGAGCTCAATCATTAAAGGGGTAAAAATAAGGGGTAAAATAAATGGGAATTTTTATTTCTCCCCATTGCACAGTTGATTTGCCCCAAAATTACTCTATATTTGTTTTGTTACTAAGGTCCTGAACAGCTGACAAATTCTCTTGCTCCCGGTGAGATTCCATTAGTTCTTTGAAACTGATGAAACACACACAAGTGAGATTCATAACATGAGACTAACAGGGCTGGGACCATGATACTGTTTATCTAAGATGTCTGGTATCTGTTCTAGGAAATGTACCACAGTAGTGCAATATTTCAGTGACTAAGCCCAAATTCACAGTTCCATCTAAAAAGAATGTGTATAGTGATTGATTGCGCTTTTTCAGAGTTTAAGGCTGACCTTGCAAGAAATGATATTGTATTCTTATGTAATCAAGTCTATGGACCTTATTCATCAAGCTAAATGAGGTTCACTTCTGGAACAAACCTAATGTTACATGAGGTTGAAATGAACATTCCAGAAATCCCCATTGATTTAAGTGGTGCTTGTAAGTCTTTGCATGCTACAGATGTCTCCAACATATTGCAAAGTACTCAAGGGGTTAACAATCCCTTTAAATCAATTGGAAGTGGCATTCCTCTCTATGGTACAGTTGACTTGCTCCAGAAGTACATCCCTTTAGACTGATGAATAAAGCCTGATGTGTGATTGCAATCATGGGATTCTGAAATGCAAGAGCTGCTGTCCCACTCACTGTCAAACCTGTTAGCAAATCCCTGTGAACAGGCCAGTACAGACAAACCCAGGATTATCAGAGAGAAGGGTTCTAAGCAATAAAACATGTATGCAACAGCAATACCTAGAATTTGTTTTGTGCAACTCTACATCCAATATCCATTACAGCTGTCTGTATATAGATCGGAGAAAAGTAGGGAAGGCAGTAGCCTGTGGCCTTTCACTTGCTGTTGTACTTTCTATCATCCTCAGCTAGTTCAACAACAGCTAGAAGGCTGCAGCTTTGTCTTGCATGACAAGGGCATACACAAAGCAGAAGCAACCATTTTCATCCAAATCTCATGGTGAAGGGCCAAATTCTCAGGGTGAAGGGTCATATTCTCAGGGTGAGCAAATCCAGAGTTTCCCACTATATCATCTACACCAATTAACTTCTACTTTAAACTACAAATTGGTGCAATTTCTGCTTGCACTGTGTGTGTGATCATGGAGTGATATATCTAAGTTGAGCAAAGTTTTAGGTTAATTGACGACTGATTATTGTGCCTTTGTGTTACAACAAGCAGGTAAATACCCATATAATCTATGTTATTCTGAGTGCTAAGGGTTATTTTTATTGAGATATTTAAAATATCTCAGTGTCTGCTCCTTTTGAAAGTTCCCAGGTATGCTGACCTGATTGGTACAGAAGAGTGCAAAAGTGTTTCTGGGCAACTGAAAATCCCCATGATCATGGCCGGGAACTCTCCAGATTTGCCCCGGAGACTCCAGTTTTTGCAGAGGCTGATTCTTTGGATGTGGGGAATTTCCAGCAAAACTCTGCCCACTTCTGCTCCTTCTGTTCCTCCCACTCCCTGTCCACTTCTCCTCCTTCCCCAGCCTATTTCCCAAACTTTTGTTAAGTTTTCCAAGTCCCACCCCCTCACAATCGCGATTAACCCCCTCTCCTTTGTGACGCAAATCGCTTCATTGGTCTCCACCAGTGGCACCACAGGACTACCCTCTCCGGGGGAGTCCACAAGAAAAAGTTCCCAGGTATGCCCATCAGTTTGTCCTTAGTCTTAGATCCTCAATTTAACCCCTTAACCCCTCTGTTAACCCCTTCCAGGGCCTCACAAGGTGCAGGTTAACACAATTTAGGACTAAGATTGAAAGCAGACTAAGGCTGTGTGAACAAAGAAGCAATGGGCAATTATGGGGCAAACCAACTTCACCGCAGGCGATCAATACGAATTTTGTGAATTATTTATATAAATGTACTTTTAGCCCATTGAATGTCAAATATGTCTTCAGTTCATTGCTTTGCAATATATTGGAGACCTCTCTAGAATCCAAGGAGTTAGAAGCTCCATTTAGATCAATTAATATGTTCAAATTTCACCTATGGTGTAGTTGCCTTGCTCTATATAGGGTTGCCACTCAGCCGGTATTTTACCGGCAGGCCGGTAAAAAATTGGCTTCTGTCCAATGTTAAGTCTATGGAGGGAATGCCATGGCCGGTATTTTTTTGACGAAAAGGTGGTAACCCTAGCTCTATAATTGCTCATCTTGTTTTGTGTATACAACCCTAAGAATTTAAATGCTATATTGAATAAGAACATTAAGTAATGTTTTAAATGATATAAGCAAAACCAATAAATGGAGGTCACTAGAGTATTCAAAGAATACTGTAACACAGCAAGGCTACCAAGCCTTAAACCATTACACTGACTACAGAAAAACCTTATCCTATCATTAACCAGCAGAGAGTTATTCCATTAAGTATACCAGCAGAGCTTTACACAATTACATAGATTAGCAGTGTCTTCCCCTAGTACACAGATACCAGCAATGCCGTAGCTCGTTAACCCTTTGAGTGCCAGAGGGGTAAGCAACATTGCAAAGCAATGTTAAATAGATTAAATAGAGATCAGCAGTGATTTACGGTGAGATCAGCAGCAATAAGCCATTATGTTTGACCAGCAAATACTTTCCCCATTAAATAGTGCCATGCAGAGCTTTACCCTCATTGCATATAGTGACCAGAAAACCCATTTATTCCTCTATGACCTAGATTCAATGTATTTTGTTTGGGTGTTCTTAAAGATACAGAACTTAAAAAAGTTTCACCATTAAATAGTGGCTTTTATAATAACGAAAGAAAAAAACACATTGGACACAAGTAAAAAAGTTATGTATATTCCTGCATACTCCTCATACTACTATTCCCTTGCATTTTATAGCCCAAACAAACCACAAATTAATAAATATTATTAATTTAAAATGCATCGCCTTTAACATACCATGCTGGCATGTCTTCTAGTCTAGCAAATATGAAAATTGGTGGGAAGACTGGAAACCACATATACTGCAAAGTCATACATTTTAGTGCACTCCATAAAACACCTTTTTGAACTAGTAAATAAATACAATTTGAAGATTATGTCTGAAAAGAAATTAACCCTTTGGCCACTAGAGATGTCAGAACACAATGCTTAGATTGCATCTCTAGCATTCAAATTGTTAAAACAAACTCAAAGGAAAACATTTATTATCTAAACCACTGTTTTGAAGTAACTGTTTCATTTGTTTTCCTACTGAACAAAGCAGTGGTGCAGTTTCTCCAAGAGGATTATGGGGCAAGTCTGAAACCAAACTTCTTGTTGCATACATGACATCAGTAAGTGGGCTTTTGGATTATTTCAGCGCAGAGGGATCTTCATAAATCCACACAAAGTATTCTGAATCTGAAATAACACATTTTTTTTTAACAAAGGATTCTTTCTTTGTTCTTTGAAGAGCACTGGACATCAAGATGAATGGTTCCCTGCTCAGTAAAACTGCTGTATGTGTGTGTCATTATCTGAAAGCTGCAGACATATCAGGCGTAGTTTGTCTGGAATTAAAGGAATGTCAGTCATCCTCTTCCACCATCACAAACACATTTGAGATCTGCAGATAAGAAGTGCTGATGCTTCAGTTGTATATAGAAGTCTAGCTGGTCTCTGTAAATCTCCATTCTGGGGAATGTGTAGTTTATCTGTTTAATTCTTATCCTTAGAAATCCTGCCAAAGACAAGGGTGTTTTGAAACCATATCTTTCCGACTTGAGACAAAATACAGTTTTGCAGTATTTTGAATGCTTCAGGTGCAGCATAACTGCACTATAGCGAATACTTTTCTTAAGCCATTGATGATAAATAGAACTCACAATGGTGTGAATGTACAAATATACAAGCACAACTTCTTTGGCATATGAACTATGTAACATACTGGCACACTCTGCTGTCCTAGGACTTCCCCGGAGAGGAACGCAGTGTACAGGGAGGGGTAGCATGTCATAGGGAGGGTTGATGTAGCCAGGAAGTGGGTAGGGAGAAAGCTATATTAAGGATTGGTGGCAGGAAGTGGGCCGCAGTAAGCAAAGTGAGCGCAAGGGGAAGCATGGTCTATGTTCTGGAGCTTTCATCTAGCTATAGCTTTGCTATACTCATTCCTCCTTCCATGTGTGGTTTATTCTTTCCTCTCAGTTGTCATGTTTTTCTCATTCTCAGCTCATTCCTTGGTCTTTCTCTGTTCTGCTCTTTGTCTTGTCTCTCTGCTCATTTTCCCCTGTCTGTTTGTGTTTCTACCTCTCTGCCTCCTCGTTCTCTGTTCCCGATGTTTCTACGGTGCTCTGCCTGTGCTCTCTCCGGTCCCCTTGTTTCAATGGGGAGTCTGCTAGTGCATTAGTTACCGGACTGATGGCTTCCTGGTTTCCTGTGGATGGACTCGGGTCTCTGCTGCCCAGGGACTTGCGGGCTCCCACCCCTGTCGCTCTGGTGCTCATCGTCGGATGCGTGTGCCAGGCCTCTCATCTATCCAGTTGCTGTTTTCTTCTGGCCTTTTTTCCCTTGTGTTTTCTCCTTTCTTTGGACCACTGCTCTGGTGCTTTCTCTCAGCTCTTCCTGAGTTTCACCCTTTTCTCTGTTTCCCTTGCTTCTTGTTTGTGTCTCTGTTTGTCTCCTGGCCATGTCTCGTTTTCTCTTTGCTGTTCTTTCTGGTTATCACAGTGCCTGTGATTCCTGTCAGTCTCATCTATGACAGATACTGATTTGCTGTGTTGGTTTGGCCCGCCCCCTGGTGACCTTTTTATACCTGGCTAGCACAACTGTCAGGCGCCCTTTCGTGGTGTTTCTGTGCCAGTTACTGTTGCTGTGTTCCTGTGTTCCGGATTCCTGTGTACCGACTTGGCTTGTCTTGACTATTCTCCTGTGTTCCTGCTCGTGTATGACACGGCCCGTCTGACTACCTCCTTTGGATCCTGACCCGGTTTGGCTGACGTTCCTGCTTGTGTACGACCCGGCTTGTATGACTGCCTTCTACGTGCTCCGACCCGGCCTGGCTGACTTCCCGCTCCGAAGAACGACTCCTGCTTTCTACAGTGACCTGTGTTCCAGTTGTCGCCGCCGCGACATTTCAATCTGCTGTTCCAGCTTTTGGTGTGACTGCCTTGCCTGGTGTACTCCGATCAGTGCAGTGCATTTTCCTTTGCAGAGTTGTGCGTATACGCGCCTCCCTCAGACTGCAGAGCCTTACTATACCGCTGAAAAGCCTCGAGTAAATGTGCTAATTAACCCTAGCAATGCCGCTGGGTTCCACTCTATCGCTACTCCTGTAAGAGTCTCTTTCTCGGTGATACTACTGCTGAGTTGGCCGCTCTCCATCGGCAGCTCCACACATCCTTGCAGAGTGTTTACATCCGTTTGGGCCGGTTGGGCGCCTGAGACTCTCCCTCTTGTTCATTTAGCGATTCCGCTTTACCGAGTGGTGGCAGGCACAGGCATCAGCATTCGTATTCCGGTAATCATGCCCGTGGGGGCTGTCGGCTCTAGCGTGGGCTATCCCGTTGTCCGGTTAAGTCTGAGGAGGTTTGGCAGTTCTCGCATTGAAGGCCGGTTCCAATCACGTCCGTGGGGGCTTTTGCACTTGCACTAGTTGAAGCAGTTCCAGTAGGTACGCCCGAGGGGGCTACGTGGACTCTTGTGCTTCTTACTGAACACCGTGGCGAGGCAGTCCAGTATCCAGCCGGTGATAGTCTTGGTCTCCAGCACAGCCTTATAACACCCTGGGCGTTCCAAACATCCACATCTGAGACTGACTGTTATCAAGGACTTAACCCCTGAGGGGTATACGCTATTCTATTACTGTGTAATTGTACTTATAAGTTATTTGTGCATTTACCATTGTATCTATACATTACCACTGTGTATATTTACCACCACTAGAGGGCGTGTTATTGCCTTATCTTATTTTAATAAAACTGTGTTCTTATTCACCCAATGGTCTGAGTGTCTTAAAAAACCGTGACAGTACGAAAGGGCCATGACCTCAGACGGTAAGGGTGAAAGTCAAACACAGAACATCCATTGGAGAATGGATGTTCATGAGCAGCGCATGGACCAATTGGCACGGGCTTTGCAGACGTTACTCGAACGTACAGTACATTTGGACAAGCCTAGTCCTAATCCGGTGGTCACCCCAGTCTTGACACCGGATAATCAGTCCATAGTCCCATCAGCCAATTCGAAAGGGCTAACGGCATCTGCACCACTACCGTTAAGGTATGATGGCGAATCTTCCCTTTGCAGGGGATTTATTAATCAACTAGAGATATTTTTGGAGTTGGCACCCCAGGCATTTCCTAACGACCTTAGCAAGGTCGGTCTGATGATATCTCTATTGACTGGCAAGGCATTGGCATGGGCGAATCCGTTGTGGGAGAATGCTAGACCCTGCACTCTGAACTTTAGAGAGTTTGTCAGAAAGTTCAGACGAGTGTTTGAGGTTCCTGGCAGGGCTGCCTCTGCTGCCAAAAGGCTGATGGAAATTCGGCAGGGCGAACGCACACTGGGCGATTATGCTATTGAATTCAGGACCTTGGCAGCAGAGGTGGGCTGGAACGAGGAAGCCTTACTAGCTGCCTTTACTCAGGGTCTCTCCGAGCAAATTAAGGACGAGATAGCCGCTCGTGATGTACCCAGTGATCTGGATGAATATATCGATTATGTCTTACTAATAGACTCTCGCATTCGAGAGAGACGGTTGGCTAAAAGGGCTAAAGTAAAAGACTATGGCCAGACCAGCTTCCTTAACCCACCCACACCACCCGTTCTTCCTGAGCGACCTATCGATAATCCTGAACCTATGCAATTGGGGTTCACTAGGCTCTCTAAAGAGGAAAGATTATATCGTAGGAGGCAAGGTCTATGCCTTTATTGTGGCAAAGCAGGGCATCTGTTGCGCAATTGCCCAGTTCGGCCGGGAAACGAACGCACCTAGGGTACCTTGGGGGACAGGCCCTAGGTGGTGTAGAACAGTCCCTAGATTCTAGCACCACTAAACCCACTATTCAGGTGGTCTTCGCTTGGGCGGACAAGGTTATCGAGGTCCTCGCATTGGTGGACTCCGGGGCAGCAGGCTATTTCATGGACCAGTCTTTTGCCAACCTGCAAGGCATTCCTTTATGTAAAAAGGACTCTCCGGTTGCTATTGAAGCCATCGATGGCAGACCCCTGGAGCCGGCATTTATTACGCTTGAAACTATTATAGTGACAATGACAATGGGGGCTTGCCACAAGGAGCAGATACGTTTTCAAATCATTCGTTCCCCGCACCATTCAGTTATTTTGGGGTTCCCATGGCTACAGGTACATAATCCCCAATTTGACTGGCAGAGATGTGAGGTTATCTCCTGGTCAGAATACTGTGATAAGAACTGTCTCTCCTTACCTGTCAAGATTATGTGTACCTCTCCGGCTGTGCCAGCTGAATACGAACAATTCAGTGACGTGTTTAGTAAGGGAGAGGCCAGCACATTGCCTGAGCATAGGGAGTACGATTGCGCCATTGATTTGCCTCCTGGTGCGGTGCCTCCCAGGGGGCGCACTTACCCACTGTCCTGTGAGGAGAATAAAGCGATGGAGGACTATATTGCTGATGCCCTGGAGAGGGGCATCATTCGGAAATCTACTTCTCCGGCAGGTGCCGGATTTTTCTTTGTGAAAAAGAAAAGTGGTGAACTTAGGCCATGCATTGACTATCGTGGGCTGAACAAGCTTATGCCTAAGAATGCCTACCCGATTCCACTTGTTACCGAATTGTTTGACAGATTGAAGGGCTCATCGATCTTTACTAGTGTTGAGCGAGCATGCTCGGCCGATGCTCGGATCGGCTCGAGCATCGCTCTGCTCGGCACATGGCGGTACTCGTACGAGTACCGCATGTGCTCGCCCGCCATGTTCGGGTCTCCTCCCCGCACGTTTTGCGGCTGCTGCGCAGCCAATAAACGTGCAGGTAGGCTCTGACATCGGTGTAATGCCAGCAGCCATGTTGGCTGCTGGCATTACACTGATTGGCTGGCCAGAACCCGTGGTCAGGTGCTGTATAGCACCTGACCATCAAGTTCGGCTCAGTCTTAGCCAGGGAGAGCTGAGGATAGGAAGGGAAAGGCAGTGTAGGGAGGAAAAAAACCAAAATTGTGAAAAAAAAGAACCAAAAGTCCTTTTTAGGACTACTGTGTGTGGGGGCAGCAGGTTATTTTGTGTGGGGGGAAAAAAACAAAAAAAAAAAAAAAAAAAAATATTCTGTTTAGTGTGCAAAGTTGCAGATTAGAGCACATTCTGTTTAGTGTGCACAGTTGCAGATTAGAGCACATTCTGTTTAGTGTGCAAAGTTGCAGATTAGAGCACATTCTGTTTAGTGTGCAAAGTTGCAGATTAGAGCACATTCTGTTTAGTGTGCAAAGTTGCAGATTAGAGCACATTCTGTTAAGTCTTCAAACTAAAATATCAAAGTCACATATTCCATTCAGTGTGCGTCGCCGCAGTTTAGCAGCACATTCTGTGTACTGTGCAGAGTTGCAGAATAGGAAGAAATACTGTTAAGTCTTCAAACTAAAATATCAAAGTCACATATTCCATTCAGTGTGCTTCGCCGCAGTTTAGCAGCACATTCTGTGTACTGTGCAGAGTTGCAGAATAGGAAGAAATACTGTTAAGTCTTCAAACTAAAATATCAAAGTCACATATTCCATTCAGTGTGCTTCGCCGCAGTTTAGCAGCACATTCTGTGTACTGTGCAGAGTTGCAGAATAGTAAGAAATACTGTTAAGTTTTCAAACTCAAATATTAAAGTCACATATTCCATTCAGTGTGTGTCACCGCCGTTTAGCAGCCTATTCTGTGTACTCTGCACAGTTGCAGAATAGTAAGAAATACTGTTAAGTTTTCAAACTCAAATATTAAAGTCACATATTCCATTCAGTGTGTGTCACCGCCGTTTAGCAGCCTATTCTGTGTACTCTGCACAGTTGCAGAATAGTAAGAAATACTGTTAAGTTTTCAAACTCAAATATTAAAGTCACATATTCCATTCAGTGTGTGTCACCGCCGTTTAGCAGCCTATTCTGTGTACTCTGCACAGTTGCAGAATAGTAAGAAATACTGTTAAGTTTTCAAACTCAAATATTAAAGTCACATATTCCATTCAGTGTGTGTCACCGCCGTTTAGCAGCCTATTCTGTGTACTCTGCACAGTTGCAGAATAGTAAGAAATACTGTTAAGTTTTCAAACTCAAATATTAAAGTCACATATTCCGTGTAAGATGAAGAAGGCGGGTAAAAAGGGACGGGGAAGTGGACGTGATCCTGATAGTTCAGGGCGCGGGTCAGGACGCGGAGAAACTGTGCCTGGTGCCAGAGCACAAGAAAGAAAGACATCCACCATACCTAGCTTCATGTGTAATTTTACAGGGCGTCGCAGGACATCACTCTCGAGGTCCGACCACTGCGAACAGGTGGTCGGTTGGATGACAGCTGATACTGCTTCCAGTCGGTTAAGCACCACCCTGTCTTCCACCAAGTCCACTCTCAGTAGCCAAGAGTCTGGTCAACATAATCCTCACTCTGATCATCCTTCCTCCCACCATACACGGTCTGGTCAAAGAAGTGATCCCACACTGGGATATAGTGAGGAGCTCGTCTCATCACCAATCCTTCATTTGACCCTCTCTCCAAGCACGCTTGCAGAGGAACATGACATCTTGTGCCCTGATTCACAACCTCTAGAGGCTACCCAATCACAAGAAGATGACAGATGTGAACGGCATTTAAGGTCAAAGGAAGTAGTGGATGATGATGATGATGATGAGACACAGTTGCCATTAAATCAACCACTATTTCCGTCTCAAGACCTTGTTGAGGAGAATGTTATACAGTTGTCAATGACTGAGTATGTGGTGGGATCAAGACTTGAGGAGGATGATCAGAGTGAGGAAGTGGAGGAGGACTTGGTGGACGATGAGGTGACTGACCCCACCTGGGAAGGTGTAGAGCCGAGCGATGACAGCAGTCCTGAGGGTGAGCCATCTGCAGCACCGCAACAGGCTGGAAGAGGCAGTGGTGTGGCTACAGAAAGAAGGCGGACCGCACCAAACCGGCCCGCAAATGTTCCACGGAGCACCCCCTTGCGTAAATCTACCTTGCCAAAGGGTAGGTGTTCCGCGGTATGGCGTTTTTTTAAGGAAAGTGCGGACGACAAAAGAATTGTAGTTTGCAACCTGTGCCACACCAGAATGAGCCGAGGCATGAACACTAGAAACCTCACCACCACCAGCATGATCCGACACATGGCATCCAAGCACCGTAGTAAGTGGGAGGAACGCCTGGATCGCCCATCTGTGTCTGCAGGCCACACCACTGCCTCCTCTTCCCCTGTTTTCGGTGCCGGCCAATCGCCTGTCGAAGGCGCAGGCCCGCATACCTCCCGCCCTGCACCTGTACCATCTGAAGCACCATCAGCGACCACATCCACTTCCCTGTCCCAGCACAGCGTCCAAATGTCGTTACCCCAGGCATTTGAGCGCAAGAGAAAATACCCAGCCACCCACCCACAGGCCATAGCACTAACCTCACACCTTTCCAAATTACTGGCCATCGAAATGCTGCCATTTAGGCTTGTGGACACTGAGTCCTTCCGTAGCCTGATGGCAGCAGCTGTCCCTCGGTACGCGGTCCCCAGCCGCCACTACTTTTCCCGGTGTGCCATCCCCGCATTACACCACCATGTGTCCCGTAACATCACCCGTGCCCTGACCAACGCAGTTACTGGGAAGGTCCACTTAACGACTGACACATGGACAAGTGCTTGTGGCCAGTAGCTGGAAGCAGTGTAGCACTGCAGTGGGGAAGCGTCAACAGGCCGTGCTGAAGCTGATCTGCCTTGGGGACAAACAGCACACGGCCTCAGAGCTGTTGCAGGGGATTAGTCACCAGACCGAGCAGTGGCTCTCGCCACTCAACCTGCAACCAGGCATGGTTGTGTGTGATAATGGGCGTAACTTGGTGGCGGCTTTGGAGCTCGGCAAGCTCACACACGTACCATGCCTAGCGCATGTATTTAATTTAGTGGTGCAGCGATTTCTAAAAACCTACCCCAATGTGCATGATCTCTTGACCAAGGTGCGCCGCGTGTGTGCACATTTCCGTAAGTCATCTACAGCTTCGGCCGGCCTGTTGAAGCTGCAGCAGCGCTTACAATTGCCAGCTCACCGGCTGCTGTGTGACGTGAGCACGCGCTGGAACTCCACCTTCCACATGTTGGCCCGGCTTTGTGAGCAGCAGAGGGCAGTAGTGGAGTACCAGCTGTTACACGGTCGTCGCCTCTCCGTTCAACTTCCTGTAATCAGAAGTGAGGAGTGGGAATGGATGTCAGACCTCTGCGAGGTTTTACGCAATTTTGAGGAATCGACACAGATGGTGAGCGGCGATAACGCTATTATCAGTGTAACCATCCCACTTCTGTGTCTACTGAAACGCTCGCTGCTCACAATTAAAACCGACGCTTTGCATGTGGAAGAGGTGGAAATGGGGGAGGAAGAGCTTACACAAGGTGATAGCCAGAGCACCCTCACTTCGTCTTCTCAGCGACAATTGGAGGAGGCGGAGGAGGAGGAGGAGGAGGAGGAAGACACGGTTGCCTCCGCTACAGAGGGTAGCCATGGAACTTTAGTTCCATCTTTTCAGCGTGGGTGGGCAGAAGAGGAGGAAGAGGATGAGGATATTGAGAGTCATCCTCCTGGTGAGGACAGCGAAATCTTGACTGTTGGTACTCTGGCACACATGGCTGACTTTATGTTAGGCTGCCTTTCCCGTGACCCACGCGTTATACGCATTTTAAACAACACGGATTACTGGGTGTTCACCCTTCTGGACCCCCGCTACAAAGAGAATTTCTCATCTCTCATTCCTCCGGTGGAGAGGACAAGCAAAATGGTGCAATACCAGAAGGTTCTTGTTGAAAAATTGCTCCAAAATTTTCCATCTGACAACGCTGGCGGCAGAGTACGTGCTACCTTGGCCAACAGAGAAGGGGAGAAAAGGGGAGCACACAGCAGTTCCGAGAAAGGCAGGGCAACACTCTCCAAGGCGTGGGACACCTTCATGACACCCCGCCAGCACCCTCACCCTGATGCGCAGCCTAGTGTCACAAGGAGGGAAAAGTTTTGGAAGATGGTGAAGGAGTACGTAGCAGACCGTGTCAGCGTCCTCAATGATCCCTCTGTGCCTTACAACTACTGGGTGTCCAAGCTGGACACGTGGTATGAACTGGCACTCTACGCCTTGGAGGTGCTGGCCTGCCCTGCCGCCAGCGTTCTGTCTGAGCGGGTATTTAGTGCTGCTGGTGGCATCATAACAGATAAGCGTATCCGCCTTTCCACCGACAATGCTGATAGGTTGACACTTATAAAAATGAACAAGGCCTGGATTTCCCCTGACTTCTCCACTCCACTGGAGGAAAGCCCCGGGGGAACATAAACTCACTTTATATATGTTATTTACAATGATGGGAATACTCTGTATTCCCATTCACCCCTTCCACCCAAAAAACGGGTATATGGTTGACTCTTAATCTTCTCATCCTCCTCCTCCTCTTCCATATGCCCTGTGCTATAATTTTTATATAGGGCCAGCTAACCAGCGGGCCCTGTGATATAATTTTTATATAGGGCCAGCTCACCAGCGGGCCCTGTTTGACAATTTTTATATAGGTCAGCTCACCAGCGGGCCTTCTCATATAATGTTTTATTGGGTCAGCTCTCTAACGGGCCCTCTCATATAATGTTTTATAGCGTCAGCTCACTAGCGGGCCTTCGCATATAATGTTTAGGATGGTCAGCTCTGCAGCAGACCCTCACCCATAATGTTTTAGATGGTCAGCTCAGCGCACGTTTCCCTCTTAATCATGGCCTCAGTTCAATAAAATCAAGGAAATTTTTGGGAGAATTTGCCTCTGCGCACGTTTCCCTCTTAATCATGGCCTCAGTTCTGAAAATCAAGGAAATTTTTGGGAGAATTTGCCTCTGCGCACGTTTCCCTCTTAATCATGGCCTCAGTTCTGAAAATCAAGGAAATTTTTGGGAGAATTTGCCTCTGCGCACGTTTCCCTCTTAATCATGGCCTCACTTCAGAAAATCAAGGAAATTTTTGGGAGAATTTGCAGATGATATACAAGTAAATATACAGCAAATATTGTTTGGTAACAATTTTTCGCCTAAAGTCGTTTTTATTTTCCTTTTTGTGTGTTTTATGGTCAGTCTGTAAAAATGGCGTACTACGGGCGAAAGATCGTTCCCAGCAGCGATGTTGGAGTCCAAGATGCATCCAGACATCCTCCCTATGCTGTCCCTGAACCATTTCTGTGGTGTTTCCATCCTTTTCTGCCCTTTTCCTATGGACCAGGCACCCTCCCCTCATCAGAGCAGGGGGTGCCTGGTGTAATGCTCGAGTCCTCCCATTGACTTCAATGGGGCTCGGGTGCTCGGCCGAGCACTCGAGCCTCAGGGGGTGCTCGGTCAGAGCACCCGAACACCCGAGCATTGGGGTGCTCGCTCATCACTAATCTTTACTAAACTTGACTTGCGAGCCGCCTATAATCTGGTCAGAATTAGAGAAGGTGACGAGTGGAAAACGGCGTTTAATACCAGAACAGGGCATTACGAATATCTGGTGATGCCGTTTGGCTTATGTAATGCGCCTGCAGTATTTCAGGAGTTTATTAATGACATCCTACGAGACCTACTCCAGTCCTGTGTAGTCGTATATCTAGATAATATATTAATTCACTCTGCCAACCTCTCACAACATATCAAAGATGTTTCAGAAGTCCTGCTCCGACTTCGCAAGCACAGGCTATTCTGTAAGATAGAGAAATGCGAATTCCATACATCTCAAGTGCCATTCCTGGGTTTCATTATCTCTAATAATGGCATTGCCATGGATCAGGAGAAGTTGGCAGCAGTTCTGCATTGGCCTCGTCCTAAAGGGTTAAAGGCCATTCAAAGATTCTTAGGTTTTGCGAACTATTATAGGAAGTTCATCCAGAACTTTTCCACGATTGTCAAACCATTGTCAGATTTGACTCATAAGGGCGCTTCTCCCTCTCAGTGGTCCGAGGCGGCGGAGACCGCATTTGTTACCCTGAAATCTGCCTTTGCATCTGCTCTGGTGCTGTCCCACCCTAATCCCTCTCTGCCCTTCACGTTGGAGGTTGACTCTTCTGAGGTTGGGGTTGGAGCAGTACTCTCCCAACGTCCTGTGGGAGGTGGCGCCTTGAGGCCTTGCGGTTTCTTCTCTAAAAAATTGTCCAGTGCGCAGAGCCATTATGAGATTGGGGACAGGGAGCTGTTGGCCATAATTCTAGCTCTGAAAGAGTGGCGTCACCTTCTGGAGGGTACTCGGACTCCAGTACTAATTCTTACGGATCATAAGAATTTAACTTATCTCTCCGAAGCCAAAAGACTGTCTTCTCGACAAGCTAGATGGGCACTTTTTTTGTCACGATTTAATTTCCTAGTGTCTTATCTTCCTGGCTCAAAAAATATTAAAGCCGATGTGTTGTCTCGTCAGTTCGCTTCTGACATTGAGAGGGAGGAGGAACCTGTTCCCATCATTCAGCCAGATCGCATTCTGGCCACTATCCGTTCCACCATTACCTCGCCTCTGGGGGAGGAGATATTGGCATCACAATCAAGGGCACCCCCTGAGAACCCTGTGGGGAAATGTTTTGTAGATGTGCCATTCCGTGTCCGTTTGTTGGAAACTTACCACGCTTCTAAAGCGGCTGGGCATATTGGTAGGGACCAACTAGTCTGGTCTCTGTCGCAATTATTTTGGTGGCCTACCTTGAGAGCCGATTGCGCCGCTTTTACTGCAGCCTGTACCACCTGTGCCAAGACCCCTAGGCATCTCCCTGTGGGCTTATTGCAACCTGTGCCCAACGGAGACCGTCCTTGGTCTCATATTTCTATCGACTTTTTGGGAGAATTACCAGCGTCCAGGGGATTTACGTTCATTCTTATGGTGGTCGATAGATTCTCTAAAATGGCACATTTTGTGCCTTTGACTGGGCTTCCATCGGCCCAGGAATTGGCTGTAGTCTTTTCTAGGGAGGTATTCCGCCTGCACGGAGTACCCAGAGTGATTGTATCCGACCGAGGGAGCCAGTTCGTTTCTAGGTTTTGGAGGGCATTTTGTGGCCAGATGGGCATTCAATTGTCATTTTCCTCCGCTTACCATCCCCAAATGAATGGGGCCGCTGAACGTGCCAATCAGGGACTGGAGCAGTTCCTGCGTTGCTTTGTCACTGATCATCATGACAATTGGGCTGACCTGTTGCCATGGGCTGAGTTTGCCAGAAACTGTGCGGTTAATTAATTGTCCGTGAGCTCTCTGTTTCTCGTTAATTATGGGTTTCAGCCTTGTCTGCTCCCGGACTCCTTTCAGGCGCAGCAGATCCCTGCTCTGGATGAGCATTTGGCACAGCTTCGTTCCACTTGGTCACAGGTTCAGAGGTCCCTCAGTCAGTCATTTCGGCGTCAGCAGAGGCACGCTAATCGCAGACGTCTGCCAGCGGTCTCCTTTCAAGTTGGGGACAGGGTATGGCTGTCATCCAGAAACCTTAATTTACAAGTACCATCTAACAAACTGGCTCCCCGGTTTATCGGTCCATTTAAGATCATCCGCAAG
Source organism: Rhinophrynus dorsalis (assembly GCA_037306005.1). Lineage (NCBI taxonomy): Eukaryota > Metazoa > Chordata > Amphibia > Anura > Rhinophrynidae > Rhinophrynus > Rhinophrynus dorsalis. Next base: position 472,509,256 of record CM074718.1, read on the forward strand.
ATTAATCCGGTTTCTTATGCTTTGGAGCTTCCACCCTCAATGCACATTCACAATGTGTTACATGTGTCGCTCCTGAAATCCTTGGTGTGTAATCGCTATACTACTACGCCAGTGATTCCTGGGCCGGTGGATGTCCAGGGCCAAGAAGAGTATGAGGTGCAGAGCGTTATTGATTCTAGGAGATTTAGAGGAAAGCTGCAATACTTGGTTCATTGGAAGGGCTATGGTCCTGAGGAACGTTCTTGGGTTGATCAAGGGGACCTCCACGCACCCAGATTACTACGCAGCTTTCACTCTAAATACCCTTCTAAACCCAGACCTCGAGCAGGGAGAGGGGGTCTTTGAGAGGGGGGTACTATCACAGTGCCTGTGATTCCTGTCAGTCTCATCTATGACAGATACTGATTTGCTGTGTAGGTTTGGCCCGCCCCCTGGTGACCTTTTTATACCTGGCTAGCACAGCTGTCAGGCGCCCTTTCGTGGTGTTTCTGTGCCAGTTACTGTTGCTGTGTTCCTGTGTTCCGGATTCCTGTGTACCGACTTGGCTTGTCTTGACTATTCTCCTGTGTTCCTGCTCGTGTATGACACGGCCCGTCTGACTACCTCCTTTGGATCCTGACCCGGTTTGGCTGACGTTCCTGCTTGTGTACGACCCGGCTTGTATGACTGCCTTCTACGTGCTCCGACCCGGCCTGGCTGACTTCCCGCTCCGAAGAACGACTCCTGCTTTCTACAGTGACCTGTGTTCCAGTTGTCGCCGCCGCGACATTTCAATCTGCTGTTCCAGCTTTTGGTGTGACTGCCTTGCCTGGTGTACTCCGATCAGTGCAGTGCATTTTCCTTTGCAGAGTTGTGCGTATACACGCCTCCCTCAGACTGCAGAGCCTTGCTATACCGCTGAAAAGCCTCGAGTAAATGTGCTAATTAACCCTAGCAATGTCGCTGGGTTCCACTCTATCGCTACTCCTGTAAGAGTCTCTTTCTCGGTGAATACTACTGCTGAGCTGGCCGCTCTTCGTCGGCAGCTCCACACATCCTTGCAGAGTGTTTACATCCGTTTGGGCGCCTGAGACTCTCCCTCTTGTTCATTTAGCGATTCCGCTTTACCGAGTGGTGGCAGGCACAGGCATCAGCATTCGTATTCCGGTAATCATGCCCGTGGGGGCTGTCGGCTCTAGCGTGGGCTATCCCGTTGTCCGGTTAAGTCTGAGGAGGTTTGGCAGTTCTCGCATTGAAGGCCGGTTCCAATCACGCCCGTGGGGGCTTTTGCACTTGCACTAGTTGAAGCAGTTCCAGTAGGTACGCCCGAGGGGGCTACGTGGACTCTTGTGCTTCTTACTGAACACCGTGGTGAGGCAGTCCAGTATCCAGCCGGTGATAGTCTTGGTCTCCAGCACAGCCTTATAACACCCTGGGCGTTCCAAACATCCACATCTGAGACTGACTGTTATCAAGGACTTAACCCCTGAGGGGTATACGCTATTCTATTACTGTGTAATTGTACTTATAAGTTATTTGTGCATTTACCATTGTATCTATACATTACCACTGTGTATATTTACCACCACTAGAGGGCGTGTTATTGCCTTATCTTATTTTAATAAAACTGTGTTCTTATTCACCCAATGGTCTGAGTGTCTTAAAAAACCGTGACACTGGTCTTCCTTCTGTCCTTTTGTACTCTTTGTTTCTTTTACTTTCTGTTCCCGATTTTGTCTTTTCCTTCTGGGTTTTGACTCCCTCTTTTCTCTTCCTCCCTGATTTTCTTTGCTATCTCTTTTGTGGAGGTCTGGCAGAGCAGCTTCGGGGCTTCCACTCGGGCGGACTACTTTCCCTGGTGCTTTCTGTCTGTTACACGGACTGGGCCTGTGTGAGCGCTACTTGTCATTCCATCGACTAATCTGATGTAGCTCTTGTTTTACGAGCAGTAGGTGCATATTGAGCAGGAATGGTTTGCATGCTTTAATTGTATGTTTTGATATACATGTTATTGCTGTTCTGTATTTGTTATCAGTCTTTTGGTAGATGTTCGTACTCCTGTGTTTTGATATACTTTTTATTGCCGTTATGTGACTGATATCACTCTTTTAGTGGGTGTTCATGTTCCTATCGAGTTTGGCATACATTTTATTGCTGTTATGTGACTGATCGCTCTCAATTTAGTGCTCCTTTACTTGGAGCTCTTGACCCCTTGGGGCTGGTGTCCTTTGGGGGGCCAGGCTTATGTGGCGTGCCTCGTGGTTGGGGTCGCGAACTGGCGGGTAGTCCTTGCCTAGTTTGCAGAGATAGATAACTTGTGGGGTGAAGTTATGTGGATTTATCCATGGGCGGAAGCCCTTTGGGAGTTTGCCCCGGACTTAGGTCGTAGGTGGGGAAGTTACCCATTGAAGCTAAGGTAGATGGCCAATGGGGTAAATCCTTGGGAGTCAGTTGTGAGTGCTGGAAAATTGTAGGTTCAGCTGTAAGTGCTGATGAAGGTTAAGTTCAGACGTAAAAGCTGAAGAATGTTGGGTTCAGCTGTAAGTGCTGAAGAATGTTGAACGATAGCAAGAGCCCAGGGAATTTGGCCATGCTTGGTTTCAAGGAATGCGGATTGGCAAGGAATACAAATTAATGATTGCTTAATGTTAATTAATTGCTATTAAGTTTGAGTAATAACAATGGAATTGGAAATAATAAAGCTATGGCCTGTTATCCCCAAGAGTTGTGTTGATGTTATTTATTGATCATACCCTCTCCTAATGACATGACAATGAGTTCCTTATGCCTGCATGATTGCATTAATGGGAAAACTGTGTAAAATCACACAATTTCTTCTATGTTTTGTTCAGTACATAGTGTAGAGTATAGGAATTCCCCAAAACTCTAGACTACCCCCCCTTGCCATTGCTCTGCCCCGGCACAAAAGCTGAGTGAAAAACAAGAGGTTACCCCTTAAGGAAAGGTGCTTTTGAATAAAATAAAAGCATGGACATGTTACTGAAAGGGCAGTAAAGTTGTAGAATTATTTGCCTCAGGATGTTTGTATTTGGTTGCAAAAAAGGAATAGATACATTTCAAGCTCAGAACAATATTGAGAATCATGACAGTTTGTTTCAAAGCAAATATGCAAAAATGGAACTCGTTTTGATGCCAGGTAATTGAATTGCTTACTATGCTTGAAAAAACGCCAGCAGGTGTTTTTTTTTTTTTTTTTTTTTTTTTTTTTGTGTCAGCCACATTTCAATCAAGGCCCAGGTCCACAAATGCTGAGAGCAGCTCCCAATAGCACCCAGTGCCCCACAGGAGGGCAATGCACAATTAAATGAGACTAGCAGGGCAATGCATCATTATAATAGTTTACTGCATGAGAATAGCAGGGTAAAACTTAAGTACTGTAATTATATTTTGTTATACTGATCTTATATATTTGGGTTTTGCCCTACAGGTCTCATTTAATGCAATTACTTGAAACTATATCACATAAGACCAGCTGTGCAATACATTATTACATGAGATTAACAAGATTACATGAGAGCAGTGTCCCAATACAGCATTACACAGATCCAACACACTATTTCACAATGGGTTTGAGACAATTCAAGATGATAAAAACCACATTTAAATATACAGAACATTTGGAAAATATTTACATTTGGGGTTACTGTTGCTTTAAGCTGGCAAAAAGATGACAATAACTCAATGGAGTGTTGGGTTGCTTAACCCATTCAGTGTCAGACGGTATACAACAAATTGCAGAGAAGCATGTTGTGCACCCTTCTGGCACTCAGATGGTTAAAATGGCTACTGTATATGAGTAAAAAGTAGAGAGCCTAATGTCTACTATAGTGATTATGTATAAATAAATAGGGAATGGTTAAACTTTGTATCTGCCCTCAAATTCTATATTTCAGTTTAAGGGTCTTCCTTCTAAGCTATTAGGCACAGTTTGTGGAACGAGGTGCAGGACTCATCTCATGTCTGCCTTCAAGCACTTCCTTGTTCCAACCATAAGTGTTGAGCCATTTATCCTCCCTTCTTGTAATCATTGTACACTACCATCCCCACACTCCCCTGACATGGATTGAATGCCAGGCACACTTCTGCCCTCCCAGCTAAGTCTTGGTGCACATCCTGCCTCGCACAGAGTAGACCAGCTGATGGCATGTCTCTCTGACAAACCCCATTCCATGTTTAAATACGCTGGCAGCCCTCTGTGTTTCATGTCCCCCACAAGAATCAGGCACTAGGCCCAGTACTTCACCCCCACATCATCCTGACTCCTTGACTCTCTTACAAAAATGTAGTCACCCTGCCTTTCTGAACAAATACCTGGCACCAGGCCCAACAGAGGGTTTGTTTCTCTCTATCCATGCCATTGTCCCTCTACTTCAAAGTTCTTCAAGGAAGAGACTACATGGGTAGATATCTGTGCCATCAACTCTTACATTCTTTCAGAATTGTAATGCAGCAAAGTGCCTGTGCTCACCCAGCCACTTGTTTGGCTTAAAGCAAGTGGGTTACACATGCTAGGCAAACAAAATATGTATTGATTATTAGGGGGGTTAGGGTGAAAGGCTAATGCTTGGGCGCAATAGCATCCCCTTCCCCACGTGACACCCAGTTTGACTTACTGCCCTAAAATGGCCCTGCTTATTTTCACCACAATACGTTGGAAACCTTCAAGCTGTTTACTTAAAATGCGTGATGGGATTACATTTTTTTATGCCAGATAATGTAGGTCAAATCATTTTAACCAAGATGCTAATTCAGTAACAAATTTTAACTAAACAATGATAGAGAATGATGGGAAAAGAAGGAGAATAAAAGATATTCCTCCATCATGTACATCGCTTTCAGAAGACAATGTCCAAAACAGACTGGAGAAAGTTATGGTGAACAAAGCCCCGGGACCTGATGCCAAACACCCAAGAGTACTTAAGGAGCTTAGTTCAATAAAAGCAAGACCATTATACTTAAAATGTATTAATTCATTCTCATCAGAGATAGAACCCTGTGATTAGAGGAAAGCAGATGTAGTAGCATTATTGAAACAGGGTGCAAGATCTAAAACGGGAAATTGTAGACCTGTGAGTTTGACTTCCACAGTAAGATATTAGAAAAGTTAATAACCAATAGTATTCAGTACTATGTGATAAAAAGAGTAATTATTAATGAGTCAGTATAATTTTTTGAAGAATAGATTATGTCAACTAAATTTACATGCATTATATGAAAGGGTAAGTGGCAACTTGGATAAGGATATTGCAGTTGTAGTATACTTGGCTCTTTTAAACCTTTTGATAATGTGCCCCATATCAGGTTACTTCATAAATTAAAAGACTTTGGCTTGGGAGAAGAAATCTGTGCATGAATAGAGAAAAGCTTAACCAATTGTCATGGTTCCCAGGAATAAACCAGGAGTCAGTACGGTAAAGTAAAACAATCTTTTGTTAGAATAATACCAGTAATGCATGTAAACAGATAACACACAGAGGGTGATCAAAAAGACAAGCACTGTATCAGAAATAGCAGTCCGTCAACAGAGCCACCACACTGTCCAAGACTAGGCCTCATACCACTGGAGCCTCGAGGTAATACGGAACGCCCAAAGGACTAGCACTGATTTTGCCCACAGTCGGTCTAGGAGTGTGATAGAGCCCCAGGTTCGCACTAGGATGTGAGTCTGTGGAGCGGGACCAACACACGGAAGAAACAGACAGAGCCCCCTAGTCAGAACCAGTTCAGGTAGTCAGCCAGAGCCATAAGTCCGCACCAGATTGGGTGTCCACTACACAATGGGAGCAGGCAAAAGAGTAGTCAGACAGAGCCACAGGTCAGCACCAGAATGGATGGTCAGACAAGCCAGGTCATACACAGAGCCCAAGGGAAACAGTACTGTATTGTACAACAATGCAAGGGCAAGTGAGTCAGGAAGTAGGTTGGAGGAGCAGCTCAGAGGGAGGAAGTAGGTAGGAGGAGACTACAGGAAGCAAACACATAAAACAGAGGCCTGTTGCATGCTTAAAGCCTCGCGCCTGCAGATGATGCTGAAACCAAGGTAAGCTGTAACACCAATAGTATGCAGACAATCAATTTCAATGGAAACTTTCCGAATAGGTCTAAACTTGTAAGTGGAGTGCCACATGGTTCAGTCCTGGATCTAATGCTTTTAAAATTGTTTACTAATGATCTAGAAGTGGGTATTAAAAGCAGTGTTTCAATCTTTGCTGATCACACTAAACTGTGTAAGGAAATGCATATAGAGCAGGATGTTTTTTCTCTGCTGAAAGATCTGGATAAAATTGAATGTGTGGAAAAGTGATAGATGCAGTTTAATTTAGATAAATGTAAGGCTATGCATTTGGGTTGCAGAAATAAACATGCTGCATATACACTAAATGGGTAACTATTTTGGGAATTCTTATTTGAGAAACATGTAAGAGTACAGATAGATAAAAGACTTCAAGACAATGTGCAGTGTCACTCAGCCACTGCAAGAGCCAATAGGATACTATCATACATAAAAAGTGGTATAGATGCAAGAAATTGTAATATAATTCAGCTTCTTGAACTTGAAAATGTACAGAGACAAGAAACAAAGTTGACAAAATGATTGAAATATTTTAGTTATAAAGAAAGACTATCCAAACTGGGTTTTACATTAAAGGATACATCTAAGGGGGGGGGGTTATTATACCATTCACTAATATATTTGAGGCTAATACAAAGAACTCTGTGGGGAACTACAAACAAAGAGCTGAGCAAAAAACAAGGGGTCATCCATTCATTCTTAATTAAAAGGCAGGTATTTTATACAGTAAGGGTAGTGAGGTTGTGGAATTATCTGCCAATGGAAGCTGTATTTGCAGATTACTTTAAAAAAGTAGTGCATAACTATATTGCAAATTATGACAGTTGGTTTCAATGCAAATAGGATGTTATTCCATAGATGTATCCAACTGCCTTTTGGAGTCAGGAAGGAATTTTTTTTTCCCACTTGAGGGTTAATTGGAAATGGCATCACCAGGGCTTTTTATGCTTTCCTCTGGATCATTAAGTGGGATATGGAAAAGGCTGGACTTGATAGACACATACCTTTTTTTATTCTCATCAAAAATGTTATTAGGTAACTACGGTATGTAAGTAGCAGTTATTAGTATTAGTATTATTATCCTCATCTAGTTCAAAGCGAGTTACATTTATAATATTTATTTAAATTGTAAAGCGGTGCGTACACATGTAACGCTATATAAATAAACATTAATTCATATATATATATATATATATATATATATATATATATATATATATATATATATATTCAGCAGGGTTAAGCAACCTAAGGTTCTCAAACTGTTGTGGACTAAACATTGGCTGGCTGGGATGAAAAGAGTTGTCATTCTCATTCAGCAGCTGGAAGGCCTCAGATTGCAAATCCTTGATATGCCGCCTTATACCAATGTTGGGATGGCCTTCCTCCTGTGAATCTACAATCTATGTATATAATGTTGTATCTCCTTGGGTGCAGCAAGGTCTCCAGATCATGTAAGATACTTTTCATCAACTCAAATTAAACAGATACAATACCTGCATTTATCAGAGAAACTCTCATAACAGTTGAATGGGGAGGGAAGGGAGCAGGGACATGGTGAATGGGGAGGAAGGGGACAGGGACAAGGTGAATGGGGAGGGAGAATAGCAGGGACATGGTGAACAGGGAGGGAGGGGAGCAGGGACATGGTGAATGGGGAAGGAGGGAGGGGAGCAGAGACATGGCGAACAGGGAGGGATATGGTGAAATGGGATTGAGGGAGGAGAGAAGGGACATGGTGAACAGGGAGTGAGGGAGGAGAGCAGGGACATTGTGAACAGGGAGGGAGGGAGAGGAGCAGTGAACAGGGAGGGAGGGAAGCGGGGTCATGGTGAACAGGGAGGGAGGGAAGGTAGCACAGAAATGGTGAATGGGGAGGAAGGAGAGCAGCTACATGGTGAATGGGGAGGGAGGGGGATCAGGGACATTGTGAACAAGGCAGGAGGGAGGGGAGCATAGACATGGTGAACATGGAGGGAAGGAAAGTAGGAAGGACATGGCGAAAGGGGAGGGAGGGCAGCAGGGACGTGGCGAATGGGGAAGGAGGTGAGCAGGGACATTGCAAATGGGGAGGGAGGAGTGCATGGACATGGTGAATGGGGAGGGAGGAGAGCAGGGACATGGTGAACAGGGGTGAAGAGAGAGGAGCAGGTATATATGATGGTGATTCTTCCCCGCATCCTATATCTGATGCAGACTGATCATATTAGACTGCCACAATCTTTTCTTAAGGAGCTTCAATTTGTCTTAAGTTTTTAAATTTGGCACTAGCAGACTAGGCTCAAAATGTACTTATTGGCCAGGGGACAATGCAGGGGTCCTTTAGGGGCCCCTTTAGTGTCTCTTTATTATCGGGCCATTTATCCATGGTATTCATTGACTCCATTTGCATCACTGTAAGATGCGGATTTGGCTACAGCAAAATTTGGTGTCACCCTGCCCGTCCCAGTGTTTGTCGTGGCTGCCTCCAAGAGATAGGCCAGGAGGAATGGGGAAGTGCACTATTCTACAAAATAAGCTACAACTGTGGGACCGTGTATGCAAATCTTCTGATATGTCAGACTACTCCGCTTCATTGACTCTGCTAGTATGTAACTTCCCTCAAGGTTGCATGCAGCCCACTTTCAGAGTTGGATGAGAGAGGACACCCATATGATACATGAGGCCATTAAGGATGGCATATTTAAATTTCAGTATCCTTCAGAAAGTGGTGAATTTGGTTTCCATGGATCACTGGCTGTATTTGCAGATAACCTTTTTACTCGCTTTTCATCTAAACAAGAACGTCCCTCACCATTCTACACCCTTCAAATTGGTATTTCTCCATACAAATATGAGATACAGAGGTATATCTGCCTGTTAAAATATCCTGCTAAATTCTTCTCAGTAGTATTGGATAGCTTTAGGATGAAGTGGGAGAGCGAATCTCAGCACGCCCTGTCCAACAACCAGTGGCAGGCGATTGTTTGCAACATATTGTTTTGCTCTAGAAACATTACTACCATTGAGACAAACTACAAACTCTTGACTGACCCCTAACATGTTGCATAGGTTATTCCCAGCTGTCTCCATGATGTGCTGGAGGTAATGCTCTCAGCTGGGCACTCTTAGACACATTTTCTGGGACTGTGTTTGATTGCCCAGTTTTGAAGGCAAATCCTTAGCATGTTGCAGCAGCTGTTAGATTTACTGGGCCCCCCAAATTTCTTATAAACCACTCTTAATTTAAATCCAGAGGGCATGTTAACAAATTGGCCTTGTATAGACATTGTATCAGTGTAGCAAAGGTGTTCCTCTCTGCCATATGGAAACAGGTCTCACCCAACCCCATATACAAACACACGGCCCATGAGTGGGTACTGAGTGAGTGTTCCCAGTTTGTGGTGGTATGGCATCGTTAGACTGATTTTTGGGAAAGGAACATTCAACCCCTTTCATGAGGGTGGGAGATATTTAAATTGGAGAGCTTTCCCTCAGATGTTTGGAGGTGGCCTCCAGGTGTGGAAGTGGCTCTTTTTCCTGTCTTTTTTTTTCTTCTTGCTTCTTCTCTCTTCTTAATTTAAGGAATTTCCTCTGGTTCACTTTTACTTCTCTGCCAGCAGGTTAAAAATGTGATTAACATATGAATTATCTGCAGGACCACAGTTGAGTAACACCTTGTTACTCTTGACTCTGTTTAGTTAATCATGTGCCTACATTTGTTGTCTTTAGTACATTTGCATGTTGAATTATATTTAGGGTTGCCACCTTTTCCTCAAAAAAAAAATACCGGCCATAGTTGTGGGTCGGTGAGGGCGGAACCACAAAAGGGAGGGGCCGCAAAAGGGAGGGGCCACAAAAGGGACAGAACCACTCAGTGTTGGATAGATAGATAGCCTGCTTGTATATACTTTAAGTATACAAAAGTATCACTGCAGCAATTATTTAACTACTACTGCAAACATAATTCCACCTATTACAAGAGACACCTCTGCAATCTCACTGATACTGATGTACTAAGAACTGGTGCAATTCTGGAGGAATCCAGCTGCACCATAGTGGTCAAATACATCCCCACAATCCCCAATGTTCCTTACTCAATTCAATGATTAAGGCCTTCAAAGCATGTCTAGCATTCAAGACCAGTTTAAATCAATAAAAATAATTATTTTTCTTCCTATGGTGCAGTTGGTTTGTCCCAAAATTTCTATTCTTAATACATCAGCCTCAGTTAATTGTATCAGCAGTGCTCTTACGGACCATCATATCTTACAGGTATAATGAGGGTCAGCCTTTTGAACTTGGCATCACTTGCAGAGCAAGACAAAAGGAACACACTCATCAGTATGACAAGAGAACCATCTGAATGTGACTCGTTTACAATAACATACTATGAACCCCTCTTTTATTTTCTTCTCTATATTCTATATATATGCATGATCACTGACCTGGAAATAAGGGCTGATATAGATGCAGCTCAGTAAGTGCAGTATTACAACTCCTCGTTACACACCCGCCTCGTACTGGGTAATAGGAACAGCTCCATAGTACAGCAACCTCACAGAAAAGTCATACAGCTGCGTAGTGTGCAGACTCATGGGTTATTACTTTCCTACTGAAACAGTGCACAGGCTCACATCTCAGTACACTACAGGTATAGTGTGCAGGCTTACATCTCAATGCACTCCAGCTACAGTACGCATTTTTGAATGTCAGTAAAGTTCTCAGAACAGCGACACAGTAGCGCTGTTTCTGTGCATGTAGTGAAGTTTAAACCCAGTTAGAGTACTCATGCTCAGTTGTACTTGCGATTTGCATCAGGGTCACATGTGAATGTCATGCTGCAAGACTACAGAGACACAAATACCAGCTTTTCAATTGCCGGTATAGTAGTTATAATGGCACCGGCTCCAGTACGCTAATTACCGGCTGTGCCAGTAAAATACCGGCTAGATGGCAACCATAATTATAGTGGTGTACTGTAACGCAAGCTAAGAAGGGACCGCGTCGCCTTCCGCCATCGTTTCCGGGTCTCTCCTTCTCCACGCCGGACTGGTGCCGTAGGATGCACCGGTCAAGCAGATAACTGGTCCGGTGGTCGACTCAAAGCGGCGTTGAACCCCGGAGTAGCCGACTCTACGCCGAAGGATGCGGATCAAGGAGGGGTCGATGGGCTCTCGAACAGTCGAGCGTTGTTGAACCGGAACACCGGGCAGTAGAGAGTGAAGCCTCTACTCCCGGGCTACGAGGAACAGGAAAAGTGTCGCAGGAACAAAGGGTAGCGGTTGCCAAGCTGTTTGAGCACTCCGGTGCTCAATTCAAAGATTCTACTGGAACTGGAAGAAGCAAGGCAGAGTCCACGTTGCCATCTGATAGCATCTGAAGTGGGGTAGCAGGATACTGGCAGCAGATGGACGAACGATGCAGGAACCTGGGCTCAGATGGGCGTCAGAGTGGCCACTTTAATACCATAAGAACACACAAGACTCCAGGACACTGGTTCACTCCAAAGCATAAGTCACTTTATTGACAAAGACCACAGATATTTATACACAACTCTTACACTGAACTGTATGGGGAAACCAGATACGATAGGGCTTAAACCAATCATCTTACAGGAGACAAAAGGCCAACAGCAGATGGCCCAACCAATACAATGAGTCAGACTTGATTACATTTAAAATACAAAATGGTTTGATTAATACAGACACAAGATACAAAGACTTGAGGGGCGGGAATACACATTCTATGAACAATGGCCAGGGGCTGAAGCACGTACACACTGATTTGACTATTTGGCTTCAACCCTGGCTAATCAAATCGTACAGTGAGTCGGTTGGTCGACCAATCCCCGAGCCGCCTACTTTTCCCCATGTTAAGTCTATGGAAGACCTTTAAACCTCCTGCTCAGGGATTCGACCAATCAGGCTTCGACTCACTGCTCCCGGTTCTCCGTGCTCGATACGGTGTCGTTCTCGAACCGGAAATCTCCGACCCCTCGAACATGCTACATACAATAAGTAAAACTTTCGACATACATTAAACATATTACACGAAGCAAAGTCTATGAGTATAAGTCTTTGCTCTTAGGTAATAGCTGGCCAGTTCGTATGACAAGGCACAGCATAGAGTCCAAACAAACGAAATGTCCATAGGCTTTGAATGAATAATTTGAGGGCCAGACAAGTGCTCAAGTAATGGGTAGGATCCGTTACATGTACTTATTCTTCAGACTCTCAATAAAAGTTTAATCATAAAAAAATGCTCTTTGCATACATTCTGGAATGAAAGAAGAAAATAAAAATATGTAGTTTTGTCTTCTGTGAAATATTTTATAGATACAATTAAAGAAGTGTGAAAATAGTTACAGGAAGAGTAACCCTCCTAACAATCCCAAAAGACCTTATTATGAACAAAAATCATAATGGTCTCCCCTCCTAATAATATACCCACATACCTTATAATGGGCAAAAATCATAATGGTCTCCCTTCCTAACAATAGCCCCAAATACCTTATAATAGGCAAAAATCATAATGGTCTCCCTTCCTAATAATAGCCCCAAATACCTTATAATGGGCAAAAATCATAATGGTCTCCCTACTAATAATCGCTCATAATTACCTTGGACAAAAATCATAATGACTCCTACTAACAATAGTGCAGAATTACCTTATTGTGGCCAAAAATCGTAATGGCCCCTCCCAATATTAGACCAAAAATCATAATGGCCCCTCCAAATAATAGCCCCAAATTACCTTATTATGGACAAAAATCATAATGGCTCCTCCTAATAACAGCCCCAAATTACCTTATTATGGACAAAAATCATAATGGCTCCTACTAACAATAGTGCAGAATTACCTTGTTGTGCCCAATAATCATAATGGCCCCTCCCAATATTAGGCCACAAATCATAATGGCCCCTCCAAATAATAGGCCAAAATTACCTTATTATGGACAAAAAGCATTATAGTCCTCCCTTCTAATAATAACCCCAAATTACCTTATAAAAAAAAAATCATAATGACCTCTCCCTATAATGGCCCAATATTACCTTATTACAGACAAAAATCATAATGCCCCCTCCCAATAATAGCTCAGGATTACCTTATTATGGACAAAAATTACAATGGTCCCCCTCCTAATAATAGCCCACAACTTCCTTATTATGGACAAAAATCCTAATGCTCCCTCCTAATAGCCCTAAATCACCTAATTATGGCCAAAACTATAATGCCCCCTCCTAATAATAGCCCAAAATTACCTTATTATGGACAAAAATCATAATGCCCCCTCCCAATAATAGCCCAGGATTACCTTATTATGGACAAAAATCATAATGCCCCCTCCCAATAATAGCCCAGGATTACCTTATTATGGACAAAAATCATAATTCCCCCTCGAAAATGCCACGTCCCAATAATATCCCCAAATGACCTTATTATGGACAAAAATCATAATGCCCCCTTCCAATAATAGCCGAAAAAGACCTTATTATGGACAAAATTCATAATGATTCTGTCACGGTTATTTATGACTCTCAGACACAAGTTTTAGGTAAAAATCAATTTTATTGAAATAATAAATTGATAACGTAGGATGGCAAACACATACATACAGTTACATACAGAATAAAACAAGACAGAATGCAGACTCTACCGGTCCTGTCAATATACCGGACAGGACAGTCTGAAGAAGCAGAATGTTAGGCTCTACCGGCCTTGCCAATACCGGGTAAGGCAACCTGCAGATGGGATAGCATAACGGTTCTACCGGCCTTACCAAATTACCGGGCAAGGCAGCCTCAAAAGATTCACAATGTAGGCTCTACCGGCCCTGCCAATACCGGGTAAGGCAACCTCAGATGGAATGTGGCAAAAGGTTCTACCGGCCTTACCAATACCGGGCAGGGCAGCCCAGAGATAGTAGCAGCAGTCAGATGGTAATGGCAAATTGACAGGATCGTAAGCAACCCAGTGTACACACACTGAGACCAACAGGGAGTAGTAAAGCCGCAAGACTTTGGAGCAAACCAGCGTCCGCACGCTGGGACCAATACTGACTTGTATAGCCGATAGGCTTTGGAGCAAACCAGTGACCGCACACTGGTGTAACAAGCGAGTTTGTATAGCCGCAAGGCTTTGGAGCAAACCAGCGTCCGCACGCTGGGACCAACACAGGATTGTATAGCCGATAGGCTTTGGAGCAAACCAGTGACCGCACACTGGTGTAACAAGCGAGTTTGTATAGCCGCAAGGCTTTGGAGCAAACCAGCGTCCGCACGCTGGGACCAACACAGGATTGTATAGCCGATAGGCTTTGGAGCAAACCAGTGACCGCACACTGGTGTAACAAGCGAGTTTGTATAGCCGCAAGGCTTTGGAGCAAACCAGCGTCCGCACGCTGGGACCAACACAGGATTGTATAGCCGATAGGCTTTGGAGCAAACCAGTGACCGCACACTGGTGTAACAAGCGAGTTTGTATAGCCGCAAGGCTTTGGAGCAAACCAGCGTCCGCACGCTGGGACCAACACAGGATTGTATAGCCGATAGGCTTGGGAGCAAACCAGTGACCGCACACTGGTGTAACAAGCGAGTTTGTATAGCCGCAAGGCTTAGGTGCAAACCAGCGTCCACACTGGGACCAACACAGGATTGTATAGCCGATAGGCTTTGGAGCAAACCAGTGACCGCACACTGGTGTAACAAGCGAGTTTGTATAGCCGCAAGGCTTTGGAGCAAACCAGCGTCCGAGCTGTAACCAACACAGGATTGTACAGCCGATAGGCTTTGGAGCAAACCAGTGACCGCACACTGGAGTAACAAGCGAGTTTGTATAGCCGCAAGGCTTTGGAGCAAACCAGCGTCCGCACGCTGGGACCAACACAGGATTGTATAGCCGATAGGCTTTGGAGCAAACCAGTGACCGCACACTGGTGTAACAAGCGAGTTTGTATAGCCGCAAGGCTTTGGAGCAAACCAGCGTCCGCACGCTGGGACCAACACAGGATTGTATAGCCGATAGGCTTTGGAGCAAACCAGTGACCGCACACTGGTGTAACAAGCGAGTTTGTATAGCCGCAAGGCTTTGGAGCAAACCAGCGTCCGCACGCTGGGACCAACACAGGATTGTATAGCCGATAGGCTTGGGAGCAAACCAGTGACCGCACACTGGTGTAACAAGCGAGTTTGTATAGCCGCAAGGCTTTGGAGCAAACCAGCGTCCGAGCTGTAACCAACACAGGATTGTACAGCCGATAGGCTTTGGAGCAAACCAGTGACCGCACACTGGAGTAACTAACAATGTCGATGACGCGACCGGGCAGGAGGTCGCCAGGATACAGGAGACAGGCGATGAGATGACAGGAACCAGCAACGATCAGTCAGGTCAGGAAACAGCAGAGAAGAAGAACCGCAGGAACTGCAACACCAGAGACTAGGCCGGAACCAGGACTGGAACAACTCAGCAGGCAGGAAACACTGGAACAGTAGAGATCAGGAACTCAGGAACACATGAGATCAGGAACTCAGGAACACTGGAACAGAGGCCCAGCTATCACTAGCATAGTGATAGCAAGAAGGTCAGAAACAACACGAAAGGGCACCCAAAGGGTGCCCAATCCAGATTTAAATAGGCAATGAGAGGCGGGCTATCTGCAGACAGCCAATAGCAGCCCCCTACTGGTGACAGACAAGGAACTGCAGCAATCACGGGCACCGTGATAGTACCCTCCTTTCAAAGACCCCCTCTCCTAGAATAGGGTCTAGGTTTCTGTGGGTAATTGGCATGAAAGGCCCTAGTTAGCCTAGGTGCATGAAGGTCCGTACTATCCACCCATGATCGATCCTCAGGACCATACCCTTTCCAATGTACCAGGTACTGTACCCCTCCTCTAAGCCTACGGGAATCAATAATGCTCTGAACCTCGTACTCCTCCTGGCCCTCCACCTCAACAGGTCCTGGCACCACAGGTGTGGTAGTATAGTGATTGCAAACCAGAGGCTTAAGAAGGGACACATGGAACACATTATGGATACGCATGGATGCAGGTAGGTCTAGTGCATAGGAGACAGGGTTAATTTTACGAATAACTCTGTATGGACCAATAAACCGGGGAGCCAACTTATTAGACGGAACCTGCAGCTTGAGATTTCTGGAGGAAAGCCATACTCTATCCCCAACCTGAAAGGAAACCGCTGGAAGCCTTCTGCGATTAGCATGGCGCTGATGACGCTGAAATGACTGACCAAGTGCCCTCTGAACTTGTGCCCATGTGGAACGGAGTTGCTCGATATGCTCATCCAGAGCTGGAATCTGTTGCGTCTGAAATGAATCTGGAAGCAAACAGGGCTGGAACCCATAATTAATCAGAAATGGAGAGCTCCCAGACGAAGAATTGACCGCACAGTTCCTGGCGAACTCTGCCCAAGGCAACAAGTCGGACCAATTATCATGATGGTCAGTAACGAAACAACGGAGAAATTGTTCCAAGCCCTGATTAGCTCATTCAGTGGCTCCATTGGTCTGGGGATGGTAGGCAGAGGAGAAGGACAGCTGTATGCCCATCTGTTGGCAAAATGCCCTCCAAAATCTAGACACAAACTGGCTCCCCCTGTCAGACACCAGTACCCTAGGCACTCCATGCAACCGGAATACTTTTCTGGCGAACACCATTGCCAATTCCTTCGCTGAAGGAAGGCCACGGAGGGGCACGAAATGAGCCATTTTAGAAAACCTGTCCACCACCATGAATATAAAGGAGTACCCCTTGGACATAGGCAATTCTCCCATAAAATCAATGGAAACATGAGACCAGGGGTGTTCGCCATTAGGCACCGGTTGAAGCAAGCCCACTGGGAGATGTCTCAGGGTCTTAGCGTGGGCACAGGTGGCACAGGCATTCGTAAATTCGGCACAATCGTTTCTCATGGAAGGCCACCAAAATAACTGAGAAAGGGACCATAACAATTGGTCTCTACCAATATGTCCCGCAGCCTTAGAGGAATGGTAGGTTTCAAGCAGCCTAGTAGGAAATGGTTCAGCGACAAAACATTTGCCCACTGGAGTTTCATGGGGAGCGGACCCCTGAGAGGCCAGGATCTCCTCCCCTAAAGGAGAAGTGATACTCGTGCGTATAGTAGCCAGTATTCTATCAGGTTGGATGATAGGTGCTGGTGCTTCCATTCTGTCACTGTCGGCCTCAAATTGTCTTGATAGTGCATCAGCCCTGATATTCTTTGACCCCGGTAAGTATGATACAATGAAATTAAATCGAGACAGGAACAGTGCCCACCTGGCCTGACGGGAGGACAATCTCTTGGCCTCCGAGAGATAAGTCAGATTTTTATGATCTGTTAGGATTAATACAGGATTCTTAGTACCTTCAAGCAAATTACGCCATTCCTTAAGAGCGAGGATAATGGCCAATAATTCTTTGTCACCTATCTCATAGTGGCTTTGAGTGACAGTTAACTTTTTAGAGAAAAACCCACAAGGTCTGAGAGTTCCACCTTTATCGTGTCGTTGCGAAAGTACTGCCCCGACCCCAATATCTGAGGCATCAACCTCTAACGTAAATGGAAGTAGAGGATTGGGGTGGGATAACACAGGAGCCGCAGCAAATGCCAGCTTCAAATTCTCAAAGGCATTCTCAGCAAGTACCGTGCGTTCAAGGATCGTTTGAATTGCAACTGCCAACTGATCCAAACGTTGCTCGTGCACATCCATCCTCTAGTGGATATTCTGTGCATTACCTTCACCTTTGCTGTCTGAGGTCATGGCCCTTTCGTACTGTCACGGTTATTTATGACTCTCAGACACAAGTTTTAGGTAAAAATCTATTTTATTGAAATAATAAATTGATAACGTAGGATGGCAAACACATATATACAGTTACATACAGAATAAAACAAGACAGAATGCAGACTCTACCGGTCCTGTCAATATACCGGACAGGACAGTCTGAAGAAGCAGAATGTTAGGCTCTACCGGCCTTGCCAATACCGGGTAAGGCAACCTGCAGATGGAATAGCATAACGGTTCTACCGGCCTTACCAAATTACCTGGCAAGGCAGCCTCAAAAGATTCACAATGTAGGCTCTACCGGCCCTGCCAATACCGGGTAAGGCAACCTCAGATGGAATGTGGCAAAAGGTTCTACCGGCCTTACCAATACCGGGCAGGGCAGCCCAGAGATAGTAGCAGCAGTCAGATGGTAATGGCAAATTGACAGGATCGTAAGCAACCCAGTGTACACACACTGAGACCAACAGGGAGTAGTAAAGCCGCAAGACTTTGGAGCAAACCAGCGTCCGCACGCTAGGACCAATACTGACTTGTATAGCCGATAGGCTTTGGAGCAAACCAGTGACCGCACACTGGTGTAACAAGCGAGTTTGTATACCCGTAAGGCTTTGGAGCAAACCAGCGTCCGCACGCTGGGACCAACACAGGCTTGTATAGCCGATAGGCTTTGGAGCAAACCAGTGACCGCACACTGGTGTAACAAGCGAGTTTGTATAGCCGCAAGGCTTTGGAGCAAACCAGCGTCCGCACGCTGGGACCAACACAGGATTGTATAGCCGATAGGCTTTGGAGCAAACCAGTGACCGCACACTGGTGTAACAAGCGAGTTTGTATAGCCGCAAGGCTTTGGAGCAAACCAGCGTCCGCACGCTGGGACCAACACAGGATTGTATAGCCGATAGGCTTTGGAGCAAACCAGTGACCGCACACTGGTGTAACAAGCGAGTTTGTATAGCCGCAAGGCTTTGGAGCAAACCAGCGTCCGCACGCTGGGACCAACACAGGATTGTATAGCCGATAGGCTTTGTAGCAAACCAGTGACCGCACACTGGTGTAACAAGCGAGTTTGTATAGCCGCAAGGCTTAGGAGCAAACCAGCGTCCGAGCTGTAACCAACACAGGATTGTACAGCCGATAGGCTTTGGAGCAAACCAGTGACCGCACACTGGAGTAACTAACAATGTCGCCGACGCGACCGGGCAGGAGGTCGCCAGGATACAGGAGACAGGCGATGAGATGACAGGAACCAGCAACGATCAGTCAGGTCAGGAAACAGCAGAGAAGAAGAACCGCAGGAACTGCAACACCAGAGACTAGGCCGGAACCAGGACTGGAACAACTCAGCAGGCAGGAAACACTGGAACAGTAGAGATCAGGAACTCAGGAACACATGAGATCAGGAACACTGGAACAGAAGCCCAGCTATCACTAGCATAGTGATAGCAAGAAGGTCAGAAACAACACGAAAGGGCACCCAAAGGGTGCCCAATCCAGGTTTAAATAGGCAATGAGAGGCGGGCTATCTGCAGACAGCCAATAGCAGCCCCCTACTGGTGACAGACAAGGAACTGCAGCAATCACGGGCACCGTGATAGATTCCTACTAACAATAGTGCAGAATTACCTTATTGTGGCCAAAAATAATAATGGCCTCTCCCAATATTAGGCCAAAAATCATAATGGCGCCTCCAAATAATAGCCCAAAATTACCTTATTATGGACAAAAATCATAATGCCCTCCTAATAATAGCCCCAAATTACCTTATTGTGGCCAAAAATCATAGTGACTCCTACTAATAATAATGCAGAATTACCTTATTATGGACAAAAATCATAATTACTCCTACTAACAATAGTGTAGAATTACCTTATTGTGGCCAAAAATCATAATGCCCCCTCCCAATAATAGCCCAGGATTACCTTATTATAGACAAAAATCATAATGCCCCCTCCCAATAATAGCCCAGGATTACCTTATTATAGACAAAAATCATAATTCCCCCTCGAAAATGCCACCTCCCAATAATATCCCCAAATTACCTTATTATGGACAAAAATCATAATGCCCCCTCCCAATAATAGCCGAAAATGACCTTATTATGGACAAAAATCATAATGACTCCTACTAACAATAGTGCAGAATAACCTTATTGTGGCCAAAAATCATAATGGCCTCTCCCAATATTAGGCCAAAAATCATAATGGCTCCTCCAAATAATAGCCCCAAATTACCTTATTATGGACAAAAATCATAATGGCCCCTCCTAATAATAGCCCCAAATTACCTTATTGTGGCCAAAAATCATAATGACTCCTACTAACAATAGTGCAGAATTACCTTATTGTGGCCAAAAATCATAATGGCCCCTCCCAATATTAGGCCACAAATCATAATGGCCCCTCCAAATAATAGGCCAAAATTACCTTATTATAAAAAAAATCATAATGCCCCTTCCCAATAATACCCCAATATTACCTTATTATGGACAAAAAGCATTATAGTCCTCCCTTCTAATAATAACCCCAAATTACCTTATTATAAAAAAATCATAATGCCCCTTCCCAATAATACCCCAATGTTACCTTATTATGGACAAAAAGCATTATAGTCCTCCCTTCTAATAATAACCCCAAATTACCTTATTATAAAAAAATCATAATGCCCCTTCCCAATAATACCCCAATATTACCTTATTATGGACAAAAATCATAATGCCCCCTCCCAATAATAGCCCATAATTACCTTATTATGGACAAAAATCATAATGACCCCTCCCAATAATAGCCCAATATTACCTTATTATGGACAAAAAGCATTATAGTCCTCCCTTCTAATAATAACCCCAAATTACCTTATTATAAAAAAATCATAATGCCCCTTCCCAATAATACCCCAATATTACCTTATTATGGACAAAAATCATAATGCCCCCTCCCAATAATAGCCCATAATTACCTTATTATGGACAAAAATCATAATGCCCCCTCCCAATAATACCCCAATATTACCTTATTATGGACAAAAATCATAATGACCCCTCCCAATAATAGCCCAATATTACCTTATTATGGACAAAAAGCATTATAGTCCTCCCTTCTAATAATAACCCCAAATTACCTTATTATAAAAAAATCATAATGCCCCTTCCCAATAATACCCCAATATTACCTTATTATGGACAAAAATCATAATGCCCCCTCCCAATAATAGCCCATAATTACCTTATTATGGACAAAAATCATAATGCCCCCTCCCAATAATACCCCAATATTACCTTATTATGGACAAAAATCATAATGCCCCCTCCCAATAATAGCCCATAATTACCTTATTATGGACAAAAATCATAATGCCCCCTCCCAATAATAGCCCAATATTACCTTATTATGGACAAAAAGCATTATAGTCCTCCCTTCTAATAATAACCCCAAATTACCTTATTATAAAAAAATCATAATGCCCCTTCCCAATAATACCCCAATATTACCTTATTATGGACAAAAATCATAATGCCCCCTCCCAATAATAGCCCATAATTACCTTATTATGGACAAAAATCATAATGCCCCCTCCCAATAATACCCCAATATTACCTTATTATGGACAAAAATCATAATGACCCCTCCCAATAATAGCCCAATATTACCTTATTATGGACAAAAAGCATTATACTCCTCCCTTCTAATAATAACCCCAAATTACCTTATTATAAAAAAATCATAATGCCCCTTCCCAATAATACCCCAATATTACCTTATTATGGACAAAAATCATAATGCCCCCTCCCAATAATAGCCCATAATTACCTTATTATGGACAAAAATCATAATGCCCCCTCCCAATAATACCCCAATATTACCTTATTATGGACAAAAATCATAATGACCCCTCCCAATAATAGCCCAATATTACCTTATTATGGACAAAAAGCATTATACTCCTCCCTTCTAATAATAACCCCAAATTACCTTATTATAAAAAAATCATAATGCCCCTTCCCAATAATACCCCAATATTACCTTATTATGGACAAAAATCATAATGCCCCCTCCCAATAATAGCCCATAATTACCTTATTATGGACAAAAATCATAATGCCCCCTCCCAATAATACCCCAATATTACCTTATTATGGACAAAAATCATAATGCCCCCTCCCAATAATAGCCCATAATTACCTTATTATGGACAAAAATCATAATGCCCCCTCCCAATAATACCACAATATTACCTTATTATGGACAAAAATCATAATGACCCCTCCCAATAATAGCCCAATATTACCTTATTATGGACAAAAATCATAATGACTCCTACTAACAATAGTGAAGAATTACCTTATTGTGGCCAAAAATCATAAAACCCCCTACTAATAATATTTATTTATTTATTTAGAAAATGTTTTACCAGGAAGAATACAATGAGATTTCTCTCATTTTCAAGTATGACCTGGATAGTTTTCCGTAAAGGGTTACATATTTACACAAACTGAGAGACATTAGATATTACATAATATTATATATACATACGTATATAAATATACATACATATAAAATATTAATAGCCCACAATTACCTTATTATGGCCAAAAATCATAATACCCTCTCCTAATAATAGTCCAAAATCATAATGCCGCCACCCAATAATAGTCCCAAATTACCTTATTACGGACAAAAATCATAATGGCCCCTCCCAATAATAGCCCCAAATTACCTTATTACAGCCAAAAATCATAATGTCTCTCCTAATAATAGCCCAGAATTACCTTATTATGGACAAAAATCATAATATCCCCTCCTAATAATAGCCCAGAATTACCTTATCATGGACAAAAATCATAATATCCCCTCCTAATAATAGCCCCAAATTACCTTATTACAGCCAAAAATCATGTCCCTGCTAATAATAGCCCAGAATGACCTTATTATGGACAAAAATCATAATGCCCCCAACTAATAATAGTCCAGAATTATATCATTATGGGCAAAAATCATGATACCCCCTCCTAATAATAGCCCAAAATTACCTTATTATGGCCAAAAATCATAATGCCCCCTTGTACTAATAATAGCCCAGAATTACCTTATTATGGCCAAAAATCATAATGCCCCAACTAATAATAGTCCGGAATTATCTCATTATGGGCAAAAATCATAATACCCTTTCCTAATAATAGTCCAAATTACCTTATTATGGCCCCAAAATCATAATGCCCCTTTCCAATAATAGCCCCAAATTACCTTATTATGGCCAAAAATCATAGTGGTCCCTCTCCTAATAATATCCCAGAATTATCTTGTTATGGACAAAAATCATAATGCCTCCTCCTACTAATAATAGCCCAGAATTACCTTATTATGGACAAAAATCATAATACCCCCTACTAATAATAGCCAAAAACTACCTTATTATGGCCAAAAATCATAATGGCCCCAATTAATTTTGCCCATGTACCTTTGGTCAAGCAATAACATCTTCAAGTTTGTCCAGGATGTCAGGTGCATGGAGGAAGACATGACAGTTTCTGGCATTTTTTTTTTAATCTGGGCAGGCAGAGAGCATAAGACTACATAGCCATTAACCCATTTGAGTGCCAGGGAGGTAGCCACAGCATTGCAACCAAATGCCTTTGATACCTCTTTGGCACTCAAAGGGTTAAAGGACCAGAGACATTGTGAAACAATGCATTGCACAGCCCCCTGGTTCTTTAAGTGTTATGATTACCGAGTGCAATTTGTATCCTGTGGTCCTGCTAGCAACTGCAATGTGTCTCGTGGATGTGGCATCAAGGACCTATTGAAGATGTTTTTTTCTTGAACAAAGCCAGAAGGGCAAAATGAATGTGTGCCATTAGGGTATCCTGACTATAGAGAGGTAAGTGAGAGGTTATTATTAGGTGGTATTTATGTCTCCTTTAAAGGTGTACATCTCCATTTTAACTCCCTGAGTGTGAGAGACTCTGCAATGAGTTGTACACCCATTTGGCACTCAAAGGGTTAAAATGTAAAATTGAGATATACATTTCAGGTCTCAGTGATCATGGGAAAAAATGTTCCTTTATTGAGTGCTACTGTTTCTCTCCTGTTGCTTGTGTATTACATTCCTCTCTCTTAGGGAGTCCCAGCCTTGCTGCTTTAGGGAATAGAACAGTAGGGAGATATATACCTACGTGTCCTAGATTTTGCTGACACTCGCAAAACACAATATACACTCTGTCCTACTTTGCTCGGTTGGGCCAGGCTAGATTTACAGCGCACATGTACAAGAGGTGCCTAGTTCCACTTAAAACCCTTGAGGATTATTATCCCAGTTGAGTTCAACAAAGCAGCTTACCTTTCTGACAAGGTGGAGAGAAGATACTCTTGCCCTTCAGCTGCGGAAATCCTGCAACTTAGATTAGGTTACAGGAGTTGTTGCATGAGTAACATTGCATTACTTTTAGGTACTGAAAAGCTAACAAGTGAAAATAAAAACCTTCTTCTATAGGGATATTTCTACATATAACTGATACTATTGCTCAATATAACAGCTCTCATAACTATTTCCTCTAACGTCTGCAAGTATTACATAACAAACTCTGCTAGCAAAAACATTTATTGTTGCTTCAAGTAATAGTTGGGTAACCTGAGTCCATTCAGCTGTTCAGGACTACAATTCCCATCATCCCCAGCCAGATGATGGGACTTGTAGCTCTGAACAGCAGTGGGGGACTCAGGTTGCCCCACACTGATGTAAACACTCATTCTGCACTCTCTGTAGCTTTATCTCTTACTATAATTCATATTGCTTCAGACAGAAAGACAAACCTGTACTCCTCTATATAAAGTACATGTGTGTGCCCTGTGTTGGGCATATATAATAGTTCTTAGAAAATAAGTGAAATTTTGGATTCACAAAATTGGTCAAGTTTTGGGTAAGCTTGCCAACTCATCAAGGTATTTCACTTTAAGGCAAGTACTACTCTACTACATCTATAGAGCCCTATCTATATAAAATAAAATTAAAATCAAAATCCCTGATGAAGTGCCTTTTCTTAATAAATGCATCAGAGAGCAGGAGGAGACCCATTAAATATGCTCTTTATAATATTTTTGGGTCCCAGTGTGGTGCATTTAAAAACAGAGGACATACAGTGTAATGTAGTATAACTCTTATTACTTCATATTACCTGATTCTGTAGCTCCGCCTTGCCTCCCTGTAACCCCACCTATTGCTTAATATCATCCGTTCTTACAAGTCCTTCAATTGCTCAGTATACATACTCAGGGCTGGATTTACATCTCAGGAGCCTGTAGGCACAGAAATTTGAAGTGCCCCCTGTGGACCATCTGCACTGGATACCTCCACAATGCTCCTAATCTCCACGTTGCCCCCCTATCATCTCCATATTGCCCTCACAATGCCCCCCATCAGCTCCATATTGCCCCATCAGTTCCACATTGCCCTCACATTGCCCCCCATCAGCTCCATATTGCCCTCACAATGCCCCCCATCAGCTCCATATTGCCCTCACAATGCCCCCCATCAGTTCCATATTGCACCATCAGCTCCACATTGCCCTCCACCAGCTCCATATTGCCCCCATCAGCTCCACATTGCCCTCACAATGCCCCCCATCAGCTCCATATTGCCCCATCAGTTCCACATTGCCCTCACATTGCCCCCCATCAGCTCCATATTGCCCTCACAATGCCCCCCATCAGTTCCATATTGCACCATCAGCTCCACATTGCCCTCCACCAGCTCCATATTGCCCCCATCAGCTCCACATTGCCCTCACAATGCCCCCCATCAGCTCCACATTGCCCCCCACCCCATCAGCTCAAACTTGCCCCCACCATCTCCACATTGCTCTTCATCGGCTCCAACTTGCCCCCCATTGTCTCCACATTGCCCTCTATCGGTTCCAACTTGCCCCCCATTAGCTCCACATTGCCCTCACATTGCCTCCCCCCGTTGTCCGTTTCCTGCCTCCGTGGTAGGAGATCTGTATGTGCCTCCTTTGGCACAGTCTTGCACTATTCAGGAATGCAGAGCACTGGGAGATGATGTCATCTCCCAGCGCTCTGCATTCCTACAGAGCCGATGAGGGAGCTCCATCAGATACAAGACGGGGGGGCGGGCAATGTGAGTGGGTGCCGCCGGCGCAGCCAGCGAGGCGGCTAGTTTTTTTGTTTTTTTTTTAAAGAATATTTAAAAAAAAAAAATCCAAATGGCAGGCGCCCCTTGTTGGCTTGCGCCTGTTGGCAGGTGCCTACTTTGCCTAATGGCAAATCCGGCCCTGTACATACTCGTTATATCTCCTCCTATTACACAATAAAACCTCACCCTATAATTTCTCCTATTGTTCCATATAACTCCTCCTATTAACCCATATGGTCCACCCTATAATTCCACCCATTGCTCATTATAACATCTCCGTATAACTCCTCTCATTACTCCGTAAGATCCGTTTGCATGACCCCTCCCACTGGTCCTTATAACCACACCCAATAATTCAACTCCCTCCATTGCTTCTTATAACCTCTGCCTAACTATTGTTCCATTTAACCCCTCAGTGACAGAGGGCACGGCCGGCAGTTAAGGACCACGGAGCTTTGCTGTTTTTTTTTGCACAATCACTTCAGGGGTCCCAGAGCGGCATGCAGCCATGCAGGAATGGGTCCGTCGTGGGGCCTTAACACAAGTTTACCCATGATGGCCCTGGCAAGATCATGGGTCCTTTAGGGATTAACCTGTCCCTATAACTCCTCCTATACCTATTGCTCCATGGAATGTCTGCCAATATCTTGTCCTATTTTTCCATATAACCCCTTCCTATTACTCATTTTCTTTTTCCACATAATTCCTCTTCTTGATCATTATGCCTTTCCCTATAACTCCTCCTGCTGCTCCATATACCTACTTCATTTAACACCTCCTATTGCTCCATATAATATCTCCCAATTTCTGTAGCTCCTCCTTTTCCTCCATTTAACAATTGCTGTTTGCATTAACATGTCTTTGGTCTTTATTTTGTCCTTATGCTATTCTGATTTCCAGGGACAGTTCATGTTTTTGGCTGCCTGCCCCTGGATCCTGCTGTCTCTGTTTTTGTACCTTTTTTAAAACAATGAATTTCAACCCAGTGTTCTGTGTGTTTGCCAATAAAAAGTTAATTGGGTATGAGTTTCCCAACATGTTGATATAGCTTATTATATGATGTAATGTATTATTTACAAGAGGGTAATCTCTAGTCTGCTGTAGAAGTGCTGCTTTAAAGTGGAACTGTCATTTTGTAACACATAGATGATTTTGAAGGAGCTTTCAAAAGCATGTATATTTATGTTGGTCAGTTTTTATTTGAAACAATAATTTATGATATATTTATCTCTATTTATTTGCCAGCTAGAAAAAATCTGGAAGGGTCTGCCACATCGCCCTCCATCCCAACTACCACTTCTGACCAGAACATACTAGCTCATTTGCAAAAACTGAGAATTAAATAAATCTAAGTATATCAATGAAAACTGGTACAAAAATGTAGGTATTTTTGAAAGCTCTTTCAAAATGACATATTTGTTACAAATGACAGTTCCTTTTTGTCTATTGAATTGTACTACAAGTTACTGAAGACCACTAGCGTTGCTCTGTAATGTGACTGCCCTGTAAATGTTTTTTGAATTGTTGGCAAGTATTTACAGTAAATCCTATATATAACTTCTCTTTACTGCAGTTTACTGTTGCCTGCATTGAAAACAGGAAGGACATGACCTAATAAAAACAGGCTTGGTCACCTTTCCATCTAAACATAAATAATTAAACAACTAAACAAGGTGATAGAGAAGGCATTACATCTCTAAGCACTTTGAATCTCTCAAGGTTTCAAATGCATCCTTACATTAGCAGAAAAACGTCTCAGGTTAACTCCTTTGGGGGGTCAAGTCGCTGTTTCTGCAAATGTTTAACCCTCTGAGTGCTAGAAGGGTAATCAATTCATTGCTTCAAAATGGTTTGGCTACACTCAAAGGGTTAACCCTTTTATAACAAACTGGATTTGCAACATATTGCTTTGCAATGCGTTGTATATCTCTCTGCTACTTGAAGGGCTAACAAATGGCAGGTGACTGGCAGATTTCAGACGGAATTCCTCATCTGGCTGAGTTCACATGGATTACTGGGTAAAGTCCTTTGATGTTGCGCCGCAGCCAATCAGAACGCCCACTCTGCCTCTCCACGATGCTGCACATCTGTGGAATTCACATTGTACAGCTTATGAGAATTTCAAAGTGTTAACACAATAGGTACATTGTTGTTACAGCTCAGCAAATATTTAATCTGCACCTAAAAAAAATATGTTATTAGAGACAGTGTCTGCTATAGAAACATAGAATTTGACTGCGGATGAGAACTGCTTGGCCCATTTAGTGTAGTTTTATTTATATTCAGGGTAGTGTTTTTGTTCTATCCCATGTAATTTAAAATGAACGCTAATTCTATAACTATTATACAAAATTGTAAACAGCAGCTGTATAGATTTAAATATTTTACTAAATTGATAAATTGATAGAACAGAATGTGGCCCTGTTACCTGCTCAGTTTTTAGTCTCCTTAACCCTTTGAGTGCCAGAGGGGTACGGAATGCACTGCTTTGCAATGCATTCCGTACCCCTCTGGCACTCAAAGGGTTAAATGTATCTATGTAAACAGTCTGTACCTTTTTTTTTTTCTTTTTTGCAAACTGGTTAACAGTTTTAGAGATTTTGATTTAGTACATGGGCAGTCTAATGCTTACATGTAGTTCCTACTTTTCTCAATAACCTGTCATGGAAGGGTGGTATGTGCTAATATGTGATAATGGTAAGACAAACGTTCCAATGTGTTAAACTCTCCAATGGATGTGTTAGTCTATGGAGCCCCTGTACTTGTATATCTCCAACCTGAGAGATCTTAGTGCATAGGCTCCACAGAGTAAAATAGGAATTGGAGAATTTGTCTCTAGGAGCATTTTAATTCATGGTCATTCTTAGCATGCATCAGAGGGTCTCCTGTTTCTGGGGGCCTTACCTTAAGTTCCCAACATTTTCAGTTTTACAGGGAGCAACCAATTTTGGGCTCAATCCATTTACCACCATTGAAAAAAAAAAAAAGTACTTAAGTAGTTTCAAGTCACAATCAGGTATGCAATTACCTGCACTATGACACACTACCAAGTGGAAAACATGCACTACTGGCACTAAATTTGAGCCCATAGGAAACAATGACAAAGTAGTTGAATCTGCAATTCAATTACCTGTGGTGGCTAGTAACACACGTTAAGCAACTCACTTTTATCAACAACCATTACCTGCTTAAAAATTTGGCAGTGAGTCCCCTAAAGCATGTATCTAACCACAAATGTGTATGTGAAGTGTCAAAAAAAAGAGATGCTAAAGTAGGGATCCCTACACAAGTGACCCATGGATGTACTGATATGGGGCTTAGGGCCCCATATCAATACATCCAAAGTATCCCAAAAATGGATGTAAAGGAAAAATATTTAACCCTTTGAGTACCATTGGGGTATGCAATGCATTGCACAGTGTTGCATACCCTACTAGCAATCAAAGGGCTAATCCCCCAAAAACTAACAGCATGCAATTAAAATAAACACTTACCTGTAATCCTGATGTCTAGTAGGGTTCTCTTCTGTAGGATTCTATCTCCTTCTTTATTCATCTTCATCTGTGAATGTTTTCTTTCTTCTTTTCTTCATCTGTGCTCTTCTTTAGTCTTTTTTTACACTTAGTGTTGCACCTGTAAAGAAAAAATATAGTTATTAAAAGCAATTCATCCATAAGTTACGCTGCAGTGGCAGAAAAAAAGAGC
This sequence comes from Rhinophrynus dorsalis, assembly GCA_037306005.1. Lineage (NCBI taxonomy): Eukaryota > Metazoa > Chordata > Amphibia > Anura > Rhinophrynidae > Rhinophrynus > Rhinophrynus dorsalis. The sequence continues at coordinate 472,538,963 of CM074718.1, forward strand.
AAAAAAAAAACCCCTCCTTCTACCTTTCAGCCTGTTGCCTGATCCGCAATGAGGGAAATTTGAATAGGGACTGCCTTTTATATGGCCAGTCCCTATTCAAAATGCTTGCCATGCTCCCATTGGCTGGGATTTTGGGTTACGCTGGGCACGGAACATGCCCTGCTTTAACCACACCTCCAAGCCAATCAGCTTCTAGCTCGTTAAGTCATCCCTCACGTTCCATACCTTGTGTACCCCATATACCAGCCAATGGAAGCATGGGAAAAAATTTGAAGAGGGACTGGCCCCATTCAAATTTCCCTCATTGCAGATTGGGCAACAGCCAGAAAGGTACAAGGAGTGATTCAAATTCCCCTCAGTTGGTACCAGACAACGGCCCGAAAGATACAAGGAGGGTTTTTTTTTGCTCTCTTTTTCTGCTGCCGCCAGTATCAATGATAATGTAACTTTCAGAATAGATTGATTTTTTTCTTTGCAGGTGCTAAAACTCATGTTCAGCCCTAAGGTAGCAAAAAATGAGTGAAACAAAAAACAAAAATTAAACCTTTGAGTGCCAGTAGTGGTATGCAATGCATTGCAGAGCGTTGCATATCCCAATGGCATTCAAAGGATTAATACCCCTAAAGCTAATACCATCCTACACAACATTAACATTAAAGGGGATCTGTCACTTCTATGCACGTTTATCCTAAAAGTTAGGTTATATAGCGAATATGTGGAATACTGTATTAATTTATTTTTTTAAATGTCTATTTGGCCGAAATTTAATGCGTAAAGATTGCCCTGCACCCTACTTCCAGACAGACTGTGGTTACCAGCTCTGTACCTCAGTCTGTCAACTCTTCCTCTGCTCTGTCTCAGAGACTGCTCCACCTTACAGGCAGAAAGCCTCTGTCATTGGAGGATGCTGGATAGAGGGAGGGAAACAGAGGCAGAGTGACAGACTGAGGTACAGAGCTGGTAACAGCAGTCTGTCTGGATGTAGGGTGCAAGGCAATCTTTACTCATTACATTTCATTCATATAGCGGTTTTAAAAATAAATTAATACAATATTCTACATATTCACTATATAACCTAACTTTTAGGATAAACTTGTATAGGGGTGATACATCCCCTTTAAACACTTACCTTGAAGTCTAGTGAGGTCTTCTGCATCCTGGTCTTCCTCTTTACTTCAGCTTCTTTTCTCTTTTTCTTCTTCTTAGAGCTTCTTCTTCTATATCTTTAAAGTTTCCTAAAGCCCCTATAAAACAAGAGTAATCAGTAAATTCACTGCCACTGCTGAGAGAACAAAAAAATCCACACTGCTGTACCTTTCGGGCAGTTGTCCGAGCCAAGCTGAGGGAAATTTGAACAGAGACTGGATTTTATATGGCCAGTCTCTGTTCAAAATTGTTCTCACACTCCCATTGGCTGGCACGTGGGGATACGTAGGGCACGAAATGTGCCCTGCAGTAACCACACCTACCAACCAATCAGCTTCTAGCTGGAGGGGTCATGAATGCACATTTCCTCAACTCTCCAGTTATTCAAAGATGGTTATCTTTGTGTGTTGTGGCAACATTCAGACAAATGTTGGACCCAAGTCATGTTCTGGCACCCAGCACTCATTGTAGTTCACTGTGGAGGGGAAGCTGAATTCCAACAGAACAACTATGGCATTACAATCAGAACTCTCTTTGGCCCTACAGTATGTTTTAACAGCTCTAATTGAATCGAGCCCTAAGGGACTAATGAGGTTGTTCCGAGTTCAAAACACATAGATGTGTCTGACTTTCACAAAAATAGAGAGGGACTTAAGTATATTTAAATTGGCTACAATTCATGTTCTTTGTTTTCAAAACAGGTTAATAGTTTTAGAGTTTTTTTTCTATTTCAGTGGTTGGAGAATCTAATTTCAGCAGAGTTTTGGTCTCTGACTTGGGGCTGCTTTCCATTTCAGCCAGAAATATTTGCTAAATGAGTATTTTCCAATTCGGCAGATATTTCCATCTGGTCAAATATGTAATTACATTCTGTCAGTATTTGATTGCAAAGCTGTGTGTGTTTTTTTGTTTTTTCTGTTTTTTAAAGAAACGCTCCTCTTATGAATCCTTTTGCAGTGCTGAAAAATACTCCAAATCAGCTCCAAAGTGAGGCAGATTTTGGCCTCTTTCCCTTGGCTGCGGGAGGTGAGGGGAGGGAATAGCCACCCTGGTCTCCTGCCTGATCCCCATGCACCCAAACACCCTCCCCACATCTCTACCACCCATAGTTAATGCCTCTCTTCTCTGATCATAATGATTTTGCAGCTCTGACAACAGAGGGGTTAAATAACTAAACTCCCCTGCCACTCCACACAAATGGTTAACTCCTTTGTGATCTTGTTGCAACAGAAACAGAGGAGTTAACCATAAGTATTATCATAATAAGAAAAAAACACTCCACCACCCCAACCCACCTCATCCAAAAAGTTGATAAATCCATTAATTCCTTTAGTGACTACAATTACCTGGAGTGGCAAAGAAGGGGTTAATGAGTGGAAACAAATATAATATGGGGTCCAGTCACCCCATATTATTCTTCTATGTAAAAATGTGCAAAGAATTTTAAAAAAGTTGCTGCTTTCATTTATTTCCATTATGTTTTAATTGTGAATGCATTAATATGATGTATATATAGTATATACCCATGATATTAATGTATTGTGTTTTATTTTTAACTTAAATAGTGGGGGGGATGTAAACTTTTTATTTTTAATTTGTTAAAGGAATATTCTACATCTTGATCTGCTCATGATGGGGGAAGGGTATAATATCCCCCCTCAAATATTTAGTAATAACAAGTGAGGATGATGACTCAGTGGGGATTACAGAGACTGGTGCAATAAAAAATGACTGTGATGTAGTAATAATAAGGTACTCTCTATTTAAAAAAGTCAGAGGAGGTATTAAAGCAGGAGGGGTTGCCATTTACTGGGAAAAGTAACTTAAATGTTAATATTTTACATGGTATAGAGGAGAACACAGACGGTTTGGCCAACTTTAGAATATGAAAATAAGATGCTTGCTCATATACATTTATCTATAGACCCCCTGGACAAGCAGAGGAGTTAGATCAACTGCTGATCAAGGAAATAACTAAGCTGAATGCTAATATGCTTGATGTGGACTGGAAAAAAAAAAAAGAAACAAGTTCAGCCAGGATTAGAGATATCCTAAATTCTTTACAGGGATTCTCTTTTAGTTAATTAGTAGAAGAGCTAACTAGGAAGGAAGCAATACTAGATGTATTATGTACAAATTGTGACTTGGTATTGCATGTAACTATAACACAGTGTTTGGACTCCAGTGATTATCAATAAGCATCCTATAATATAAAAGGCCAGAATGTTTGTCCAGTGCAGTCATGCGAAGTAGAGTCTGCCCGAACGCACAGAATGCTGGGAGGTGTAGGAATGCTGGGAGCATTCTGTGCGTTCGGGCAGTCTCTACTGCGCATGACTGCATCGCGTGAGCCTTCAGTGAGGTGGTGACAGTACACAGAGCAGGACTGGCGTCTTTACCTCACCGGACCTTGACCCAGGCTTTTACACTAGTGGTTTAATAAAAGGACTACATTGAAACAAAGGATCTAGATTTTAAAAGGTTAATTGTTAAAATCAAAACATATCTTTAGAGAGAGTGCAGGAGTAATTGGATTATCCAAAACGGTGTTTTATTACATGCAACAGAGCACTGCCTTAGACTTGTCAGTAAGGGTAAAAGAAAAAGCAAACTACTGTGGTACTCTCCAGAAATGGCAAAAATAGTGAAGGGCCGTGCGGTCTGTGGGTGGGGCGCTCTGGAGGACCAGGGCATATTTTTTTTTACTTTTATGGAAACGTGATCTTTGATCAGAGAGAGGCGTGTATCTGCGCAATGATCATAAGCTTTCATGACATGCCTGGACCGTCACCAGCCGGGACACACATAATCTTCTGGGCACGTCATGCGTCCTTAAGGAGTTAAAGAGGATCCTAAATGTTTCCCTATATTTGGCAGCATGCATTCACCACAGGCCTCAGGAGTTCTTAAAACTGCCTAGATTATCAATAACCAGAACCCCAGAACAGGTAATTACCCCTAAATGCAGATATAGACAAAAGAAGAAACAGAGAGAAAGATATATTACCGGCCTTTAGAACTGAAGAATTAACAATGAATATCTCCAAGGAGGTGACAATATAACTGGTAATCCAAATACGTCATTAACCTAAGAACATGTATAGACCCCTTACTACATATGCAGCTAAAAAGAGAAAGGGACAGAAAGATGTATTACCAGTCCTTAGAAAGGCCAGATTAACAATGAATACCTCCAAGGAGGTGAAAAATATAAGTACAGTCGAAATGAACGCACCAAAAGTCAGGTACAGTTCAGGTCAACATTATTGGCACCCTTGAATATTTTGTATATCATATAGAAATGGAAATGTACATACTTTGTATCAGAAATTTTTAATGGAATGTCCAAAGGTATTCAACAAAAAAGATGCTTTTTCAACTGACATATAGAGATTTCACAGAAGAAACATAAACTATGTCCTGGACAGCATTAAAGGCATCCTTCCCCAATATTTGGTTGCACAACCCATGGCAACAATGACATCCTCCAAACATTTCTTGTAGCAGTCTAGAAGCTTTTTGCACCTGTCTGCTGACAGTTTCTCCCTCTCTTCAGTTGCAGTTTGTTCAAGCTCTTGAATGTTTGCAGAATTCATTTTCCCAATGGCAGATTTCAGCTCTTTCCAAATGTTTTTAATCAGACTGAGATCAGGACTCATTGATGGCCAGTCTATAACAGTCAATTTTTTCCTTTTCATCTATTCGTTTGTGCTTTTGGATGTGTGCTTTGGATGATTGTCCTGCAGGAGTACCCATGATCCTTCATCCATACTTCGTTTTCTGACACTGGGTAGCACATTTTACTGTAAAATGCCTTGGTTATCCTCTGATTTAATGATCCCCTTAATTCGTTCAAGGCCACCAGTAGCAGGGGCAACCCCATAACATTACGCATCTTCCATCATATTTAACTGAAGGTAGTGTGTTCTTTTCCTTATAAGCTTCATTTCCCAGCCTATAAACATATCACTGGTCTGCACTGGCTAATTATTATGGTTTCATCTGTCCATAGAACATTTTCCCAGAATGATTGTTGTTTTACTAAATAGGTTTTGGCAGACATCAGTTGTGCCTTTTTATGTTTTGCTTTCGGTAATGGGGTCCTCCTTGGCCTTCGCCCATAAATCCCTGTTTAGTTTAGTTTGTAGTGTAGATCCCTCCAGATTGCTCCAGGTGAGTCTTAAAGGAGCAGTAAACTTTTTTTTATGAAAACACATATTTTATAGAGCATTTCCTGCTGAATAAAACAAGGGTGCTCCCATCGCTGTCAGATGTTTTATTCAAAATTTACAGCAGTTTAAATAACCAGGAAGTGAATTTACTGTGTTTACTTCCTGATAGTTCTAACTGACAGGAAGTGACTCAGCAGTTTCTATCACATTCTATGGAGAACTGTATGTCTCTGACTTTTCTGACTTTCCTCTCCATTAGAATCTAACAAGAAATCTAATTAGAATTTGACCACTAGAGGGCACTGCTAATGTAAAAAAACATGGGTTTAAACTGTAATAACTCTGGAAATATAAATCTCTCAGCAGTGGGAGTACTCTTATTTTACTCAATAGGAAAATCCATACAATATATATTTTTTTTCATAAAAAAAAGTTTACTGCTCCTTTAAGCTGTCTTACGTTGTGTTTTTTCCAGTTTGCACCAACCTTTGACGACTTCTCTGATCAATTTTCTGCTTGCTACCACATTCAAGGAGGTTCTTGACAGTTCCATGAGCAGCAGACGTCTAAATAATATTGAGACAGGGATGCCAAGATTTTTGGAGATGGCCTTGTACCCTTTAGAATTCTGTGTGGTGATAATAACATGTGATGCTCTCAGACAGCTCTCTTATCTTTGCCATTGTGAAAAAAGGAACAGAGGATGAAAGTGGCCTTTTTAAGCATTAAAGCCATTATTGATTGGTTAATTCAAGCCATGTGAGTACTGACAGTTTATCACAGGTAAGTCTAATTTAACAGCAATTACATTCTAGTTCTTCTTTTCAAACTGATTTCAGTTCTTCAAGAGGGTGCCAATAATTGTGTCATTGCAATGTTTTCATTTTTATACTTTTTTATCCCATTTCTTTTTTAATTGTTAATGTTTTATCCTGTGCTTTTCTGTATCAAACTTATGTGCATATATAGACTAAAGCTATTTTACTACACTTTTTTCAGGCAATACTGTACATGATATACAAAATATTCAAGGGCGCCAATAATGTTGACCAGAACTGTATACACTTATGATGAATAGAGCAGGAGTGTGTGTGTGGTATGCAGTGCCCTATTGCATTGGACAAAGACAGGGTAGAGAGAGAGAGAAATACAGATGGAAGTGATAGGCACAAGAAATAGAAAGGTTCAGGAAATTGGCCAGGCAACCAATATTTGAAGCAATATACTAGCACTTGTCTGCAGGATTCAAGCTATGTGCCACACACCATTACACAAGACTAGCAGACCATCACATGAGAACACAAGGGCAGTACACTATTACTAGAAACAATGGTATTCCATGAGAACAGTAATGCAGGGTACCATTACATGTGACCTTCAGGGCAATTTATCACCATATGAGGCTACAGAACAATGCACAATCTATTATTTAAATGGTATATTGCTAGCCTCATACCAGGTTCAAAAAATGTACTGGGTCATGATACAGCTGGCCATTGGCAGGCTGAATATGATGGAACCTGTATGCTAACAAATGGATTATATATTATACAGATAAAAAACACAGACGTTTGTATTCAAATGCAATTCATACTTATTTAATCTGTAATAAGCATTCATGATTATTCCATTCTATATGCATTCTTTATCAAAATTGTATATATTTGTATCTACTTCCTAAACATCTTTTGTGCACTCTTGCACTAACTCTGCCTCTGTCAGACCACATCTTATATGCTTGTCTCTCTCCCACTCTGCCCCTTCCCCCATCTCAGCCTCTAACAGATTAATAAGGGATACCCACTTGCTTGAATTCCCTGGGATGAGTTCTTCACTCAACTCCAATCTTTCATCTCTCCTCTCTATTTCTAACACAGACATTCTTGTTAACTCCTACAATGCAATCCTATTCTGTACAGTTGATTCCTTTGCCCCTCTGAAACAACAATGGGTTTGTCAAGTTAATTCACGACTCTGGCTTAACCCCCACATTTGCTTCCTACCGTTCTTGCACTCTGAATCTCTCTGTAGGAAATCCCGCTGACATATGGATTTCATAAATTTTAAATGCCTTCCTTCTTATCCAAGTCTAAACAGGGATACTAAACCACATTAATCCACTAAAACAATTCTAACCCTCACTGCCTCTTCTCAGTCTTTGCCTCCTTGCTCCATTCTTCTTCCACTGCTTTCTCTTACTCCACACAGTCACCACAAGCGTTTGCTGAGCACTTCAAAGACAGGGTGGAATCTCTGTTCAAACAGATTCATATTCTTCCATCAGTCTCTGAACCATCTCTCCCCAAATCCTCTTCATCCTATTTTGCCTATTTTACTCCAGTAACAGAGGCAAATGTTTCTCAACCTCTCCTATACACCCACCTTACCAACTACTCCCTTGGCCATTTCCTCTTGGAAGGCTCCTTGTTATTTTAAGATGAACATATAAAAAACAGAACTTATTATTTTCTCTTCAAGAGCTAATAAAACACCCAGCATCACTATTACAATTGATGGAATTGGCATCCAGTCAGCTCAGCACTCTGCCTAGGGGCCATATTTGATTCTTCCCTTTCCTTCTCCACTCACATTAACTCCTGGACTAGAACATGTCACTTCATCTTCTGCTTTATTGCTAAAATCCACCAGTCCCTGTTCCAGAAAACTCTTGTGTATGCTCTAGTCCTATTCCGCTTAGACTACTGCAACCTCATACTAACGGGCCTCCTGGCCTCCCATCTTCCCCTTATGCAATCTGTTCTAAATTCAGCTGTACAAATCACCATACTCTAGTTACAAAAATACAACCTGCTCACATCGTTCTTGGACATCTAACATTGCTCCCTATTCGGCACCACCTCACCCACAAAGTCTTGCTTCTTACCTTTAATATTTTCCTTGCGTCTGCCCCCCTTTACATCTCTCCACTTATCTACGCTTATGTACCCAGTTGCCTACTTCGCTCAGCAATTCTTGTTAAAGCATCCACACCCTCTGTCCTCTCCTATCTCAAGCCTTTTTCACTTTATCCTCATTACCCCTGAAATCCTATCTTCTGTTGAACTAGCACCATGCACTGCCTATTGATAAAAACAGTACTCTGACTCACAGTAATTGACACTCTCATACCCTCCTGTCTGTCACCTACTGCACATTTAGACTATAAGCTCCTTGTTGCAGGTACAGCTTTCTTATTTTTTTCTATGACTGTGATACTTATTTTAACCCCTTTTATTGTATTTATTTTAACAATCTACATTGTAAGGTGCTGCGTATACTGTGCAGTGACATATAAATAAAGCTATACATAACATATGTACATTCAGTGAAGAAAAAGTATGTAAAAACAGTAACTGTCACTCAGACAATGACACTTCTTGTGCTGATGATGTACAGAATTATCAGCACATGAACAGGTGACTGATGTTTATTCTGGAATCTGCTGGGCACAAAAGGTTTAAGTGGAAGTGGAACACCTGCACACAGGACAGAAGGGAAATCAAAGTCTTTCATATGGCAGCAACACAGGAACATTAGGTCAGGACAAAATAGGCATTTACTGATCAGTTCTGGATCCACTGACTCAGCTCTGATGGACCTATTTGTGTAAGATAGATTGATAAATGATAGATAGACAGACAAACAGACAGACAGACACAGAAACAGGGGCATTTAATACATAGGCATACCCAGCCAGTAGTCTTCCCATTTCAGGTTGCCTAACCTTGGGCTTACAAAGGTCTCAGTCCCATGTACAGTCAACATTCTTTTGTTTTATCTTTGTTCAGTCGATGATGCTTGGTACTCTTAAAGGAGCAGTACTTTTTTAATGAAACCCTATATGTTATAGAGCTTTTCCTGCTGAGATGAGTAAAATTAGGACACTCACATTGCGGTCAGTTGTTTTATTCAAAAGTAATAACATTTCAAATAATCATTAAGAGAATTTACTGTGTATCTACTTCCCGATGGTATGACATGGTATATCACATTCTGTGATTGACTTTCCCCTCAAATAGAATGCAACATAATAACTAATTGGAGTTTGAACACTAGAGGACACTGTTAGTGTAATTTAAACTGTAATTATTCTGGAAATATGCATTTCTCAGTAGTGGGAGTACCCTTAATTTACTCAACAGGAAAAGCCCTAAATTATATATTTTCATAACAAAAGTTTACTGCTCCTTTAATAAACATTGTTTCCATAATGTTTTTGTTCAAGAATTTTTTGTGTGCAACATTAACATGTTTAAATCATTAATATTTGTGAAATTTGAGCTCATAATTGGCAATTGCTTTATTATCTATTCATTACATTTTATAATTAATTTCTCAAGTATATCAAACTTGTTTCATTGTAATCAAACCTATTCAACCCAAAGTCTTTGCTTGTGAGAAATATACTTCACATGCACAAATGGGTAAATTTAAAGATCAGTATCTCAGGAATGGGACCACCAGTCTAAGGTAAGTAGTACCTTACAACAGGGCTTAAAATGTGAAGTCCTTTGCTACTAGCCAGACATGAAGAGTTACTCGCCACTGCAAGCTATAACATACCAACCAGGGCTGAATTTCTACTCGCCAGGGCTGAATTTTCACTTGCCATTGGCTAGTGGCGAGTGGAAATTTTGAGCCCTGCCTTACAAGATCTATCTCAGAGATAGGTTTGGTGGAAATTTGTTCAGTAGACTTTGCTTTAGCCCTATCTAAGATGTTGTGATGGCTTGACAATTGGAAATGATTATATTTAATGGATAGTTTAATTTTTTTTCTACTAAACCGCTTTGGACAAAAGTTGCAGGGTTTGAGCCATATTTCAACTTTATTCATCAAAAGGTTAAAAAGTTATATAACCATTTCAAAATCAGGATTTAAGCCTTTGAGTGCCTGAGGGATGCATTGCACTGAAAGGATTAAGACCTCGATTCAACTGGCCCTGTAGGACAAAAAACAGCCGACAGTGTTTTTTCAAGCATGGTAAGCAATGCAATTACCTGTGCTATGAAAATATACTATATAAAAATATCCCTCCTTGGGCGATAAATGTTGCAGCATTTTTGCCCATTGTAAATAGAAAAATGCCAAAATATGCCATGCAATTTCATGCATTAGGCACTAAGATCCGTTAAAGGACCCACTTTAACATAGGAAAATCTTCACCCATTATTTTGGGGGGGCAGAATCCCTTAACGGATCCCCAAAGTGTTGACGCAGGAATTGATAGTAAAAAAAAAAAAAAAATAGAAACAAAACCTAAGTGTCCAGTGGATTTATTGATATGGGGCCCTCAGCCCTATATAAATACATCCAAAGTATGAAAAAAAATTGTCAAATATTAGTAGAATTAAACCTAAGAGTGCCAGTGCAGTTTTAACAGGGTTAATCCAACTATGGTAAAAAAACAGCCCCAGAAATGAAACACTTACCATTAAAGGGATAGTAATACTTAAAATGTAAAAAAAATATATGTTGTAGGGTTTATCCCCCTGAGTAAAACAAGAGTACTCCCACTGCTGAAAGGTGTTTCATTCAAAAGTTATTAATTTTCAAAGCTGAATTTTTTAGGTGCAATATCACAGTGGCCTGAAATTGTACAGTGGCGCTGTTGCTACACCATCCTATGGAGATTTATGGTCCCGGGACCAGAGCTGTCCATAGGATCGTGTAGCAACAGCACCACTGTACAATTTCAGGCCACTGTGATATTGCACCTAAAAAATTCAACTTTGAAAATTAATAACTTTTGAATGAAACACCTTTCAGCAGTGGGAGTACTCTTGTTTTACTCAGGAGGATAATCCCTACAACATATTTTTACATTTTAAGTATTACTATCCCTTTAATGCTGATGTCCAGCGGTGTCTTCAGCACCCTGGTCAGCTACTCTCTGTCTTTTTCTTGTTCTATATTTCTTCTATTGTTTTCTCAAATCTTCTTTCTCCTTTGTCTTCTTTCCTATAAAATAAGAAGAAATGTCAATGTAATATTTGAAACAAAAAGAAATGCCCCCAAAATATGCCATAGTTAACCTTTTGAGTGCCAGAGGTGTACCACTCCGCCGCTCAACGGGTTAAATGCAGTGTGGCATTCTCATCTAAAATAATATCCAGACTGCCTTAGCAAATAAATAAGTCATATCTTTTTTTTATATATCAAAAGGCATTTCCATGGTTTAATAATATTCCACTGCTGCAGCCTCCACTGGTGACAGCAGTAATGTCTACGAGCACAGAATCCCACCCTTGCATACATACTGGGCCGTTGTCAGAATCCCAGTGAGGGAATTTTGAACAGAATCTGGATTTTTTTATGTGGCCAATCTCTGTTCAAAAAGAATGCCAGCCTGCCATTGGCTGGGATTTGTGCTTATGTACCTACCAGCGAATCAGCTTCTAGTGAGTTTTGTCACCCACCTGTAGAAGCTGATTGCCTGGGAGGTGTGTAAGCACACATCCCAGCCAATGGCAGGATGGCATCCTTTTTGAACAGAGACTGGCTTTTTATATGGCCAAAATTCCTTCATTGGGACTCGGGTAACGGGCCGGTACATATGCAAGGGGAGTCTGTGCTAGTAGACATTGCTGCTGAGGCAGCAGAATTTTATTTAACCATGCAAATGCCTCTTTATTTATGAGATATATAAAATAGATAGATATACACTAAAAGGACTAAAAGCACTCTCACTTAACTCAGTCTCTCTGGGTGCTGTAGTTGAGTGGAACAGGATCCATGTAACCAACCAATAGTCCAAACAACCAGCACTCAAAACCAAAACCTTGTGAAGCAGTGGTTTAATCAAATAGTGTCAATGTTTCAATGCATCTAGTAGCATTTTCATCAGGACCTGATGCATTGAAACATTGACACTATTTGATTAAACAACTGCTGGTTGTTTGGACTATTGGTTGGTTTTATATATATATATATATATATATATATATATATATATATATATATATATATATATATATATATTTGCAAAGGACAGGCTGGATATTTTTGATGAATATGCCACACTGCATTTAACCATGTCATATCTTGAGGGCATTTCTTTTTATTTCAAATATTACATTGACATTTCTTTTTATTTTATAGGAAATTTGACACAGAAGAAAGAAGATTAGAGAAAACAGAAGATAGAAGAAGACAGACAGACAGTAGATGATAGGTAAGTGTAACACAGATCTGGTTGTTAGGCTAGTGTTAGGGTAGTCTTGTTGCACTTTGTTAGGTGTAGTGTAGGGTTAGTGTTAGGGGGGGTGACTGTGTTTAGCTAACAGTCGGTAATTGACTGTGTCAGGCACCAGTCTTTAGTTTTTTCCTTTCATGTTCTCACTATTAACGCTACTTAGTATGAGAAGGAACTTAACACACAAAATTGACATTTGACCACAAGTCCTTTTCTGTGGCCTAACATCTGTTTTGGTTTCAGCTGGTAGGGTAATTGAATAGCTTCGTTAGCACTTTTTTGCTAATGGGCCAATAGTTAATATTGCCCTACCGGCTGTTTTACCGGCTTCAGTTGGATCGAGGCCTAAGCCCTTGAGGAACAGAGAAGTGTGCACCACATTGAAAAGCAATGCATTCTACACATTGATGGTCCTCAAGGAATTAATAATGAACCCCTTGTGAGGAATGTAACTATATCTGATCACTTATGGCTTCATATCTTGTTCAGTAGTATTTATCCAACTTTATCACAGTAAGAAAATTGCAAACGCTCCCGTAGATGTACATATATGCTAATTTTGTCATATTTCATCTCTTAACTGCAAAATTGCCTTGGTAGTGACAAGTTTAAAGTTTCATCCGCTTTTGGTTCACATTTATAAATTACATTGATCCATCTCATAAACATCTGTGTTGCAAGCTCATCAAAACTGAATGTCTACAAATCTATAGTCGTGGCAACAAGACACTATATTGAACATATTATGCACAGGTGAACACAAGATTTTGAAGAAACTATGAACCAATCTAAAGCTAAAAATCAGCAGTAAAGAAGTGGTAATTTTAAATAAAACAGATTATGATAAAGAAGCCAAACTTTTATTGTCAGACCATTTAACCTACAAAACATTCGTAGGAGATCCCACAAAAATATATAATATAGAACTTAAAAATATTAGATAAAGGAAAACAGTTAAATATTTTAAATTACCAAGAATGTAGATTTGTTATGGTAACCAATCCCAGACTACCGGTCTTCTATTATTTCCCCAAATCCATTAAAAGTTGGATAATCCCCCAGAAAGGCCAATTGTATCTGAGATTGGTTCCATAACATCGATCCTATCTGCCTATGTAAACAAATTTCTTCAAGATTGTTAAAAAATCTAAAATCATATATAAACAATACCACTCAAATTATTAATATTATAGACATTTTCAGTGGCAAGATGACTATGTTCAAGTACTCTGGATGTATCACCATTGTATTCTCTTATACATCACACAAAAGGTTGTGAAACTGTTCATTATTATTTATGTCAGGCAGATCAGTTTAACACCTCACAAATAGAATTTATCATTCAGTGCATCAAACTTATAGTAACACATAATTAGTTTTTGTTTAATAATAGATTTTTCTTCAAATTTTAGGTTGTGCCATGGTTACCAGATTTGCTCCGAGCTATGCCAACCTATTTATGGGTCTGTGGGAACACAGATTCATATAGAATGGCAATTCGTTCAATGCAGATCTGGTACTCTGGCGGCACTATATCGAGGACATCCTTTTGGAGGAGACATGTCTCTCAACTTCACCAATTTTTCACATATATTAACCATATATAATTTAAAATTCACTGAAACTTAGAGCACTACTAATATTAATTTTTTCAGCTTCATACATCCATGACCATAGAATATTCTCTAGAAACTATTGTCAGTGGATGCAAACAGCCTCAGTTTATCTAATAGTTTCCATTTCCATAAATGGTTAATGAATATACCATATGGAGAAATCAGAAGATTAACAAGAAATTGTATAGATATGGAAATATTTAAACAAGAATTACCCGCATTAAATAATACATTTCTTGAGGTCATGATCAAAAAAATGTTGATAGAGCTTTAGAAAAAGTTATTAGATAGGAAGGAATTATTAAAAACAAACTCCAATAAAAATACCGATTAAACTTTCCAATTAGTATTAATATTACAATACAGTCAATACTTTAATAATAAAATCATAAGACACTGTCTGGCACATCTTAAAAGAATATAATTTTAACCTCAATCTTACCAAAAAAGCCAAAAATTATATAGATATATATATATAAAAAAAACTAATCTGGGGAATTTAATGATTCCTACTGTACAAAATAGAGATAAAAAAACAATGAAACGTGGTTATCCTCCGCAGGTTTTTTAGGTGTGGTAACTGTATATGTTGTAAAAAAAAAATAAAAAAAAAGATTTCTAACTTCAATTCATTTAGTGTCTGCACATTTTAAATTATGTCATAAAACTAAAGCTCAAGATGTAGAATGTTACGGAATAGGAAAGGTTCCTTGTAATTGGAGAGGTTTTGACCATCTGGCAGCAATGTTCGGAAAAAAATCCAAATGGATTTTCTGTTTGGACACTTTTCAGCCTAAGGGGTTACATTCAAATCTAGAACTTTTTGGTTTTATATAATTGTTTAGATAGTGTTTATAATTATTTTCCATGTTTTATGTGACCCTATTTTTTTGTCTTTACTCCATTCTAATTTTTTTTCAAAATTTCTAAGCCAATTTTTTTTTTAGGCTTGGATATTCGTTTTTATTCCTTTATTTGGAGTAAGTGACCCGATCCCTTTAATTGAATTTGAAGCTTTTTCAACATTTAAAGATGGCAGAAACACAACTTCTCTTTGTTTGCTAAGAGGAAGGAAGCAGGTGTCTTCCGAAATGCATTTTTCTAGCATTCTATTTCATATTCATTCACTTTTTATCAAATATATATGAGATATTGAGGCAACAGCAACTTATATATGAATACCGGCATAATTATAATTTGAGCCAAGGAGATCTGTTGTTGTGGAATATCTTACATTGTTAATCATCCATACTCCCCATAAACATAGTTTGCTCTACATCCAACTTCATTTGAAGGATATATCCAGCTATAAAGGGTCAAAGAAAATTACAGAAATAGACCATGTGGGCCATTTCCAACCAAGTGAAGGCGGCAGTGGTGAGTGCAAGGTAAGTACAAATGCAAGTGACCTACCTGGCAGCATATAAGTCACTCCGTTCTGGTTTTCTAGTGCTCTGATTCTGTTTATCTTCCCATTTGCCATTAAGTCTTGGGTCGAAGACTGAAATGGTCTCGTGTTTCTTTGGAACAAACATTGTATCCACTTATTTTGCCACCTTTCCTGTTACAATCAGATATAGCTGTATTTAATGACAGTTCTGGTATACTTTAAATGTCTTTAAACACTAACACCCACATTTTTGGACTTGGACTTGGCTCCTTATGGGATATGTATCCCCATCTTAATGTGTTGTACAATTTATTATTCTAGTATATGTTGGATTCTTATTTTATTCTAGTTTTATTTATGCATATTAACTGTTTCTAGAGTTGTTATACAGTGCCAGACTTCCCTTTGGTACTATATGCAAATTACATATTTGGTCAGGTTTTTTTTGTGATCCCGTCCACACATTTGGTCCATGGGCAGTTTGGTACATATATATTATCTAGTTCTATGAGAAGGTGTCTGGCTGTGGTGTCCTCAGTGTGGAACACATAGTATTTTTTTGGGTCCCATACAAATGTACTACTGATAAAGTGGCCACCATATAAAGAATAAAGATATATATTATTCTCATGTTATCCATTCTCCAATGTCCAATTGGTGCATCATATCATCAATAATATTTTTATATTTTCATCGTTTTTTTATTTTATACAGAAGCACTTGATATACTTTTTGCTTTTTGCAAAAATCGGTTCTGTGTGCTAAATAATGATTGTCAAATCACACAGTGAAATACACTATTTAAATATTATTTGGTAATGAAGTTGCTAATCATTTTCTAGAATCCAATGGGTTAAAATACAGCCTTTATATTTTTTTGTAATGCAATGCAGAGACAAAGAAATAAAAAAGCACTTGCCTATTAGCAGTTTGCATGATAATAAAATGGCATTATGTTCCACTTTGAGGCTAGAAAATAATATCTTTTCATTAAAATACCATCTTATGGTATAAGAGATCGCAGGCAGATAATTCTAGACAATAATTCTGCCTTGCTCTACACTCAGAAGCAGCAGATGAAGATTGCCTATAAAAGACTTTAAAAAGCTCATTTCTCACTTTGATTGAAATTAGCTCCGCAGATCAAGTTTATTTTCACATAAATTTAAAGCTTAATCTGGTGTTAGAAATAGCAGTGATGGTAAACTCTCTGATTTCTATACAAGGTATGAGGGGTGAAATTCTCTGTCTGCCTGAGCATGGTGTCATTAGACTTTACCCTCTGATAGTGGGTCGCATCTAATGTAGCATGTCTGTCACAAGCGAGGGCTATAGGCCCTGCTGAGACAGTGGGGAGAGTGTGGGAGTGAAAGGGTTAACAATACCAGACCCCTGGTTACCTGTTACTATTCCTAGCAACCACCAAATTAACTCCTGAAATCCCTCCTGCACTATCACTCCAGTACTACAATTTGCTGCCACCACCAAGACTTTATATCTGGGTGCCTTAGGTTACCCCAAACACAACAGAATTACAGTATAAAATCACCTTAATAAACAAACATATGTAGTTAACCCTTTAGTAACGTGTGCTACCTGAGCTTCCTTCAGAGTAGTGAGTTCATATTAGAGAACAGAGAAAAGAGCTGATTAATTGAACATTTAATCTGAAAAAAGGCTTCACAGTGCTGGGTACAAAAATACAGAAATAAAGATTACACATAAGCAAAACAGTCCATAAAATAAAATAGGAGAAACACAAGAGATCCCTATACATAATTACCGATATATTAGGAGTCCTTGTGGAAATTTCAGATGGTAAAAGCTCTCCTTTTTGTTGTTGCAAAGAAATTCCCTGTTTTTATTCAAAAGCCATATTAAATACATTCTACAGTTGCTTCTAAGAGGCCAGACACCCTGGAAGTTACCTGGGAGGGTTAGGGATTTGGCCTGACAGTTTACGGCCCAGTCAATCAGACCTGTCAGAGATGATACTGCAGAGATGTACCTGAAAAATCATAAGGCTTCCCAAAACATGCAACCCACAGCACACCTCTATAATGTTATAATAATCATATTCCTCATATCTGTGTGAATATCTGGTTGCAAAGTGGCTATTCTTGTAACTCACAGCAGGAACACCTCCTCCTGGCATGTTTGGTACCCACCAAAAGGGTAAAACCTGGGCATTTTGAATATATATTTGTATTGAACCTTTTTACACTATATATACATGTTCTCCCTATTTCAGGCTATTTGGGTGTCCCCTGGATAAACCTCCCCCCAGAGCAGATGGTCCGGTATATTTTATGACACTCTGTCCTGCTCCGGTGATCTACTCATTCAGTTTCTGGTGATGTCTACTCCGCTAATTTTATGGCCTAGGACTGGTGCACTTTGAATAACATACAAATATAAAATAAACAAACAAATTATACAAATCAGAGGCCCTGCAAAGGCCAAATCATGCCTTGGCATGATAGTCCTCTTATTATGTTTGATGAATTAGCTAGGGTGGCCTGCATTTGGTGAAAGAATGGGTAAAATACAGCCTTCCAGCTGTTGTTGGACCACAATACTTGATATCCTCTTAAAGTGGATCTGCCACCTAGAAATAAGTTTGGTTAACTTTAACAAGACTTAAACACTGCCCATACATGACAGGGAGAACTGAAAAACACTGACACATCAGTAAACGCGGCCTTGTGCTATTTTTTGTATCTATTTAAGTTCAGTGAGTGCTGTATATCATCTGCTCTCTTATTTGCCATCTCACTTTCACTCTGGCATTTATCACAATTTTTTGGTGTGCTGCCACTAAATAATTCTGGCCATTTGTTTGTAATGTACCTACAAATTAACCTTTTTTTGTTTTTGGCACAGTCTGGTAGAAACATCTACCAGTTCTTATGGGTGATAGACAACTTCAACCTGTGTTAGAAAGAGGGTGCGAATTTGTTTCTAAAAAAGCACCCACACTTACTAATACATTGTTTCTCTGTATGTATTGTAGGGATAGAGGACTAATTAATACACAGTAGGATCTTATAAGTGCAGACATAGCAGGTGCAATTGGGTGAAACCGTTGAAAATATTTTCTTTAACATTTACAGACACCAGTTACAAAGTTAAACAATACATTTACTGTGCCAAACGTAATGTAATATATCTCATTACATGAGGCATATGTAAAATACAGTATTTAGGTAAAACCAGTAGGCGTCTTAGAGAACATGTACAGGAACACATTAGTAATATAAACTGCAGAGGCTTCAAAACACGGGTGGCGTTGTATTTTTATACAGTTCACAACTCTAACCTTAAGGGTTTTACAGTCTTCCAAGGTATTGGATGGGTTAAACTCTCACCAAGGGGTGGAGATCTACCATTTAAACTTTCATATAGAGAAGTGTTTTGGATCTTTACCTTATCAACTAGGTTTCAACAAAGAATATGACTACATATGGTGCATAACAATCTTTTAAAAATGCAAGGTCCAGTATATCTGAGACTTTGGATCTATTCTTACTTTTACCCTTGAATTTGGGTGTTTTGGGCAATTTTTATCAGATATCCCTGTAACTTGTATGATATACTTCTCAAGAAGTGCCAATTTCTTTTTCTCCTTTTTCTTTAAAGGGATAGTAATACTTCGTTTTAACTTTATTTTATTTTGTAGGCATTAAAAAAAAAACACGAAGAATTATATAAGTCTTATCTCTCAAACCTTTATGGTTTAAGAGATATTCACAAGCAAATTTTCACCTCCTGCCCCTTTTACCTAGTGTAAGCAATCTCTTCTCAGATGTGGAATGCAATCCATAGACTGGACAGATAACAGCAGGGGGGGACAGTCTTCTTTATATGAAAACAATGAAAGCCCTGCCCCCCTTGACAAGCTTTTCAGGTTTTTCCCTTATCTTAATTGAAGATTGTCCCTCTCTGCAATCTACCTGGGCACCTCCCTTCTGCTGTGGCTGAGGAGTGTTACATCAGTAAAAGGGGCGGGAGGGGGACACTTTGTCATTGAATTACTCCTGAACTATAACTCTGACAGAACTGAAATAACACTCTCCAAAGTCCAAATACTATGATGATTAATTAGAGCTGCTTTTATTATGAAACATTACTATCCCTTTAATTGTTTTTAACTTTGTATATTATTGTGTTTATTAATTGTTCATTGAAAAAGGATTACTAACTAGCAGGCCCCTTGTTATATATATGAGGATTATCGTAAATTGTAACCAAACAACATTACTTAATTAATTAAAGAATTCAAGATTAGTTTGGTATCGAAAGGGTTTATATATATACATAGACAAGCTATATTTGTATATGGCAATTGACCAATTTGCAACATTCTGTGTATCATTTTGATTGGTTAATTTGAATTTGTTCCTCTCTACATAAAATCAACTTGGGTGTTCCACTAGTTTGGTCTATGAATAAGCATAATATTCTGTAAAACGCGAAAGATGTATGTGCTTGGTATATTTGCCTAGTTCTTAATAAAGAAGTGGTTTTATTCCCATTCATCCTGTGTATTAAGTGTGCAATCCACTTTTCTTCATCCATATCTACAGGGTGCCAATTTCCAGGCCTGGGAACTCTACAAGTGTTGTGGCTACAGGTGCTAAATTAAATCATTGTGTAATTAGGGAATGCTATCAAAGCCTTACACACCCAATCAATTAAGCCTACATTAAACCTACATGGCATACTTTACTCTACAATATGAGACCTGTTTCAGTATGAGGCCATCATCACCATTAAAATTCTTTGAGTATTAGAGAGGTACCTATTGCCTTTCATTGATATGCTCTGGATACCTCTCTGGCACTCAAGGTAAAATTCAACCTTTTTGTCACAATGTTACTATAAACATCAACAAGAAGAAATCGAATAGTTTTTAAGATTTAAGAAGGATCTTTCTCCATTTGAAGTAAAATTGACAATGTCCTCAGTGGGGGCTTATTTGCTTTCTTCTGAATCAACAGAAAGGAAATTTGTGAAAGGTTGAACTTGGTAGATGCATGACTGTCAAAGTTATTAACCATCAGGCACCATTTATTCAAATGCACCTCAGTAATTGGATTCTGATGACAGTGAACAACTAGAATTAAAAAGCAAATTCATATTGACCCATTCAGTACACAAACCAAATGTGCACATTCACATTCCCAATCACATTAATCAAAAGAGGTACAGCTAGGCAAAGTTGATACAGAGGTACACACTCCCAAGGTTACTAGACCACACAGCAAGTTATAACCAGGCAATGTGTTGTCTGGGACTGATCAGTCAGCACACACACCCTATGTCCCTGCAATCAGGCAAAAGAGAAGGCACTCAGGTATAGTCATCAGTATCCCCAATTTACTTTGGGCCCTATGCTCAAAAGAAAATGGAGTCATTCTTCAGCACACCAACTGCACAGTAGAAAACCCATTATAAATTCACACATTCCCCAGTGATTTAAAAGGGCCCTTTTACCCTCTGAACACCTCATTTAATTTCTCCTCTAAAGTGCTGTTTGTGTGCCCCAGAATTGTACCACGTTTAATTTGAACGTAGAACCCCTAGTGTAAATAAAAACATATAAAAGTTCCTAACATCTTAGATGCTAGAGAGATGTCTCCAGACTCGTCAACACATTGCTCAGATTGTGGGTGTGGCTGGCTGATGCACAGCTCTTCAAAACATGGCACTCTAGGCAGTTGCCTACTCGGCCTAATGTGATATGCCGGTTAAATGTAGCAGGCAGTGAATACAGGAGGGTTGATTATTTTCATTTTACCTCAACTGTGACTGTGAAAACTTTCCAAGAAGGGTAGTGTGCCCATTCAGTTATCTAACAAAAGAGACCTTTTATGCCCAGAGCAGACACACAGCTCTCATGAAAATACAAGTGCAAACATCAAACCATCATTGAAGCTTTATACCAAATATGTGGTGCAAGCAATTCGTTTCTACCACCTATGTCAATTTCTACTAGGGCTACAATAACAAGACATTGTAAAGTAGACACCTATGAACATACCTGGGAACTGTCAGGGTTTGACCCTGAGACTCAGTGTGCTGACCCAGATCTCAGGGACTCAGGGTGAAGGGTCAGTTTCTCAGGGGGAAAGAGTCCAGAGCTACCTATTTTATATTCAGCTCCATTTGTTTGTCTTTAAATTGGGTTAGCTTATCTTGAAAGTTCCCAGGCATATCTGTGAATAACACATGCTTCAGAGCTGCAATGGTTAAGATGCAACCATGTAACATGCATTTTTAATAACAATTATAATCTTTTGCAATGCATTTAAGACTTCTCTTGTATCCGAGAGGTTCAGATGGCTCACTGGGGGGTTAAGCAGCTTATGTACTAAGAACAGTTGAAGTAATTAAGGAGCAAACCATCAACACCATAGCAACACAACTGAAGTAATTCTGGAGAAAACATAATATAATGCAGTTATTTGCCCCAGAATTAACCCTGTTCATTATGAACTGAGAAATGCATCCTGGAGAGATGACATATAATCCTGACATAAGTCAAACTCAACATACTACACAGTCCCATCCATTAAACTGCTCTCTTTTGGAGCTATAGGGTGGATTAGCAACTGAGAGGTTGGGGCAAACAATCTGAGGGTAAGCTATGCCCATGAAATCTGAACTAGCTGATCCAGAGGCTGTTGGTAGGGCTTTGGGATTGAAATCAAATGCCTGTTGACAACCCTATGTACACAAAGGTCCAGCCAGATTTCCCACCCCAGCTGGTGTGCCAGTTAATCCCTTCAGCTTGGTGACCCTCATGAGTGAGGAAGCACTCTTCTGCATGTGCCCAGAGATAATTTCATCTATACGTACACTTGTAGCTGTGGCATCAACTCAATCCAAGGTCTTTGGTAGGTCATTTTTTTGAAGGGTCTAAAACCCCTGGTGTCGTACTTAAAGTTCCAGATCTTGTTTTCAGCTTAGGGGGTGTAGTTGTGCTAATCTCCCTACTAGATATGGTGCAATTGGGCTGCATGGTACACTAATAATGCATTAGACTTGCCGAAGCCCTGGGTCTTTTGGGTACCTAGCAACTTGACCTAGGGTTGCCACCCAGCCGGTATTTTACCGGCAGGCCGGTAAAAAATTGGCTTCTGTCCAATGTTAAGTCTATGGAGGGAATGCCATGGCCGGTATTTTTTTGAAGAAAAGGTGGCAACCCTAACTTGACCCCATTTTTAGTATACTTTGAGATCCCCCACTTTGTGTCCAGTAGCTGTAACCCTGTGGATACTAGAAAAATATCCAATGTATTGCTTTGGTGATATCTCTACCAACCTCTTGTACTAGCAACTGTACTTGATCCAATGCAAGCTACCCAAAGTGGGACAGCTCTGCACTAATTGGCATCCTGTGCAAATAATACAATTAGCATCACCTCCCACCCCTGTGAAAGCATCCATGTACAACTATCACCCAGCTACCTACACATAAAATAAATCAGAACCCGCAAATACATACAGCCTGACACTTTACCAGATAGTCTGCAACTCCCATAGGATATATAGGGCCATATGTGCATATAAAAGGGAATACTTCTGAGCAAAACCAACCGATAAAAATGTATTAAATGGAGCTTTTAACTCATTACATGATGGAGATATATCCAGTGAATTGTTCTGTAATGCACTGAAGACCTCACTAGAATTCAGTGGGTTAAAAGTCCCAATGGGAATTTTTATTTCAACTCTATTGTTCAGTTGGGTCAGTAGGGCAAGGCTGGACAACCTGAGACCCTCCAGCTTTTCGGGACTACAAATTCCATCATCCTGCACTAGGGCCATGTAATCATCAAATGTATGAGTCTCAGGGCCAATGAAACATTTTTAAGACAGAGTTGAGCAGCCAGTGTTTGTCTGCAGTTGTTGGATTATAATTCCCATCATCCTCAACTGCTAGTGATGGGAGCTATAGTCCAATAACTGATGGAAGGCAGCCCTGCTGACAGCTGTGTGAGGGGTTTGATATATAAATAAAGTGTGTTATACACACACAATCTCCTGTATTTGTTCTTTTTCTTCCATTCCCAATGTTTCTGTTTTCTCTCTGGCTACATTATTAAAGCAATAACCCACTTGCCAGTGACACATTGACCCAGAAAGATGTTCCAACCTCCTCATGCAGCTTGGGTGAAAATTGGCTTATAAATCATGAGTAAAACTGTGTTTTTGCTCTGCACTGAGAAGCACTTTGGATCCTCTTAACCACCTGAGCGCCACAGTGGAAGGAAGTAGATACAAATTAAGGCATTTCGTCTTCTCAGCCATTGTGTTACAGTCAAGTTGACGTGACTAAACTAAATTAATGGGCTCTGATGTCACGAAAACAGCTGCCTGCTCTGCTTAACCCCTTGACTGCCGGAGGGGTTTGCAACGAATTGCTTTGAGGTGTGTTGTATACCCCCCTCTCGCAATCACTGTTAATGCAGATTTATATTTTGAGGGGTGGGGTCTTTCCTAGGGACTTTATTAGATCACCTTGATGTTAGGATCCTTGGGGACATATGTATAAAGTTAAAATTGGAGCATAAGGTGTATTGATTTAACCCACAGTGCCATGGGGCTACGCAACACATTGAAAATCAATGTGTTGCATACCCCTCTGGCACTCAAAGGTTTACCCAGGGCTTTTAACTTGTTGAATGCTAGAGAGATCTCCAGCGCATGGCAAATCAATCTATTAAACACAAATCTACATACAAAATTCGCATTTAAATCAAATAAGATTTGAATTAATCACCTATGATTCAGTGTTTCCACTTAATTATTTATACATGTGCCCTAACGCTTGAAAACGTCTGGGGAATGCCAACTGCACCACAGGGAACAAAGCATTGCTTTGCAATGCATGGACCACTTTCTAGCATTCAGGGGGTAAACACCCAATTTAAATCAATTGAAGATTTTATTTTTCCTCTATAATGTTGGGGTTTTCTGTAGAATTATTCCAGTTCGTGTTAGTACATTAGACTCAGGATATCACAGCTTTCTATACTGTGTCCAAAACCATAATTGTGGGTAAGGCCTATGATCAGGAATAGATCAGGAATTTGTGTGACCTATGGTATGGATAAGTCAAACTATAAACATAGGGACAAGTCTAGGGCCTGTGAAGGGTAATTTGGGCTGCAACTTTACTAAAAAGTGGTGGAATTCTGGAGCACACAACTCTATGACACACTTTAAGACACAAATAAAGGAATGCATCGTGACCTTCTTGGCATTCAAGAGCTTAAAAGGCCCATTTAAATCAAAGGGAAATTGTGTACCTCATCCCAATTGGTGCAGTTTGTTTGTTCCATAATTGTTCATCGTCTGCTTTCTACATAATGTAAGAGAACCTTCTGGCTGATATCCCACCAACAAACCCTGTGACAACCTCCCCCTCCGCTTTCTGAGTGCCAGAACTGTGACCAAAGCATTCCCCTTGGGCAAGCACACAGTTCATGAGCCTTCAGAAGTAAATCATGTCTTAGTAGTAGTAACAAATATACAGTGGTAATTACATGTATTTGAATTGAAAAAATGAGAAAAAGTTAAAAAGGCAGCATGTTGAGGAAAGGGCTAAGCAAACGATAAAAATTATTACCCCCGCTTCCACCCCAGGTGACTGGTCAGTTTGCCTAGTGCTTGCACTATACCCATGGACTTGTCTTGATTATTTCTTTCATCTCATTGGTTGCTGAGAGATGAGATAAACCTATAAAAGTTTTAGATTGTCAGTGTGTTGTGTGCAAGGATGAATATGTTTGGAATGGAGGAATACAGTGGTGAATGTACAATGGTGATTCCACTCTATATCACCGAAAATCATTAAATCTTGACACCTAACACCAATTTACTAAGCTATGTACACCAAAAAGCCTCCCCTTAACACTGCTTGTACCAAGGGGTGAGCAATGGGGCAGACCACGGGCATTTTGGGGAGTCCCCTTATCCAGTTCCAAAATCTACACCATGGCATAGACAACTTTGACTTCATCACTAAGATCTGTTTAACATGGAAATGAGCTGAGAAGGAGGCTTACTGAGATCTCTAAGGTCAGGTTCACAAATATAAACCAAATTAAGGCAACAAGTGTGGTAAGTCACCGAAAATTAGATTTGCTCTTTTTTGGGTTGTCACCACACACATTCACATGGGTGGTTGGCTCATTTGTGATGCACATTGCATCATCCAATCACTGTGACCCAAATGGGTATCAGTAGCCATTTTGAGCCATTCACTGGAAGAATGCTATGGGGCATATGGGTAAATGGAACACAGTGACAGTATTTCAACATTGTAAATTGTAATCACTTCTATATCTCCAGTGTGAACCTAGCCCATTTTTCTATTTTTTGTTTGTTTTTTTTATTGATAGGTCTATATAACTAGGGAAGATGACAAAATAATGTCTTATGTCATTTATACTTCTACAGTTCTATTTTTCTATTACAAAAGGACAGAGTCATTTTGTATAAAGTCAGTCTTATTACCTGTAGGGTGTATATTGTTGCTTTGTTTAACCTGCAAAGAAACCACCCACCAAGATGTGTTTAAACTTCTGAGAACCTCAGTTCCCAAACTATAATTGGCTGCAAGATCAAAAGGATGAACAATGCTCTGTGTATGGTTATCACTGTAACCTCAGACACTAAATTCAGAAAATGGGATTTAACACAAAGAATAACATTTCTTTAAAAAGTAGCAGATGGTTTGAGTGTAAAATCTCAAGCGTTGAATGTAATCCTCAACCCCCTTGACGCTGGATTAGTCTCCAGTGCTTTGGAAGACTTTATAACATCCAAGGAGTTAAACATAATATTGTATTAATTTACTTTTTTTAAATAGAATCAACTGACTTTTTCATTTATTAGTGCTTTATATGATCAAAGAGAAAAGTGAATTAAATATTTGGCAAGGATATATTTTAGGTTTTTCTATGAAGGGGTTACAGCCAGGCACTACTAAAGACACAAGTTTGTTCTCCCTCCTACCCACGATCCCCTGCAGGGAAATGTTTCAAATTGAGCAATCTCAGAATCCCCAGGCAACGCTTTTTATCTAGCCCTCTCTCACCTTTACCTACTAAAAGTGTGTTCCAAGAACTGCAGGAGGTACAGTTACCGCTAATGGAAGAGTCTGAAATAGTTGTTTCCCATCATATTAGAGCAGCAGGACTATAAACTGGGGAGAGACAGACTCATAAAAAGCAGGCAAAGGCAACCCTCAACGCACAAAGCTAGCTGACTACAAGGACCCACATGGCCCCCATCTCATTTGCATGTACTTTTTTTTGTCTTTATTATATTGCTGAATTTGAAAATTCATCTCTGGCTCTCTCTCTAAAGTAGTAATCAGGACAAAACAGGAAAAAGTCAGATATGATGATGTTAGACATGCTTGGACATGATTGATATTTCTTTTCATAAGGTTATTATGCACTTTGGATATTTATAAACGAAAACTAAAGCAATTATGGGGCAAAACAGCTTCATTATAGCAACCAAGAAAACTTCCCTTTGATTTCAATTGGGTTTCTAATGAAACAGTGCATTGGAGACCTCTTTAGCACTCACGTGGTTAAAAACTTCAATTCAGTTCAATGGGGATTTTATTAAATGGTTTTGGTTTCCCCCAGAACTGCTCCTGTTTTCTTTTATACATGTGAGCCTTTACTTCTAAAGCTTTATCCCCTCCCCTCTTGCAATCAAAGAGTTATGTTGCTTCCTGCATCTCCATGAAATAGAACTAACAAGCCAAGTGGATACTCACAAAAGCCCCAAATCGGAGTGAATAAAACATATGCTTTCCTAGTCTATCAGCAGTGAATGGAGAAGTTACAGATCAAGTTACAAAATCTCCAGAGTGAAATGCTCCAATCAGCTGTTACATGTAAACACACCGCAGATCAGCTGTTTGATATAAACACAAGACTCTGACAGCTCCCAGACACTCCACAAAACTGCTCTGTTTGCCTTTTGGAGTGGTCACCAAGTTGAGAACAGTTCACCATATTTTGCATTAGCCTGGATATTAACCTAACTACATACCATTACAACACATAACCAGCTTTACACAAACATCATATGCTAATGATCAATGTTTTCCCCCTCTCCTTAGTGCATATGGCAAAGTATCTCTTATTCTCCATGCCATTCTCCATAGTGTATCTACCCCCAAGATGTGTTAGTGGTTCCTGAGGCCTGGTCTGAGAACTTCTAATCTTGGTAGCTGATTCATTTCTATTAGTCACTGAGATTCAAGAGAAACCTAAATACATGAATTCACATTTCAGAGATATACATTCATCCAGGAAAAAGGTAAAGTGCTCCATGTACAAATATGCTGAGTGTTGATATTAACCCCTTAAGGACCAGATGTGTATGCAAATTGCTTCCTAATGTGTTATTCACTCCTCGGGGAGTTAAGAAAACCATTTAAATGTTGATCCAATGATTCCTAATGTGTTGCTCAGGTCTTTAGCACTCAAAGGGTTAAGGGAGGGTTTTTGCTGTTCTTTTTGCTGAAGTCTGAGGGAGAACACCTGCATTCTGCTCCCCCACCCCTTGCTTTTCCCAAAACATTGGCAACTTAAAGCCAGCATCATATGCTAATGTTCAACGTTTCTCCCCCTGCACTAGCATATCTAAGTTTAGTGCATATGGTGAAGTGTGTCTTATCCTTCAAGGCACATTAGTCTAAACACATTGCCAAATGCACTTTCCTATTGTATCAGATCTTAGTGCATCTCTCCCAGGTGTTGTAGGTAACTGTAGCTGGCTGAAGATGATGGGCATTGTAGTCCAACAACAGCTCAATCAAACGCTGCCATCCCTTGCTATTCTAATTTTAACCCTTTCGGTGTTTGAGCATTGCAAGGTGTTGGATATCTCTCGGCATTCAATGGGGGAGATGCATAAAGGCATGATAAAGAGGTGATAAAGCGGAGAGGACTTCTACAGTGATATCACTTCTCCATTTTCTATGTTATTCATTGGAGCCAATGCACTAGGGTCTCTCAGACTAAATGCATTGGCTCAATAGAATAACATAGGAACTGGAGAAATGATATCACTGGAGAAGTCATCTCTTTTCACGCCTTAGTGAATAACCCCTCCCCCCATGTATTTTAAATGAAGATCTATAATTTAAGATCCAAATATTTACAAATGCACAGTCTCTCACCCTCACATAGATTATGTAATGCTGCAGACACTGTAAATGTGGGCTGTTTTGTTATGCATGCTACCTCCTCCCCTGATTTTCTTGGAACTTTCCAAATGCACACACGTGATGGCTGCTTGTCAAGGTCAGCTGTACTGATGTGGCCAACAGTGCACAGTGGGAAGTGTTTCAGTTATCTCATAATTTTATACTAGGAAACACTTATTGATAGGAAGGACTGCTTTCCAAGTGCATCCTGCATTCCAGCTCGCAGACCATGCACCGCACTTGACAACCAGAACAGGAAAAAGTTGCATTTTATCACATAACTCCAAACCAGGGTTAAAGGGATAGTAACCCATTTTTATTTTACATATTCTTCAAGATAATTTATAAAGTCAAATTGCTTATACTTTATGTTTCATCCTTGCCCACTTTTTTTCCTGTTTATGTCCTTGACAGCAAATTCCCTGCTCTCTCAGTCCCTGACAGAAAACATGCTGAAAACAGATCATGGGACTTCATTTCTGGGATATAAAAGTGTTATATAGATAGGTAAATGTGACAGAACAGGTACTAACAAATTGCAGAGAGGTAATTTGACTTTACATAAAAGAAAAATATTAGCGGCACATACCAATAAACATTAAATGGTCTAACCGCACATGTTAGTGTGGGGTGCTCTCAGTCCTGTACATACATAACAAGAAATATAAGAAACAAAAGATGGACTCTATGAGGCATTCAACCAATCAAAATATATACTGACTGAATATCAAAAATATCAAAATTTATTCATGACTAATGTCATAATGTCAATTAAAATACATATAATGGTAAGACAGACTCCCTACCCCCTCAAAACAAATTCTCCCCACAAAACAAAATCATACCCAAATACGTATATAGTAACCCAAAATTAAAAAGCAACCCAAAGTACTAAAGAGAAACAAGAGCTGGAGCCAGTCTGATAGCATATGAAATTATCTATCTATAAGTATGGCCATAAAAATGTACTAAGCGCACTGTTGGACAAAAATTCAAAAATAGTCCTTGAGAATTGCATGCAATTACTATTTCTTCAATGACATCATGGTCATACTTGTGTATAAAATGCAATACATCCAGAGAATGTACATATTTTCTTAATGTAATAAAATGGAAAGGAATATGAAAGTTAATGGAGATGAAATGATGTTATATATAAAACTCTCATGACATCCACTCAGCAACTGAGTCTGGCTATGCAACGGGTAGTGTGGTAGGCTTGAATATATATAAATGGGAACAATCTCACCCATCTTCACCCATCTCCCGGGTATGCATGATGATTCCGCCTCCAAACACGCCAAATACTCGCCACTCACAGATTGCAGATATTCTAGTGGTGTCCGGTTATATTTTACACTCCATGTTCCACCTCCATATACAGCTCAAAGACTGGTTCCAGCAAAAAAGTTCCTCCTAAATTGTCTCCAAACAGTCAACGCGTTTCGTCCATCTCTTGAAGGGCTTTGTCAAGACAAACAATATCAAACCAATTTCCCGCTGTATGGGCGACTTTAAACTCCCACACCGGAAGTCATCATTAAGTAACCTAGTAATCATACATATACACAACTTTTATAATGTATTAGATTAGTGGCACAGTCGTTCCCTAACAAAACAGCATAACCAAGATTTAAATATGTCCTTTCCCTAAGTTACCTTAAGGACCATCCTCATTCTATCCACTGATCTACACATATCCCAGTACCGCTATAGTGATCATTTAACTCACTGTTCAACACTGCCATCTGATACACGTACCAGGATGAACACACCCACTGAAATCAATGAGCGTATCATCCATAGCGCGCATCACATGAGAGTGTCATGCGGCAAATGCCGGGAGAACCAAGCATCCTGTTTCTGCTTCAAAGGGAAATCTCAAATTCTTCAAGGGCAGCAGTCTCAATAAACCAAGTATACAAATACCTTACTATTGATTACTTCTTCCATCAAAAGTAATAGGTCCTTACTGAATAACCATACTGTCATATTTTCAAACACATATCCATCTATATATACATATAAACACATATAAATCTCTAATTCCTCCTTCCACATACTAGATGGATAAATGTTAAAAATACACAGTATTCAGAGATTTTACTATATATACAATATATACCCATATGTCATTAAGATGTATTGGGTTTGGCTCTCACTCTATAATCAACATATTTTTATATTCATCAATATAAATGTATCTATGTACAATACACAATAAAATGTGACACTGAGAAGGTAATCAAGTTCATCCCTAAAGCTTAACTGCAAAAGACATTCATAGGAATGCAGAAAATTGGATTTCCTCATTCAATCTCTTAGGATATAATGAATCTAAGATGTATATCCATCTACTTTCTCGCTGTAATAACCTTTTATCTACAGCTCCTCCTCTGATATTATATACAGTATGTTCTATCCCTACTGCTTTCAACCCTTCTGACTTCCCCTCATGAATTTCCAAAAAAGGTCTAGCAACTGAACTCTCTACAGACCCCCTCTCAATGTCACATTTATGTTCCAAGATGCGACGTCGGAACTCTCTAATGGTCTTACCGACATACATTTTTCCACATGGGCATGATAATTGATAAACCAAACTTTTAGTATAACAATTGATCCTTTGTTTCACTTTAAACTTTTTTGTAGAATCAAAATTCACAATACTCTTATGAATGTTCCTTGGAATTAATAAATTTGATTATTGAAGAAAATAAATTACAATTAATAGAAATAAAATCAGAAGTAGAACTTATGAATTGTCTAATTTCAAGGAACTAGAAGATTTTAAAAATCTTAATGAAAGTCTACAGTTGGAAACTGAAAATTTTCAAAGGGAAATTAGTTTAAGGAAAAAAAAGAAGTATGTACAAGATATGCAGGATTTTTCTACAAAAAAAGTTTATACAATATTTAAGAACTTTAGACGCAGACATACTACATCAGGAAGTAGCACATCCGAATCAAGTAGCAGTTACTCAGGATCTGAGGGCCAATCTGGATGTGGAGTAATAACGAGAAGTTCTTCACAAAAAACTACATCTGTAGAGATAGGAGCTACCTCTCTTTTTTTAGAGAAAAGAGATGGAGAAGAAAAACAAGGAGGGGGAAGCGGAAGAGGCAGGAACAAAAACAAAGACAAGTACAAGGAAAAGAGACAAGAGAAAGGGATGGAAGTGAATCCAGGTTAGGAGATGGAGAGAACAGACTGGGAGAGGCAGATAATAAAACTATTATTAATCTTACAGATTTTACCCTTAGTACTACACATGTGTCACTGTTACAGAGAGGTTTGTCTTTTTCCCCCACTAATAGAGAGGATGAATTTGAGGTTGTCAAAAATCTTCACTTGTTCTCAAGAAAAGTCCACCTTCGTAAATTATATGATGAGCGTAATTCACTGTGTATAAATAATCAAGATAGTGAATTAATGCAAATCTTGAGCGAGCTAAAGAATGAAGGAGAAGATTTTGTTGAGAATGGAGATTTGACGACCCCAGGTTCACAGATTTAAAATGTAAATCTAAAGCTATGTCCCCCTTGTCACTTAATCCTTATGTGCAGGCATTTACACAAGCAGTACAAAGAGATTTAAAATTTACTGACTTTGGACACTTTACATGTGAGAATTTGAGTTGCAATGAAAGAGAAACCTTGAAAAATCTGCAAGAAAATGATGATATAATAATAAAGCCAAGTGACAAAGGAGGGAATGTAGTCCTTATGTATAAAGACAAATATTATAAAGAAAGAAAAGGCTACAAAGGACTTGAAGCAAACATCTAAATGGAAGCTCTGTAATTCTCCTAAACTTCAAGATTCTTTATATAACACCAGCTTGTGGACTCTGTCTACAAAACAACCTCCATCATGAGAAGGTGCTCTTGGCCCATTCGGACTGTTGTTTCAACATCATACCCTCTGCAAACAGTACCTAAATACCTAATATTCCTTCTGTCTATGCCTGCAGTTCTCTGTAAAATATCTGGTTCCTTCTACCCTCCACCATCTCCTCCACCCCATGTTTATATCTCTCCTTCACCTCTACACACCAACTCCTCACTCTTCTCCGCTCCTGCACTCCCCCACCCCACACAAACCAAGAACCAAATACACACAAATCACTCTCTCATCTCCTATATCTCTCTTTTCTTCTGTTAATGGCAGCTGGAGATCTCTCCAAACCCTGGCCCTATCTCCATTCACAAACACACTACCTCCAGCCATCATAGGAACAATTCAAATCTAATTACCATTCCCTGCCTTCAACCTCAATTTCTTCCCTTTTCTTGTGCTCTGTGGAATGCTCGCTCCATTACTAACAAATATAACACTGTGCATGATCACTTTTTCTCCCGCTCCCTCAATTTACTTGCTATTACTGAAACTTAGCTCTCTGAATCTGACACTGCTTAATAGGCAACAGTCTCCTATGGTGGTCTCTCCTTCTCTCACACTCCACGCTCAACTGGACGTGGGGGAGGTGTGGGTTTGCTGTTTTCTGAACATTGTCATTACAAACTAATTTCGCCCCCCTCCTCACTCTACTTCTCCTCTTTCGAGTCACATGCTGTCTGTATCTTTGCTCCAGTCTCTCTACAAGTTGCAGTCATCTATCACCCACCTACCTCCACATATACACCTTCAGACTTCCTATCTGACTTTGAATCATGGCTTTCCTTCTTCCTCTCATCAGACACACCTTCACTTCTTCTGGGGAACTTCAACTGCCATGTGGATGATCCCTCCGTCTCCTGGGCATCCCATTTTCTCTCTTTAACATCTGCATTTGGACTAACCCAGTGGACGAATGCTAGTACTCACAAGGATGGTCACTTCCTAGACCTTGTGTTTACTAGAGGCTGTGCTCTCTCAGATTTTAATATCTCTCCTCTTCCATTATCCAATCACCATCTTCTAACATTCAGCACTACTTATACACCTTCCACAATCCCTGCTTCCTCTCCCCGCTTCACACGTAACCTCAAATCCCTTAATCTCACAGCTCTCCAGTCCTCCCTGTCTAATGGACTTTCATCTGTTCCCATTAATCCTAACACAAACAGCCTTGTCAAAACATACAACTCAGTCCTATCCTCCTCTTTGAGCCTACATGCACCTCTCTTTCTCTGATCCACTCGCAGAACTAACCCGTGGCCATGGCTTAAAAAAGACACCAGCTTCCTCTGCTCCTGTACCTGTTCAGTTGAACGACTGTGGAGAAAGTCTGGTTCTCTGGCACATTTTCTTCACTACAGGTTCCTCTTTTCCTGCTTTAACTCTTCTCTGTCCCTCGCCAAAAAACTTTACTTTTCACAACTAATCAACACTCACAAATCCAACCCCCGACACCTTTTCCCTTCCTTTGACTCCCTCCTCCGCCCTCCATCTGCTTCCCCCAAAAACTCCATACAGCCACAAGACTTTGCTGACTACTTCAAACCCAAGGTGGGCTCCATCCGGGATAATATACCACCTTGTGTATCTCCTCCTAGCCTCCCTCTTTCCCCTCCTGGCACTCTGGACTCTTTTTCACTAGTCATGGAGGAGGAACTGACTAACTTGCTATCCTCTGCTCTGTCCACTACATGTGCACTTGAACCGCTCCACTCTCACCTCATCTAGCCCCTCCCCCATACTAATCCCTATCCTATTACAAATCTTTAACTCCTTCTTTGCCACTGCTACCTTTCCTGACAACTTCAAACATACCTTAGTAACACCCATCCTCAAGAACAACTCTTCTGACAGTAACACACCCTCTAGCTATCGACCCATTTCTCTTCTGCGTTTTGCCTCTAAACTCTTGGAACGCTTAGCCTACTCACGCCTGCTTGACTTCCTCAATGCATACAACCTGCTCGACCCTTTACAATATGGATTTCATAATGCTCACTCCACTGAAACTGCTCTTACAAGAGTTGTCAATGATCTTCACATTGCCAAATCTCAAGGTCACTATTCAGTTCTTATCCTGCTTGATCTCTTAGCAGCTTTTGATACTGTTGATCATGCACTCCTCCTCCGCATTCTTCACTCTTTAGGAATCCGCAACACAGCACTGGACTGGCTCTCCTCTTATCTATCTAACAGATCCTTCAGTGTCTCCTCTGCCACCTCTTCATCCTCCCCCATCCAACTCTCTGTTGGGGTTCCTCAAGGTTCTATTCTAGGACCGCTTCTGTTTTCTCTTTACACAATAACACTTGGTGATTTTATTAACTCACTTGGTCTCAAATATCACCTCTATGCAGATGACACCCAGATTTACTTATCTGCACCTCAACTGACTTCTGATATCCAGGCTAAGGTTTCAGATTGCCTCTCGCTATCTCAGACTGGATGGCTCATAGGCACCTCAAACTCAGTATGTCTAAAACTGAGCTACTCCTTATCCCACCTAGGCCTGGCCCTGTAGCGCCCTTCCAGGTGACTGTAAATAGCACTACCATAAATCCAGTATCAGAAGCGCGGTGTCTAGGGGTGATAATTGACAAGTCTCTCTCATTCTCCCCTCATATTAATGCCATTGCTAAATCCTATCGCTTTCTTTTGCATAACATTGCTAAAAATCCGTCTCTTCCTCTGCTCCCCCACAGCTAAAATTCTTATACATGCAATCATCCTCTACCATATGGACTATTGCAACATTCTTCTGTCTGGCATTCCTGCTTCCCATCTCCATCCACTTCAATCTATACAGAATGCTGCAGCATGAATTACTCTTCTGTCACCTAGGTTTGTCCCTGCCACGCTCCTCCTCAAAACTCGCCAATGGCTGCCTATCAATTTCCGGCTATCTTACTTCTCTCTTTCAAGACACTACTCTCCTCTACTCCTTCCTACATCTGATCTCCCGTTATACCCCATCCAGCCGCTTACGTTCGGCCAACGATTGTCTTCTCTCAGCTCCTTTTGTGTCTACAGCCCTGTCACGTATCAAACCTTTTTCTCTCATTGCTCCTTATCTCTGGAATGCTCTACCATCCAACCTGAGCCACTGCACCTCTCTGATAACCTTCAAATCTCACTTAAAAACGCACCTAGTGGATAAAATCTCAACATGCTAGAAGGCACTGATGTTGTACAATGAACTCTCTCATAAATTATTTACTTTACTGATGTCCTCTATCATCATCAGAACTAGCACTGTATTCAGCACTTGACCCTTATGTACTCTGTATGTCTTCCATTACCACTTTAGATTGTAAGCTTTCGGGCAGGGACCTCGCACCCAATGTTTCACTCTACAAAGCACCTGTAACCCTGTATTGTTTAAACCCTTAAATTGTAAAGCGCTGTGTACACTTGTGCTACTATATAAATAAACATATTCATTCATTCAGTTGAGAGATGTGAAATGTTATGTCCGTTTGTATTTCAATTGTTGCATCTCCATCCAATCAAAATTGAGATTAAAATTACAGTTTGCATTAAATGAGAATTTGATTTCCAAACATGAGATGAAATATATGTTAGTTGAGAATCCAACTGTACCAACAATGTAGATTTTACCTAAAGTACATAATTCATTAGCTGATCCTCCAGGTCGACCGGTGGTTTCTGGAATAGGGAGTGTATCTGAAAATGTAGGTCGATACATAAATAGACGTTTAAAGCCCTTTTTGAAGACTGTACCTTCATATGTAGAGGACACTTGAGATGTTTTGCGTCGATTGGAGGGGGTGGAGGTGGGAAGGGACTCGTATCTGGCTACTCTTGATGTGGAATCCCTCTACAACTCCATCCCCAATCATATAGGACTGAGAGCCTGTCAATCGTATTTGAATTCTACAAGTAGTGCCTTTACTCATCAAAAGGAGTTTATTGTTGAGTTAATGTAATTTGTTCTCAGCAATAATTATTTTGTGTTTGGGAACAAGTTTTATAGACAATGTCGTGGGGTCGCAATGGGGGCCACGTGCACCCCCACTTACGCGCGTCTGCACTTGGGCTGGTGGGAGCAGTTTATGGCGGCGGACACTTGTGGGTTTGGGGAGCATGTGGCCCTTTGTATCAATTATATTGACAATATATTTATGATTTGGGAGGGCACCATGGAAGAATTGGAAGTGTTTATTTTGGAACTCAACCAGAATGATCTGAATATTAAGTTGACACATAGCATTAGTAGTAAGGAAGTAGATTTCTTGGATATAAAAATCTATAGGGATAATAATAAGTTGAATACAAAGGGATACAGGAAAAACACCGCTTGCAACACCTTGTTGCATGCATCAAGTAACCACGTGCCTTTCCAGATAAAGGGAATACCATACAGACAG
Source organism: Rhinophrynus dorsalis (assembly GCA_037306005.1). Lineage (NCBI taxonomy): Eukaryota > Metazoa > Chordata > Amphibia > Anura > Rhinophrynidae > Rhinophrynus > Rhinophrynus dorsalis. Next base: position 472,576,015 of record CM074718.1, read on the forward strand.
TATCTTCATCTAAGAATAAATTGTTTGGATATTGAAGAATATAAAATCCAGTCACAAGAACTAAGCATTTCTTAGAAAGGGGATACTCATACAATATTTTAAGTAAGGGTTACCAAAGGGCGTTGGCACAAGATAGAGACAGAGTTATTTTTGGACCCAGAAACAAATGGACAGATGACAAGAGAGTACAGTTTATTTTGCCTTATGGATCTCATTTGCAAGCGCTACGTGGGATACTTGTAAAACATTTGGGCTTGTTTGGGTAGAAGATTTGGGGAACTTTCCCCTGTGGTATGTGCACTGCATGTAAGTATGTAAAGAGATCAAATGATTTTGTGAATTTTGATTCTACAAAAAGGTTTAAAGTGAAACAGAAGATCAATTGTCATACTAAAGATTTGGTTTATCAATTATCATGCCCATGTGAAAAAATGTATGTCTGTAAGACCATTAGAGAGTTCCGACGTCGCATCTTGGAACATAAATGAGACATTGCGAGGGGGTCTGTAGAGAGTACAGTTACAAGACATTTTTTGGAATTTCATGAAGGGAAGTCAGAGGAGTTGAAAGCAGTAGGGATAGAACATATTGTATATAACATCAGAGGAGGAGATATAGATAAAAGGTTATTACAGCGAGAAAGTAGGTGGATATACATCTTGTATTCATTATATCCTAAGGGATTGAATGAGGAAATCCAATTTTCTGCATTTCTATGAATATGTATTTTGCAGTTGATCTCTAGGGATATAATTGATTACCTTCTCAGTGTCACATTTTATTGTGTATTGTACATAGATACATTTATATTGATGAATATAAAAATATGTTGATTATAGAGTGAAAGCTAACCCAATATATTTGAATGACATATGGGTATATATTGGGTCTTGCAGTTGTTTGGTGTATTTTAATAATATAGTGTATGGGTCTGTTTTGGCACCATTGGGATTAGTAGTAAAATCTTTGAATACTGTGTATTTTAAACATTTATCCATCTAGTTTGTGGAAGGAGGAATTAGAGATCTATATGTGTTTATATGTATATATAGATGGATATGTGTTTGAAAATATGACAGTATGGTTATTCAATAAGGACCTATTACTTTTGATGGAAGAAGTTATCAATAGTAAGGTATTTGTATACTGGGTTTATTGAGACTGCTGCCCTTGAAGAATTTGAGATTTCCCTTTAAAGCAGGGACAGGATGCTTGGTTCTTCCGGCATTCGGCGCATGACACAGTCATGTGATGTGAGCTATGGATGACGCGCTCATTGATTTCAGTGGGTGTGTTCAACCTGGTACGTGTATCGGATGGCAGTGTTGAACAGTGAGTTAAATGATCGCTATAGCGGTATTGGGATATGTGTAGATCGGTGGATAGAATGAGGATGGTCCTTAAGGTAACTTAGGGAAAGGATATATTTAAATCTTGGTTATGCTGTTTTGTCAGGGAACGACGGTGCCACTAATCTAATACATTATAGAAGTTGTGTATATGTATGGTTACTAAGGTTACTTAATGAAGACTTCCGGTGTGGGAGTTTAAAGTCACCCAAACAGCGGGAAATTTGTTTGATATTGTTTGTCTTGACAAAGCCCATCAAGAGACGGACGAAATGCATTGACTGGAGACAATGTAGGAGGAACTTTTTTGCTGGAACTGGTCTTTGAACTATATATGGCGTTGGAACATGGAGTGTAAAATATAACCGGACACCACTAGAATATCTGCAATCTGTGAGTGGAGAGTGTTTAAAGGCAGAATCATCATGCATACCAGGGAGATGGGTGAGATTGTTCCCATTTATATATATTCAAGCCTACCACACTACTCGTTGCATAGCCAGACTCGGTTGCTGAGTGGACATCATGGGAGTTTTATCTAGAACATAATTTCATCTCCATTAACTTTCATATTCCTTTCCATTTTATTACATTAAGAAAATATGTACATTCTCTGGATGTATTGCATTTTATACACAAGTATGATCATGATGTCATTGAAGAAATAGTAATTGCATGCAATTCTCAAGGACTATTTTTGAATTTTTGTCCAACAGTGCACTTAGTACATTTTTATGGCCATACTTATAGATAGAGAATTTCATATGCTATCAGACTGGCTCCAGCTCTTGTTTCTCTTTAGTACTTTGGGTTGCTTTTTAATTTTGGGTTACTATAGATGTATTTGGGTATGATTTTGTTTTGTGGGGATAATTTGTTGTGTGGGGGTGGGGAGTCTATCTTACCATTATGTGTATTCTAACTGACATTATGACATTAGTCATGAATAAATTTTGATATTCAGTCAGTATATATTTTGATTAGTTGAGTGCATCATAGAGCCCATCTTTTGTTTCTTATATTTCTTGTAATTTGACTTTACATTGTATGCACTTGCCGACTATTTTAAATGAAAAAAGTTACTGTCCCTTTAACTGAAGGATTGAGGAATCCATTTTGGAACACGCCATCTTCTGGGCTGTATTCAATAACTTGTGAAAACATCCCTGTATTCAGTCCAAAAAAATGAAAAATTGTTGGATCAATTAAACTGTAAAGCTACAATAAGCCACAAAAAGTTGCACTAAAACTTTTTCTGTCATGTATTGCTTTATTTTAAACTTTATTCCCTATGACACGTTTTAACCCCTTGGGTTCTAGACAGGTCTCCAACACATTACTAAGCAATGCACAGGAGGCCTATCTCCAAAGGATTAACACAATATTAAGCTTATATGGACCAAAGGGATGTGCAACGTATTGCAAAGCAATGAATTGCACACCACTCTGGTCCTTAAAAGGTTAAGCATATTTGAACGCTGCTACTAGTAACTTAGGGCCATACTTAGCAAGATACATAGGAGCAATTCTGGAGCAAACCAACTGCACCAATGGCATTCCTGGGAACTTCTTCCTGTTGAGCCCCCACAGAGGGCTCATGTGCTATGACCAGAGGTTAAGCAAATTACATGAATTGCATCATAACATGGGTGGGGCTTAATCAGGCCGAAGGGTGCAGGAAGTGGGCAGAACAGGGTGGGAAGGAGAAGTGGGCAGAGTTCCATACGAAACTCACCACCACCGGAGAAGTAGCCTCTGTCCACAGGAGACACCGTAATTAACTGCAATAACCGGAGTCTCCGGGGGCAGATCCGGAGAGTTCCCGAGCGTGACCACAGGCATACTTGGGAACTTTCCGTATCTGCCTTGGATATTATAGTTTTTACAGTTATTTACCAGGACTCTGGGAACACAGGCTGATTCCCCATTGGTGGTGAGTTTACGAAACTCTGTCCACTTCTCCTCCTTCCCACCTACTTTATGACACTGGCCTTTAAGCCTCACCCATGCCCACGATCAAGCCACACCCTTTTGTGACACTAATCATGTCATTTATATCCCCCAGTGGCACCACATGAGCCCTCTCCAAGGGCTCAAGAAGAGAAAGTTCCCAGGTATGACTGCAGGGAAATATATTTTTTTCCAAAAATAGAATTTATGTAAATTTGTCTTTTAATCCCTTGAATGCTCGACTCCAATGCATTGCTTTGCACTGAAGACCACTCAAGCATTCAGGGGCTGAAAAGTACAATTTAAATCAATAGAAATGTTCATTTGGATTGCTCCAAAATTGTTCATCCTCTTGAATACAGACCTTAATTCTACATTACTAGTTTTGAAGTTACCTCTTAACAGATTCCAGGTGATTGTAGCTGGTAATGTGTTTCTTCCTTAGAGCCAGCTAAGTCATAGTACTTCTTATTTCAAGATATCCACACATGCTCAAATGTCCAATTCATTTAAATGGTTCTTTGCAAAATGTTGGAGACATCTAGCAGTGAAGGTATTAAAAGACCAGTTTAAATGGTAAATTTTCACTTTACGATTACGGTACAGATGGCTTGCCACATAAGTTTGCCATTTTTCTTTTGAACATCTGGCTCACAAAGAATGGATGTATGAAATTGGAGGTGCAGAGTAGGTGTGGACCTATTTTAGCATGTGCTGCTCCCTGAGTATGCTACAATGGTATAGACAGACACACAACTCTCTGGAACACCAAAGTTGGTGAAATCTTAGTGCATAGACTCCATGAAATAACATAGGTGTAAGATCACTGGAGAAGTCATTGCCTCTTATCACGCCATAATGAATCTCCCCCCTGATCTTCACCCAGATCCTATTTGTGCTACCCCTGGAGCAGGTGTACAGGGTTACAGTTCCTATGCACACAGGTCATACACAGCCTGTGCATGGGAAGAATGGAATACCTCAACCCCCCCCCCCAATAGACACACACACTTCCACACTGGACACCCTAGGGCACATGCTGTGCAATTTCAAAATAGCCATTCTGTCTCAAAAGGAGATTTGTACACAGGCACCAATCTGTCCCTTTGTCCGCTTTTCTCCTGCAAGGGTCCCTTTGAGCCGAAATGTGCTCTGTGATGTGTTAGCACATGCTTCTCACAGTCTGCCACCTCAGCCTTGTTCCCCGGTCCACCATTACTTACATTCCTTCCTTGGGATCCTTTATCTTTCTAGTAACCCTGGTGACGGTCACTGAAATAGCACACCTGATGTTGTCAATTGTCTATTAAATGTTACAAGCATATAAACTCTCTGGTATATGGTAATACCTTTCTTATTGTGACTAACAAGTCATATTTTAAGACAATTGCACAATAGAACAGCTGCTTCAGTACTGCTTGCCATGTGGAAGAGAGTTGATTTCTTGAACGCTTGTATTAAAATATAAATGGATAATGCAAGTTAAAAAATAGTATAAAATACTGTGTGCATCATGTCCACAGGATCAATCTGGCTACAACTAGTAAAAGTTGTCAATGTCAAACACCCATCTATTGTTAACACAGTCAAACTGATGTACTAAAAAGACTTGGGAAGGGGATGCCCTAAGGTTCACTAAGTATCTTGTGCGGGGAAATAGAGACAGCTTTGACCTGAGTCTATCTCATCGTACGCACTAAGCTACATTGACATTTTGACATTTTACATTTTCTCTCTTTGATTTCACCTCAAATACACTCTTATTGCCATGATATTGCAGTACGATATTGAATGTATTCTTTGCCTGTGGCTTATTTGAATATTTAGATTTGACTTAATGAGACTTTTTTTTATTCCTGTGGGAGTGGTCAATGTGACTACCATATGCACTAAGGTCTGATAGCTGGTGACAGTGTCAGAGAAAAAAATTTACCAACCTGAGGCTGTCAAATTCTCAATTGTTTCATTTTTTTCTATGCAATCCTGTAGTTACTTATTCAAGCAGACTTTAGCACAGGGATGGACAACCTGAGGTGCTCCAGCTGTTGTGGACTACAATTCCCATCATCCCCAGTGGTGGGAGATGTAATCCACATTTGGAGGGCTTCATGTTGCCATCCCCTGCTTTTGCATATTGTATTAAAAGTAATGCCTTGCTTACCCCTCTGGCACTCAAACTGTTAAAAAGGTCTCCAGTGAAGATAGAATATATTTCAAACATCTCCATAACTGTCTAATGTGAATCCTCACATAAAACTAAAAGGAAGAAGTCTAACATTATGCAGGCATATAAAATTATGATTTCTAGATTTATGCTAACATCATATGCAAATGACTGTCTCAGCCCCTCCCCTTTAATACATAACTCATTGTTTATATGGAGTATTTATTTTCACCAAATTGAAGTGGTAGGAGCACTATGCCATTATATCAATCCTTAGTGCCACCCACCCCATTAACAATTCTAGGTTAAACAAGCTTTACCATAGGGGACAAAATGTCCCATTGATTTAAATAGGACTTTAAATCCCTTCAATGCTATACAGGTTTTAAATAATGTTTCACAGTACTTTGGAGGCCACCTAAGCATACCTGGGCCCTATCCAGATCTGCCCGGATAACTTCAGTTTTAGAGTTAATTACCAGATCTCCGGGGACCAGGCTGATTCTCCGGCAGTGGTGAGTTTACCATGAGACACTGCCCACTTCTCCTTCCCACCCTGTTCCTCCAACTTCCCACCTACTTCCTGCCCACTTTATGACAAAATGATGGTAATGGTTGCCCACCCAATTAAGACACACCCTTCATGACACAAATTCTATCATTGTCCTCTCCAGGGTTCAACAAGATGAAGTTACCAGGGATGCGTCTAACAATTCAAGGATTTAAAAGTCCCACTTAAATCAATGGGAATTTGTATTTGTCATCTGTGATGCAGTTGGCATGCTCTGGAATTGCTCCAATTATTCTTAGTACATCATCATTAGGGTTATAATGGGTGGATTACCATCTCCCTGCACAATAAGCATCCTAACCAAGCTGAAAGCCTTTCAGGACTGGCACATGCCTGCATAATTCCATGCTATTCAAGCATTTCTATTTCAAATAATAAATAGTACTGCATCTTCTACAGAGCAATAGTAGCTAAAATACATATGCTTTTAGATATAATTGTCATCATTTTTCTAGATTTTATGTTATTAAATGTATTTGATTGCACTTGGTGCAGAGAAGATGAGTAATTTAGAGTAAAGCTTTTTTTTGACAGAAAATAAGAAAGAACTGCTTTAGTCTACTAGGTTTTGGCACCCTCTGCTGGAGACTTTTATTAAGCACAGTATCAAGTGACAACATCTCATGTAAAGTATAATGTCATATCTGTACTCAAGCAAAATGTGCTAATCTGCTGTGAATGTGAGGTGTACTGAAATACATAAAAGGAGGAAGAAGAATACAGTTAGGGATAATGGAGCTTACATAGGTATCAATTTAAAAGCTTCGTAAATTGAAAGCAAAACAGTTCCACTGTGTGTGCCAAAGAAATACTCCCATTAAAATCAATGTGTTGATATATTGGTTGTAACTTTTTTCTCCCCATTTAAAATAATAACATTTATCTAGCTATATTCCTCAATACACGGAATGGATCTTTAGGTGCTCAGTGGCTATTTCGTCACTGTATTATGTAAGCATTGAACTAGTAGTAGCATTCACACGCTGGATTTCCAGTCATATCTGCCTATTTTATTTTTTTTTTTAAGCAAATCAGGGGTCCAATTCAGCTGTCTAAAAAGAGCAATTATGGAGTAAACCAGCTGCTTTTTAAACACTTTGGATGCTTGTGAGGCTTCCATCGCATTGCTTCACAATGTATTGAAGTCCTCTATAGCATTTAACACATTGCTATGCAATGCATACCCTCTGGCACTCAAAGGGTTAAGGCGTTCAAAGTGGTTATAGCCCCATTTAAACAGACTGTTTATTTGCTCTTTTGTCCAGAACTGTACCTATTTAGGTTGATGAGTTAGGCCCTAGAAGTTTTAATTTCATCAACCTACCCCAGCCTCATCTCATCTGCCCAACTCCCTTCCTTCTGACAATATAAATAAAAAATCAGATAGTCTATAGGATAGCTTACATTCTAAATCAGGGGTGCGGCCTCCATCTGTTATATTAAAACACCAGTTATACTCTGTCAGCCAATGGCTTGCTGAGAAACTGCAGTCCAGATTGCTGACCCCTAGTCTATGAAATTTAAGAGAGGTAGTGCAGATGGTAAGTGATGATAAACGGAGGCTGGGGTAGTCAATCTTTGGACCACCAGCTGTTGGGATCATCCCCAAGCAGCCTTTGGCTGGTTGGGATGAAAAAAATTGTAGTCTCCAAAAGCTTGAGGACCGAAGGTTAAAGAAATAATGCCTCTTAATAATACCTACCCCACCCAGTCAGAATTATCAGACATGAAGTGTTCCTCTACAACATTTGTTGCCTTGCCAAGCTATGACACAAAAAAGACTGAGTCAGGCAGAAATTAGCCCCCTAACACCTGAGTTCACAGTGTGGCTTGTCAACATCCCTGTTTTCTGGGGACAGTATGTTGATTGAGACCTCTGTGTTCCTGGAAATATCCCTGGATGACTTAAGTCTCATGGCACATACAGCACACTGCTGGGCAGTTCCACTCCCTCCCTGAATTTATAAAACAGACCTTGTTGAAGGGGCATCAGGAATACCCTGATGCCCCTCTGGTATTGATTGCCTGTCTGACTGTTATAGGGAATCAGTACTGGTTACCTTGAAGGGATTTGCCGCCTTCCTTCCTTTGATACTGAACCAAGAGTGCTCCAAATTTCCAGGCAGGGTAGGAGGGCCTTGAAGGTGCACTCACATAATTGCTATGATGCAAGTATGTCTTTAGGGTCCTTCAACTCAACCTGGTAGTTCAGACATACTGGGTTGAGGAGGAAGAGAAAGAAGTCAACAAGTGCCTTCCCATGCCTTACTATTTTACAACTGTGTTGATGATCAATAACAGAGGGGATAACAGGAAGTACTGTTGCTTCCCCCCCCCCCCAAAAAAAAAAAGCACCTCATATGTGTCGGGGATGTGCTCTGTTCAATGCAAGGCTTTGCATGGCACACAATAATTGTCTGATTTCCATGCAGTGTTTCACTATCCACCAGTAGTCACAGACAAAATCACATCCTTGTAGGGCTACACATATACTCTCTACTTGTCCATTCATAGTAGCCACAGAATCCCACATACATTGCTTCTTCATCTTTTTCCACAGGTAGCAATAAACCACACATTCACGGTTTGCTTCCCCAAACTTATCCAATTTGTAGCCACAGAACCACACATACATTGACACCCCAGTTATCTTCTATTGTCCTCTGTAGCCTCAGAACCACAAATGTACCGACACCACAGCCTTGTTCCTTTAGTAGCCACAGAATTGCTTCTTCAGATTTGTTCCACTGGCAGCCATATCTCCAAAAATACAATACTGATTTCATTTTAAGAGATCTGGGGGGAGATTCACTAAAGGTCGATGCTGTGGCAATATGATTTTGTCAGTGTGTTCGAAGCACTTCGACATTTCAATGTACACACACATCAACATATTCACTAAAATTTAGGGATGAGGGGGGAGGAGAAGGTCCTCATTAGCATACAGGATTATCAAACTGTTGTCGAGTTGGAAGGGGTGCTCTCCCTCACACATCACCAGCACTACAACAATCCTGAAGTCTGACAGCATTCTCTCTACTACCCCACTTGGTCACTAGGGTTGTGGAGAGAAAGCTTTCAGCACCATGGACAGCATCACTCCCTTATCCCTTTGATTGCCTTAGGTATATGCATTGCTCACCCCTGTGGCACTCAAAGGGTTAAGAAAAATAAACTACACACTACACAAATATCCCCTTAGCTCTATCATATATTATACATGTTGTGTACGCCAATGGGAACAAAGCTAGGGGTCAGGCAGCATCTATGGGAATTTGTGACCACCACTTGCCCCCCAGCCTTGTTCCGTTGCCCACTAGTAGCCACAGATACCCATGTACTCTGCTTGGCCCTCAGACTTGTTGCCTTACCCACTGGTAAACATAGATGCCCATGCACACTCTGTCTGACCCTCTCCAGCCTCTCCCCTTGCCTAATGCTATCATTAAATCCCCATTGGCACTGCCTGGGCAAGGAAAGAAGGCTGGTGGTGTCAGTCAGTGTATGTGGGCTAACACACACTGGTGATGACCCTCCACAATACTCCTATACAACATGCTGCTACACAGTTCAAAGTTAACATATGCTGCCTCCCCATTAAAATGTGACAAATGTTGCTCCTTATGTACGACTCCCCATTAATATCTGGGGACCAGGCAGTGTACATGGGTTTCTTGTTTTAACCCTTTGAGTGCCACAGGGGTGAGCAATGCACATCCCTATGGCACTCAAAAGCATAAGGCAAGTGATGCTGTCCATGGTGCTAAAAGCATTCTCTCCACTCCCCTAGTGACCAAGTGGGGCAGCAGAGACAATTCTGTCAGACTTCAGGGTTGTCTACTGCTGATGATGTGTTAGGCAGAGCAGTCCTTCCACATTGACAACAGTTCACAACCCTCCGTGCTTGTGATTGCTTGAGAGCTGTTACTGCATAGGAAAGTACAGGGAGATCCCAACTTTGCCAACTTCAGGTAGGTGAAGTTGAGACTGTGGACTCTGACAGCAGAGGTAGCTATTGGAGTTTAGTGAATGTGGTGAAGTGCCACATATCAACACACCCCTTGCGTATGATAATGGTTCATTATCTTGCATTTCCATATGGAAATTAGTCATTATGCCTCATTTGCATATGGAAATAGGCCATTGTTAATGAGTAAAAATGTGTAAATCTGTCAGATGGATGTCGATGTGGGCAGATTATTGTATGACTGATGGTGGTGAGATGTCAAAGACACTTTAGTGAATCCTAGTCATGTGTTTTGACATTGGTCTGACAGGACAAAGGTATTTTCAACCCTCTATGAAATCTAGTGAATCTAGGCCCTGGTCATCTTAGTTTATCATGTGTTCTAAATTGGGAGAAAGGGAGGTGGCGGTGCCTTCAATTCCCTCCTCAAGCACAGGTAGGTCATCAAGACTGGAACTGCCATACTCTCATCCCCCCTTCTCTTCTGTTTAAGGCCCATTCTGGGCAAAATGGTTTCCAATGAAAAACTATAAACTGTGTCCCATTGCATACATCCAGAAAAAAAATATCAAGATTAAACTCCAGTTAAAGCCTAACATGGAGTGCAAATTATTTGTGATTTTTTTTAGCATTGTATGAGACTAACAAAGTATTGCACCAGATCAGGGTTTCACAAACCTGTCCTCACGTACTATTAAGAGGCCAGAACTTTCTCTATTTAAACAAAGGTGAGTTAATCAGTTTAAATTACCTTCTGATTAACTCTCCTATGCTCAAGTACAAAAATGTTACATGCATGGCCTCAAAGTGAGAGTCGCAGGTGATACCATTAAGCTTATAGTTAGAACTCTGTGACATAAGTGGTACCAGAGAGCTTACAACTGAAATAGAGCAACACACAAGAGACCAGAGCTTACAACTGAAACACACAGTGTGACAAAAGTGAAATCCAAAGCTTTTGAAATGGAGCAAAACAAGAGATACCAGAGAGCTTACATGTGAAAAAGTGATGCAACACACTAATGCAAGTGGTACCACAGAGGTTACAGCTGAAACACAGTGACATAAGTGATACCACTGAAATTACATTTGAAACACAGTAATCCAAGTGATATCATAGAGGTTACAGTTACATAGTAAATTAGGTTAAAAAAAGTCCATCAAGTTCAACCTTCTCCTCATACCCCAGTAAATGAGAATTTTTTAGGTTTCCTGCTACCAATTAAGTGTTACGGTTTTCAGACACATTAGGTTTAGTAAAACACAGTTTTATTAAACAAGAATTAAGTACATTAGTACAGGCCAAACAATATTAATAGTAGTCTCGGCAATACAGGCACAGATACAAGAATACAATGAGACAGACAGGTACTCCTGTGGACCCAGGATCAGGAATAGTACAACAGTACAGAAATACTGGAACAGAAACAGCAGATCCCACCGGGTGGTAGGAACGACAGGAGGAGGCCCAGACTGAGTAACTGGATCCCTAGAGTGCTAGGGAGGTCAGCAGGACTGACAGGAGCAAAAGGCAACAAGACACCTGGAAGCCAGGTGAAGAGAATAGCTGACAAATGTAAGACAAAGCAACCAAACTCCTAGTACGCTAGGAGGAGGAGTAGTGCTGGCAGCAACGAGGTAAGGCAATCGAACCCCTAGTACGCTAGGTGGTATGCAGTACTGGCAGTGACAAGGCAAAGCAACCGGACCCCTAGTATGCTAGGAGGTAACGCAGTACTGGCAGTGACAAGGCAAGGCAACTGGACCCCTAGTACGCTAGGTGGTAGTGCAGTACTGTCAGTGACAAGGCAAGGCAACCGAACCAACCTGGGACCAAAAGCAATGACAAGTGACTGAAGTCACTAAGCCACGCACCAGCCCGGGTCAGGCTAAGGACGCTAAGAGACCTCTGGACAGATAGAACGACCGCACAGGTCAGGACTAGTGAGATGCAACGGAGAGACAGCCAACCTCGTAGAAATGGAGCGGATAGCTGTGCCAGGTCAAGCTTACAGGTGCGGGTGGCTCAGGAGGAGGAACACACCGTGCCGGACATGCACTGACGGAGCAGAACAGGCAACGGGCCGAGTAGGAACTTGAACAGGCTAAGGAGCCAATAGGATCGGTGAACAGAGCAGGATTGTCAGCCACGCCGGGTCGGTATACAGAGCAGAATAGTCAGCCAAGCTGGGTCGGTACACAGAGCAGGATATCCAGCCATGCTGGGTCGGTACATAGAGCAGGATAGTCAGCCACGCCATGTCGGTACACAGAGCAGGATAGTCAAGCCAAGCCGGGTCGCAACGGAAGTCAGGAACAGAGGATATCTCAGGAACATAGTCAGTCGAGCCGGGTCATACACAGGATACCAGGGACCACAGGAACAAACACTAGATACTGGAACACCACAAAAGGGCGCCGCCATAATGACAGTGCTAGCATATAAAGGTAACCAGTGGGAGGAGTAATATGATTGCCAATAAGAATGCTAGAAGGAAATGACCAGGAAGTAGCAATGTCGCAAATGTAGGAATCACGGGCACAGTGATATTAAAGGGATAGTAATACTTAAGTATTACTAATCCCTATAGCAAAGTAGTACTTAAAAAAAACATATTGCCCCCAGCGTCATCTCTCAAACCTTTATGGTTTGAGAGATGAACGCTTCTAAAGTTGCCCTCTCCCTCCCCCTTCCCCGTAGTCAGCATTCTAGCTGATTCAGGGAAATCTGGTCAGATATCATCAGGCGGCTCTGCAGCAGAGCCGCGATCGCTTTAACTAAAAAAAAAAAACTTTCACTAAAACGGTCTTCTACGTGTGCTTGCAAGCCAAGCACACGTAGAAGACCATTTCAGTGAAAGCCGCCTTTTTTAGTAACGCGATCCGGCTGTGCTGGAGAGCCACCTGAAAGTCGGACGACTCTCTTCCTTTCAGTCAGCTAGAATGCTGAATGCTTAAGTAGTACTTTGCTATAGGGATTAGTAATACTTAAGTATTACTATCCCTTTAAGTTAGTCTTTATCAGACCTTCCTGATCTGCCTACTGATAAACAGTATAACTCTGTATGTTCCCTTTTGAAAGAAATGTATCTAATAGTCTCTTAAATGTATCCATTGTATCTGCCATAACCACCTCCTTGGGCAATGAATTCAACAATTTAACAGACCTTACTGTAAAAAAACCCTTCCTCTGCTGAAGTCTAAACCTCCTTTCCTCTAATCTCAAGGGGTGTCCCCTGGTCACCTGATCAGGCCTTGGAATAAATAGCTCACTGCAGAGATCCTTGTATTGACCTCTTATATATTTGTACAGTGTGATAAGGTCTCCTCTTAGTCGTCTTTTCTCTAGAGTAAATAAACAAAGTTTGTCTAGTCATTCCTCATATGTCAAGTCCTCCATTCCCTTAATTCATTTTGTTGCTCTTCGCTGTACCCTCTCTAGTTCTAGTATATCCTTTTTCAGAACCGGTGCCCAAAATTGCACTACATACTCAAGGTGAGGTCTTACCAGTGATTTGTATAATGGAAAAATAATGTTATCCACTCTTGCTTCGACACCTCTTTTTATGCAAGACAGGATTTTGTTTGCCTTTGCTACTGCTGTTTGACACTGTTGAAACACAGTAACACAATGGAGCAACATAAGATATACCACAAAGCTTACAACTGAGCTGGGGCTACACATCTGACACTGCAAAACGGACAGTGGAACTGGAGCTACACAAACCACATTTTTTACAATTGAACGGGAGCTACACATATCACAGAGCTTAGAATTTAAAGGCAGTAATCGACATGATTCCACACTTTCCAAAGGGGTCACTGTTTTTCCATTGCAAGCTCTGTTCACTAATTTAAAGCAAAGCAATGCGTTGGAAACTACTCAAGCATTCAAGAGGTTAAAAGACCCACTGAAATCAATGAAAAGTTGTATTTGTCCCTTATAATGCAGTTGGTTTGCCCCACAACTGTACCACTTTCTTAGTACATAAGCCTCAGTGTCTCTACTAATTCATGAAAGTTAAAAAAAGCTGTAAACTTATGTCAGGACACATCCTCTGTCAGAAGTGGGAAAACATTCCATATGTGACTGCAGTAAAAAGGCATTGCACAGAACCTGGGAAAAGGGAGAAGTTTACTTATCAATCTTTCCTTTTCTTCTGTGTCTCCAGTTACAATGTTGTCTCAACTGCAAAGCAAACATACAGGATCAAGGATTGGGTTTGCCATGGAGGGACACAGAAGAATATAAAATATCAGTAAGTAAATTTCTCCCTCTCTTCTGTGTTCTTATCCATTGCATCATAAGTATTGGATATATAAGACCAGTGCCCCAAAAGGGTGGGAAGACATAATTCCATAAAACAGAAGAAATTAGAGAAAAATAAATCCCAAAAGGACACTTGAAAGGAACGTACCTTAGTGAGCGATAAGATATTTAAAGTTAGACGTAAATAAAATATTTTATCCAGTGAAGGTGTAATATGTTTAAATTGTATCAACCTTTAAGGACAGGTATATCCTACCAGTCAAAAGGGCCAGATTTCAGAAGAGGATCAGGCCCTGTGTAAATAGGTTCTGCATGAGTGGGGGTAACCAGTGCTATGCTACTGACAACTTGATCAGGTCTGAAAATCAGACTCTTCTTGGACACATTGAAGCTACAAGGATCACATCTGACCTGTCCCTCCTGATATTTCTTACCAAATCCATCATAATTGGAAAGGTAGGGAAGATGAATGCAAGATGAAAGTACAACCTGACCCATTGCTAATGGGTCTCTCCATTCAGGTTTTCCGATATAGGTGATACTGATAATGGCTTTAGATTTTTTACTGCCCAAGTCAGGACTTTTCTTACTACTTTGATCAGGAATTTGCTTCATGTGCTTCTCATTTGTAATATACATGACAGGTGACAAGTAGTCCATACTGACATGGACTGGCTTTCCTCTTAGAGCTTGAGACATCATCCAACCACCCTAATTGCCTTGATATTTATATGAAGGGAGGCATCTGTCTCCAATTATCCTCCCTGGGTTGTGATGCTGTGAGAGATCCCTCTCCACTCTCTTAGGTAGTAGCATCTATTTCCCAGTGTGGGTCCTTCAGTAAATACAAAATGGACCCTATTAAAAGAGGGATTCTTTGAGATTTATATTGTACATCTCCTTTCCAGGATCTCAGAAAATCACTTAACACTTTGGTATTCCAGATGATTCACACCTGGATAGTGTGATTCATCACCTAAGACCTTGTCCTTGCAACCATCCAAAGACAGTCTAGGTAAAGGATTATGGTAATCTCTTTTTCTCTTAGGACTTCTTATGACACCGCCGGTGCCTTTGTAAATATTTTTCTTCTGGATCCCCCAAGGCATTGCTTCTTCCTTGGATTTGTAGTTTCTTGCATTACAGAGGTGGTCTTCTGCATCGAGGACTTCATCCAAGAAAACATCTCCATTCAGGAATTCCTATTTCCTGTCCAAGCATTTTCTTAAGACAGAATTTGGCTATGGTTTTGTATTCTGTTGCACTTTTTAATCCTTTCTAGTTGATGGCTCATTTTGAGCTTTTTTCTTAGTTTCTGCAGGTTTTGGAGTTCCAGACATGATCATTTTAAATTAGTCATCAGCTTTGCTACCAAAAACAAGGTTGAACATAAAACCAAATTCTTTGCAGTACTATGCATTTAAATGTCTCAAGCTGTCTGGCTCAGTGTGTGTTCCACAGCTGGACCAGAAGCATCTTCCCATCTGATTCAGACCAGAACAGAAGAACATAAAGGCCTCCCCAACAGTTCCCACTTGTAAGTTTACACAGAGAGGGCATCTGCTTGATTCAGGGAACTGAAAAGTTGATCCCCACATATTTTCCATCATGGAATGCGAGGCTGCAAATCCTGAACCAGCATCCTGGTATGTGGACTGTACTAGAGGTTGGCTGGTGGTTGCACCCATTTGTAGGTCCCCTATCCCACAACTGTTAGTGGAGTGGAGTGGTCAATGGAAGGGATTTTACACTCTTCTCCCCTGGCAAGCACCCACAGAGAAGATCCAGGGGCTTCAGAGGTATCCAGCCCTTGGCAGGTGGCACAGACACATAGCTATATAAAGATCTTCAGAGGGGCCTAGCTGCTAAAATCATGGTAGTTTTGCCTTTCATTTATGTTTTTTTTTTAGCTCCTATCTGTTAGAGGTGCCTGGAGGACTTGCACCTCTGTCTGCCAGCTAGGCAGGACAAAAGTAGCTGGATAAAATCACCAGGAGGCTTCCTTATATGCTTTTTGATTGGTCCTACCCAGTTAGGAGGAGAAGCATTTGTGAGAAGCACAGAAAAGAGACTTTTAGTAATGCTTGACTAGAAGGGAATGCTTTAACTGGGGATTTTTATGTACACAAACATTTCTGGGTGTCCCCTGCTACATGGAACCCAGTGTCATTGTACTGCCCTGTAAATGGGCCTTCCACCATGCTACTGCTATTGCAATTGCACTGAAGCAGGAAATTAAGTTTGGAGGAATCCCAGCCTCCCCGAGCCTTCAATATTCTCTGCCCATTTGGAGATTTTATTAGGAGGTGTTACTTCTCTTGACTATGCCTGCACTAAATTCTTCTTACATAGAGGTGCATTCACTCTCATTTTCTCTCCAACAGATGCACATGCTCTCACTGACAGAGACAGACAGACACACACACAAATGTGCTCTTTCCCATGCTCACTTTCTCTCACAGAGGCACATGCTCATGACTACATTCATTCTCAGTTAGAAGCACATACTCTCTCTCACATCATATATTCAGGATAACATGCACATATCCACAAAGTTTTTTTTTTGTTTTTTTTTCTTCACAAATTGGACTTAAAAATATTATTTGATGGAGGCAAAACATCTCTTTATAGGTTTAAGATGAAAAAATATTAACTTTTTTGAGGGTGACGGGAGAGGGGTATCTGGCTATAGTATTGTGAAGAATAATATAGTTTCACACAGCCAAACACACCCAGACAACCCCTCAGAAACAAACTCAAACACAGACAATGTTCAGTCTTACATAGTTGCACATGAACACGCATATACACAATGGAGCATGGGTGGTAGAGCAGTCAGGGGCACTTCCCAAGGTCAGGTGTTGACTCTAGCTCTAGCAACATTGGCCCTCACGTGCCATTGGCAGTGCATGTATTCAGCATATCCCTGCTTGAATACAAATGAATCAAATAAAGTGACTAAGCAACAGATTTATTCACCTGTGTTCAGATATGGATATCCCGAGGGCATGCACTGTTGGTGGCATTTGAAAGCTGGATTTGCCTGCCTCTGCTCTAGCTGCTTCACACCATGCTGCTCAGGTCAATTTCCAATGAACTGTTTTAGAAAATATAATATACACGTTCATGGCGAGCTCAAAATAGCATTTATCAATAGTGTACAAATAATCACATACAGTATATGTGTAGTCAGGAGAGCAACAAGAACTATATCTTGGCTACACATACAAAGAAAACAAAAGTAATGTCTGTACATCAAATTCTGACCTTTACAAAAAAATGTGTGACATACTATAGATGATAAACAGTTTAGTTACATGTTTTTGACCAAAATCATGCTAAGTTTGCCTGTAAGGTGGTGTTACTGCTTTTTAGTTGCATTATACTAAACACACATACATGGATTTGAAGCAGATAGGGACGTGCCTAAATCTGGGATGCCTTGATGGGGCATGCAAGCTTATCATGGTTTTGGGTACAAACATGTAACTGTTTATTATCTATAGTAAGTCAAAAGTTATTTATTTGTCAGGAGTTTACACATATATGTAATTATTTGAACACTTTTGATACATTCCATTTCGAGCTTGCAAGGAACCTGTATAATATATTTTCTGTGTGTATTTTGGGAGGTTTTCGCTCCTCTCTTCATTGGCAGCCTCCTGCAAAAGGGGATAGCTGTAATTAGGGAAGGTATAAATACCTCCCTTATTTCCCTCACATGAGAGAAGGTTATATCACTGTTTTTTAATTGCATTATACTAAATACATTTTCACTTGGATTTGAGGCAGATAATCTAGGGTTCCTTGATGAGACAGGCAAAATTATTCATGGTTTTGACCAGACACATGTAACTAAACCCAATATTTATTACCTATAGCAAGGCACAAATTATTTATTTGTAAGGGTCAGGATTTGATGCTTAGAATGTCTTTACTTTCTTTTAGATGCCTCTTAACTAGTCCTTCTCTTCACTGGCTTAAAGTGATAGCGATGTTTCATAAAAAAAGCAGCTCAGATTAATCTTCATAGTATTTGGGCCATGAAGAGTGTTATTTCAATACTCTCAGAATTGTAGTTTAAAAGTAATTGAATGATAAAGTATACCGCTCCTGCCCCTTTTACCTAATGTAAACCACCTCCCTCAAATGTGGAATCTGGTCTCCTGACTGGACAGGTTGCAGCAAGGGACAATCTTCTTATTGTGAGCACGAGGAAAACCCTGACCCCCTTCACAGGTTTTTCCTTATGCTCACTGAAGATTGTTTCTCGTTTGAATTCATCCAGACACTCTTGCTGCTCTGAGATGAGCAGTGTTACATCAGTAAAAGGGATGAGGGAGATACTTTATCATTCAATTACTCTTGAACTAAAACTCGGATAGTATTGAAGTAAAGCTCTCCATGGCCCAAATATGATGACAATTAATCGGAGCTGCTCTTTTTGTGAAAGATTACTATCCCTTTAATGAGCTGAACAAGCTTCCATGTACCAGCCCTTAGAAGTAGGACCTGTCTTCAATATATATATATATATATATATATATATATATATATATATATATATATAAGTGTTAGGTTGGGCTTCTGCCACATAGTACAAGGACTGGCACTGTTACAGCTCGTATGGAGGTGCCGGGGGCTAGCCAGACACTTCCATTTTGTGAATAGGACAGATTTTGCCTGTGCCAAGTACTCTGAAGTACCACAGGTTTAAAACTAGATCATGATGAATAATGTAAGCATTTGAGCGGTTTCTTACTCTGGCCTGACTTACAAGCTCTTTATAGTAGGAGTAGCCAACCCATTTCCTCAAGAGCTCAGTGCATGTTTTTCAGAATATCTACCTGTGCTACTTCACTTACATCCTGAAAGTATGCACTGTTAGTAACTCTTGAGGACCAGGCTATATAGTGTTGTACAGTGGTTCCCAACCCTTTTGTCAGGCACAAGTGTCTTTAGGATTTCTACATTTGTGCACAAGTGGGTTAATTTAATGACTGAGCCACTGAAACATGCCTATGCACAAGCCTGTTACGTAACCCTGAAGAGAGGGTTGGGAACTCATGGTGTAGCATGTATAGTCCTATCTCACAGAAGGCTCATCATAGAATAGGAAACGGCTTTACCTGCAGGATCAAAATACTAATTCATGTAAAATAATGTTCTTTCATTTCCTGATAAGTCCAGTCTCTGATTTCTACAAACATCATCCAGTAAGAAAAAAAGAATTGTGTCTAATTAATAAAGCAAACATCAAGTATTACAATAAAAACAAGGGATTAATGTTACTGTAACTCTCAGCTTGCACCTGTGTGTAAATATATGCCTGCTTTAGATCGCTAGCCATGTCACCCACTTGTTCTACCCCCTCCATTACTCCACTTATCAATCACTAGGGAACATGGTCAGGATTGTAAGAGCGGTTTCATTGTGCTTACATGATATAAGGCTTCATTCATCAAGTTAAAGAGGTACATTTTTAGGGTAAACCAACTGAACCATAGTGGGAAATAAATGACGTGACAATTCATAAAATTCCTAATGATTAATTTGTGCTTTTAATTCTTTGAATGCTAGAGGAGAGGGATCCAATGCATTTCTTTGCCCCATTTAAATCAATGGGAATTTTTATTTCTTCTTGAATGCCAAACAGTACGTTGTCTCCTGGGTGCTCGGATTCAGTATATTGCAGTCAGGGCATACAGATTATTGGGAGGGCTGGAAAAGATCATCTATCTTGGTACATATTGGTACCAATGACAAAGTTGGAGGAAAATGGAGTCCCTAAATAAATATTTTAGGGATTTAGGGTGCATGCTCAAGGCAAGGATAGTGTCTTCTGAAAAATTACCACTGCCGTACACCTGTACAGGTAGGCAGGGGAAGCTCAGGGAGCTTAATGCATGGCTTAAGTATTGGGGTAGGAAGGGGGGTTTTGTTTTTTTTTTAGAGCACTGGGGCTGACTTTGGCACAGATTGAGCACAAGTAAATTAATAACATAGGCCCATATTTATAAAAGCAAAACAGAGTAAGCCAGCTGCAACATAGGGGACAAATAAAAAATCCGGTTAAATCAAATTGGGCTTTTATCCCCTTTAATGGTAGAGAGGTCTCCAAAACACTGCAGACCTCTCTAGCATTCAAGGGGTTAAAAAGCTCAAGTGCATGTGACTATTTGTTTCCTATGGTGCAGGTGGTTTACTCTAGAATAACTACAGTTTGCTTTTATAAATATGGGCCATAGTAACATAGCTGATGAGGCTGAAAAAAGACATGGGTCTAAGTTCAGCCTTTGCCATATCACCTTTGTCGATTCAGATTCAAAGTAAAAAAACTATGGAAGCCATTTTCATTTAAGCCCAGAGAAAAAAAAAAATAAATAAAAATCCTTACCGATTCCCAAAAGGTTGTTGGACATCTCCCAGGATCAACATCCTATCTGCATTGAAACCAGAAGTCTCAATATTGTTCAGTGCTAGAAAGGTATCCACTACTTTTTAAAAGCATTTACAGTATGCAAACATGGATTTCCTAGGCAACATATCGTAACAAAAAGTCCCTTCTTGGTTTTAGTAGAAAGAACCTCTCTTTTATTCTTAAAGGATGTGCATTGATTTTTTTGCTTAGCTCTCTCAGTAAAGAGTTCCACAGAGTTATTTTATTGCCCTTGAATATATATATATGTAAATATTAATCAAGTCACCCCCTACCACGTCAACCTCCCACACACACCCCCTTAGGCTCCGCTTTTGTAATGTAAACAAACCCAGTATGGCTACTGTCTCTCTTCATATTGTTCGAATACACCTTTTCCAGTTCAATATTGTATTTTTCAAGAATTGGTCCCTAAAACTGTACCCCATTTTCTAGATTAGGGCATACCAAGGCTTTAAAGAGATAAATGGCAAACTCTGATTAACTCACCTTTTCTCAAGCAACAAAACCCTAAAGACACGGCCGATTAGTTATTGGTCCCTGATGAGGTGTGAGAACCACTGCATTATCATGAGTTTTTACGGTCTCTAATTGAATGCACTTTAGTAACTCATGTAGCTTAACCATGTTGATTATTCCATACGAGTCTAATCCCGTAGATGCTTGCGACATCACCAAGGCATTATGAGGCAACAGGTTAGAGACATCTCTAACATCCAAGGGGTTACAAAGACACATTCTGAGCTTAACCCTTTGAGTGCCAAAGGGGTACGAAACGCATTGCTCTGCAATGCGTTTCGTACCACTCTGGCACTCAAATGGTTAAGACCTGTTAGTGGTCTGTGATCTATAAATATACAATTCTGTCCATGTCAACTGATCTCCTTACTTTCTAGGTGTCTGATGCCAAATGTAAATTCTCCTGTATCCTATAGAGAGACACCCACCTTATCTTGTCATGGGCAATGCATCAAGGTAGCTATAGGACAAGTAAGGTATTCTGTGCCCTTGAATGCTTGAGTTGTAGTCCCTCCATGCAGCTGGTTCTTGGGCCACAGGGAGATCTAAAGCCATGAGAAGAGAGTTTGTCAGATCAACACATGAGCAGTTTAACTGCTGCTGTAAAACCTACTCAGTATCAAACGGAGCAGATCTCATGTGACATGAAGGCCGGGAACTAGTTCCTCAAGAAACACAGTCTGTTTAACGCCTTTTCTGCTTAATGAAGAGGATAAGACACATAGGGCTCGATTTAAAGGCAGCCGTTAACCAAAAAAAACACTAACGGGTGCGTTAAGTGTCATGTTGCAATTCAAAGATCCGTCTAAACAACAGCTAACGGCAGTTGCACAATTCCTACGGCCGCTACACTTACGTGCATTCAGACGCATGGAACAACATGGAACAACATACCCCAGAGCTATTCAAAGGCTTGCGGTACTGATAACGGCTGAAAAAAAGACACACCTAACGGCTAAAAGTTAAGACCCACTTCTCACACACGTTAGACACTTAACGGCCAAAACTAAACACCCGTTACAGAGGAAAACACACAAAAGGCTTACCGCACAACCATGTAAATGGGAAAATTAACCCGTGCAATGCCAAAACAACACAAAAACATGCACACACAACACAAATCACTACACACAAAACAACAACCAACACCACAGGAACAATGACACACAAAAAAACAACAACACAACATGGCACGGAACAATGGGGGTCATCACACAAAGCGGACCCTGCAAATACAAGCTCACCTGGGCAACATCAACACGCGACCTGCACCCCACAACTGCACGCCCGCAAATGGCACACACAGAACAAGCACAACACACCACATCTTATAACACACACACACCTGCAAACACTTACCTGGACACAAACAACTCACCATTGGTCAGCACTCACCTCATCACCACACCTACACAACGCCCTAGCAAGTACTTAAAGGGACAACTCAACACACTCACTTGTGGCTTGTTTTCCACTCAGGGAGGGAGAGAGAGAGATAGACAGAGAGAGAGAGAGAGAGAGAGAGAGAGAGAGAGAGAGACAGATAGATAGATACAGATAGATAGAGACAGATAGAGAGAGCAAACAGTATGTTGGGTTACATATTGTTGCGAAGACTGCGGAGAAGGCGTGCAAGGGAGAGAGCTAGGGAACATCAGCAAACCCCAAGCACGCCTCATCAACAGCCTCCACCTGTTGCAAGTGAGGAGGCTCTGGCTCAGCAGCCACACAGGAGTCCATCCCCACCTGGAGGGCACAGGATGTATAGACGACCACCAAGGCCCAGGGTATACCGCCCAAGGGTCACACTCTTTGGAATGGCTGATGACGAGGTCATTGATCGCTACAGGTTGAGGCCTGACAGCATCACTGCCTTGTATGAGGTCATCAAGGAGCAGGTGGATCCCATCTACATCCACAACCATGCCCTAACTGGCCTGCAGAAACTACTCTGTGCCATACACTTCATGGCAAGCGGGGCCTTCCAGTCCACTGAGGGTTACGCATCTGGCATGTCCCAGGCCACATTCTCCAGAGTGCTGGCCCAGGTCCTGCCAGCCCTCAAAATCAAGGCCAGTACCCATATACATTTTCCCACCACCGACATGGACTGGATACACGTCAAGCAGGCCTTTTACGCAAAGGGAGGCATGCCCAGGGTCATGGGTGCTATAGATTGCACCCATGTCCGGATTAAGGCCCCAGCACGTGACGCACAGATATTCATCAACAGGAAGAACTTCCACTCCATCAACGTGCAGATGGTGTGTGACAGCAACATGAGGATCATGAATGTCTGTGCAAAATATCCTGGCAGCACACATGATGCATACATTCTACAAAACTCCTCAGTCCACAGAGATTTTGAGAATGGAACCTTTACAGGGGGATGGCTACTGGGTGAGTTCACAAAACAAAATCACACCACATACACAGGCGTACACACCACTCAGCTCAGCATGCACCTGACCCACACCTACTACGTCCACCACACAAAACATCATTCACACAACATGTGCTCCCTGTTTCACCATGTCACTCACATTACACAGGTGATGCTGGCTATGGATGCAAGTCCTGGCTACTGACCCCTCTGGCCAATCCCCAAACACATGCCCAGGAAAGCTACAACCAGGCTCATGCCAGAACCAGGAATGCTATTGAGCGGACATTTGGGCTCCTCAAGTCAAGATTCCGATGTCTGGACCACTCTGGGGGAGCACTGCAGTATGCACCGGCTAAGGTGTGTGACATCATTGTGGCGTGCGCAATACTGCACAATATCGCAGTGGACACCAGGCTGCTGGAGCACATCCCGGACCCCCCCATACAGGAAGTGCCCATGGACATCGGGCATGTGGAGGAGACCATGAGAGGGGCACAGATCAGAGACAGGCTCATCACGGAATACTTCACCTGTGAGTATAACACAGGCATGCAAACAATCCATGCAAGTCCCCCAGCAGTCCTGTGACACTAACCACACTGCACATTTTGTTCTGTCTCACCCCACAGGAACAGTGACACAGCACTGCACTGGCAGTGGACGTGGAAAATTGTGTGTGTGGACTCAGCAACCATCCTCCATTCCACTCTCCACGTTGACATACAGACCCCAAGGATATCACGCACACCCTCAGGAGAAACAAGGTACAACATATTACCCATGTTCATCACCTTACACGGCTTGATTGACAGCAACTAACTGGATATGCCATGATTAGAGCCTGAACAACCATGCTAGCCCAGTAGTGAAAGAGTATTATCTAATGATTTGCATGAGAAGGGACATCAGACTCAATATGGGACCTGTACTGTGCTACAGCTGAGAAGAGCAGCACAGGGGTGGATGTACAGTGGTATGGGCACACAATGTAGAGGTCATGAGACGTAGATCAGATTACCACGGACTCCATGCAGACCTGTGAGTGTGCAGACGTATGTGCCCCTGACATGAATACACACATCAACAAATGTGTCCTAACAGTTCCATGGAACAAATGACATTGGGCTGCCACTGTCACTTTCACAGTGGCAGCACAATGTCATTACTTCCATGGAGCTCTCAGAACACTTGTTAATGTGTGTATACATGTCAGGGGCACATATCCCTAGGACTGATGCACATGTCCTTAGTTCCCCACAGAATTGGTTACAGATGAGTACACAACACATTGTCAAGCAATGGTTTGTGCACTCACCTGTAACTGTGAAAACTGAGGGGATGAAAAAGACTAAATTGTTGTTGCTTGATGATCAGTTCAGGTCTACTGCTCCAAATCCTGTCCTCTTGTCCCGCAGGCATCCGTAACATGATCCATCCTTGAACTGAAGAGCTTCCATGTGACTGGATTGATGTCTTGACAACACCTTCATGAAGATCACCCCTTGCTGTTTATGGTGATGTTGTTGGTGATGCAAAGTTTGACCTGAGGTTCACACAAACCTCTACTGGAACATTCTCATAGAGACACAGAAAACACTAATTCTTGAGTGTTGTAACCTGTACAGTCAGGATGCTCAGCTACAGAGTTGTCAAACCTCATGGACAACACATGAGCAGGGCAGCAGTGTTACTGAAGTATTACAATTTAGTTTCAAAGTACATTTAGTGTTCTCATACAGGTGTTCAATGCATATAGGCAATACACACACAAAACACATGTACATTCTAATGTACTTTGAGACACAATAAAGATGAACCATCACCATTCTATCTGTGTCTGTAGGAGGATATATTTGAGAACACATATGTCAATGTGTTACCACACCCAGGGTAGAGTATGCCCCATACATGGAAAGGCAACACCCACATCACAGGAGTCCACCACTTGTTTGCCAGTGACTGGACTCTGTGATGTATCAATGCAAACAGATGATGGTGGCAGTGATGCACCAATGTGTTGTGGGAGTGATGAAGAGGTGATACAGGGGACATACTTCCACAGTGAATACCTGTCCACAGTATCTGTATTGCTCAGTATAATCCATGTTCGGAGATTTTGCTCCACTTTGACATATCTCAGTACATGGGCTAACGAACAACCAGACTAAGTGGACATGTGTTATCACTGGTGAAGTCTGTTACACCCTTAGGGAAACAGCAACTCAACTTACAGGAGACCCCAATGCTCAGCCCAGGATATCAATGTGTGTGCTACACGTTGAAATCCTAGGTTAAAAACATTGGCTTCTTCAGTAAGTCAGTTGCACAATGAGTGTGTGAATCCAAGACAACATGGATACATGTCCCATTTATCTATCCTGCTTATAATGTCCCTGCTAAATCACAGAGCTGTTTGTCTGGTTATCCCATTAACCCACTGAGTGCAAGAGTGGTCCCCAACGCATTTCTTGACAATGCGTTGTCTACCACTCTGGCACTCAAAGGGTTAAACACAGCACATGATGTAGACAAATGTTCAGTGTTGTACAATTTGTTGTGCTAAGGGGTATGTTTTGTTGTTCAAATTCAACACACAACACCGCCATATAACACAGTGGTGTAATATGGCTCCAGGGATGTATTACAAGTTGAATTTGTACAACGGTGTGTGTGTGAACCCATGTTGTAGCATCCCACTAACATTTCACATAGGCAGAGGTTGTGTTCACTGCATTGTATGGCAATGCATTGGAGACAACCCTGCCACCCAATCCATAACTGAAGACACAACAGATCAGACTGGAATTAAAAAAAAAATGTTTTCTTTATTGAGGGGAAACTTAACAGGTTGGGCCTTTCATTTTTTCTTCTTTGGGTGGGGGGCCTTAGCCTGGGTGCCAGAGGTGGATGCCCTTGTGGATCTCCTGGTAACCCTCTGCCCCCTAGGTGTTGCTTCAGGGGTAACACTAGAGGGGGTGGTGGTTGCAGTAGACCCCTCAGTGGAACGCAAGTTCTCCCTCTCCATCCTCAGGTTCTCCCTGCGGTTTATCTCCCTCAGCTCCACAAGGACCTGTGTTAACATGTCCATCACACCAGTCCTGAGCTGCTGGAGTAGTGTATTCCCCCTGGACACCTCCGACTCCAAACCTTGGATCCTGCTCTCCAATTGGACAATGTTCCTCCTGGATTGCCTCCTGCTCCTGGTGATATTGCTGTCAGTACTCCTGCTCGACCGGAGTAGTCTCCTCTGAAGGGCCATACACTCCGCCTCCATCCCTGTGAGGCGTGCGGTGCTGGAGGTGGATGTGCCCGGTGTCCCTGGTGCTGCTGTTTCTTCCTCTGCTGCTGAGGGTGCTGTTTCTTCCTCTGCTGCTGAGGGTGCTGTTTCTTCCTCTGCTGCTGAGGGTGCTGTTTCTTCCTCTGCTGCTGAGGGTGCTGTTTCTTCCTCTGCTGGAGGTGCTGTTTCCTCCTCTGCTGGAGGTGCTGTTTCCTCTGCTGCTGGAGGTGCTGTTTCCTCTGCTGCTGGAGGTGCTGTATCCTCTGCTGCTGCTGAGGGTGCTGTGGCTGCTGTTGGAGTGGCTGGTGCAGATGATGGGCATATGCCCACCACATCAAGTGATGCAGAGCTGCCCAGAGATGTGTGTGCTGGTGGAGGTGTGAATATGTCCCTGGGTAGGGGGCGCTGGGGCTCACCAATCAGGCCCAGGTGTGTGTAGTCCAGTGGCCAAGGGTCATATGGTGGCCACTGATAGGTGGTGGGACCCCACCTTGGATCATACCTTGGGGCATGCTGTGGAGCCATCCAGGAGGGTGGGTTGATCTGGGAGGCATATGGCCCATATTGGGTGTTGGCCACTGTCCCTGGCAGCCATTGCCTCCCTGGCGGTGGTGGTGCTGCTGATGGAGGGTAGTAGCTGGTGGAGGTGGATGGATGTGTCCACCTCTCCTCCTGTGGCATCCAGCCACTGTACTGGGGAGGTGCAGCTGGAAAGGGTGGTGCAGCCTGTGGTGGTGCAGCTGGAAGGGGTGGTGCAGCCTGTGGTGGTGCAGCTGGAAGGGGTGGTGCAGCCTGTGGTGGTGCAGCTGGAAGGGGTGGTGCAGCCTGTGTTGGAGGGGATGGTGATGGTGGGTAAGGTGACCACCGGCTGGTCCCCTCCTCTGTGTCCTCCTCACTGGGGGGTGACATAGCCTCCTCCACTGTCTCCTGCTGGGCTTGACGGCCGTAAGCTGTGTGGAGGAAGAAGATGTTGTGATTAGTGACCTTTGCCATATGTTTGTGGAGACAATTCTACTTTGATATGTGTTGAAGAAAAATATATGTGTTTGTGTTAATCCCCCTGGGTAAACAAGGGTACTCCCACTGCTGAAAGGTGTTTGAGTTATTATGGGTGAAGGTTTCATTCTGAGGTGCAATATCACAGTGGCCAGAAATAGTACAGTGGGGCTGTTGCTACACCCTCCCATGTAGATATCTGGTCCCTGTACCAGAGCTGTCCATATGATTGTGTAGTAACAGCACCACTGTACAATATCAGGCCACTAGGATATTGCCCCTGACATATCCATGTCTGAGCTGTGATACCTTTTGCATCAACACACCTTTCAGCAGTACGAATACCATTGTTTAACTCGGGGGGGGGGGGGAGATCCAACAACATATATTTGTCTTCACAACTTGTAGGGATGGCTATCCCTCCAGGGGGGTGGCAAAGGTTAAGTCCACCTTGATGTCAGATTGTAGACATTGTGGGAACAGATGTTGTTCTCTGTTAGTCCTATCCTTCCTACCCTCATGGTTGTTCAGATAATGCTCTATGTGACGGATGTAGATTTCAGTCATTTGTCTACACGAGGGATTTTCAGCAGAGACAAAATCAACCCATTTAGAGAACAATACTTAATTGGAATGGTGTACAGGGTGTGCATGATTTACAAGCACACTCTGTGGACCATTCCAAAGAGGTATTTCTCTCTATATGTTGTGACTTTGGCTCTGCTGAAGAGCCTCCGTGTGGTCAAATGATGGATATCTTCACCTGTCACATGGAGCAATATCTGTATAACCATGAGTGTTGGAGGGATGGGACTTAGATCAAGACACATCTGTTAACGATGGCAATGATATGACATCATGATGACATTACCCATTGCTATCCCATTACAGTGACACACAAGTAGAAATGGTCATATATGTATGTGGATATGTACCCTTCATATGGATGGAGTAATATCCTTCCAAGATGTGATGCCAGAGAGCATTTCATTAGGTGTGATTGCCTTACTGGCTATATATGTGCACCCATCCAACAAGACATTGTATTGATATGATGGATATGAACATACCTCGTATATCCCATCTACGTAGGGTGTGATATACTATGTATGTGTATTTGGATGGTAGCAATGTAGGTTGATATGTGATGGGTGCACATATCTGGCCAGTAAGGCAATCACATCCAGTGAAGTGATCTCTGTGTTCACATCATGTTGGAACATATTTAGTAACATTTGAATCCTAAGGGCAACAATCCAGCCAGTAGTGAGGGATATCTTTGATTGAGGCCTGTTTTTTTGTCTGTGTATGAGCCCATCCATCCTTCTGTGTGAGGCAACCGTACTCAGTCCTAGATATCCATCAGTCATGGCCTGTTGGTGACCAAGGTACAATGTTTGCTATTTGTTTCCCATATGTATCCTGCATAGAGATGCTGGTGTACCATCGATCCATGGCATCAGCACCCCTGTGGATCCATGTGGGAATCAGATATGGGATATGTCATTTCAAGTCAGAGAAATGATTGCAGCCACAACACCAATGCCTACTTTTTCCTGCTTGAATTCTGTAAAATAGTTTTCGGCCTGTGTGTTGCACCTACAAGCATTTATTCTGTGTGACACTGTGATGTGTGATCTGATGCCCCCTTTTGTGATTCAGTAAGCGGTGATGTTGAACCGATGACATGAACATGATGGTGACTTCTCCAGTGATCTCCTTTCCCCATTTCCAGTGTTTTCCATGGAGTCTGTACAATGGGACCCTATGAACTTGATTCTTGTTTTGGCATATTCTCCATGGACTAACACTGGTACTGGTGAAGTGAGGGTGTGTGAGGGTTACTTTGTGTCCACCATGTGTTTGTCACCGCTTAGTGAATGTCCCCTGTGTAGCATGTGATCGTTGGCCTATTGACTTGTTTGTTGTCAGGTTAACCCCTTGAGTCCCAGAGGGGTTGCCAATGCATTGTTGATCGATGCATTGATGATCCCTCTAGCACTCACGGGGTTAGGGTGGGGGTGGGGACATGGGTGACATTGTGTGTGAACAGTGATGATCTATTACAGTCGACAATTTGAAAATGAAGGTTTGTGTATTGTGTGTAATGAGCACAGCGACAGGAGGGTTGAAGTAGGACTTTGACAGGTTTGTCCCAAGTTGGACGTTGCCATTTGTCCAGGTGTTGTGTCCTTTTTTTAACCCTCATGGTGCTGTGTTGGTGCAGTTGTATGGCTGAGTGATGGCCATGTGTTGAGGTGTGAGTGTGTGTGCAGCTGGTGTTGGTTGCTGTAGTGTGTTGTTCTGTAGTGTTGCACTTACCGGTAGTGTGGAGGCTCCTCTCATCCCCAGTGTCAGTTCCTCCCACGACCCCCTCGATCATGGTCGGGGACATGTTCTGCCGCACCATCTCCTCCCAGCCGCAGAATGTGATGGGCACAGATGGGCCACCTCCGGTGCCTCGGGCTTGCTTGGCCATGTCAGACATCTTGTTCTTGACCACCCTCCGGCAGTCGCCCCATCTCTTCTTCACAGACTCCACGTCCCGCCTGCATGTTGCCACCGCGTTCACCCGGCTGCAGATCTGGTTCCAGGCTGCCTTCCTCCGCGCTGCCAGGCCAGGGACCTTTGCCGTCGGGTGGAGAACACTCTGCCTCTCCAGGACAGCTTCCACAAGAGCCGTGTTCTCCTCCTCACTATATCTGGGATCCCTGATCCTGCCCTCATCAGCTCCGGCATGGGAGGATTCAGAGCCGGAGTGCCCTGCCTGGTCTGACCCTGCCTGTGTGGGGTGCTCCCCAGGAACTACCCCTCGTCCCACTGCAGGTTCTGTCCCTGTCCTGCGTGTTCCTGCTCTGGTGGGCCTGGTCCCCCTCCGCCCTGCGGATCTCCCTCTCCCACCCCTGCTCTGCTGAGGGATCCCCTCCTGACCTTCCTCCTCCTCCACTACTCTCCCCATCCCTCTCTCCTGTCCTCCTCTCCTTGACATCACTCACCCAGTCACACCCAGGCACTCCCACAGGCCCTCACAGACACACTCGATCCAGTCACTCTCTGTCACACACTTTCACTCCCAGATTCACACTGTCAAAATAAAAAGTAATATGTGTAAGGTGTTATGAAATAAAAGGACTATGTGTATGTATGTGTATGTGTTTGTGTTTGTATGTGTGTATGTAATATGTGCAAAAGTGTGATATGTGTATATATAGTGCACCTCTCTCCTCTCTCCAAACTGCAAAACTCCTCTACCTCCAATGAACGCGCCTCTCTCCCTCTCTCTAATGACTATCCTCCGCTCCTGGGTCCTGATATCTGGCTCTGAAGAACTCGATAACAGACAGTGTGTGGCGGTTATTTTTGGGTATATATAGGTGTATTTGAAGTTATTTGATACATTGGGCCTTTGGGATTGGATGTGTGTTTGAATTTGTTTTGGCATCAATCAGGGTTGCTTGACAACGGCAGCCGTTATGTTACATGTTGTTTGGAGCTCAGTTATCGTGTGATTTGTCCGCCCGTTGTGCATTAACATGAGCGACAACGGGTTTTGTGTTACGTGTTTTTTGTGTGCCTACGCTCGATAGCTATTCTCGTAGAGTAGCTATTGAATCTGCCGTAACTCCTGTATTATTTGCGAGCGATGTGCCTTTTTCACTTAGCGGCTGGTTTAACGGTTGGCTTTAAATCGAGCCCATAGTATTATACAAAACTCTGCAGAAATATTTGGATAAACTTAGTGAATGGGCAGAAAAGTGACAGATGTTTAATGTAGATAAATGTAAGGTTATGCATTTGGGCTGTAGAAACAAACATGCTACCTATACACTAAATGAGAAACTACTTAGGGAAACCTCATTAAAGAAAGATTTAGGAGTACTGACAGATGATAGACTTCACAGCAGTATGCAGAGTCATTCATCTGCTGCAAGAGCGAATATGACACTATCCTGCATAAAAAAGGGGTATAGCTGCACATGATGCAAATATAATTCTCTCTATATATAAATCCTTGGTAAGGCCTCATCTACAATATGGAATACAGTTTTTGGCACCAGTCCTTAAAGTGGAACTACCACGTTAGCTTGACCACACTGCTGGAGACTAGGCCTCAGCCACTGGTAGTCTCTGCAGGAACAGGAACACAGGATTTTGATCTGACATAGCGAGAATACGGACTCACACCCTCCGTCAGTATGGAGTGATTTCTGACTCATGCCTGCAGTAAGTATAGGGAAATGGATACCTGACTCACACCTGCAGTCAGTATCTGAGCTAGTCTGCCAGAGCCCCAGGTCCGCACTAGATTGGGTGTCTGCTAGGTACAAGGGACAAACATAAGAATAGTCAGACAGAGCCACAAGTCAGCACCAGAGAGGGTAGTCAGACAAGCCAAGTCACACACAGTTCAGGTAGTCAGCCAGAGCCACAGGTCTGCACCAGGTTGGGTGTCCACTATAGGGATAGACAAAAGAATAGTCAGACAGAGCCACAGGTCAGCACCAGGTTGGATGGAAGACAAGCCAGGTCATACACAGAGCTCAAGGTAATAGAACTGCTTTGAACAACAAAGCAAGGGCAACTGAGTCAGGACTCAGACTGCCCTTTAAACCCCTCCTCAGGAAGTAGGTAGGAGGAACAGGCTCACAGGAAAGAAGTAGATAGGAGGAGACTACAGGAAGCATGGCATAAAACAGAGGACTGCTTCACTCTGAAGCCTCGCGCCTGCAGATGACGCGTGGAAAAACGCCGAGCGTCGCTGAAGCGGCGGAGCTGGAAACAAGGTAATCTGTGACACTAAGTTATAAAGAGAGACTAGCAACAATGGGTTTGTTTACATTAGAGAAGAGATGTCTAAGGGGTGATATGATTACCATTTACAAATAAAGTCAAGGTCAATATAAAGAACTCTCCAATTAACTATTTACTCAAAGAGCAGTGCGTAGAACAAGAAGTTATACATTAAGATGCTTTCAACAAAAACAAAGGCAGTAAAGGTATGGAATTCTTTGCCTCGGGATGCTGTTGCAGCTACTGTAATTGCTTTAAAAATAATGGATACCTATGTAGCACAGAACAAAGCAGATAGGATGTTGGTCGAGGGAAATATCTGACTGTCATTTGGGGGAAGGATTTTTTTTTTACCCATGCAGGGCATAGCTGACTTAAATGGCTTCAGTGGTATTTTTTTTTTGCCTTCCTCTGTATGAACTCCTATTGCTCTTGAATCGTAATATGGCATACACTGAACTTGATGGACACATGTCTTTCTACTGCCTCATCAATTAAGTTACTATCTTACGTGCAGCAACTGCCAAATGTAAATTTCTAATTTCTTTCTCCCTTTTTTCCTCACCAGTATCTCCTTAACCTCCATCTCTCATTCACTGGGTCTCTTTCTCATCTCCGTTGATCTGATCTCTCTCCTTGCGTCATCTTTCTCTACATACCTCTACTCATAACTGCTCTCACCCCAACCATTATAGTTTTCTCCCTACTCCTTACTACTGTCTCACCTTACCTCTCTATTCCACCCTGACCTTTCTATACATCTCTGTTCCTTCCCACTCATACCCTGACTTCTCAACTCCTCCCTCTCTCCCCAACTTTTACATGCTCTACTCTTCCCTCTCTCTCTGATATGTCCTCTCTATACTGCTCTGTAATCCTTCCCCAAAACCTCTCGTCGCCATACTACATTTTCTTTGTTCCCTGTACCCCAACTCTTCCCTTATTCCCACCTGACTACTCTATAACTCTCTCCACACTCCTCCTAATTTATCTATATTTCTCTTCCTCCCTAGTTTTTTGCAGCCTCTCTGCTCTCAACTAGACCTTACTGTACCTTTTGACTCCTCCGTGCTCTACCACAACCTCTTTATGGCCTACTCTTCCCTCTCTCCGATCTCACCTCTCTACTCCTTTCCAATCCCCCCCAACTTATCTACATTCCAATCAAGCTTTCTACTCCTTCCCAGTCTCCAAACAACCTCTCTACTCTCCCTCTCTATATCTCTCACTACCCTACTCTACCATCTTCCCTACCTGATCTCTCTATACTCTCTCTACTCCTCTCCACAACCTGTCTACTCTGGACCTGACCACCCTATACCTCGTTACCCCAATATGTCCTCCCCTTCACACTCATATTGCTCTCTGATCCTTCCTACTTTTCCACAACCTCTCCATGCCTCTCTGCTCTCACCCAGCCACTATGTATTTCTTTCTAATCCTTTCCACTGCCCTCTTTATGCCTCTGTCTTTCTTCTCTACTACCTGTGTCCCCACTATAGAAGAGGGGCTACAGAGTTTGGGTAGCTGCTAACACACATACACACTATAGTAGTGGAGGCCAGATGGCTCTGAGGGACAGTCAATGTCTCATTTACCCACACTACAGGAGAGGGGGCACACTATAGGGTCAAACAGCTCTCAAGGGCATTTGCTGTCTCACAAATTCTATAGGAGAAGGGTCACACAGCTGTCAGGAGAATTTACAGCCACACACTATGACGAGGCATACAGTTCTCATGTGCAGTTACGGAGTATGCATACATAGACACACACATTCTCTAGAGGAGCGAGGCAACACAGCTCACAGATGCACTTACTCTCACTTAAAAACACGCCATAGGAAAGGGTCCACATAGTAACAGCTGTTGAGGCTGAAAAGACATGCGTCCAAGTTCAGCCTATGCCATATCACCCCTGTTGATCCAGAGGAAGGAAAAAAAATGAATAAATATTTGATCCATTTCCAATTAAGCCCCAATTCCAAATGCAGTCAGATATTTCCCTGGATCAACATCCTATCCGCTGTGAATCCTGTCATAATTCTCATTATTGTTCGGAGCTAGAAAGGTATCAGCTTTTTAAAGCTATTAAGTTTGTGCAAAAGAGTTATTGGTATTGACCCCTAATATATTTGTAAATGCTAAAAGTATCACCCCTTACACGTCTCTTCATAAGTCTGCTCTTCCAATTCCTTTATCACTTTTGTTGCACGCCTTTTTTCCAGTTCAATAATTTATATTTTAAAAACTGGTGCTCAATACTATATTCCATATTCCAGATGACGCCTAACCAAGCATTTATATAGATGTAGTATTGTATTTGCATTTATGCATCTATACTCCATTACATATGGGATAGTACCCCACTGACTCTTGGAGCAGCTGAGTGACACTGTACACTGATGTGAAGTCTATTATCCATCAGCACTCCTAAATCTTTCTCTAATGAGGATTCTCCACATAGTTTCCCATTTAGTGTGTATGTAGCGTGTTTGTTTCTGCAGCCCAAATGCATAACCTTACATTTCTCTATATTAAAGGGTCTATCCCCCCTACACAAGTGTGTCTTAAAGGTTAGCTTATATAGCGAATATGTCAATTTCTTTATTATTTTCAGTTTTTAAAACCCTATTTGGCTGTAAATTAATGTTTAAAGAGTGCCCTGCACCCTACCTCTGGACAGTTTGCGGTTACCTGCTCTGTACCGCAGTCTGTCACTCTGCCCCTGCTCCTCTCCCTCTATCCAGCCTCCACCGATGATGGAGGCTTTTTGTGATTGGCCAGAGGGAGGGGAGCAAAGGAATAGTGACAGACTGTGGTACAGAGCAGGTCTGTCCGGAATTAGGGTGCAGGACACTCTGCAAACATTATTTTTCAGCCAAACAGGGTTTTAAAAACTGAAAGTAATAAAAGAGATCGACATTCACTATATAAGCTAACATTTAAGACACACTTCATGTCTTAAATAGATACAGTGATAGAGCCCCTTTAAACCTCACCTACCACTCTTCCACCCATTCACTTAGTTTATCCAAATCGCCCAGCAGGGAAAAAAAAACATCCTGCACTGTAAGCATTCCCTTACACACCTTAGTGTCATCAGCAAAGACTGAGACACTACTTTCAATACCCACTTCTAGATAATTAATAAACAAATTAAAAAGCATTGGACCCAGGACGTAACCTTGAAGCACCACTCTTACAGCCTTAGACCAACAACTCTCTGTCATCAATTAAGCAGTTCTCCATCCATGCACATATATCTCCTCTCAGACTGAAGCTTTTTAATTTATGCAGGAATCTGTTATGATGCATAATATCAAAGGCCTTTGCAAACTCCGAGTAAACTACAACAGTAGCAATACTCTTGTCCAACTTACTTTGGTAAAATGAAAGTAAATTAGTTTGTCATGACCTATTCTTACTAATAATGTTGTTTTTTTATAACAAAGTCATGAATCCCATCATTTAGTAACCCCTCTAATATCTTACCCACTACCAAAGTCAAGCTCACAGGTCTGTAATTTCCTGCATCTAGATCGTGGCCCCTTTTTTAATAATGGTACTACCTACTTTCTTCCAAAAACACAGTACAAGGCCTGATGATACTTAACCCTTTGAGTGCCAGAGGGGTACGCAGTGCGTTCTGTACCCCTCTGGCACTCAAAGGGTTAATCAACAAAAGGGCTGTTATAGAACTAAGTTCCTTAAGTAACCTTGGATGTATGCCATCAGGTCCAGGTGCTTTATTCACCTTAACCTTTGCCAGTCTCTTTTGAACTTTGTCCACAGTAAGCCATGTACATGATGGAGAACGTTCTGTTGATTGTCTCTGCCCAAAGCCTGCAATTATTGCTTCCTTTGTATACAGAGAAGAAAATAACGTGTTTAAGGTATCAGCTATAGCCTTATCATCCCTAATTAATTCACCTGTCTCAGTTTTAAGAGGACTAATATCAACCTTAATTATTTTCCATTTATATATAGCGTATATATGTTAAAGATTGTTTTGCTCGCAATACTTATTCATTTTCAGTTATAATTAGCCTAATTGCTTGTTTGCAGATTCTGTTTACATTCATTATATTTATTAAATGATGCATGTGACCCTTCTGACAAACAGTTTAAAAGCCTGAGTCTTATTTCTCATCATCCTGCAAATATCTTTATTAAGCCACGATGGTCTTTATTTGCTCCTCTTGTATTTATTCCCTGATGATATATATTGACACATATATTTATCTAAGCGCATTTTACACAAATTAAACGTTTCTTGTGCATTTTTACATTTGAAAATTACATACCATTGAATGTCCCTGAACACTGCTTTTAGATTTGTAAAATAAGCCTTTTTAAAACTTAATGTTTTGGTTAAACCCTTGTTAATGGTTTTCTCATAACACATTTTAAAGGATACCATATTATGGTCACTGCTGCCTAAATGTAACCATACCTGTATTATTGATTATCATTTCAGAACCGTTTGAGTTCAGTAGATCCATCATGTCCTGTTTTCTTGCTGGCCTTTCTACTAATTGGGACATGAAATTATCATTAACCATACTTAGAAAATGATTTCCCTTTGTTGTTCTGGAAGTCATATGTCTCCAGTCAATGTCAGTGTAGTTGAAATATCCCATTATGTTTGTATTGCCTGATTTAGAAGCCTTTTCCATTTGTAGATACAGTTGTGCTTCTTCAAACTCCCCAAATATCAGGTGTCTTGTAAATTTCCATTAAAATCTTTTTATTTTTTATACCCCCAGTGTATATTTCAACCCAAGAGCCTTTACATACTCACTGGACCCTTCCCTCATACTGCCCAGTCATGTGTATCGTATAACTAGGTTCCAGTCATACAGTTGTAACATAAGGCTCATTCATTGCAATCAGCTCTAGTTCCTCCATTTTGCCAGGCAGACTGCATGTATTTACATGCATACATTTTATGTTACTGCCATTCTAAAGAATTGCATTCTTTGAAATATTTATATGCTTTGAAATATTTATATGCTTTTTTTTCAGTCTTCAACATGGGTATCTTCCTATTACATGCACTAGCCCATGCCCCTTCTCTAATTCCATTTCTTCATTTACACTGCCAGACCCATCCTGTGTAGTATCTCCCTCCCTCTTTTGATAATTTAAACCTAAATACCCCAAATCATTCATAACAAACCTCCATTTTTCCATTGACTTTGTCATTGGTAGCAACATGTATGATGACTGCTGGGTCATGCCCAGCCCCTTCCAGCAATCTATCAAACAGATCTGTCACATATCGAACCCGAGCACCTGGGAGACAGCAAACCATTCAGTTGTAGTGATCCCAAACCCTACCTGTCTTCCTAATTATAGTATCCCTTACCACCATAATCTATCTAGGTCTGTCTGAGTCCAAGATCCTAAATAGAGCTGGAGGGGATGTTTTCCCAGCTGTATGAGAGCAGCCCTCTCCATCAACTGCATTCCTGTGCTAGCACCCCAAACATCATCACTCATTGTAACAAATCCTTCCTACATCTAATTGTAACCTGTCTAGTTCCCTGCTGCTCCTTTGTCCAGTCTCCAACCCTAGTAGTACCTATGCCAACTTCCTTCTTCTCAGTGAGCAGCAAACCCAGTCACAACTGTTTGTCTCTCTCAATGTTGCAACTTGCCTTTCCACATCTCTAACTTGAACTTCCATAGTGGCTACTTTCTCACATCTGCTGCAGTGGTATGTACCCTGGAGCGCGTTATTCAAGGTGTGCAAACATGATATCTTGTGCACTGAGTTATATGGACAGTCATGTTACCATTATATTATGCCAGTTAACGCAAGTTAAAACAAAAATATATGCACAATTAATAAAATATTTGCTCCCCTGCTGAATACCCTGTGTTCGAATCCATTGCTGTATAAGTCATTGATTACACCACACACCCAAGACAGACAGACTGCAATCCTTTACACACCTGAAAGATGAGGGGGAAAAAAGGTCTTCATTTCATAACCTTTCCCTTACCACACTAACACCACACAGGTAATAAGAAAATACAGTTATTCAATTAGTTCTCCGCTGATATCTTAAGCTGGTTTCAGTTTACAGCGTCTCACACAACTCTCAGGGACCAGTTACTATAACACAGACACACAAATGCACTCTTAGTAGGGCCACACAGCTCTGAGGTAGTTACTGTCATAAATGCACAATATAGGAGAAAGGTCAGGCAGCCCTCAGGGGCAGTTACTGAGTGTGTGCAAACACGTAGGAGAGGGGTCATCCAGCTCTCAGTGGATAGGATAGGGACCACACAGCCCTCAATGGCAGTCACAATCACATATTTATACAAACGCCCATGCTGTAGTCACAATGCATTAACTATTAATAACCCTATACTTTTCAATAATGAATAGACCCAAGTCAGGTGATATAAACACAGTCCAGTACACAAGCAGAACAGTGGCAATATTGCTGGGCACTTCTACACCTGGGCAAGAAAAATAAGTAAGGAAATTTATCTTAGTATGACTAGTATATAAATTTATATTAAAAGTGCACTGAAAATATAATCTGTTAATTTAATCCAGCTGTTGACATTGTTCCAAACAGAAAGATCCATCTCATTTTCTGTAGAAGATCCAAATCCAGATAACCCCCTTCTAAAGATTATGCTAATCTCATTAAATTCATTGCCTGCAACAGATGAGGTTTATTTGTTTTTGTTTTTAATTTGAGGGTTTTCCTGTGGCTTAGAAGTACTGCAAATATGGTCTCTATGTATACAGACCTTTACAAGTTTTTTTTTTATATTCAGGTTTTTACTGTGTCCTCTATGTCAACACTGAGACAGTTTATTGGATTTTATTTTGAACGGATCAGTGCTGGACCAATTACATCTTAATAATTTTAATGCTGCTTTTCTATCATTTGAGCTGTTACTTCAATACTGTCAGTAGTTCAAGAGTAATTGAATGACAAAGTATCCCCCTCCCAACCCTTTTACTGATGTAACACTGCTCACCTCAGAACAGAAAGGTGGTGTCTAGATGGCTTGCAGAGACGGACAATCTTCAATTAGCATAATGAAAAACTTGAAAAAATGGTCAAGCGGGCAGGGTTTTCATTGTTCTCATAGGAAGAAGATTGTCACTTCCTGTGAGCTGTCTGGTCTTAAGCCCAGATTCCACATCTGAAGGGAGGTGGCTTACACTAGGTAAAAGGGGGATACTTTATAATTCAATTACTTTTGAACTACATCTCTGGCAGTATTGAAATAACACTCTCTATGGCTCAAATACTATGAAGATTAATTGGATATGCTGTTTTGCTATCCCTTTAACCAAGATTAGTATGAGTATTAGAAGGAGTGAGTCAGTTGCAGTAAAAGAACAATCATCTTTCTTATAGGAGTAATGAAAGGGATAATAAAATGTGAAATATGGATTATTAGTGGTACTATAATATGTCCTATTTATGTTTTATAATTACAAGTCAGATATGTCAAGGCTTAAATACTTTGCATACTAGGTGTGTGCAAACCCCTCTGACATACAAAGCATTTGAGTGAAAAGGTTAAATGCATGCTTAATTTTAGTGTCAAATAAGTG
The DNA here is from genome assembly GCA_037306005.1 of Rhinophrynus dorsalis. Lineage (NCBI taxonomy): Eukaryota > Metazoa > Chordata > Amphibia > Anura > Rhinophrynidae > Rhinophrynus > Rhinophrynus dorsalis. The sequence continues at coordinate 472,616,290 of CM074718.1, forward strand.
TGCAAAAAAAGTTGTACAACTCTTTGGCAATTGAGGTGTTAACTACACTGGGGTTGTCTAAGGAGACAATGTGATAATGAGTAGGATAAAGACATGGTGTTTCTCTAATAATGAGGGCAGGTATCTCCAATGCTAAACAGCGGTATGGCAGGAAAAAAAAGATGTATTGGTAAATACACAAATATCCCCTTTTGTCCACAGTGAAACACAGGAACCATTGTGATATACCAAAGCTATCCCACCAAGATTCCAGGAAGGGAGCGGAAAAAACCCTAAAAATACAAACTAGTCTCAAAAGAGACAAACCAGAAAAAAAAAAAGAATCTCAGGTGTCAACATTAAAAAGTTTACTGGAAGTAAAGACAAGGACAACACCTAAATGGGCACTACTCAGTAGCAAATGTGTGTGAAGGGGCAAGGGGCAGTTACAGAATATAAGAGTCCACACAGCTCCCAGGGACAGTTACTGTAACATATCCAAATACACTGTAAGAGAGGGGCTGCACAGCTCTCAGGAATAGTTGCTGAAACACATATACACACTCTAGGACATGGGCCACACAGACCTCAGTATATAAAATCTGGCTGTTTACCAACAGTAACTCACTTGGCATAAGATCTAATGTGCCTACATCTAAATTCTGGCAAGGATTCTATTTTTTTTCAGGGTGTTTATGTCAATGTAGGCACGAATAGAACACAAATGTGTTAATCAGAAGAACGGACAAGTATTCTGGTTGCAGATGCAGGAAGAAAGCAAGTAAAGGGAGGAGATATAGAACATATGAAAAAAACAATAAATGCATAATTCTAAATACAAATCAAATACAAGCTAATATTCCATATCCAAGGGAATATCTCATGAGAACATAAAGCTGTGAGTATTAATGACTTTTGGTCATCCCATAGGGCATTTCTATATATATGGAAACAGGCGATATAACAGATCTCATATCTTTACTCTCAGACAGCAATATGGGATGAAAACTGTCAGATACGATTGTTTTTTTCATATAGAATCTGGCCTTAAAAGGACAACAACACCATCTGATAAAAGGATTGATTTCTTGCACAGAAATACATTGGAGACTTCTGTGGTAGTCAAAGGGGATTTTTGTATACTTACCAATAAACCTTTTATCTTAGTCCATGTAGAACACAGCAACCATGGGGTAAAGTATCCTCCAGCCAGGAGGTCAGGGCAGTTGCCTTAAAAGCACTGCCAGCTTGTTCCCCCTCCTCACTTGAATCTGGTACGTGGGGCTAAAGCTGGAGGAAGAGAGGAGTTTCAGCCCAGCATTTTTTTTTTTTTAGTGCCCAGCCCTCTGGAGGAGAGGAGCGGATCATTACTCCATGTTTCCTGTGTTCCATACAGGATGTAAGATAAATTAGAGATTAATTTTGGGGAACAAGTACACATAGAATTGATTAAAAATGGTCATTAAAGGGATAGTAATGTTTCATAAAAACAGTAGCTCCTATTACTCTTGATAGTATTTTGGCCATGGAGAGTTTTAGATCTGTATTGTCAATGTTATAGTTCAAGAGTAATTGATTGATAAAGTCCCCCTCCTGTCCCTTTTATCTAGTGTATGCCACCTCGACTCAGATGTGGAATCTGGTCTCTTGACCAGACAACCCACAATAAGGGACAATCTTCATACTGCGAGCATAAAGAAAACCCTGCCCCTTGACAGGTTTTTCCTTATGCTCACTGAAGATTGCCCCTCTCTGCGATCCATCCAGACAGTCTTGCTGCTCTGAGGTGAGCATGTTATATCAGTAAAAGGGGCGGAAGGGGGATATTTTATCATTCAATTACTCTTGAACTACAACTCTGACAGTATTGAAATAACACTCTCCATGGTCCAAATACTATGAAGATTAATTGGAGCTGCTTTTATTGTGAAACATTACTATCCCTTTAAGATTTACTAATAAAATGTGAGGCTTCATTAATTCAGATGTGCAGTAAATGTTAACGCTTTATGTAGACCATTATACTTCTGTAGAAGAGATTAAACCCTTTTAACCGTTTTGTTCTGGCAAAGGAGCGTTGTAATGCTATGCAAAAACACTCGGAACTGATACTTTACTGAAGCCTAATACAGAGATGCTAAATGCTCAAAGAAAAAATATATTAACTATTAACAGAATCCACTAGTGATAATAAAAGTTCCATCTTCATTATGCTGTTTTATTTCATTCCAACTCTGCCCATTCAGAGTATATTGTAAAGACAATGGCTAAAACAAAAATAATGACAACAAATGAAAGACTAATACAAATGTTTCATATACAAGGTAAAATGGAGTTTCCAACAAGGCACACATTACAGAAAGTCAGTTTCAGAATGGGATCTCTAGATTTACATTGTTATGCTGTCCATAGAGTTCGCTTGACCTACAAACCATGTAGAAATGTGGTTATGTGAAAACAGTATCATTGATTTTATTGCACCGAGATAAAAGATGATACAAATTACACTCCAAGTTTTAAATTGAAACTAGACCTATAGGAATAAGTAAGTAAATCATTTGGCTGCATACACCTCTGGCCCTTAAAGGGTTAATTTAACAGAAGGCATTTTGTGGGCAGGCTACTTCACAATCTGCAATTGTCTGTACTTACTGAGCTTAATTCTGGTCTGTATTCAGTTCACACCTCCTCATAATAGACTGTAGGCTTCAAATCTCCTCTGAATGAGAAAACTCCTAACAAGCCCTACTCATTCTGCAGGATGGTGAAATGGCAATGTCTAGCTATAGAAAAACATAGTTATAGTGTAATAAAGTATATAGATATGTAAGGTTATCAGATGTCCACTTTAACTCAGTACATGTCCCCTTTAACTTGGTACACTTAAGAAAAACACACTGCAAGGCTGCATGGTTTCCCAATTGACCATGCACAGTTACATTTTCAAAAGTGTTCTGTAATAAAGGGAAGTCTTGTCACCTTAGAACAGGACTGGTCAGTCTGAGGCCCTCCATCTATTGAGGAATACAATGCTCATCATCCTCTTCCAGTCACTGGCCAGATGGGGGTAACAGGAATTGCAGCCAACAACAGCTGGTGGGCCTCAGGTTCCCCAACCTGACTTAGGGGCACTGCATTACTTATGAAAGATACCTACCTTAGTAAATCTTCTGTTAAACAAATTAAGATTAAATCATTATTCCTTAAAATATTGTACATATAATTTTAAGGAATTCTTCCTACAGAGCTAGTTAACAAGAAGTGTTTCTGAGTTAAAAAGAAAATCTATTTCATGAGAATACATGTTTCTATATATTACTGCACCTAGTAAGGCTAGTTAAACTCTGATCAGGTGGGATAATCTGCAAACCTGCATTGTTACAGGTATTTGGGGACTAAAGGTAAAATAGCCTATCCTAGAGCAGAGTTTCACAACCGAGGCCTTCAATTATCCATAACAGTGCAAGTTAAAGGGATAGTAATACCTGAAAATAAGTTTATTTTATATTGTAGCCCTTAAAAAACCATGAAAAATTATATAAGTCTTATCTTCCAAACCTTTATGATTTGGGAGATATTCAGAAGTAAAGTTTCCCCTGGAGTGATGTCATTGCTCCACCCTTCAGATTTGGAATCCGGTCGCCCGACCAGCAGTGCCTCTCCAGAAGTGTTGAGATCACGATCTTTAAAAAGAATTTCTTAATTGGAATGGTCTACAAAGTGCGCTTTCAAGCCAGGCACACTTTGTACACAGTTCCAATGAAGTAGTTCTTTTCAAAGACTGTGATCTTGGCACTGCTAAAGAGCTGCCGGTTGCTATGTGGACCGAATTCCATATCTGTCCACTAGATGGCAGACTTGGCTGAAACAGCAAGGAAATGTGAACTATACTATATTTTACATATGAATATCTCCCAAACCATAAAGGTTTGGGAGATAAGACTTATATCATCTTTCATGTTTTTTTAAGGGCTACAATATAAAATAAACTTATTTTCAGGTATTACTATCCCTTTAAATATTTCCCTGACAGCATAGGTTTGTAATTAGAAGATCTCTTAAACTGGTTAATTCAGCTGTGCTAAAGCAGGGAAATCCCAAATACCTGCACTGTTAGAAGTATGAGGACCGCAGTAAAGAAACTCAGACCTAGAGAATTGTGCTATAAAAAGCTGGACAACCAGTGGTTCTACAGCTGTTGTGCTGAATTGTTTATGGACTACAAGTATATCCAGTGGATGGCAGGGGATTATTGGCACTGGAGTCCAACAACAGCTGGAGAGTCACAGACTGCTTACCTCTGTTCTGAAAAAAAGTACATTGGACTTCTTAGAATTCTAGACATTAACGATATATTGGTATCAATAGAATTCCAAGCAAAATCCCTTAAGTTAAAACAAACGATCTTCTATTTTCTTCTAATACAAGTATATTTTAACCCCTTGGATGCTAGAGACTTTCCTAATGCATTGAAAAGCAATGTGTTTGAGATATCTAGCATTTAAAATGTTAAACACGAACAGCAAAAATACATAACTTAAGAAAACACTGATAAAGAAATTCCACAAAATAAGTATTTTAAAAACAAAAAATTATGCACTGTAACAATACCCAGAATAATACAGTCTCTGTCAGAAATGGCTTAATTTTTTAAAAAAGAAATTCAAGTGCTACTATGGGAACCAGGTACATTCTCTATTTCGTTTTCAGGTATTTTGGCTTTTGCAGAATTTTTTCAAATTAAGTATTAGCAATCTGTTAATTCCTGTGTGTTCCAGGTTAAGACAAAGAAATGAACATAGAAAGGATTCTGGGAAACAAAAAAAAAAAATTCATATATCTGTAACATGGTGACCCTGACATTTAGCAGGGTGATCCATTAAACTCTGTAATTGACTGAAGAGTATGTGGTGAACCCAGTAAATTTTGTGTTGCCTAACGACATACTTAAAAAAGTGACCCAATTAAACTTTACATGGTAAAACTGATGTATGGAAAGAAGGTCATTCTGGTAAGAATAAAAAAAGTGGCGTCATTACTGTGTTTTAAATGGAAACCATGCTTAAAAATATGTGGCTCTTGATTTAACATAATTAATTATGTAGTTAGGATCATTTATTTAAAAAAAAAAAAAAAAAAAAAAAAGGCTGGTACATCTATTTATATACTTTTTTTTTTTTTTTTTTTTTTTTTTTTAAAACACACATTAGCTATAGTTTTACTTACTGATCTCCATTTAGTCTGCCTTCAGTTCAAAATAGACGAGAGGATTTTACACTGAATAGGGAACACTACAGCAAAAACAGAAACCGTAGCTCTACAAAGGTGGAATACAAGAGTCCACTAGCACAGCCGTTATAGTATTAGTCGGCAACTCCTGCACCTGTACTGCAGGATATGCACTAAAGCATGTGATGGCATAAGACATTAATGCCTCTGCAGTAGTGTGCTCAGAGATGTGTAGTAAAATTAGGCCATTTCCTCTGTGTTTAATACATTTCTTTAAACAAAGTGCAAAGAAAAGTTATGCTCCAAAAAGCTCAATCACCCCCACATTACCACTGCCTTGATACAAGAGGCTTTAAAGGGAAGAGCGTTCATCGCAAAAAGCTTAGTGGTGGTAAGCAGGCTTTGGACTAATAAATTTGTTCCAGAACATCATAGATCATGGATTTGTATTAGCACCCCCTGTCTTCATTAATATGTGAACTGAAAGTGACTAGCAGGAGAATACAAATTTCCAATGCTAAAAAGTATACAGATATTTTGTACCTGACTTCTTTATAAGGACGCTGAACTACGTATATCTTCTGTTAACCCCTGGAGGAGCAGAGAGGTTTGCAGCTCATTACTTATCTCTCTGGTCCTCGAGGAGTAAAACCAAATGAAACCTACATATAACTAAGTTTAGTCCCCTTTAAATGATCATTATTATTTAGCTCAGGTTCTCCGATCCAGTGGTAACACTGATAATTATGTAAAATGCTCAAGAAGACAGGAAAAAACTAGAATGACATATGACTTTCTCATAATTGAAAAAAAAAAATTGTAATACATTGTATTTTGTCCATTGCAGAATTCCTGATTTCTGTGGATTGTACCTGATTTCCTTTAAGGCTTAACCTATGTACAGTTAAAATGTTTCTTTTGTAAAAATTAAATAAACAAAGTCAGTTTAACACACCAATCAGGAACTCTTGTGTTGCCGTGGTAATCGGTCCAGCCATGTTAAAACAAAGTAGGCAGTTGTGCAAAATTGCAGTGTTCCAGATACTGGCTTAGCAGCTTAGGTGGTGCTGGACCTTTTAGTGTCCAATATTTTTATACACGTTTTTTTAAGCATAAAACATTAGTTTTATGGCTTTTGAGGTCTGCAAACCCTACTAGATGTGGGTCTCTTCTTTCTTCCAGTTCTGGGGGTAGTCTTGTTTTTGGTCTGGGGATATATGTCCAAGAGGCACCACAACATCTTCTGAATGGTGAGGCGCTTTGTTTAATTCCACCACTCGGGGGACCACCACGGACCAGCGATCTGCAAAGTGCCAACAGAAGAGACAATGTCAGAAATGTTTGAGAGCTTAATGGCCTGTTGGCTGGTAGAATGATTAAAGGAGAAGTGAACTTATATTATGAAAAAACATTTTAGAATGTTTCCTGCTCAGTAAACCAAGGAAAATCCAAGTGCTATGCTGTTTTGGTTCTGTTTAGTTTTTTCAGCAGACTGTTCGCAAAAGAGCAACAAGGGGGGAGATTCACTATGTGGTGATAAAGTAGAGATAACGTCTCCAGTTTATCACTTCTCCAATTCCTATATTATTCTATGAAGCCTATGCACTATTAGTTCCTCAATTTTGGAGATCTTAGTGAATAGGCTCTATAGAATAACATAGGAACTGTAGAAGTGATAAACTGCAGAAGTCCTCTCCACTTTATCACCATTTGTGACTCTCCCCCCTAAGGTACACAGTTCATCTAGTGTCCAAATAGTTATCCTATTGCATTGTATGGGGTAAATGAAGAAGTGGCAGCAGTTCTCCAAAGAATAAGATAGTAATAGTTCCACCTCTTATGATCATTTAAATACAATAACCGCTAGCAGTGGGAGTACCCTTGTTTTACTCAGTAGGAGAAGCTCTACAACGTATGTACTTCTCAAGTTTAACCCCTTCAAGATTTTGGCCCTGTATATGTATGAGCTCATTGCAGGTGCCTTAACCCTTTGAGTGCCAGAAGAGAATGCAACACATTGCAAAGCAATGCATTGCATACTCCTCTGGCACTCAGAGGGTTAAAGCAAGAGCCTGTATAGTGTTCCTTTAAGGGTTTCTCCAAGATACCCTCAGTAACAGATGTCCATTGAAGGATGTCTTACCTCTCCTCAGACGCCCCACAGTCTGGGAAAATCCATAGTACTGATAAGTATCGTTCTTTCCAGGATCCTCATTAATAATGCCAAGATTCTGATTCCAGTGTGACCAGTTTACCTCATCAACCCTAAAAAGAAGAAAACAATATGCACTGAAGAGTCTAATCCTTTATTTCCTAGTGTTTTGTCATTACCATTGGGTTAATTGATCTCTTGCTTGTGAATGTGCTGGATAACAGAAAATATACACAAGCAGGTTACATTTTTGTAAAGGCATTCTTGTGTTTTATATTTAAAAGTAGCAACAATGAATACTTCCAAAACAAGAATAAGTTGTAAATCCTAAGAGGACTGTAGCGTTACTTTTTTATGGCTTCTCACAACTAATGCATTGAATAAGTAAAGAATCTCTTTGGTATCTCGATATCTGTGGCATTTTACCATTTTGCCAGCACATACACAACAATGCTAGTCCAGTGGGGCAGATATTAAATTGAGAACTGAATTTTGTTTCAATCCCTACAGTTTAGAACAGCACAGAAAGTAAACTGCCTATTGAAACAATGTAACCTCTTCATCCTGACTCAGATTAGCAACAAACAGACGAGGGTCTAATGAGGTCTCATTATGAATCAACAACAGATATTCCATTAAACGATGTCACATAATTGCAAGTCGCTGCCCGTCTCCTGTATTTACTAGGAGATTTAAATACCATCTGTTAATTCATGCTGCGTCTTGTGGTACGGCTAGAGACTTCATTAATATGCAAATTAAGGTGCATTTTTTTTGTACAGGACCCACCACTGTCCCTCTCTCTGTCCCTAATGATCCTAAGAGTTGATTATGGGAACTGCAATAGTTTAACCCCTTTACTGCTAAAATAAGACTGTCTGAGCTTCACACAGCTGTTTAACAATGACAGCCCCCTGAGGGCTAAAAGGGTGTGCAACACACTGTAAAGTCCTCATGGGGTTAAAGAAAAATTAACAGTAAAAAATGCTGTGGAGATTATGTATAAAGTGTAACTTTATATTTCCAATCCTAAATTCATATATAGAAAGCAATGCCTCTGTAGGATAACAGTGTAGGTTTATTGTGAAGAAAAGACATAAAAAGGATAATTTACTGGGATTGGTACCCAGATAGACAATAGTGCACTGTCACTGACACCTATATTATGATTGTTATGCTAATGGGATCATGCATAAAGCATGAATGATACCTCGACAAGGCATACTTAAGACTACGTTTTAGGTATCAGCCAAAAATGGATAACTTTTACATAATCTATCTTGTGGTACAGGGCATTTAAGTTTATATTTTATCTATTTATCAACATACACACACACACACAATTTGGATTAGCCATGAGTAAATGAATATGCCAGTATGTAATAACACATTTTTATTGGACTAAAATGACATTTCATGGAGCCAAGCTTGAGAGATATTCTCCCTTTCTCAAGTCTAAAGTATTATATTATATACATATACATATATACAGTGGATATACAAAGTCTACACACCCCTGTTAAAATGTCAGGTTCTTGTGATGTTAAAGAATGAGACAAAGATAAATCATGTCAGAACTTTTTCCACCGTTAATATGACCTATAAAGTGAACAATTCAATTGCAAAACAAACAAATCGTTGAGGGGGAAAAATAAAAAAACTCACAATAACCTGGTTGCATAGGTGTGCACACCCTCTTATAACTGGGGATGTTAACTAATCACATTCAACCTCATGTTAATAGAAGTCACTACACACCTGCCATCATTTAAAGAGACTCAGATTAATCACAAATAAAGTTCAGCCGTTCTAGTAGGATTTTCCTGACATTTGCTTAGTTGCATCTCAGAGCAAAAACCATGGTCTGCAGAGAGCTTCCAAAGCATCAGAGGGATCTCATTGTTGAAAGATATTAGTCAGGAGAAGGGTACAAAAAAATTTCCAAAGCATTAGCTATACCATGGAACACAGTGAAGACAGTCATCATCAAGTGGAGAAAATATGGTACAACAGACATTATCAAGAACTGGATGTCCCTCCAAAATTGATGAGAAGACAAGAAAACTGGTCAGGGAGGCTTCCAAGAGGACTACTGCAAAATTAATGGAACTGCAGGAATTTCTGGCAAGTACTGGCTGTATTACAACAATCTCCCGTATTCTTCATATGAATGGGCTATGGGGTAGGGTGGCAAAACGGAATCCTTTTCTTACAAAGAAAAATATCCAAGCACGGCTGAAGTTTGCAACAACAAACATCAAGTCCCCCAAAAGCACGTGGGAAAATGTGTTATGGTCTGATGAAACCAAGGTTGAACTTTCTGGCCATAATTCCAAAAGGTATGTTTGGCACAAAAACACTGCATATCACCCAAAGAACACCATACCCACAGTGAATCATGGTGGTGGCAGCATCATGCTTTCGGGCTGTTTTTCCTCAGCTGGAACCGGGGCCTTAGTCAGGGTGGAGGGAATTATGAACAGTTCCAAATACCAGGCAATTTTGGCACATAACCTTCAGGCGTCCTGTAGAAAGTTGAAGATGAAGAGGAAGTTCACCTTTCAGCACGACAATAACCCAAAGCACACAACCAAATCCATAAAAGAATGACTTCACCAGAAGATGATTAACATTTTGGAATGGCCCAGCCAGAGCCCAGACCTGAATCCAATTGAACATCTGTGGGGTGATCTGAAGAGGGCTGTGCACAGGAGATGTCCTCGCAATCTGGCAGATTTGGAGCGCTTTTGCAAAGAAGAGTGGGCAAATATTGCCACATCAAGATGTGCCATGCTAATATAAACTCCTACCCAAAAAGACTGATTGCTGTAATAAAATCAAAAGGTACTTCAACAAAGTATTAGTTTAAGGGTGTGCCCCCTATGCCCCCCCCATCCAGACATATATCAGCATCTATTAAGAGCGTGTTTGGATTATATTCGGCAGGTATCTCAGTGGGTTACACTGAACCCTATTAACCCTATATTTGCCAAGATTGCCTTGTCTTACTCAGTGTACTAAGGAGGGGCAATATTCAGGAAGGGATAATTATTTCTTCAGGGTTCACTTGAGTGTCGTTACCCCTTGTTTACCACCCCTTTCCCTATGCCACACCCACCCTTGTATATATTCGCGTCTATTCGGACGCGATTAATTATCTGGTCTCTTAGCAAATTTGATTGTACACTCTCGGATCTATTCTTTGCCAAGATTTAGGGTATGTCAAAACTCATGGATATTGTGCGTCACAGATTATATATTGACGACCCACAACATCCATTAGTGCACTTTCATTAACCTCTTAATTGCCGATTGTCATATGTCCTACTTAGAGATTTACTTGCTGTTCATGAATAAGTCACATATACCTTAAGTAATAGTGAACGGATTATCAACAGATGCTGATCTATGTCTGGATGGGGGAGACATAGGGAAAACAGATGGATAATAACTTCAAGTAATTAATTTAACTTAAACTTGTTTGAAAAAGGTAGAAAAATGTAACCGTTTCCCATTCTGTTGTATGCATAAGATAATTCTCACAAGCTGTGGTTTTGTGTTCAGAACAGTCTTTGGCCTCTGAGTGCTTTGGTAGTCTCAAACCCAACAGGACCATCTTTGACAGTTTCAGAAATCAAGGCCAGCCAATGATGCAGTAGCTAATGCTGTCTAACTTGTGGCAGTTAATTGATCCTTTCCCTTTTGTGATTTTCAGTTGATGATATTCTTGTAGTAGTCTAGTAGTCATGCCCTAGGCACATGAGGAAGCATCCCACAGCTGAAAATACAGTGTTAAACGTTCACATCAGAAAGCCCATCTGCCCAGCCAATTATCTTTATACCCATGACCAAGGAACTGTCATTTATTATGCATCTCCAGAAAGTCTATTTATTGGTGTGAGTTCCATAACTCACCATAACAAATTTCAGTGTTGAGCAGTGTAGCTTTCTCAGCCAACTTCCCCAGTATATTTCTTATGTCTATCTTTCCTATTGTCCATTACCCACTTACCCATTCTAGATGCTCTCAACCCTCATAATCAAGGGTGTTGCAGATACTTATAGCATAGATACTGTAAAAAAAGAAGGAACCACATATGCTTTCAGAGGTAATACATGTCACTTTATGTGGCTCAGTGTGCCAATTTGTTTATATGATGGGTCAAGTTTTATTTATATTGAAAATGTTTTTCCAGGAAGAATACACTGAGATTTTTCTCGTTTTCGATATGCCCTGGAGAACCTTTACAGGACAAAGTTACATATTTAAACAAACAGAGAAACAAAAATACGCTTGTATAAATAAACACATTTACTCTTTATAGACAGTTCCATATTTTCAAATACAAATAAGCTATTATTTTTAACCCCTTAAGGACTGGCTGTGCATGCACGCGGCGGTCATTTAAGGACCACAGAGCATTTTAATTGAATCCGATTCTGGATTCTCCGAATGGCGTGCAGCCACACAGGGAGCCCGGAATTCCATGACGGTCCTGGTACATCATTGGTCCTTAAAGCAAATCCAGCCATGACGTACCAGGACCGTCAAGGGTCCTTAAGGGGTTAAGGAATTTAGAATGGGAGAAGATCTGATTTTTTAAGGGATTTATTACATGCTTTTGGCTCTCTGAAGGAGAAGGCAGATCGACAGGAATCTTTCTTGGATTATGGAATGCTCAGTGAGTTGTTAGCAGTGGAGCAGAAGTTATGGGTGGTATGGAGAGCTGGAGTGAGCATATTGCTCAGGTAGTCTGCATCTGGTAGCTTTCCAGAGAAGTGTTTATAAACTAGGCAAGAAAGGTGAAGGGTATGTCTAGAATTGAATGTTAGCCAATTGAATTCACTAGACATATTACAATTATGGTTAGTTCAATTACACTGGAAGACAAAGTGGCACAATGAGTTATACAGAGTGTTGAGTTTGCCAAGATGGACTTGCGACACACAACTATATTCTACATTCCCATAGTTTATGACTGGCATTAACATATGTTTTCTTCAAAGGGAACAAACAGTATTTGTTTCTAAACAGAGCACCTATTTAGGATAAAGTTTGGAAGGTAATTTATTAATATGAAGATCAAAAGTGAGGTTGGCGTCAAGACACATACCAAGGTATTTGTAGGATTTGACCAGGGCCAAGTTACATTATACTTTATTATAATGTTTACATTGGTATTAGAGTTTAAGCAATTTGTGCTTTTTACCAAATAGCATTCTTACCATTTTCTCAGTGTTTAAGAACAGTTTGTTGTTGCGATTCCTCTTTGAACTTCAGAGAAATAATTTTGTAATAAGTACCTCAAACTGTGATAAATTTGGATTTTTTTATTGTAGATTATGTCGTCAACTTCAATCATCTTCACAGAAGATGCTTTTCAAATTGTGGGCAGATCATTTATAAATAGATAAAATGGAAGAGGACCACAAATGGTGCCTTGGGGAACCCAAATATTACTTTGAATAAAAGGGAAATATTGTCATCAATAGACACACAGTGTTCTGTCTGACAAATAGGATCAGAAACAGTTTAGAGAATGACTATCCAATCCAGAACCTTTGAGTTTATGTATCAGAATATTATGGTCTACTGTATCAAAGGCATACTTTTAGGAGGGCCGTGACTGTTGAGTGATTTGGAGGAAAGTCAGCTTGAAGCATGGTAAAACAGCTAGACAGTCTGTAATACTTACATAGTTGCATATGGACAAGTTTTTCCCGGACTTTAGATAATGTGGGAGTAAGGATACTGGCCTGTAATTTGCTACTACATTTTATCACAACTAACCATGTGGTCAGGCCCAGATTGCAATAACATTTTTTGGTTGAGTAGGTAGTCAGATTTCAGGAGTGCTGTTGGACCAGGGTGAAGGTGTCACACTGTTCAATGCACGTTTCTATTTCAGAATTACTTTTGTGTAATCAGGGAAATGGCATATCCAACACATTATTTGTTAAATGAATTACCTATTGATATGGGGCATTATGTTATTTTATTTTATAGTTTTATAGTGGTAATAATGGTTAGGGGGTTTTAGGTATTTTTAATAACCTTCATAGTGATAGCTGGTTTTGATATATCAAGTTGACAGTAAAATATTGGGCTTTGGCTAGTTTTGTTTTCTTTGAATGGTCTGTAGACAGTGTGATCATAAGCTGGGCCAATTTCTTTAAATTTTGTCCATAAAGCATTTCTAAATATGTGGTGAAACCCAGGGTAGATGCCACCCTGACCTTCCTTAGTGGGGCATGGGTATTACAGACCTATAAGACCTCGGAGAGGAAACAGTCAATTGCTAGGTCAGGTATTAACTTTACTCTGTAATGTGCAATTGCTTAGATAACTTAGGAAGTACTGGAGATTATATATCTTGTAGTAACTATTACTTTGGAAAATAAAGCAAATAAAATAATGTCCCTCACACAATACACTACGGAGTAAAATAATCTGCCATTATGCTTGTAACTTGGATTCTGCTTGGGCAGGATGAAATAATCCAGTCAAGCAGAGTATGGTTGGATGTGTTTTGCTTTATGCGAGCATGGAAGGAGATTAGTTTTGATAAGTTCAGTGTCCTAAACAATGAACAGAGCTTGTCATTACTGGGGTCCAGCCAATTCACAAGAACCAAGAGTTTCCTTTTTTGTTTTGAGTGGCAATCTCATTGAAGAGGTGAACTATGTCAGAGAATTACTGTGCAGGAATATTAGGCGGTCGATAGGAATTACAATTGGTTTTGCAGCAGGAAGTATAGTTTTGCCATCAATGTATTCATTTGTGGCAGAGATTCAATAGTAATTTAAAAGACTAAAGTTTATAGACTCTTGAGTGCCTCCTCAGTTTGCTGTGTTTTCCTAAAGTACCCTTAAATGGCAATGGCGGTATCTGGTATTTTAGGATTTGGTAATAATAAAGACCAGACTATTACTTTTTATGCATAACACCATGCTTCTAATGCATCCATTTTGGGAAGTACACTACGTATTTTGCAACGTACAATAGAAAGTTCTGTTTTAAAAGTGCAGCTACCGTTTGTTATGACTCTTAGTCATCTTTTCTCAGCAGTAAATAAACCAGGTTTGTCTAGCTCTTCCTCATACATCATATCTTCTATTCCCTCAATTTTTTGGCTCCTCACTGTACTCTATCCAGTTCTAGAATATCCTTTTTTAGAACCGGTGCCCAAAACTGCACTGCATGTTCGAGGTGAGGTCTTTCCAATGATTTGTACAATGGCAAAATGATGTTATCCACTCTTGCTTCAATACCCCTTTTTATGCAAGACAGGACTTTGTTTGCTTTTGCCACTGCTGTTTGCCACTGGTCACTGTTTCCAAGCTTGTAGTTTACAAGGATTCCCAGTACTCTCTCTAGCAAGGATTCTCCTAAAATGATTCCATTAAGTTCATAAATAGCATTGGGATTTTTTCCTCCCAAATGCATAACTTTACACTTTTCCACATTGGGCTACAAAATGGAATATGAAGTTCAATCTGCCATTTTATGTAAATCCTTCGACAGAGAACAAACATTCTGTTCTGCAAATATTGAATGTTTTCTTTCTATATTGATTTCCAAGTCATCTATAAAAAAAAAAAATGTTAAAAAGTTGACTAAGTACTGAACCCGGAGGTACTCCACTCTCAACTTTAACTGTATTTTTGAGCTTTCCACTGTTCCTGATCAGTCAAGACTAGCAACCAATGAGGAATGACCAATGGCTGTCGCAGTGACAGATGGAACCTATGCAGCAACCAAAGAAGGCCCGCCTTTGTCCTATCGGACAGGGACCTGATGTCACCGATACCTGGACCAATCCCTGGGAATTTCCAGCTGTAGGTCCCACATATGGACTTGTACAAATGGGACTGCCTCCAGTAAAAAAAACAGATAACCCATCACCTTCAAGTACTCACTTGCTGTTGCGGACATGTAAAGCATGGCCTGGGACACCTAGTGAGACCATGACAGAATCTGGTCTTCTGGTACAAAGACTCTCCCCAGAAGAGTGTCAAATCTCTTACTGAGAAAGTGAAGAACCTGGGAGGGAACTAGAGAAGGTTTCTTGAAATTGAGAACCCATCTGTGTTGTGCCAGAACAGTCATTCAAGTCTGAAACTGAAGACACAGTCTCCTCTGAAGGAGCGACAGCAAAAGTTTGCCAAGATAAGGAGTAAAGGAAATCCCTAGAGAGTGGATGTGATCCTCCATGTCCTTTGTAAAGGTCAGCAGAGCAGTGATCAGTCCAAAGGGAAGGACAGTGAGCTGAAAATAAAACCACAGGAAATACTGATGCATTGTCTTCAGCCTCAAGAAGCCAAGGGAAACTGAAGACAGATTTGAAAGGATCCCTCCAAAGCACTCCCAGAACAAAGTTGAAGTTCATGGTTGACTGGGATCCTGGAAGACCAGGTAGGCATTATACACACCTTTTACAAAAGTTTGCACATCTGCCAATAAGGTGATACGCCTCTGAAGTCTGAAGAAAATCCAAAATAATCAGAAAACCCTAAATATGCAACTAAGTGTCCTTTATGTCTAATAAGGCCAAAAACTCCCCTAGATACATGGCAGTGATGGAGGAGCACAGATTCTCCATCTTGAGTCTGAGTGCATGAGGAAACCGTTTGAGAAGCTTCAAGTACAGAATAGTATGGCATCCACAATCTTTTTTGGGAACTATGTAAAGGATGGAATAGAATCCTTTTAACCTTTCCTGAGAACGTACAGGTAATGACCTGCATATCTACCAGAGAAGAGACCTCTTCTAAAAACAGACAGCTTCGTAGGGCAACACAAGGAACTCTGAACATGAAAATGCGACACTGAGGGAGGGACTTGAAGTTTATGAGGTAACCTTCCAAAATCACCAGCAAAACCCAATGATCTGCTAAGGAAATGGCCTACGTACTGTGAAAAATGCATAAATTACCTCCCATTGCCTGAGATGGATCAGACACCCACAAGTCATGTGGAGTTAGGCTTGTCAGTTTTGCGCTTCTGAGATGGGTTTTTTTCCTGTACAGGGTTGTTTGTTTTGGGGTAGGACGTACCTGAGCTGCTCTAGGGATATATGCCCTGGGGGCATGCCCATATTTGTGGGGGCAACAAAAGCCAAATGGAAGGGACACTAAAGATTTCTGAATGGTCAGCAGATCAGATCTTAAGCCACAGAGTGCAACAACAGGGCCGGATTTGCCAATAGGCAGATGAGGCACTTGCCTAGGGCGCCTGATTTTCAGGGGAGCCTGGCAATGCCCAATCACGCCCACCAGCCTGCCTACTTTAGATGCACAATTTCCATAATATTTGAATACAATGTTGCGTGGTGTCATTCGTCTGTGAGGGCACTTAATTTCTAAATTAATGAATGCTGCACTGCTGGTGCCTGTGCCTGTCTGGGCCGCCCCTGTGACTCACTGCTAGAGCTCCCCAATCTCCACCGAGCTGCCGGATCTGACCTTTTCCACCAGTGCCTGCGACGTGACCGTCATGACGTCACATCGCACAGATCAGCAAGTCAGCAACTGGACAATTCCAGTCTCTAGAAGTTATTGGCACCCAGACAGAGACAGCGGTCAGAGCCGGATCACAGACAAGGCATCTGCCTAGGGCCCGGAGCTCATCCTGGACTTTGCTTACTTGCTCCCTGAGTCCTGTTCCCCTAAATCTTACCGCACTCTGACTCTCTTGATTGGCCTATGCTATAATTGGGTCCAGCTGCATATCTGTATATCTGTAAATAAAGGAACAACATACTGAAATCCACTGTGCCTCTGTACCGAGACGCTACCCGCATCTTCCCTGTATGAGGGAGTGTTGCGATCGTGGCTACAATTACAGACCTGGTAAGCGGTGCATAGCATGTGATCTAAAAGGTCTCTGGCACAGCACACATCAAATTGAATGTGCTAAAGTAAAGCGCATGTGGCTACAAATGAAGCTGTGCGTTCAATCTAAAGCATATATTAGCTATCTGACAGCGATCCTCAGGTGATCACTGATATCAATAGATATTAAAAAAACTAAATAAACGGCGCACGCCATAAGATAATTCTTAATGTATATCAAATAGGTTATTAATGCTTCAAACATATCAGTGTAAAAGTCCAAAAACCACTGAAAAAGGTGAGACATTACACCCATAACCCATCATCCATGTCAGAATCTGGATCTGTACAAAAAGTCCATTCATCAGTGTATGATTATTAGTACTATG
Source organism: Rhinophrynus dorsalis (assembly GCA_037306005.1). Lineage (NCBI taxonomy): Eukaryota > Metazoa > Chordata > Amphibia > Anura > Rhinophrynidae > Rhinophrynus > Rhinophrynus dorsalis. The sequence goes on from CM074718.1 coordinate 472,633,873, forward strand.
AGTCAGTTGTTTCATACAGAGCTGGTCAGACGTATGCATGATAAACAGGATAAATATCCTAATGGCAAGGCAATGTCAATAGGTGATGCATGGGGTCTCAGAAAATGAGAAACCTGCGGGTCATAATTGTGAGTTAAGGACTCAGGGCCAATATGTAAAGTTACACCTGCCTAAGTAGTATATGGGATGATGTGTTCACTCTCATAGATGGAGTTATTCACGTAGTGTACCAGGTAGAAAATGAGCCAATCACAAACAACCAGCATAAGAGCCATGAAAAGATCCAGATACGAAGTAGATACTGACCAGACATACTAGTGTGAAGAACAAGAAACCACACAGATCTATATGTGATTAATGAACCTTATAGGTCAGTGAAGTATGTGTGAAGAGATTCAAGTGTGGCAAAGTGAGGGGTGTGGCCAATTGTGGGTGTGGTTATGGGTGGGGAAAAGGAGGGCTAGGGGTGCCAGAGGGTATTGTGCCTAGGGGTGCCTGAGATGTAAATCCAGCCCTGTGCAATAATATAGAACACTTTAACATATACATCCATTACAATGGCAAACACGCCAGGTGCAAACAATGTTTCAGTGCACATTTCCAAGAGGGGGTCAGCACAATCAGGTCTCATTTATAGCAATTCTTCACAAACTGCCAAATATTCTACACGTTTCACTTTCTTCAACTCTGGCGTTAGGCTTATTCCTGATTCCCTCCCTTTGGTTCCATAAACTCCTGTGAAATATTTCTAAGTTTGCCACTATTGGTGCGTGCTTATAAATTCTGTATTGAATTGTATTAAGTTACAAAAATGCTTGCTAGCCTATTAAGAGCAATATTCCTACACAACATAATAAATCAAAAGTATATTTCAGAACAATATCCCATTATATTCCACCCTCTCACTCTCTCCTCCCTCCTGCCCCAATGGCCACCATTTAAATGATGCCATTGGGTGTTAAGGTACCTAGTTCAAAATTATATGTTACCTTCTATTATAGCAACACCCTATCTAGATCACAACACTGAATGTACAAATACACTTTTTGGCCCCTGCTGCAAAAAAAGGATGATACATCACTATTGCAGACATACCTGAAGTATTTGCTTATTGATTTAATCTCGTCTCCCCCAAATGACATATACATCCAATCTCATAGACTATTACCCTTCAACTTGCAATTAATGAATTGTTACAACTTAAATATCTTCCCTTCATTATTTCGCTCTTATTTATCCATTGACAAATCAAAGAAACACATTGGGAATGCCTACAGCATCTAAAGAAACACTAACACCTTCTAATAAGACCCCTCCTAAAACACTCTGTGATCTTTGCCCTTGTACTTTGGTTCAAGAGATATCTTCAGTCAGTCCTATATGTCTACGTCATATTCACAAAGGTGGACATGACTGTTGCTACCAGGACCTTAGACTCCACCCAATAGAACCCCTCCCCACAAACTGAAGCAGGCAGAGTGTATGAGCCAGCAGAAAATTATGTGTAGTGGGTGGAGTTTAAGGTCCAGTGGCAGAAAAAAACACGTCCATGGACGTCCAGAGTGACTGAAGACATTATATCTTGAACCAAGGGGCAAAGGCAAAAACCATAGTGGTCATTACAATTTCCAGGCCAGAGTAAGGTAAGGGTGTATGTGTTTGGGTGTGACTTGGGGTATTAGGAGGTCTTACTGTTTCTTGAAGTAAGACTAACATTTTAGGTCACTTCAGCAAATCGATAATGATCTAGTGTTTTAATATTCATTATATATTTTGTTGCCGGTTAAGACCTTCACAGAACGTGCAATACCACAAAGGAGCAACCAAAATGTATTTGTAGTATAACATTGAAAACGTCCTGTTGTATACATCTACATTACCTAAAGCACCACCGTCGATCTGGGGACCCATCGGAGTTCTTTCCAACTGTAACCATTTCTCCAGAGCGGAAGGCTTTTCTTATGAAGACTGGAAATGACCTCTCTATATCAAGTATTGTGGTGGCCCACTGAAGGAGAAAAGTAGCAATATGTTGAAGATGCTAGGATTTAGAGGGATAGTAATACTTCGTTTTATCTTTATTTTATTTTGTAAGCATTAAAAAAACATGAAGAATGATATAAGTCTTATATCTCAAACCTTTATGGTTTGAGAGATATTCACAGGCAGTTTCCCCTCTTGACCCTTTTACCTAGTGTAAGCCATCTCTTCTCAGATGTGGAATGCAGTCCATAGACCAGACAGATAACAGAAGCGGACAATCTTCTTCCTATGAGAACAATGAAAGCCCTGCCCCCCTTGACAAGTTTTCAGGTTTTTCCCTTATCTTAATTGAAGATGGTCCCTCTCTGCAATCTACCTGGGCACCTGTATAATCTTAAACCACACTGGAGATCTATTAGTTCAAAGCAAGACCTCCCTTCAGTTCAGTTTTCTTCCCCCTTTTTTATTTCCCTTATTTTCAATCCACATCTGTTTTTGTTGTTTCTCCCACACACCACTGTTACCTTCATACACAATATTTACCTGCAGTTTCCATAGCTGTTTGCTCTCCTTGGACACCTGGCCAACTGTCTCCCCCATCAAAGCAATCAACATGTTAAGTAGGAGAACGAAGGTGAGAATGATGTATGTCACAAGTAGGATGATGAAGACGGCTGGGTACTTGGCACTGTTTATCATTTCAAGGTCTCCCATCCCGATCGTCAACTTGAAGAGGTCTAGAAGGAACTTGCTGAAGGTGCTGCTGTCACGGCAGGATGGATACTCAGGCACAGTACAATTTGTGCCACCACTGTTATGGCAGATCTCCTGGGAGGGGCAAGGATTCAGCAAGGACACCAGAGCTAGGGGAATCAGTCAGATTAAGGTGATACCTATTAATGAGCCATCTTTATATTTCTTCATAAAGCATAGAGCTGTCAAACATCTGTGGTTTCAAAATCTGTGTACTAGCTAAGGAACTGTAATAGTTGGACAATATAAGGTTTTTCTTAAAATGCCTCCTTATTTACAACTACTTAAAAATACTAATGCTAAAATGCAACGTACAAAACAGCATTTTATAACAGTTTTCATTTTATAACAGGTTTCACGACTAGAATACAGAAAAACAGGCAGTTCGCTATTTTAATACCATCAAAGAATATCTTAGCGCTAAATGAAAAGATAAATAGAAATCAATTTATCTATTAATAGTGCACGAGTGACCAAATGTTGGGAATATATAAACTTGTAAAACATATTTATTGATTACAAAATGTAGTATAAATGGTAAAATCTAAAAATATAACATTGGTACCATAAGAACCCGTTACACTGAGTTGCGCCCCCCTACACATCCCCCAGCACACTGGATCAGATCAAAATTAGTTCTGCTCCACTATGCTGTTGGAAAAGTCACAAGAGATTAAAATGTAACAGCCCGAAAAATACATTAATTGATTGAATCTATGCACTTCAATACTCCTGTCCTCATGCAATACGCAAACCTGGGAAAAAAACTTGCTACCACCCCTGTGTTGCACTGTGGGCAAGAGAACTACTAAGGGTCTATGTGTGTGGATGCAGAAGCGCCAACACGCAGTGGTGGCGCTTCAGGGGCCCCAAAAAAGAACCAACACAGTGATGAATATAATATATGCCAAGCATGCTTAAACAACTACACCCACCATAATAACTTTAAAAAATTGACAATATATATAAAAATTGAAATAATAAATATTCCACAAACACCATTTAAATTAAACAGATACTAGTGAATGGTGCACGGTGTTGTCCATTTGATTGGGTATACCATACACAACAGGGAGCCGGTGGACCACTACAGCAGTGAGTCTCGCTGCTGCAATTTTCACATGAGTGGGCGGGGGGGGGGGGTTTGAAGCCCCCTGATACGCAGTATTCAGCTGATCTGCTTCCCCCCGGCAATCCAGAAACCACTTAGAATTTTTTATATAGATAGATTTTTTGCCTTTAATGCTAGAAAGTTGTCTAGTGCATTGCTTTGAAATGTGTTGAATATCTCTCTAGCATTAAAGGTGTTCATTTCCCTTCTGTGGTGCAGTTGGTTCGCTCTTTAGCTTGACGAAGAATGCCTCCTCTCCACAGTAAGACACTTGAAGGTGGCAGTAGGATTAACCCTTTAAGTGCCAGATGGGTACACAATGCATTGCAGAGCAATGTGTTGTACACCCGTCTGGCAGTCAAAGAGTTAAACTCTTGTCTGGATGAAAAGGCCCAGGATCTATACATTAATTCTATGTATACCTTTGCAGAAGGTTGTGAAAAGCAAAGTAAATAGTAAACAAAACAGTTGCCAGAATTATTACCTTATTAAATAGATTTCTACTTTCTTCCTCGTCTGACAGGCAGGACGGAGCGCGGACATCTTGCCATAGTGACGTCCACGCGCCTGCTCTGTCAGTCCCAGCCGGCTCTAGGAGGCGATGCTATGAGCCGTCTGGCTCCAGAAGGGACTGACAGCGCAGGCGTCACTATGGCAAGATGTCCGCCCTCCGTCCTGCCTGTCAGCCATGGAAGAAAGGATAAATCTATTGAATAAGGTAATAATTCTGGCGACTAGCGCTACTGAGGCTAGTCGCCAGATGGGGAGTTATTTAAGATAAACTTGTTATGTGGTGGTAATTCCGCTTTAAAAGGCCCATTTAAATCAATGGTAATTGTAATTTCTCCTTGATATGCAATTGATCTGCTCCATAATTGCACCTCCTTCCTTTTGTGCATAAGGGCTTCTGTGGTTTTGTGTGAGGAGTGAGCAATACTTTGCAATGAACAGAACACCTTTACGACACAAAGTATTGATATATAGCCCACAGCATTGGCACTTTTAATTTACCCCTTTGAGTGCCAAAATGCTGTTCAAAGAGTTAAAGTCTCCAAATACCACTACTGAAACCATAAGCACTGCAGCTGCTTAATTTACAATCCCAAAATACTGTGGGTGAAATCCAAACCACAAGAACACTGCTGTTTTTTAATTTGTAAACTCAAATCACTGCTCCTTTTTAATTTACAAATCCAGCACAGCACTCACTACTTCACAAGCCTATCATTCCACTTTTTATTTAAAGAAACATATATTGAGAACTTCTTGTGATCTCAAGTTGTAAATATGTTTAACCCTTTGAGTGCCAGAGAGGTATCCCAACACATTATTCTGCAATGCGTTTGATACCTCTTGCATGCAAAGGGTTAAAATAGCTTCCCTAAACATATCACCATGTCGCTGTGCTTCTGGTAAATATTAACCCTTTACATGCCAGAGGGGTACATAATGCATTGCAAAGCAATGCATTGCGTACCCCTCTGTCACTCAAAGGGTTAAGAAGTCACTATAGAAGTCTCTAGTATCCTACAAGTTAAGTGGAATAAAAGAAATGTGCACAATAGCTATTTATCATGTACTTTTGATGGAAAGATTAGCTCCAAAATGTTCCTGAACTGAGCAGGTTTTTTTTTTATGAATTAGCGAACATATGCTTTTTTTTTAGTGAATGCATTTCAAAAAGTGGGTGTGGCTAAATCAGCCACAATTTTGTAGAGGATTAGCAATTGCTCCAAATTCGGCAAGGCAGTTGGCACACATTTTCATATGTCTGGATAACTGGAGCACGTGCTATTCAGCATTAAGGAGTTAGTATGTTTTTTGCATCAGAAAGCGATCAATTGAAACTAGCACACGCATTTATGGCTTTCAAAAAGGAACATACTCCATTCATTCCTACCATATGTGCTTCATACAGAAGGCAAAAGATAAGAAATTTTGAAGCAGATAAACCATACCATTTACTTAAATGAGGCTTTTAACCCCGTAAGCTAGAGTGGTAAGCAATGTGCTGCAGCTCTCCCAAGTATTCAACTTGTTAAAGGTCCAATTTAAATTAATGGGAACTTTGGAAAGTCTGGTCACAGACCAATCCATCACTGAGGCGCAAGTTTCACCTCACCTCCCAACAGTGTAGGTTTTCAAGATTTCCTCACATGGATACAGGTGAATGAATCAGTGGTTCAGTCATTCTGAGGGATCTGCTTGAGATAATGACATTCACTTGTGTTTAATTGAGGAGATCCTGAAATTATACAGTGTTGAAGGCGCTTGAGGACAGGTTTGAGCAACCTAGATTTAACCCCTTAAGGACTGGCTGATCGTGGAACTGGCCGGCACTTACCATGGACCATTTTTTTTTTTTTTTTTTTTTTTTTTTTTAGAATCTGATTCAGGGCTCCCCGATCGGCGCGCAGGGAGTCCTGAATTCCACGAAGGTCCTGGCATATCATGGATCTTTATGGCTCTCCAACCCATGATGTGCCAGGACCGTCAAGGGTCCTTAAGGGGTTAAGAAATAGAATTTCACACTTCTGTCTGTAACAACCCTGTATTGAAGGAACCAATACTGGTGTACAAAGCAGTTCTGAAGCAAATTCTTTGCAATGCTTTGGACACCCGTCTGGCACTCAAAGGGTTAATTGTGGGCATTAACCTCTTGAATGACAGAGGTCTCCAAAGCATAATGAAGCTATGCATTGGAGACATATCTAGTATTCAAGGAGTTAATATTCCCATATAAATCAATGAACATTTGGGTAATGTTTATATCCCTACTTCCTTGGTGCAGTTGGTATGCTCCAGATCTGGACATTTTTATCTGTTATGCTGTTGGTTTGACCCAGAATAGCTCCACTGCTGTCTTTGTACATGCGACCTATGTGTGTTTAGCTTGCTGTGACTAGGACAGAGCCACATTATAACAGGCTTAGGACAGATGTGAGCTGGATCTACAGATAGGAGACAACTAGTACACAGATTGACCACTGTTGCTTCCACATACCTGAAGCTTAAGCGTATTTATGGGTGAATTTTACTAAAACCATTATAAATGTTTCTTTCCTTCCAACAACATAGTCATCTTGTGGATGTGAGCTTTTGTGTTCACTAAATATGCCAGTTTCATTAGTTCAAGTGCTTCTTAAAGAAGGTGAGCATGAGGCCCCCAGTCTATTGAAGGTAGCCCCAGGCAATAGAAAGCCCCTTCTGTGTGTTATATTGTATGAGCAGTTTTTAGCAGTGTGGGGAAAGACAATTTTTATGCAGTCCTTATTTCCGATTATACATTATATTATAGGTCCTACATACCTGAAGCATATCCAATCATAAAGAGGAGATACACCAGCAGAAAGCGGAACAAATCCTTAAACAGGATCTGAAACCAATAAGAAAGATAATCACATCAGACAGGATTTTACGTTCTTCACTCTGTTTCTGTTTAGTATACAACTGATTTAGCTCCCCACTTGTTACATGGAAATTCTGATCTATATTTAAAGCTACACTACACTAACATAGTGCCGCAAATGATTATTACATTAGTGCTATGCGCACGCTTATTGTTACTTTCAAGTATAATTGCTGCTTTAACAAAAAATATAACCTTTTATGCGGGCAGGCACTGGGGAACAGCGCAGGCATCTTGCAGAGCCGGCATCTCTGCGTCTGTGCTGTCCATTCCCTTCAACTCCACCACTGGCGAGTTGAATTCCTTTGTGCCGAAAAGCCCCGGAAGGGACTGACAGCACAGGGGCAGAAAGCGGCTACTGAAAGATCCCAGCCGGTGCCTGCCTGCATAGAAGGTTATATTTTTCGTTAAAACAGCAATTATACTTCAAAATAACAATAAGTGTGTGCATAATGTAATAGCCATTTGCAGTGATATGTTAGTGAAGTGAAAGTTCCGCTTTAAAATCACTTTAGAGTAACTTTTTTTTAAAGACAGGACCATTCTTAAAGCATATAATCACTTTTAAAAACTGACATTAGCATGGTTTTGTTGGAAAACAGTCTGAATATATAGAAAATTCTCACATGTGACCATGGCATTTATGCTTTCATTTGAATATCTGATTTTATGGTCTGATTGTTTTAACTTTAATATGGCCATACAGACTTGTAAGAGCATTTGTTTAAAATAATCATTTATGGCATTAAAGGGATAGTAATGTTTCACAATAAAAGCATCTCCAGTTAATCTTCATAGTATTTGGGCCATGGAGAGTGTTATTTCCGTACTTTCAGAGTTGTAGTTCAAGAGTAATTGAATGATAAAATATCCCCCTCCCACCCATTTTACTGATGTAACACTGCTCACCTCAGAGCAGCAAGACTGTCTTGGATGGATTACAGAGAGGGACAATCTTCCGTGAGCTTAAGGAAAAACCTGAAAATCCTGTCAAGGGGGGTAGTGTTTTCATTTTTCTCATAGTAAGAAGATTGTCCCTTGCTGTGAGCTGTCTGGTCAAGAGACCAGATTCCACATCTGAGGGGAGATGACTTACACTAGGTAAAAGGGGCAGGAGGGGGATACCTTATCATTCAATTACTCTTGAACTACAGTTCAGATGGTATTGAAACAACACTGTCTATGGCTCAAATACTGTGAAGATTAATTGAAGCTGCTGTTTTTGTGAAACATTGCTATCCCTTTAAGTGTTATGAAAATTGGCATTATGTCTTTGAGAAAAGCAGAATGCGTTGCATAACCCTCTGGCACTCGAAGGGATAAGAACAAAATTAATATTTTAACAGTGTCTTAAGACAATGTTTCTTACAGCTCAAATAAATATATTGGCAACCTCCCTGGAATTCAAAGGGTTACTAAAACACATTTAAATTATATTGAATTTTTATTTGTTCCTTTGGTACTGTTTGTCTGCCCTAGAACTGCTCCACATTTCTACTTATACGACTGACAAAATATATTTCAGACCTCAACTGTTAAGAGTCCTTAACCCACAGTGATTTTCCCCAAGTCCAAAAATTAATATACCGGTAAATCTATTGTCTAATTCACAATTTAAGATTGTAATCCATATGAGCTTTCCCTTTTTTTCTCCTTTTTCTTTTTAAATATGGTGCAAAATAAGCACATCTTGTGTGTACCAAGAATAATAATATACACTTAGGGACATATATATTTATTTTTTTTTTTAATAAATGTTGGCACTGAAAGGGCAATTTTCAACCATTGTGTTGTTAAGAGGCTCATTCATTATGTACTTCATTGGCACTGAAAGGGCAATTTTTGACCATTGTGTTGTTAAGAGGCTCATTCATGATGTACTTCTTTGAGCTTTAATGATCCATTTGAAACAGCAAGTCTGCCCAAAGTCTAATTTATTATTTAAGGGGGATCAATCACCCCTTTACAACTTTGTGTAAATAGTTTTCTTATATAGCGAATATGCTTTAAAGTTTGTTAATTTTTTTTTTTTTTTAAATCGCTTTGCAAAAATTAGAAGAATAAATACAGCTCCACGCCTACTCCCAGGCAGGCTGTGGTTACTTGATCCTTGCCGCAGCCTGCCACTCAGCCGGAGGCTGGCTGTAAGCTGGAGTTCTCTCATTGGCCAGAAATCGATCAGAATGCTCCAGCTTACAGACAGAGAGCCTCCGTCATCGTAGGAGGCTGGGTACTGGAAAGGGAGAAGAGGCAGTGCGGCAAACTTCGGCAAGAGCAGTCTATGCGGAAGTAGGTGCGGGGCCGTATTTATTCTTCTAATTTCTGCAAAAAAGTTTTTTTTTTAAAAAATTAATAAACATTAAAGCATATTCGCTATATAAGAAAACAATTTACACAAAGTTGTAAAGGGGTGATAGATCCTCTTTAGGTCAGATTCATGGGTGAATTTTACTAAAACTGTTCTGCAGGTTTCTGTCCTTCCACCAAGTCTCATGTGGGGGAGAGCTCTTATGTACATTAGATACGCCAGTTGTTGCTTCAAAAAGCAGGGGTAGTCCATTGTCAGGCCTGCAACTGCCTGAGACTACAACTCCCATTATCCAGAAACAGCAACTGGAAAAACCTGAGGTCCCTAGTCTACGCCAGGCATGCCCAAGAGTTAAAATACCCATCCAGTGTATTATATTGTATGAGCAGTTTTTCAGCTGGGTGGAGGAGACAATTCTTATGGAGTCCTTATTTTTCAGTTATGCAGTATAGCAGAGCTGTCCAAGCTGAGTCCTCGAGGGCCACCAACAGACCAGTAGTTAAGGATGTTCCTGATTAATCACAGGTGAGTTAATCAGTGGCTCATTCATTTGACTGACTCTCCTGTGCTTAATCGGGGGAATACTTACATCCTGGTCTGTTGGTGGCCCTTGAGGACTGAACTTGGACAGCCCTGCATAAAGCCTCATTTCTTCTCCAGCTTGCTGAAAAACCTGTATAACCTAGATTCTATCAAAATCTGCAACCTTAACTGTTAGAACATGCTCCTTATATACTAGCAAGTTATATTTTATTATTAGTGTTATTTTAATCAGTTGTAAATAATGTATTTTAAGAATCATAAAACCTTATAATGTACTAACTTTATAAAGAACCACTAAGTATAGATCTTTAGAAACCACAGATATTTTGAAGTCTTTACTTTATGAAGAACTATTAAGTTGGTCCATTAATATGCATCAGCAGCTAGAACCAACTTTTGTCTTCAGAACAACTATAGCTATAAACATTTTATTTACAAGAATTGTGATAGAATTTATGATTTTGCTGCCACCGTCTGGTCATTTGGAAGATCAACTGCAGCTCATTCCCATTTATGATGAACAATTTCATTTCTCTATCATATATAGAACTAGCAATGTGATGGTTGAAAAGCATGTGTATACCATAGTGTACATAGGGTATCTGTGGCTACCAGTGGGCAAGGGAATAAAGAGCGAGGCTCAGGCTGTGTCCATAGGGATTTGTGGCTACCAGCTGCCCCCCAGCCTTGTTCCCTTGCCCACTGGAAGTCATAGAACCCCATGTACACTGCCTGGCCCCCAAACTTGTTCCTTTGGCCATTGATAGCCAGAGATCCCCATTTACACTGTCTGACCCCCCCAATCCTTGTTCTCTTGCCTACTGATCCCTATGGACACTGCCTGGCCAAGGGAACAAAGCTGGGGGTGTCAGTCAGTGTATGTGGTGATGTTCGATATGCTTCCCCACAATCCTTATGTTTGTCATGCCTCTCCACAATCCTTATGTTTGACATTCTGGCACACATTTTACAATATGCACGATCACTCCCCATTTTTTAAAATTTCATAAATCCTGATGTCCCTATGGTACTGATCACCTTTGCAATAGGATAGGGCGATCAATGCAGCCACTAGTAAGGAGATCACCACCTTCCTCTACTTCCTCCCAAACAAACATCTGCACATAGTGTAGGATTAAGAGATCCTGCACTATGTGCATTTTTTTAATATACAAACAATCGTATATATTGTAAAATGTGTGGCAGCATATGGAAAGCATTGAGTGACAGAAAAGCAAACAGAGAAGAACGCAGTGAAGAGGGGGAAGTCCACATTTTTGTGATCTTAACCCTCTGAGTGTTATAAGGTATATCTATTTCATAGGTTGAATTGGCACTAGAAAAAAGCATTTCCCTATGTGAATGAACTTATGTCTAAAAAGACCCTGAGGCTTTTCTCTATGGGTTATTTTATTCAGAGTACTATGTACTGTGGGTTAAAGGGATAGTAACACTTAAAATGTAAAACAATATATGTTGTAGGATTTATCCCCCTGAGTAAAACAAGTGTATTCACACTGCTGAGAGAGATTTTATTAAAAAATTATAACAGCTCAAACTTGAATTTTTGTAAGTGCAATATCACAGTGGCCTGAAAATTTACAGTGGCACTGTTGCTACACCATCCTATGGACTGTTCTCGTCTGTAGATCATAAATCTCCATAGGATGGTGTAGCAACAGCGCCACTGAACATTTTCAGGCCACTGTGATATTGCACCTAAAAAAATTCAAGTTTGAGCTGTTATAATTTTTTAATAAAATATCTCTCAGCAGCGGGATTACCCTTGTTTTATTCAGGGACAAACCCTACAACATATATTTTTTTATATCTTACGTATTACTATCCTTTTAAGTGTGAATTAAATTTAATGGGGAGAAAAAAAATCTGTATATATTTCAGAGGACTCCCATTAGGTTATCCCCCCCATTAACCCATAAAACTATGGAAAGAAGGATACCACAAAAGTTTTCCAGACTGTATTTCGAGAGACCTTCATTTTATATCAAAATCAATAATACAGGAAAAGAGTTTGAAATATGTGAACATTTAGGGCCCTTTACACAGGTGAGACAATGCAGTTATGATTTGTTGGTTATGTCACCCATGGTGAAGAGTAAACTGCTAGGCTTTGGTGAGCTTCAAATGGGTGACCATCACCCCCCATTAATACAAAGTCCAGGAAGCTGCAAATTAATGGGTGCACATAGAAAAGTAGTAAAGATTAAGTAGGTCTGCCAGTAGACCATTCACACGACTGGAGGCTGCCATACTGAAAGCAATGCAAAGCAATGTGATGGAGACCTCTAGTATTCAGGGGGTTAAAACCCCAATTACATCAGTGGGATGTTTGGGAATTTGTATTCATCCCTATGGTGCAGTTGGTTTGCTCCAGAATTACTTATATTTATTTTACTGAATACAGTCTCTAAAGGATACTCATGTGTAAAATAATTGCTTTGTATATTATTTATTATGCAAACAATTTAGCCAAGAGAGCAGGCATGCCAGACAGTTTGCTTTCTTGTGTGCATACTGAAGTGCTGACCAAGCCTTTTTGCCCTAAGCACTCAAACAACCCTTTACCTATTCTTTTTTTAAATACAACATGTCTGTCACTTATTAACCTAAACCTTTGCGTGCCAGAGAGTTATCCAACGCATTGCAATGCAATGCACTGGATACCTCTCTGGCACTCAAAGTGTTAAACAAAATATAGATTGTATCAGAACTAATCTTGCATGATAAATGCCCAAATTGAAAACCTCCAATTAAATTAATGGAATTTGCGGGAATTTTTATTTGCCCCCTGTGGTGAAGTTAGTTGCTACTCTAAGTCCCCCAAAAATGGTCCAGTGTATCCACAACTTGGGCCTAAGTAAATTTTATAGCTTGGTGCTCTTTGGTGATCTGGGCCCGGTCTATGTTTTTTCCTATCGGATTAATGTTTCTGACCTTCTGAAGCATAATACTGTATGTTCCAGTGAGCTTCAAGCCTCTGGTGAAGTATAGGGCATTCATCCAACCCAGGACCAACGCAAACACCATGACAGCCAGATAAGCCTCAACGCCAGCCAGGTACAGCGCAGCCGTGATAATGACCAGTACCGAATAGATGAAGCTGGGGACAAGACATTGAGATACAGACATTGGTTTATTCTTTGGCACAAAAGAAATGGGGGGGGGGGTAATACTGGGGCAAACCAACTGCCTCATACGATACCAAATAAACATTCCAGTTCCAAAGAGTTGGGAGCCCTCTCTAGAATTCAAGGGATTGAAAGTTCCATTTAAATCAGTACGAATCTGGGGAATTAGTATTTGTCCCCTATGGTACAGTTGGTTTGTCAGAGAATTATTCCACATTGTGTGCATAAAACAGCTTGTAAGAAAAGCAAACTGAATGCTCAATTTAGCATAACTCACAGGCCCCTTAATTTAGCATAACTCACAGGCCTTCTAATATAACTGACAGGACCTTCAGGCACAGAGAACAGCTATTAGTCCAGGCTACTGACAAGGATACAATGAGCATGCCACTACATTTAGGAAAGTTCTATTCAGTCACAGTTCATAGAAAGGGCAGCACGGGTGGAACCTGAAGATTTATTAACTGTGACCACCCCCTTTCCTTCCTGTAATTGCATGCATGACACTTACTACAGCAACTGGAAGGATCCGTCTATAAACAAAGAATTCACTCCAGGACACTTCTTCATAAACAGGTCTTTAATCTACATAAAACACAGTAGAATAATCAGTGAGTTAGATCACTTTATTTTTTGTGGGAGAGGCCTGTATGGCAGAACTCTTGAACCAAAATTTGCCTTCTTGAGAAGATAACTCCTTGGAGGCTTGAGAGTCCTCTAATACAATGCATTAAATGCAAAGCCATGTTTTATTATGAAAAACACACTTCCTGTTGTGGAAAAGACAAAGGTACTTGCACTGTTGGGACACGTTGCATATGAATCTTATTACAGTTCAACCAGAATACAAAATGCATTATACTTTTGCTGTTTTTGGAGAACTTGCCTCCAGAAAATGTACTCCATAGAAAAAACAGCAACACTACCAACCTAGCAGAGACTTCTCACAAAATTATTTTATTACAAAATATAATCAACCACACAGCAAAAAGTTGAGGGAATCACATAGTAATGGAAGAACCCTTGTTTTATTGACCAGGGCAGCACTAAAATATATGTATTTTTAAATGAAACATTTTTACAATTTTAACTGACTCAAGAAACATCAGATAATCAAATAATTAACAAGTGAAAATGTAAACAATAAAAGTGCCATTGTGGAAAATAGGGTTATTAGAAAATGAACAGGTTATGAATCTGCTGCATGTCACAATAAGAATTACAGTAAAATGGAATAATCTTCTGTTTACCCATTTGAAATTGTTTGGATTTCAAAATGGTTGATCCAGTGGCCTATCACCTCTTATCACTTAGAAAGGTTAGAAAATTCCATTTTGGTAGAAAGAAAGTGTACTACTTCCATAGAACAAACACAAGTCTATAGAATAAATGTAGGCAACTTAGAGACAACTTACATTGGTGAAAAAAAATAATATTCCAGTCAGCAGGGTTATCGACTCTCCCGCCAATCGCATGTAGTCCATTGTTGTCGTGTAAGGGTGTGGGGGCTAGAGAACAAGATATTATGGTTTCAATTAAAATTCACGCAGCATCAGCAAGTAGTGGAATTCAATTACAGTACAGATGTTTATACAGTAGGATAAGATGGTCAAAACGGAGTATATCAGTAGCTCACAATAAAGCAGTTCTGTTTACGCTAATAGTAATATATTATAGAAAAAAATGATATATAGTTAGGATTTTCCTTTCGATTAAAACAAAAAATAGCCACACTGCTGTGAGACATTTTATTCAAATGATATAACACTAAAATGAAAACACAAACCCCAGAAAACATTTGCAACAATGCCACCTAGTGGTGACATTTCAGAAACTGAATTAGGATTAAAAAAGAAATGAAACAAGTTTAACCCTTTAACGACCGGGGAATCCGGACGCGACTGAATGACAACTGAGCATTTTTTTTTTATTGCTCCGTTGCATTCCGGACTCCCCGAACGGCGCGCAACCGCGGGGGGAGCCCGGAATTCGATGACGGTCATAGTACGTCATCGGTCGTTCAGTCAAATCGACCCTTGACGTACTATGACCGTCAAGTGTCGTTAAGGGGTTAAACTGAATGAAATTGAAATGCCATTGTTTTATTAAAAAGGGAAAGCACTACAATATGTATGTTTGCTTGTTTTTTTTAGTAGTAAAACAAAACAAATATTTTGGGGCAGCTGTATCACTATTTTTTTTTTTTTTGTAATATCAGATAACAAGTTAATTTTAAATCAAGAATGACAATATTTTGTCACTCATTTAGATCCAGGAAAAAAGGTGGTACCATGTGAGCCAGTAGAGTAGATGGGATTCAGTATATTTTGTAATAAAAAAATTCACAAGAGTGATATAAAGGTAATACCATTTAATGGCTAACTGAGGACATATAAACTATAAGCTTTCAGGACACTAAGGTTCCTTCTCCAGGCATAGGTTAACAAATAAAGGTCCTTAGTGTCCTGAAAGCTTGCACTTTCTATGTTCCCAGGGAGCCATTAAAAGGTATCACCTTTATATTACTCATGAGTTTTTGGTTAGAAAAGTGCACTGAATCGTATCTGCTCATTTAGATGTAATTGACACCCCACATAATTTTTGATATCACTCAGATGTCTGCTATGTTCATTTTGTATTCTTGTATTCCTGATCCCAAAGAGTACTACATTCCCAGCTGTAGAACGAAGGTCTGAACTCACTGTGCCTTCCATAGGTCTGTAGTATGCAATCAAAGTGAAGATTATCATGGAAATAAGATAGGAGATAACACTAATGTAGAAAGAGACAGCACCAAACTTCCGCCACTTGTCCCTCAATAGCTCATTGATAGGCTCCACTGCCAACATTTCATGGCGATTCTGTGAAGTAAGAAAAATAAACTTATTCTTTTTTATGTTGAATCCATTAGATAGAAAACAACATCATTTGAATTGGGCATAAGCTCCGGAAAGGGGTTGGTCACCAGGGTCAGCTCACCATCAGCTTGATGACTAACTCTGAGCCAATGTCCTTGCTAAAACCGACATGGGCTGCCTGCTGACCTCTACCTTTCATTGGACTACAATTCCATTCATTCTCAGCTGGCCAATGGCTGTCTTAGGAAAATGGGAACTGAAGTCCAAAAGCAGCTGGAGAGCTGCAGATTTAAGCTACTGTGTTATAATAGACTCATTTTTCTATAATCTATATAAGTCTTGCAGTTCACAGTGATCTGTAAAGACTAGGTGAAGTAAACATAACAGAGGCATTCATGGGAGATTTAATTCCTCTGCATTCCACGCAACAGAACCCTATGTTAGTGAATCCACTATCAATGGGATTAAATATATTCAAACTATACTAGATACTATCTCTCATTACCAGCAACATAAACAGTGATCCATATGTCAACTCATACATTAGAAAATAAATTTATGATTCACTTTAAAGGATACAGAATTAAATAATTGTAATAAATACTAGCACCAGATAGTAGATCCAGGAAAATTATACTTAAATCTAAATAATTCCGTTTCATTTTCAGGTGTTCTCTTTTAAGACACATAAATGATCAGAATTTGGAGAGTAGCTTGTTCGAGTGCTCTTCCTGCTCTCACCTCAACCTTACTGTTGTACACTAAGATTTCCAGAACAGAGACCTCCTCCCCACAGGTGTCCAATGAAGACAAGTCATACAGAGAGGAATATACAGGGCCATAAGCCCAGTCCCGGAATTTCCGTGATAGGTGGCGAGCTTCTTCATCCTTTATTTCAAGTCGGATAATATGCTGGAATATCTAAGGAAAGAGCATTCAGAGTAATTAGCCATAGCGTGGCAGTCATTTTCAAGGATCAAAATTGTTTGTATTTTCAATCAAATTAGTCCAATATTTATCTCATACTGACATAAATTACTTTTAATGAATACTATATAACAGTGTTTCTCAACCCGTGCCCTCAGTAGCTATTAACAGGCCAGGATTTGTGAATTTCCTTTTAAGAGCACAGGTGAGTTAATCAATATGACTGAGCCTCTGATCAACACACTTGTGTTCTAGCAGGGAAATTCCTAAGTCCTGGCCTGTTAGTGGCCACTGAGGGCATGCGTTGAGAACCTTTGCTATATAATACATATAAATGTATTCATGGGCTTTTCCTGATGTGTAAAACAAGGATACCACTCCTCTGGGGGAGGCATCAGTGAAACAAACATTACTACGATACAAATTAAACCGCAACTACATTTTGGTGGGAAAATTAATGGTAAACCAAATGAAGGATCCTCTCGCAGTAGGAGTCGCCTTGTTTTTCTCAACAGGGAAAAAAAGTCTACAGTATAGATGTTGTTTTGATTTTTCCCATATTAAAATATGACTATCCTTTTAATCCTTTGAGTGCCAGAGGGCTATCCAAAGCACTGCAAAGCAAATAACTGGATACAGCTCTGGCACCCAAAGGGTTAAGAAGCAAGCCATATATGTTCAGTTTTATAATTAGGCTATCTCTGTTTCTGAATTCTTTATTCTCTTAGATGCTAAAGGGTTAAAGTACTAGCCTCTACCATAGTGGCTAAGCCATTTCATAAATCCCTTTTTCTATAAAATAGTATTCCATTTATTTTAAAATATAGCAGCTTATTTATTTTTTAAAATGCAGGCTCCCCAACACCGCACAATTGTACCTATTTGCAAGAAGATCTTCAGAAAAAATAAAGAATAGAACAAACAAGAATCTTGGGTTTGTGACATGACAACTGCTGAATCTGATCAGATCTCTTAAGGCAGATATGAAAATGAGCTGCCATGTTGTTTATCCCATCAAACTCAGCCTTACATAACAAAACTTCTCATCCTTTTCCAGGGAGCTTATTTATCAAGACTAGAGAGACTGATAAATATGCTTCAAAGAAAAACATTGCATTATCTGAAGGATAATTTCCTGTTTGCTGCAACTCTAACATGCCGATTCACAATGATAAGTCTTCCTTAGACTAGCAAACCCATACTCATGATGTAATTCTACACATGTCCACAAGAGAGCAACATGCTAATTGTAATGTATAAATAGGACTTTGTATTTATTTTTCTCCCCTTGACAGCTAAGAGAGATCTCTACCATCCAAGGGATTAATAATCGGATTAAGTAGATTTTGCATATTATTTCTTACTGTTGACATTCAATGTTAACAGGCGAAAACAGCCATGTTTAATAACCCTTTGAGTGCCAGAGGGGTACGCAACACATTGCAAAGCAATCCGTTGCGTACCCCTCTGGCACTCAAAGGGTTAAAATTAGTCCCTTCTTCTACCACCACATACTGTGAAAATGTCACGGATGTTATAGCGCTCATCAAAATAGCACATTTAATAAGTTGTGGGAGTCAAAACACCACAATAAAAATGTTGCAGGATCTTGACGTGTGCTATAACATTGGCAACATTTTCACAGTAAGCAGTCTTGTAGATACACCCATACATTTGGCATTTTGGGTTAATCCTTCTGGTTTCAGGGGCATCCAACACATTGCTAAGTGTGCTCACGGCTATAGCCCTTCAAGAACAGGTGAATGGATAAAGATTGACATACTGGCAGACTCTAGTCTTTCCACCAAGTAGTTCCAAAGAAGAGTCTAACCAGCCATTAACTGCCTAAAATCCATCCCATATTTGGTGCCATTGTGGGTTGTATCTACGGTGCAAGTCCCTTTGCTTAGTATCAAAAAGAGCACTAGTGTACTGATAAAGCACTTCATCCTTCTTCCACAACTGAGAGGTCCAAGTAACCAAAAAATGTGCAAGACACTTCCCCCCCCCCCCAGGAAGCCTGTACCTTGTAAAATCTCTGAAGATGTGCTTTACACAATGCAGTGATACCTATGGTGACATTTTGAATGGCATCATTTTAAAGCACCATTTTGATGACCACTATGTTTTGAATGCTCAGTTTTAACTGTCACCATTTAGGCAACACTATTCCAATAGGACACCAATAAATCAAACAGAGAGCTATGTGAAACCCCAGTTTTTGTTCTTTTTTTTTTACGGTTATTTTATAAAGATAATCTGTATTTTAACAAACGTTTCACCTTTTACTTGTTTTTTTTCCAAGGTATTTGTTTGATAAAGAAAGTAAGAAATGCAGTGCAATTTGGAGTATGTATAACAATTTTGAAGCATAAGACACCACTTTGAGATTCTTCAGATAAGACTTTGGTGCCAACAACAGAAAATAACAATCAATTTGCACATATGATCAGTATTAAAGCTATGCGGTACACACAATGGTTCCAGTATTGTAGCTGGGTTACATATACATAATACAAATGAGAATGTCACAACTTAAAATACCCTTCAATTTAAATCTATTTCTTTTATACAGATTTTACCCCTGATTTCCATCCACTTTGTATGTTTTGTAGTTTATAAAATTAAAACTGAAAAAATTCAAGGATTATTTTAAAGTAACACTTTGAGGACCAGAGGTGTGTGCAACATATTGCTTTGCAGTGAGTTGCACACCCCTCTGGTTCTCAAGAGGTTAAAATAATAATAAAGCATAGAAATGGGTATCTTAGTGTGGGTCCACAGGTAAAAAGCACATGTAAGAAGCACACATATCTAAATACATCTTTTATTATCATTTATTTATAAAGTAGCAGCAAGGGCTGGACAACAAGACAAACTGTTCAACTGTGAGACGATGCAGGCTTGCTCCACATTTGCCTGTATGGATATTCCTAAAAGAGACAGCTTAATAGAGCTTTCAATCCATAGGGAGTGAAGGGGGTGACAGATAAGGTCTAAAGGAATTATGTTAAAAAAAAATCTGAGTACAGGAACAGCACAAACCCCTGATTGCTACCATGTTTAACCACGGTACTGTGAATTGCCAGGGGCACGGATATCTAGGGTTGCCACCCAGCCGGTATTTTACCGGCAGGCCGGTAAAAAATTGGCTTCTGTCCAATGTTAAGTCTATGGAGGGAATGCCATAGCTGGTATTTTTTTGAAGAAAAGGTGGCAACCCTACGGATATCCAATGTTTATGGGTCAGAAACCAGAATCTTTCAACTGGTATAGGGGGCCACTGGGCTTCACAAGTGAGGTCTGTAACATTTGATGTGTCTATTTTGGAAATGTAGATGCCATAGGCAACAACTGCTTAGTCTCCATCACTGCCTACAAAATGATGTATGTAGGATGATGAGAACTGTAGTACAAAAACAGCTGGAGGACTACATGTTGCTCACCCCGTGCTCTAGATTCAATAGCTTGGCTGATCATATAGGGAAGGGGTAGTCTGCTGGGGACTACAACTGCCATCCCCAACTAGTAAAAGTGATGATGGCAGTTTACTGTCCACCTGCTGGAGGTCCAAAAATGTATTACTGCTGATACAGGGTAAAGAGGAGGATGGGGTAATGTAAATTTGCTACCAAATTTTGCAAGGGTAATTTCTGACCGTTTGAGGTGGAGGGATTACACAGCCCACTTTTGGGGTCACATGTGAAAAGTCAAATTCTAAGACAAACAAACTGCACCATAGGGAACAAAGAAATACTGCCCCTGAATTAAATGTGGCTTTTCAACTTCTGAATTTTTGTAGAAATCCCCTCTGTAGTGAGAAGCAGTGCATTTGAGATCTTTATAGAATTCAAGGGGTTAAGAGCCCAATTTGAATCAGCTCAATTTTGGGAAATTTTATTTGTTCCCAGAGGTGCAATTTGCCTCAGAATCACTCTAATTTTGACTTGTACATTTGGTCCTTGTCGGTCCTTTGATTCTGTTGTTACAATGCCCTAGAAAGACATGCAGGGAGGCACTCACCCCTATTTTGCCCAGTTTGGCAGCCATCATTAGTGGTGACATGCTGTCATTGTTGAGGATGGCCTCCAGGCTGCACTCAGGATACAGTCTGGCACACTTTATGACAAGAAGATCATACATCTTGGTAACAAACTTAGTGTTCTCTCGTGTGTTGTCTGCAATGGCGACCAGAGCATGCAGGACTGTGTTACCCCGTGAGTCCTGGCGACGCAAATCTGCCTTCTTGTGAGCATTCTCCGTCAGATAGTGCACAATGTCAGGCTGATTGGTGCAAGCCGCCAAAGACAGTGGGAGTTCACCTAGAAAAGCAAGTGGGTATCTTAGTGTGGGTTCACATGGAAGAAGCACACATAACTAAACACATCTTTTATTATAATTTATAAAATGGCAACAAGGGCTGAACAAGATGACAAACATACTGCGAGACAGTGCAGGCTTGTCCCACATTTGCCTGTATTGATATTCCTGGTCAACAGAGCTTACAATCCATAGGAACTGAAGGGGGATGATAGAAGAGGTCTAAGGGAATTATGTTACTAACAGCACAAACACTGATTGCCTTCTAAGTACCACAGTACTAACCATCCAACATGACATGAGCGTTCATTAATATTTTATTGCCATTTGTTAAATAAAAGTATATTGCTATAGTGCCCTTGTTTATTTGCATCTCAGTAGTGTGCATCTGGGGAACTTTCATTTCTCTATGATGGTGCAGCTGGATTTCCCCAGAATGACCACTTTTATTTTGAGCATAAAGTCCCAAGTGACTGGTGTTGCTATGTGATCCATGCAACGAGGAAAAGAGATAGCTTATGTAGAATTCTGTAAGGGCCAGCTATTCAGATGATAGCCTCATGGAGGCTGTGTGAAAGAAAGAGGAGGAAACAAGCACATTGGGGGTGCAGAAGGGACAAGCAATACACCTTGTCTCAATTTTAAACACAATACAGTATATATATTTGCCTGCTCAACAAGAGTTTGCAGTGTTACATAAATAATATATCTCCAGTTAATCCATAAATCCTTCCCACGCTCCTTCATTTGCTGCTGATACACATTTACAGACATAGAATACATGTGGGATTTTACCTCTCACTTTCCAGGAAGACACCAAAAGGGCCAGTAAGAGCTGCAGCTTCTGATTGCAAGTCAATACACATATACACTGGAAAAACAATGAAATACAACCAGACCCAGGCTTAAACAGTTGAGTGCCAGAGAGGTACACAACACATTGCAAACCAATGTGCTGTGTACCCCTGTGGCACTCAAAGGGTTCTGGTTCGCATGTGTGTCCCTCAAGCAAACCAAAGGGCAGAACATTATTGTTAAAAAAAAATCTAAATAGTTTTTAAATAAGGTATGTGTTTGATGTATTCATGTAGGGGTGACTAAGTTTGGTCATGAAGAGCTACCAACAGTCCACGACTTAAACCTTTGAGTGCCAGAGGCGTTGGATACCCTTCTGGCACTCAGAGGGTTAAGGATTTCCCTGTGAAATCCCTGTGAGTCATTCAAAATGAATGAGGTCCACTGACTAACTTACCTGTGCTTAATCAGGGAAATCCTTACATCCTGTCCTGTTGGTGGCACTTGAGGACTGAATTTGGACAGCCCTGCATTAGAGGGAAATCATCTCTTTCTTCTGTACCAGAGAACTGACTGTATGCCAGGTAGGAAAAGCAACTGATGGCTGCATGAGGCCCCAGTGCCGCCCGTTGGCCATCTCTGTATGTATTATTATATACATACATACATACATACATACACACACACACACACTTGATTGCTATATATATATATATATATATATACATACATACACACACACACACACTTGATTGCAATGGAGTTCATTTTCATAACATGTAACAAAAACATGATATATTCAAGTATGATACATGTTACATACAAAGATACAGAAGTGCACGTACAACAGGTCGATGTAGAAAATGTGATTAGTAGTCTAACTCTGGACGCTAGTGGTCTCTCCACATTGCTTCACAATGCGCTGGAGACATCTATAGTATAGAAGGGGTTCATTTTCAATCTGAGAATGAACTGGAACAATTCTGGAGAAGAACAGCTATATAGTAGGAGACAAATAAAAATCCCCATTGATTTAAATGGGGTTTAAATGCTAGAGTGGTCTCAAGGTGAATGTTTATTCTCCCTCTGGTGGAGTTGGTTTGCTCCAGAATTGATCCAGTCCTAATTGTGCAGGGGAACTGCCAGGAATGAGCATTAGGATGGACTGTGCTTGTATTTACATTTGCACCAGTGAAGGTTTTAAGATGAGACATCTGGATGTATATAAAACTATGGAGATTATCCCCCCTCTCCCATTGTTTTGCAAAGTTAGTCCTTGGGGTACACCAACAGGTTAGGTATTCAAGATCACCATGCTCGATCACAGGTGGGTAGTCATTAGATAAGTAATTGAGATTCATCTACCTTTTAAGTAGTAATATCCAGAAAACCTAACCTACTGTCCCACAGGAATTGGTGTTGAAAATCACTGCTCTATAAAATGAGGCTGCTGTACTAAGAAAAGTGGTGCAATACTAGGGCAAATCAAATGTGACACATACAAGCCCCTATTGTGTCACTAGTTTGTTTAAGTATATGGGCCTCAGTTAACACCTCACTCACACGTACACACTGCAGTAATACATATTACTTAGGCCTGTCCTAATTAATTCATCACAGTCCCATCCACTCCCCAGTTTGGTGTACATATCACTGGTTTCCCAGAGCTCAGGTGTCCCTGAGCTGGTAACCAGGTGACCCTCCCATTAGACGCACTAGCCCTAGGGAACAGGACACAGGTGTCTAAAATGACAGCTCAGGGTGATGTGTGAGTCATTAAGACAGGCTGTTTGAATATAAACAAACTGAAGAGATGAAGACTGGTGTATTACCCAAGTGTTCCCACATTGGTTATATTTGGTGACCATTTTTAATGGATGATAGGGACATTTTAAGAGCTTCTAAGGCTCCAAACAAAACTGCTGAAAAGGGTCCCACACATAGAATTGTTTTGGTATTGTTTTAACTCAGCAGACCCTAGAGATGTCTCTAATGTATTTTTTTGCCAATATGTTGGTGATTTATCTAATATCCAAGGCATTAATTGGGTAGGCCTTAGGCCCTTCAGCACTTGAGAACCAGACAGGTGTGCAACACATTGCAAGGCAATAAGCTGCACAACCCTCTGGTCCACAAGTAGGGTTGCCGCCCAGCCGGTATTTTACCGGCAGGCCGGTAAAAAATTGGCTTCTGTCCAATGTTAAGTCTATGGAGGGAATGCCAAGGCCGGTATTTTTTTGAGGAAAAGGTGGCAACCCTATCCACAAGCAGTTAAAATTGATAGGTAATAATACACAATATGTTGTTCACCAAGGACAATCAACCATATGCTCATACAATTAAACTAGTTCCTTGTAGAAAAACAGGAATGACTGGAAACCCAGATTGAGGCCCCCCTGTAGCCATGGACCACAAGCATTAAAATGCCCCTGATGGATGAACATACAGTGCAGTCCATAAGTATTTGGACAGTGACAAAAGTGTTTTTTTAGATCTTTACTCCAGCACATTGGATTTCAGTGGTTAAGATGATAAAGTGCAGACTGCCAAATTTAATTTGAGGGTAATTACAACAATTAACTGTGAACGGTCATCCTAGTTTATACTTTGTTGCATATCCTGTGCATTCAATGAGTGCCTGAAGTCTGTGATCCACTGACATCACTATACACTGGACATCTTCCCTGGTGACACTCTGCCAGGCCTGTACTGTAAGTAATCTTCAGCTCCAGTTGTTTTGGGGCATTTTTCCCTTTAGTAAGTGAAATGCATGCTCAATTGGATTCAGAGTATGTGACTGAATTGTCCAGTCAAGAACATTATATCCAATTTTTGGCCCTGGAAAACTCAGTGGTTGCTTTAGCAGTATGTTTGGAGTCATTGTTTTGCTGCAAGATGAAGTGCCTTCCAATGAGTTTAGAGGTACTTAATTAGATCTGAGAAGATGAGATGTTATCATACTCCTCAGAATTCATTCTGCTGCTGACAGAAGTCACATCATTATTAACCCTTAACGACGCATGACATACATGTACGTCATGAGGTTGCGGTGCCTAAAGGACCAAGGATGTACATGTATGTCATGGAATTCCAGGCTCCCCGCGCGGCTGCACGCCATTCGGAGAGTCCGGAATCGAATGTTTTTTTTTGTTTTTTTAAATGCTCCGTGGTCCTTAAGAGACCGCACCGTGCGTGCACGGCCGGCCCTTAAGGGGTAAGAGAGTTACAATGGCAGTCATGCATGTCCAAGTCATTACACTACCTCCATGTTTCACAGATGAGGTGCAGTTTGTTTTTTTCTCCACACTTTCCTCTTTCAGTCACTCTGGTACAGGTTAATCTTCATCTTGTGTGTACATAAGACTTTGTTCCAGGGCTTGACAAGTTTTTATGTAGTTTTTAGCAAACTGACATTTCTGTTTTTGAGGCTTACCAGTGGTTTGCATCTTGTTGTTATACTGGTGTAGGGTTCCCTCTATGGTACTCTTTGGCACTTGTTTGCCTACATCCTGCAGAGTGGCCTGTTCAATAGCTGAAAGGGTTTTTTTTTTTATTTACAAGTGCAAGCATTCTCTACAGTGGTCTTATATGGTCTATCAGGTTGTTTTCTATAGAATAGAGCACCTGTCACTTTTTGGTTATGTCTCTGATCAATTTATTCAAATTTTCAGCCTCATGATAACCTGCTTTACTGTGCAAAAGTAGGTAAGAGATGCTCAACTAGGCTTGTGAACCTGCAAGGGTATGCATATAGCGCCCCAGGATGGTGTCCTACGCCTGGGGTGTAATCCCACTTAGCTCACTAATGCCAAATACAGAAAGGATATGTTCTATGGCATATCATACTGGTCCTGCCCAAATGACAATTCAGTTACGGCCAGACAATTTCCACTATGAACAAGAGAAGAAGCCAACCTCAAACGTTTTGGCCTTACTGGGCCTTGTTGTTGACGTGCAGCTGATCCCTCTTGCCAGCTGTGAGTAAGGGGTCCACATCTTGATTCCCCCATTAATTTTAGGGTGACCAACCCCAAAAGTAATTTACATGTGTAAAAGTATAGTTCAGAGATGCTCAAGTAGGCTGATGAACCTGCAAGCGTATGCAGTTCATAGACCAGACAGATAACAGAAGGGGACAATCTTCTTCCTGTGAGAACAATGAAAGCCCTGCCCTCCTTGACAAGTTTTTCCCTTATCTTAATTGAAGATTGTCCCTCTGCAGTCTACCTGGGCACCTCCCTTCTGCTCTGGCTGAACAGTGTTTCATCAGTAAATGGGGCTGGAGGGGGATACTTTGTCATTGAATTACTCTGGAACTACAACTCTGATAGAATTGAAATAACACTCTCCAAGGTCCAAATACTATGATGATTAATTAGAGCTGCTTTTATTGTGAAACATTACTATCCCTTTAAAATAACAGTTTGCAAAGCTGTACAATGTATGAAGCATACTTGCTAACATTTCAAATACATTTCCAGTGGTTAGTCACACGACTGTGGGTCACTATAGGTCCATATGGGGTGTGTTGCCTCTACTCCCTCCCAGACTTGAACAATTCTTTCAAGTTAGCCATGCCACCTGAAAGTCAAACACTATTGAGCTCTTTGGCTTTCAGATTTTTTTGCACTCGAACTTGGCCAGTATAGGTAAGCTGATAAATTGCAAGTAAAACCACATTATGCACCCCTTTTTATTCCCCAGATCTGCACCACGTTTGGACATCCAATCAGCTACCACATCTGCCAGATTAGATACCCTCATTCCCTGCTTTGATTTCAAAGTACTTTCGCTCCCCATCTTTTCCCTTACCATTCTTATACCTAAAACCATTATTGCCCACACCCTCAACTGCATTGCCCCATCCCTCCTATTCTTATTGAACAGAAGTTGAAAAATACCGTGTTGTAAGACCAACACAAAACCTTGCACAACTGACTTAGAGATGCACTTCTACAGCAAAACAGACATCACTTCCATCTAAGTAGTATATGAAAGAATATAAATAAGCAAGATTACCATTTATATTAAATATTATTCTTTTCGAAGACAAGCACATAAAATATTGATTTGAAATGCAATTTTGAAAACCAGGGACAACAACAGGGATAGCAGGATTCTGGGAAAAAATGCAAAAACTATGTTTGGAATTTAGGTATAGTTGGCAGGTATGTACAAAAAAGTTTTAACCTTAAATCCAAGAAGGGTGTCTATTGCTTCACAATGAGTTTACATCCCTCTGACAATCAAAGGGCTAAGCTTGTCAAAAACTTAGTTTTCCACCGGAACAACAATGTGATTATTCATTTGTGTTCTAGAGGTGGCTTAGAAAAAGTAATATTTTTATGACAGAGTATCCAGCAACATATGTGAATCCTGTTTGTTAATTATGTGTTGGATGTTAGGGTGTATGGAAAACTACAAAGTATTTAACAACTTCTGATAACCCCTCTCCTACAATGCTACAACCAGAATGTTCTAAAGGCCACCTTGAATTTTGCCCTTGTGTCCAAGAGATACTATATCTATATTCAGTGTTGCATGTCATCTCCATGGAGCTACACATGACAGTTACTAGCAGGACCACAGGACCTAAAACATTCCCCGCTGCGGAAGCAGGGGTGGACTGACAGCACCCAGGGCCCCCAGGGAAAATGAAGGTTATTGGCCCCATTTTAACCCACCCAAATTGATGTCCCGCCCAAAATTATCACTCCAGCCTACCGTCGCACCCATCCCCTTTTGCTAATTTTATATCTGGAATTAAAAAGCAATACCACAGAACTTACAATTGAAAGGTAGACAATACCACAGAGTTTACAAATTAAATTGAGCTATAATTCCAGTGTAGCTCCATCTCAACTGTAAGCTCTGTGGTATTAGTTGTGTAGCTCCATTTCAATTGTAATACCACAGAGCTTACAACTGTAATGGAGCTACAATACCAGTGTAACTGCATTTCAATTGTAAGCACTGCTGTATCGCTTATGTAGCCTCATTTAAATAGTAATCTGTAGTAGCATAGTTACAATTCAGCTGCAAGTCTCATACCACATACCTATATACCTCCCCTTTTTATCAAGCATTTTGCCACCGGCTTCATACCTTCTCTTTCAGGACCTGCCAGATGCACTTAAAGACACCATTGTATAGCTGAATGCCAACATCCAGCTGTACAATTGGAATACAGGCCCTTGCAGGTTCTGGAACCTAATCGATCAAGCGAATGGCAAATTCATACACTGTCATCTGCTCAGTGTTGGATAAAGATTCACAGGACACTAGACAGAGACTCAATTTGTCCCCCACCCCCATTTACCCCTGCTGCATCTGAGTGTAGCATCCATCCCCAGCACTCATGAAGTATCTATAATAGAGGTGCTCAAAATATGGCTCTCCAGGTTAGACAAAAGGCTGCACAATCCTCTGTCACTCAGGGGGTTAAATTCCATCATAATCAGGATAACTGGAGTTGTAGTCCAACAGCAGTTGGAGAACACCCTTACAAAAAGTAATTATGAATACCAAATGTGTGCAAAACCCTCTAGCATTCAAATAGTTAAAGTCGAATAACTTGTTTAGTGCCAGATGGGTATCCAAATATTGCTTTCTATGTACAGTATATTTACAATATTATAAATAATACACTATCCCACCAAAAAATAAGACTGAAATCAAAATAAGTAAGCGGTTTTGCATGTGTGAGTATGCCATAGGGTAAGGGTAGTTCAGTACTCTAGAGGTAGGTGTATCTAAAGGTATAAGCAGTGTCATAAAATGTAACTTTTATTCATACTACTAAAAGCACTGTGCTACATTTTATTCGACACCATTTTGGGTGTCAAATAAAAGGTTCTAAAGAGCTGTTTAGTAATGTCATGCCAAGGCATGAGCTGGCCTTTGCAGGGCCCTGGTATGTATAATTTGTTTATTTTGTGTATTATTTTGTACCTTTTAAAGTGGTAGCTAAATTAGCTGAGTAGATAACATCACCAGAAACTGATTGAGTAAATCTTCAGAGCAGGACATTTAGAGTGCCATAAAAATAAGGTATTGGACCCGCTGCTTTGATGGAGTTCATCCAGGGGACAGTCACATATTATGAAATAGGGAGAACATGTATATATCGTGTAAAATGGTTCAATAAAACTATATATTTAAAATACCCAGGTTTTAACCTTTTGGTGGGTACCAAACATGCCAGGGGGGGTTGTTCCTGCTATGAGTTAAAGTATAGCCACTTTGCAACCAGTTAGATCCAGCATGTTTGGTGTCGAGATATTCACACAGATATGAGGAATAGGATTATTATGACATTATAGAGGTGTGCTGTGGGTTACATGTTTTGGGAAGCCTTTTGATTTTTCAGGTAGACATCCCTGACAGGTCTGACTGAGTGGGCTTTAAACTGTCAGGCCAGACCTCCCCCCAGGTAACACCCAGGGGGTTTGGCCTCTTAGAAGGAACTGTGGAAAGTATTTAATATGGGTTTTTTGGTTAAAACAGTGAATTTCTTTGTAACAACTGAAGGGGGAAATATCATCTGAAGTTCCCGCAAGGACTCTTAAACTATCGGTAATTGTATTTAAGGATTTCTTGTGTTTCTCCCATTTTATTTTATGTATTGTTTTGCTGACGTGTAATCTTTTTTCTGTACGTCCTTTATTTCTGTAATTTTGTACCCAGTGCTGTGAAGCCTTTTTTCAGATTAAATGTTCAACTAATCAGCTCGTCTATATTCTCTAATATGAACTCACTACTCTGAAGGAAGCTCAGGTAGCACACGTTACTAAAGGTTTAATTCTATGTCTGATTATTAAGGTGATTTTATGCTGCAAGTCTGTTGTTTTTGGGGTAACCTAAGATGGCCAGATATAAAGTCTTGGTGGTGGCAGCAAATTGTAGTACTGGGGTGATAGTACAGGAGGGAATTCAGCGGTTAATTTGGTGATTGCTAGGTATAGTAACAGGTAACCAGGGGTCTGGTACTGTTAACCCATTACCTCCCACACTCTCCCCACTGTCTCAGCAGGGCCTATAGTCTTCGCTTGTGACAAGTAGTATGAATAAAAGTTACATATTAGGACACTGCTTATACCTTTATATACAACTAGTTGAACAGCCCGTTACACGGGCCACGGTGCCACTGCCACCCGGTCGCGGGGCAGTCACGCGCAGTAGAGACTACCCGCGCCACGGCTGATATAGAGCTGAACGCTCCTTCAGAGTGCCCAGCTCTGTATCAGCCGCGGCGCGGGCAGTCTCTACTGCGCATGACTGCAGCACATGCAGCAGTGTCTACTGCACATGTCGCGGCGTTACACACGATTTAGCGAATTATTATATATGATGATTAGCTGTACAGTACTGAACTAGACTTTCCTTATGGCACGCACAAACATATAGTGGTGTAACCAGTATGCAGTGGGTCCACAAGCAAGAAAAGTACCCCCCTTTCCTTAAAAAAAAAAAAAAAAAAAAAAAAAAAAAAAAAGTGCATACATCTGTCCCTTGTATGTGGATCGGTCTTTGTGTTTCTGCAAATGTATTTCTGAGGGTGGATGACTGAAGTAAAAGAAAGGGTGTAAGAAAGAAAGGAGAGTAGGTTGGGGAAGACAGAGAGAGCACTGAGGGAGAGAAAGAGGAATGTGGAGGGGAGAAAGAAGAATGTGGGAGAGAGAGGAATGGTGGGAGAGAAACAGAAGGATGTGGGGGATGGGGCAATGGAATGAAGGGAGTGAAAGGAAATGAAGTGGGAGGAGATGAGAAACTGAATGAAGTCAGAGACAGAACAATGAAGGGGGAAAGAAATTAGGAGAAAAGAGGGACTGGAGGGAATGAATAGAAAGAGAAACAGGGGAGATGAGAGGGAAGAGGAAGGAATGAGAGAGGGGAGGAGAGGGAAAAAGGAGCAGTAGAAGAAAGACAGTGGAAAGGGCTCTTTCCTCTCACATCCACACTTTCTGCCAAGGCTGAACCACAGTGGATACAGACTAAAACAGCATATTTATTTTGTTTCCTTGAATTATTGCTGTTTTTTTTGTTTTTTTTAACTGTTGCCCACCGCAACTGGGTTTTTCGGCAACTGTTAGGTACCTGTAGGAGCCTGGAGAGTCACTTTCTTTTGGTGTTTCATTTTGCGCTATTCTGCTGCAGCAGCTATTAAATGTGCTTAATCTCAGCACCAAGTGAGTACATGTTATTTCCCAGCCCACCCATCCTACATCACACACTACACAACAGCCACCGTGCTTCCTGTCTCTCACTACCAATGTGGTTGTTCTGCACATGCACTGCATTCACCAATACTTAGTCCGGCATTGCTCCACTACAACTTTAGGCTTTGTCAGGCTGCCCGCTGGTCGAATGGGCAGCCCAATTAAAGTATAAGCTCCTGCCCACCAGGGCCAGGTCCTGTCCTGTGGCAAGCCACGGACCATGACCAAATTCCAGATTACTCAGTCCACACCTTTGCACATGTGTTGCACACCCCTATGGATGTTTAAGAGTTAAGTAACCTACATGGACCCGACATCCAGGACTAAATGAAACCTTATATCGTTTGAACAAAAGGGTAAAATTCATAGCGGCCTTTTGGATTTTCTGTCATAGTTTGATAAGTGGTGGGTTATAATTATTAAGAGGTATTAAGTTGGCAAGGTTTAAGGTATTACATTGGCAAGATACAATTCTGCTAGTCAATACATGGCCAGATTTTTTTTCTTTCATGTTTTAAAAAATAACATGTCTTGTACACGACTCTTGAGGAGGTTAGCTGTGAAATTAGTGGTGACTAAGAATCTCTCAACTTTGGGATTTTAACATTTGGTTACTTTTGTTATATTTAATAGGCAACTATCAATTGAATAGTGCCTCCTTGGTAAGTCTGCTTCTTTAAATCCAGATCTGCTGAGGATGCATCATGAGCTCTGGCAGATCAGCTGGGGAGCGAACAGGTGTCAGAAAAGTGACTCTCATTGCTCTCCAACTGTTTTGTCAAGAGACTCTGAACACTTATACAGTTGAAGTTCAGAGTCACATGAGCTGTAACCCAGCAGTCTTTATAGACTGCCATGGATGCAATTTCTATCCCTACCCAAGCAGTCAGTGGGGTTGTACATGCAACTCTGCAAAGTTTGTGGCTGAGTTTTCTCCAGATGTCCAACAGGAGCCATTTTGGGGCAGCATAACTGGTCCCAGGATTATTACCAAGTTTGATCACACAGGAGCAAATCTAGTAAAACAATGTAAATGCCCTTCGTTGAAAATAAATAAAAAAAAAATTATATATATATATATATATATATATATATATATATATATATATATATATATATATATATATATATATATATATATATATATATTTCACTGTCGTCCAATACAGGTCACTGGTACTCTGGGAGGCGTAAGTCCCCTTTAATAGGCAGGAACAACTATGCAAATGATTTGCAAGGGGCGGAGCCTCCCCTCTTACTTAAGCCACCTTCTGGCCAGAGCCACTTCAGATTGATTTGTTCCTGGTGTGCTTGCACACCAGGTAGAGAACATCTATGCATCTTAGTATTTTATTATTTTTTTATTCAAATATGGAATACCACCATTAGGAGGGTGACCATGGCTGTGAATTGCCCTCTTTAAAGTGGCTGGTGCAGCTTCCAGGGATTTTCTGTGGACCTTATGCCCTGAAGAGGGGCAGCTTGTGTTAAGCAGCTCCCCTACTGGGGAATTTACCTCTGGTTCTTTCCCTCCTTATCATGGTCACCTGAAGACAGAAGTCCTGCAAGGAAGGTGAGTCACCCATTGAGTGCTGAAGGTCCACTTGTCCCCACAGTGTCCCTTTGATGGGCTTGTATTTGGGAGTTTTAATACACTCCAGCACTCATAGGGTGTTTCTATTGCATTATTACTGTTTTATGCAATTTCTGTGGTATTCTCTGGGTTTTGGAGCTTTGGGTATTCATTTATTTATGTTTCTCATGTGTTTCATGCTTGTTTGGGCACTTTTTAATGTTTTACTAAACTTTAATAAAAATGGTGTTCCGCGCCTTTAAGCGCGGCTTTTTCCCGCTCAGACGCAAGGGCTCCTTTACTCTCTATGAGAATTCACAGTGTGGGACATATCTCTGGAACCGCTTGTCACAGCAACTTCAGAGAGGGCTCATTTTAATGCTAGGCTCCTGCTCTATCATCCGGAATGTGTTTTATTTATGTGGGGTGTTCAGGGGGGCTTCGGGCACTGTTTGGGGTACTTGTAAGGGAAAACTACATTTCCCATGAGCGCTTGGTTCGCGCTCGTTTCTGATTGGCTGTCATGACGGCCGCCATTTTGTGGTACTTTTCCTAAGCGAGTACACTACGCAGGGACCGAGCCTTCTCTCTCCTCAACAGATTAACCCTTCGCTGGCCAGATAAGTCCGTTTTTAGAACATTTCTGGGGTGAAACTTTAATCTTTTACACTTTTTCTGGGTGATAGTATTATTAGTGGGGTATATTGACGCTGTGAGCATGTCTACTTCACTGGAGCTAGGGGCTAGACCCAAGTCTAAGGAGGATGGGGGGTCTGCTACCCCCATGGCATTTTGCTCCTCTTGCCACATTGGGCTGGATGGCGATAATGTGGGGGATCTATGCCCTAATTGTACTGGTCAAGATAGCAACCCTGGGCTTCCCAGCCACGCTATTGAGCCATCTTGGGTGAGGGAGTTTAAAGCTGCCACTAGGGATCTCAGATCCACGCTTCAACTCTTTCCCTCTCAGATACAGGGGGCTCTCCAGGTCTGGCAGACCCCCTCTACTATCAGGACCTCCCTGCCTAAGCCACAGGGAGCTCCTGATATCACTGATTCTTCTGAAGAAGAACTCTTACAGGATTCTGATGCTGAGGAACGTACTGTTATTGAATCTAACAGGTCCATTGGGGACCCCTATGAGTGTGACCCTGAAGTCTCGGCTGAGGGTCTGATCAGAGCGGTTCTGAATACGCTCAACCTTCCTCTGACTCAGGAATCCACTTATGATCCTACTGATGTTTTTCAGAAAAAGCCATCTAAGCCAGTTGTTTGTTTTCCAACTAACCCTACTCTTGCCCGTCTGGTCTCTGAGGCATGGAAGAATCCTGATAGATCTTCCTCTGTCTCCAAAAAGTTTGCTAAACTTTACCCTTTTCCTGAGGCGGAGCTGGCAAAATGGGTTCATCCTCCCAAGGTGGATGCTCCTGTGTCTAGACTATCCAAATCTACCGCTTTGGCTGTCTCAGATGCCTCTGCCCTGCAGGACTGGACGGATAAGAAGCTAGAGCTCTCTCTTAAGTCTATTTTTGCCTCCATTGGCACGGCCATGCGCCCAACCTTTGCTGTGGCATGGGTTAATAGAGCTATTGCGGCCTGGACTGAACGTCTGACTGAAGCAGTTCGCCAGGATGCGCCGGTATCTGAACAGTTGCAGCTACTTGCTAATATCACTGAAGCTCAGAACTATGTTGCTGACGCTGCTTTTGATGCTGTGCGCATGATGGCGAGGGCCTCCACTTCTTCTGTGGTGGCTAGACGCGCTCTTTGGCTGAAAATTTGGTCTGCTGATACAGCCTCTAAGAAAGCCTTGCTTTCCTTGCCCTTTCAGGGGAATTTGCTTTTTGGGTCTGAACTCAAAGAAATGATCAGTGAGGCTACTGGCGGTAAAAGTACTCTTCTACCCTCAGTTTTTAAGAAGAAGTTTCCAGCCAAACGCAATCGGTCCTTTCGTTCCTTTC
Organism: Rhinophrynus dorsalis; assembly: GCA_037306005.1. NCBI lineage: Eukaryota > Metazoa > Chordata > Amphibia > Anura > Rhinophrynidae > Rhinophrynus > Rhinophrynus dorsalis. Next base: position 472,668,781 of record CM074718.1, read on the forward strand.
AGACTGAGACACGCTCCTCGGCCCAAACGGGTCCTCCCACTACGCGCTCCTCCTCCAAGCCCAAACAGTCCTGGAAGCCCAAAGTTGCATCCAAGGCCAAGACCTCCAAGACTGCTTCGGCATGACTCGCCGAACCCTAGTCCGCATCCGGCTGTAGGCGGTCGTCTCCGCATCTTTCACCGGACTTGGGAGGAGTCAGTGGCGGACCCATGGGTTCTTCAGGTGGTGTCAGAGGGATACAGGATCCCTTTCTCTTCCCTTCCTCCTTTTCGGTTCCATTTTACTCATCCTTCGCAGGAACCCACAAAAAGGCGTCTGTTCGACGACGCTATTCAGGATCTCTTGGACAAAGAGGTCCTGGAGGCGGTTCCTCAAGGGGACACAGGTTCAGGATTTTATTCCAACCTGTTTGTGGTAGCCAAAAAGGACGGAGGAGCTCGTCCCATTTTGGATCTCAAAGATCTCAATGCCTATGTGGTGACTTCCCACTTCCGCCAGGAGTCCCTGCGCTCTGTGATTGCAGCAATGTCTCCAGGGGAGTTTCTTGCCTCCCTGGACCTTCAGGATGCTTATCTTCACATCCCTATTCATCCAGAGAGCAGGCGGTATCTCAGGATTGCCTGCCACAGGGGACACTTTCAGTTTGCAGCGCTCCCCTTTGGGCTGACTTCAGCCCCTCAGGTCTTCCAGAGGGTGTTGGGCTCCTTGATAGCGGTGCTCCATCAGGATGGGATCAGAGTGACCCCCTACATGGACGATCTCCTACTGAAGGCCTCCTCAGCGGAGCTTCTCCATCAGCAATTACAGATGTGCATGCACACCCTGAACCGTCATGGCTGGATCCTGAATCTGGACAAGTCGGACTTGATTCCATCTCAGAGGCTTCTGTTCCTGGGTCTCCTGTTCGACACTCGCCAATGCATGGTGTTTCTTCCAGAGGACGTGGCTCACCAGATAGCCGTCAGAGTGGCTGGGATTCTGGACATGGACGAAATTCCAGTACCGAAGTTGTCGTCCTTAGTGGGGAAGTTCATTTCCACAATCGAAGCAGTACCATTTGCCATGGCCCACTCCAGGGATCTTCAGAGATTTGTGATCCAGATGTGCAAGAATCATCCAGATCATCAACATCTGTCTGTTTCTCTTCCTCCTCATGTCGAGTCGAGTCTGCACTGGTGGTTAGATCTCTCTCATCTCCTGAAAGGGAGATCCTTTCTAGTTCCTCATTGGACCACAGTCACTACGGATGCCAGCCTTCGGGGCTGGGGTGCAGTCTGGGGTCGCTTCAATGCTCAGGGGAAATGGGGTCTGGAGGAATCCATGCTCTCCATCAATGTTCTGGAACTTCGAGCTGTCCGGCTGGCCCTGAGGCACTGGGAGTCTCAATTGACCGGTCTTCCGATCAGAGTGGAGTCCGACAACGCCACGGCGGTGGCTTACATCAACAGGCAAGGCGGCACAAGAAGCGGTTCCGCCTGGTGGGAGGTCAAGGATATTTTGTCTTGGGCAGAAGATCACGTGCCTGTCATCTCTGCAGTTCATATTCCAGGCGTGGACAACGTCATGGCAGACTTCCTCAGTCGTCACACCGTCGACAGCGGAGAATGGGCTCTTCACCCAGAGGTGTTTCACATGCTCACTCAACGGTGGGGGATGCCTGTGGTGGATCTGATGGCTACCAGACACAACAGGAAGGTTCCGGTGTTTTGCTCCCGGTTGAGGGACTCCCTTGCTCTAGCAGTGGATGCCTTGTCGATCCCTTGGGACTTCCCCCTGGCTTACATCTTCCCTCCTCTTCCTCTATTGGTCAGAGTTATCCAGAAGTTGAAGAGAGAACGTTGTCCTGTCATCCTGATTGCTCCAAACTGGCCTCGCCAGTCCTGGTTTCCGGAGTTGATGGCCATGTCAGTGAAGGATCCGATCCCACTTCCTGCCCGTCCGGACCTTCTTCTTCAGGGGTATCTGTGGAAGGAGGATGTTCACTCTCTCCATTTGATGGCATGGCGGTTGAATCCTCGATTCTAGCAAAGAAAGGATTTTCTCCTTCTGTGGTATCGACTATGCTCAGTGCTCGTAAGCCTATGTCTTCCAAGATCTATCATCGCATATGGTCAACTTTCGTGACATGGTGTTCTGACAAGAAGTTATCCCTTGACTTCCATCTTTCCACTGTCCTGGCCTTCTTGCAGGACGGTGTGGATAAGGGGCTCAGTCTGAGTTCCCTCAAAGTTCAGACTTCTGCCTTGTCTGTGTTTTTCCAGGAAAGGATTGCTATCCTTCCTGATGTGAAAGTCTTCTTCCAAGGTGTGACTCATGTTCGACCTGCCTTCAAGAGTCCTGCTCCCCAGTGGGATCTCATTTTGGTGCTGGGAGTTCTACAGCGATCACCGTTTGAATCCTTGACTTCCATTCCATTACGTCTTGTGACTTGGAAGATGGCCTTCCTTTTGGCTATTGTGTCAGTGCGCCGGGTGGCAGAGTTACAGGCCTTGTCTTGTAAACCTCCTTACCTGGTGTTCCACAAGGATAAGGCTGTGCTTCGCACTACCAAGGAATTCTTACCCAAGGTTGTGTCCGAGTTTCACATCAATCAGGAGATTGTGGTTCCCTCTTTCTGCCCTAATCCTTCATCTGACAAGGAAAGAGATCTCCATCTGTTGGATGTGGTGCGTTGCCTCAAGTTTTATGTTCATCGCACCGAGTCTATCAGGAAGTCTGACGCTCTATTCGTCATTCCTGAGGGGCCTAGGGCAGGGAGACCGGCTTCCAAAGTTACCATTGCCTCTTGGATTAAGGCTACCATCCGTGAAGCCTATAAGTTGAGGAATAAGCATGTTCCCTTCCGGGTGACTGCCCATTCCACCAGATCTATTAGGGCCTCTTGGGCCTACAAGAATCAAGCTTCTGCTGATCAACTGTGCAGAGCGGCCACTTGGTCCTCTGTGCACACTTTTTCAAAGCACTACCGAGTTGATGTACTGGCGTCGGCTGATGCCAGTTTTGGAAGGAAGGTCCTGGAGGCAGTCTTGCCTGTGTAGGTCTTCCGCTCTGTGATCCTTAGTGCTTCCTTACTGTTGAGCCCGGTTGGCTCTAGTTCCGTGTGCTGTGTTAGTTCAGGGATTGTTCCCTTGGTTGGTGTCCGTTGACACTTACAGTTTGGGCTATGTTATTAACTGGTCATAGCAGTTCTAGTGACTTGGGCCTTGCGCCTGGTCCTTGCCTTACTTCCCGCCTCTGGATCAGCTCAATGTTTGTACATCCCAGAGTACCAGTGACCTGTATTGGACGACAGTGAAAATAGGATTTTAGTCTTACCTGTTAAATCCTTTTCACTTAGTCCATACAGGTCACTGGTCTCCCACCCTGTCAAGGGACCAGTCTTGGCTCTCCTGTGGCATCCAGTGGGAGACCGTTCGGGCATGCTCACAGGAGTCTTTCTTTTTGCTTACCTGAGGTCAGTTTTAGGGTCTCAAATCAATCTAAAGTGGCTCTGGCCAGAAGGTGGCTTAAGTAAGAGGGGAGGCTCCGCCCCTTGCAAATCATTTGCATAGTTGTTCCTGCCTATTAAAGGGGACTTACGCCTCCCAGAGTACCAGTGACCTGTATGGACTAAGTGAAAAGGATTTAACAGGTAAGACTAAAATCCTATTATATATATATATATATATATATATATATATATATATATATATATATATATATATATGTATTTTTTTTTTTTTATTATTATTTATTTATTTATTTTTTTTAACACTCGTGGTATGGGAAGACTGGCTTCCAAACCTGTCAAAAAAAAAAAGTCCTGGTTGTCAGGATATCCTAAACTAAACACAGGAGATTCTCATTAGCGAAGGAGGCGTTGTGAAAATTATTGAGCTAATTAACGCATTCTTGATCCTGACAGGAGTTCTTGGAAAATGTACACAGTAAGGTTGGCTTGAGGATAGATTTAGGAACCATGGTTTAGAACATGCTGTATTAATACATCCTGGTACATTCACTGGTGCTGGCTTTGGAACGCCATTTAGTCAATTTATCATTAAAATGCAGTTTTCAAGATACAGAGACTTCAACAGAGAAGGCTATGATTACCTCAGACAGGTCAAATTCCAATACCCAGTTCAGACATGTCAAACTCAAATAGAGTTGAGAGCTGAATAGTAAAAATTTCCCTTCAAGGAGGGTCACATAGGTTACTAGGATCTGCATCTGTGTATACATACACATATACATACACTATTTTATATTAATTTGTTATATCTGTGAATGTTGGGATCTTCTGATGTAAGATATACTGTCTGACACCCCAGACATTTTCCACTCTCCAGTTGTAGTCAAAGAACCACACATACACTGTCTGTCTCCCCAGCTTTGTTTCACTGTTTCACTGGTAGACGCAGAACCACACATACAGTGTCTAACACAAAAGCCATGTCCTACCATACACTAGTAATAATAGAATTACACATACACCATCTGACACCCCAGCCTTATTCCAGTGCTAGTCACAAAATGCATCATACACTGACACCCCAGTCTTGTTGTACTGGTAGTCACAAAATAACAGATACAGTCTGCCTCCACAATCTTGTCCAGCTGATTAGCTCAAAATCACTCAAGGGGTTAAAGCATGAAAATTGAGAGCTTGTTAACTATATAGCACCCTCCCCCCGATGTTTTGCTTTAACCCGTTGAGTGCCAGAGGGGTTTCCAATTGGTTAATGGTACCAATTCACATGTAAGAATACTCCACAAGCACAGTGGGAAGAGGTGCTGTGCTAAAGTTCTCAGAACTTTTTTCCCCATGCTACTTAAACTTTAAGCTTTTTTTTTTTGCAATCATTCCTCTCCATTCTCATACCCAAATTACAGATCCTGGTGGCAAAAATATTGTCATGTCCATAAATAAATAATTCACCTATTTGTTTTTTTTTTGTTTTTTTTTTTATAAGACCTGTAAATGCCAACTTTATCACGTGTGTGTGTGATATGACATGGATGTGTTTGTGAGTGGTGTGTATGTTTAACTGCATAGCTGTAAATGTAAAAGTGTATAAGCATGTATGTCTGTGTTGTACAATTCCAGAGTCCTGTCCCTATCATGATGCAAGTCAGGAGAACACTGATGTAATGCTAAAGGGTCTGGATAAATTTATACACAGAGCAGTACTGTCCAGGTCTTCATGGGTAGAATATAAACAGCAGTCTCTCCCACCCACATTTCTCTCTATTTGGGCAGGGCTGGTTTGATCAATAGGGATTTTAATTCACTTTTATATGACTACCCTCTTAACTCCTTGGTTGATGCAGAGATCTCAAACACATTTCAAAGCAACTCATTGGAGATTTCTAGCATTCAAGTTGTTAATCATCTTTAATGGTTCTAATATATCTATATTAAATAGGAGGTTATATACAGCCTTATAACTGCCGAGCATTATCCTCATCACATGTATCATTGGAGCCAAAGATCAAATTATGTCATGTAAAAGTTGTTTATTTTCCTGGATAAATGAATGAAAGGCCCTTTGATTTTCCATATAACAGGCCTCTGTCCTCACACGATGTTGCCACAGGATGGAACATTTGCCATGTTTGTTCACGTTCAGGGAACTCCCTTCACTAGTACATGGTTTGGCAAAAGTCATATTTATGTTCTATGTACTCACTTCCTGAGCAGGAAACTCCACAGAACAGCACTGTACATAGTGGGGAACACAGGCATCAAACCCAATAAGAAAGAATACTGGTACAGCACAATAAATAGCATCTCTTCTCATTGTGGGCATTTTACAGAAAGAAAGACACTAGCAATTCTGGATCAAACCAACTGCTGCACAGGAGGGGAAATAACACTACCCATTAATTTAAATGGGCATTTCCACTCCCTTAATGCTAGTGAAGTCATCAGTGCATTGCTTTACAATGTACTGGAGAAATCTTGAGCAATCAAGGGATGAAAAGTCCCATTTAAGTCAATGGACATGTTTTTTTGTCCTATATGGTGCAGTTTTTTTGACCCAGAATGGGTCCAGTGTGTCTTTGCACATCAAGATCCATAAAACCTATAATGAAAATGCAAAAAGAAATATAGTAGGGCTTTCCCAGCTGCCACTGCTCGGAGACGCTTCATGCAAAGGGTATTATAATGCAAACTTGCATTTCTGAGGTTGATTTCATTATTTTTTCAAGTCATTCAATTTTATGGTGACCCTTGTTATTTCAGTTTATAGAGTGCTCTGGTCAATATTATGTTCTCCATTGAATTAAATAACAATAGAGCCACCATAACATGGAATGGCCCAAAGCACAATGAACTGAAACTCGCTGTGATTAAGTAAACCTTAGGTTTACGAAACGCATTAGGCGTTTTGACCTTTATGTTGTGACATTTGATCAGTTCTATGTCTTCATTATATGCCTTTATTAGCTTTGTTCAATAAATTGGAGTTTTTAACCATCTAAAGGTGTTGGCCTGACGTCCGGGTTGTTACCGTTGAGTACCTCCTCCTGTGTCCTCTTGTCTGTGGAAATCTGCGCTGAGATTGTGGAGGTTGCTCTGGTTCCACCACAGCAACAGTAGCCAGTGAGTTTGGCTATGTACTTGAATATTGTGATTGTGTCAATTATTAAGTGAGCTATAACAGTAGCAACTGCCTTGTTTGAATATCTTGAAGTCCTTGAAACTCACTAAAAAAAAATATTTTCGTTAACTTAGCGTTAAATCCTTTTCTCTTAGTCCATGTACAACACAGTAACAATGGGTAAAGTCCCCTCCTAGAGGGTCAGGCACTTCTAAAATTAAGGGGGGAGATTCACTAAGCGGTGTTAAGTAGAGATGACTTCTCCAGTTCCTTTGTTATTCTATGGAGCCAATTAACTAAGATCTCCAAAGCTGAAGAAATCTGCATAGGCTCCATACAATAACATAGGAACCGGAGAAGTGATATCACTGGAGAAGTCATCTCCACTTTATCATCTATTTATCACCGCTTAGTGAATGTCCCCCAAGGTGTCATTCAGTTTTAACATTTAACAAGGTAAGATAAAGCAGACAGAAATGAAAGAAAAGAAGGTGAGATGGCTCAGTTGGTTAATGCAACAGCTGTAGAATCTGTTCAATCCTCAGGGTTGCAGGTTATAGTCCTGACAAGGTCTACTCAGCCTTTCACCCCTCTGAGGTAGATAAAATGAGTACCCAGCAGGGGCGGATTGTCGTGCAATACCAGCCCGGGGGATTTTCTTATTTCACTGGCCCACTAGCTGGTATTTGAGAGCCAGGTTGGGGGTGTGGGTACACAGTGCATTGCTCAGCAATAAATACTGTATGCAGTATATTATAAGTTATTAACCACTTGCATACCAGAGAGATGTACAGTAATGCATTCTGAGATTAACCCAATGATTGTCCCATAGGTGCACACCACATTGCACAGGAATATGTATCTCAATGAATAACCCTTGTGTGCTAAAGAGGCATAATTAATCTGTAACTGACATCTTTATTCACCTTTCTGGTATACAAGGGGTCAATTACTCATGAATTAAGCCTCTAGCATACAAGGGGTTAAACAGTGAGGTACTGCCTAAGAAGAATTCAGTTTGTTAATAGTAGAATAAAACAGTGCTGTAATCCTGTCTGGCATGTAAATGGTTAATAACTGATTATTTATACCTATCTAAAAAATACAGGGGGTTAAAGGGTTAACACATCATACATTAAACCTATCTAGCAACAATACAGTTAGTTAATAAAAATTAATACCATTTGGAACTGCCGGGTAGTTGGGACCCAGAAGCTTTGCCTGCTAATCTTGCACTGCACCAGGACACACTGCAGGCAGAGCAGGGACAGCTAAGTCAGCCTTGGGGGTGGGACAGATAGAGGGAACAGGACCACGTCTTCACTGCTGCTCTGGTGAGTTGTGCCTACCGTCCACAAAGTTGTGGACTGGAGAGGTGAGATCATCTGATCTCCCTACCGGCCCATAACTGAGCGGCCCACCGGGGGATGCCCGATCCCCCGATAGGACAATCCGCCCCTGGTACCCAGTACATACTTGAAAATGAAAGACAATCTCAATATATATTTCCTGTTAAATACTTTTATAACAAATAAGAAAAAAAAAAAAAACCCTGAACAGAGAACCCAAGAAGACCCCTTTACCCAGGGACTCAAGTCACTTTTTTTTCACTGCGAGGGAGTCCTGTGTTCCACATGGGCAAAGAGAAAAGGATTTAACAGTAAGTTCACTAAAAAAAACCTCTTTTCTCTGTCATCCAATGTGGAACACAGGAACCATGGGCACATACCAAAGCTATTCATCGTGATTCCAGGGAGAGAAAGAGTTGACAAGGCTGAAAAAACATAAGCACTCATCAAGCATTCATCAAATACTGAAGCCTTTTCCAGTTAAGCCCAAAGTAGGTAAGTAAATTCCATCCTGAGCAGGGGCATACTGACCTGTCGGGCACTTGGTCACGGACCTAGGGCCCTCCACCATGTAGAGGTCCGCAACTGTGGAAAAGACCGATGATAACTTTTTCCAGACTACAAAGAACCTTTGCTTCATCGAGTTCCCAAAAGACTTAGTGAAGTGAAGCTGGTCCTGCACCACTGCGCATGCATATGTGACCATCTGGTCTGCCCAGCATGAGTAGTGATGTCACTGCGACCTGCAGAGGCACGTGATGACAACAAGACAGAACTCATAGCCAGAGTAGCCATGACTTGTCAAGCCAGAAAGTTAGAGATGGCATTCCTCTCAGGCTTATAGCAGTATGTAGCGAAAATATGTAATGGGTAGCACGGACAATAAAACAGGAGTAGGGTACTTGAAAAGAAGTTGATGATAAAATAATACTAATATATAATCAAAAATTAATAAAAAAAAAAAAAGATGACATGACTCAAGGATATAAGTGTCACCAGCAAAGATGTCAAAAATATCTCAATAAGGTCCCTTTGGGATAAGAAAAGCTATAGATAAGCAGGGGTAAACGTAGATAAAAACCTAAATTAACAAAAAATGTATACATCAATAAAAATTATAATAATAATGTTCCTCTTGAGATAAATCCAGTAATAATCGAATGACTTCGCAATAGGAATTAAGATATACAGAAGGTAGTATTAGTCAATGTTATATCAGTCAAAACCTGTAATATAATAATAGTATATTCCAGCCTGGTACTTCCCTGATAGTCAGTGCACTGATATGATGGAAAGTGTATGTGATGAATAAGATTGTAATGGAAGTTCACATGGAATGGAACCGATATAGTCAATACGGAAATGGATGATTAAAAATAATGATGATTCAGGATAAATCCAGTCTTGTGCTTCTTTGTGCAGCTACTTCAGTGAAAAGTATTGTGAGCCTTTTAGTATGAAATCTTGGATAAAAAGTAACTGAAACGCACATGGAATGAAGTCCAAGAAGAAACAGTGCTTCTAAGCAGTAATTTTAATGTGACAAACATATCAACCAACCAGCCAAATACACTCACATATTCCTGCCTCAGTAGTGTCCAACTGTGCTTGCAGCCTCCTTCTGTACCATCCCTCGGATGTTTCCTTAAGTCCAAAGCAGTTCTGTTGTATATTTTTCATTGATAACAGAGAGATGGTCGTCACAATCAAAGAACTTTGACCAATGTATTATCAATAGTGGGTAGATGATGTACACTACATAAGAGACAAGGGGATGAAATTCTCAAAGGGAGAGTAGGGCAGGATCAGATCCACAAACATGTGTAAAATACCCTTACACTCCTGTCCACTTAATTAGGGTTCTTGTATCAGTCCAAGTTCCTTGATTGCGAGGACCATCTCCCGGTTATCAAAGGAGAATATACATCATGACTGCTATGGACTAAAAGAGACATCAGAGGAATGGTACAAAAGGACGTTGCAAGCATAGGAGGACACAGCATCTAGGAGGTAAGGGGGTAGGACCCTATGAGGCATACAACCCAAGAATGGCAAATGTGGAGGGGTATTTGGCTATTTGATTTTATGTTTTATAACATTAAGATTACTAAACCTAGAGGCACTGTTTAGTTCTTTGTTTTAGAGATTAAAATGGTATGATGAGTGTGATAAAGTGAAGGGTTGTCATGTTTTTGTTCAGCTTTTAGACTGAGGTGAGTGGATGTGGACTGCGAGATCATGATTTAGGGCCATATGTTCAAAGAAGTAGCGAAATAGCTTTTGTCGTTTGTAACAAATTTTCAAAGTACAGTGTCGTTGGGATCATTAATATTTTCAGAGAGTGTCGGTTGTGATTGGAAATATGTCGTTCCTCCTGACTGAAATTGTCGTATGGAACGACAAAAAAATGTCTTCACTAAAGACAAAAATTCTCACATTCAGAACACATTCCCTCCACTTTTTTTCTTAACGTACAAATTTTGTCTTTTGAAAGACATTTTTTTGTCGTTAGTTACGACAAATTTTCTTTTCCTCTATACGACACTGGAGAATAGTTTAGCCACGCCCCTTTACCCGTCAATTCTGGAGTTGTGTCGTACACAACGGACATTACTAGTTTTTTGTCGTGTACTCTATAGAAAATATGGCGTTCATGCATTCAATGACTTATTTTTGTCTTTCATACGACATTTTTTTGCCGTTATCTCTTTGAACATACGGCCCTTAGAGAGTGATATGGTGCGTGAGCCCCTGTATCAGAGGGATATCTAGAGTGAATTTGGGGTTTAGAGGGACATTATGTGTGAGAATCAGGTGGAGTGTGAGCTCTATGTTTAGGTTAAGGTGTGGATTTGGGGTTAGTTTGAGAGCAAGTTCTGGGTTTAGAACATAACCACATAGCTTACAGCTGAAACAGAGATCTATTTCAGTTATAATCTCTGTGGTATCACTAGTGTAGCTGCATTTCACTTGTAAGCTGTATGGAATAACAATTCAAATGGAGCTACACAAGTATCACCACAAATCGTACAGTTGAAATGGAACTCTATTTCAGTTTTATGCTCGGTTTTATCACTAGTGTAGTCACATTTCAATTGTAAGCTCTGTGGCAGAACAATTCAATTGGAGCTACATGATACTACAGCGCTTACAGCTGAAATGGAGCCCCATTTCAACTGTAAGCTCTGTGGTATAACTAGTGTAGCTACATTTCAGTTGTAAGCTCTGTGGAATAACAGATGAAACAGAGCTACACAAGGGATACCATATATCTTACAGTTGAAATAGAACTGCACTGGTACTGTTGCTCAATTTCAAATGTAAGCTCTGTGATATCACTGGTACCACAGAGCTTACAATTGAAATTGAGTGGCTTCACTTGTCCTACTTCATAATGGGAGTGGGCTCTGATGGCAAGCTAGAGCAATAATGGGGGTGGGGCATGTATGTGGGTGGGACATAACTGGGGGCAGGGTAAAAGGGGCCCATGACCTTCATTTTCCTAGGGGCCCTGGGTGCTGTCAGTCTGCCCCTGATCTTGACTCCAAAAGGTAGTCCAATATCTTGCCTGGCTCAGCAGCCCATCTGCTAGGAAAAGGTACCAAATGCTGTAGCTGTTTTTTTAAGAAAAAGTATCTGCAAAGTCAGCATAGAATTCAACAACCATCTTACTGCCCAAGCTGCGAAAACAGCCATGCCTGTGAATGTCAAAATCAGCTTTCCTCTTAATGTATGCTGCCTTGTGTTCAATTGATAGTTACCACGGAGTTATTTATAGGACTACAATATGTATGTAAATAGTAATGATATACCCCAACCTTAGATGTCTGTCACCTTGCATGAATGCTCCAAAGTCCTGTAAGCTGCATCCATGCAGGAACGCAGAGTTGCAGGAGAGTAGATTTGCACAATGGCCTATGGGGCTGTTGGCAGACCTTTTACACAAGCTACGCTGGAGCTCAACACAACCTCCAATAAATAGCAGATCCAAATGGATGCTGGCTGATGCTCACATTGGCAAGCCATCTGCCATACCCCTCATGATGAGATTGTTACGGATCGCAGGAGAAACCCATGTTCAAAACATGGGTTACACGTGTATTGGGGCTTTTACATTTCTGTTGCCCATGTGGTAAAAACCATACAACATGCTTATTTTCATAAAGATTTTCTACTTTTTTTTTTTTTTTTTAATAACTAGACGCTAGAAAGGTTTCTAGCCTATTGTGAAGCAACGTATTGGAAACTTTCTCTGTTTTTGTATATTTAAGGCTAAGGGTACTTCCTGTGCCAAACAATAGATTTTGGGGTAGGGCCATATAACGAGTGGAAGTGTAGTCATGGGTGGGGCTTAAGACACATTCAGGTTAATGCCTAGAGGTGCATACATGTAAATATAGCACAGCCTGGTTATTAGATTACTGCAAATGACTGCTTACAAAACACAACATGGTCAAATGGGTTTTAGCGTTTGTTTCTAAACTGTGACTTCTAAAACCTCTATTATGAGTTGGAACACAAAGGGCACACAAGGGTGCTAGTTCAGTTAATTATTAGAGTTAGTGAGAACACTGTCCTTGTACTGAAACTAATGAACAAAAACAAAAGGGTTGCAATTTTGGGGCAAACCAAGTATACTATAGTGGAGAAATAAAAAATCCCATTGATTCATATGAGGCTGTTAAAGCCTTAAATGATAGTAAGGTTTCTGTGTTAGAGATTTCACTAGCATTCAAGCAGTTAACACCCCATATAAAAGCTCTGCAATGTGTTTGAGACCTCACTAGCTTTCAAGTAGTTAAAACCCACAGTTATTAGAATATTGTATTTGTTCCCTATTGTGCTATTGGTTTTCTTAATTTTTGTGGGTGCATATGGCAATTTCTTTAGTTGAGTATTATTCAGCAAGCTCATAAAGTAAACAAATATTTGTTAGTGAATGAAAAAGTTTTAAAGTAACATGTCTGATGATGATTAACTGTTTGAGTGCCACAGGATGTGTAATGCATTGCAGAGCAATCCTTTGCACGCCTGACTGGCACTCAAAGGGTTAAGAATTTGTGCCTAAGTGGATTTATGGTCATAGTGCTACATGTCAAAACAGTCTTGTCTAACTGGCATTAGGATCCATTAAAAGCTTCACCCTTTAATGGATAAATCAGTAACCCGCCTCAAGTTTAAAAGACCCGGAAGGTCACAACATGATCAGGATATGCTTTAAATGCAATGTTATGAGCCTACTTAATGGATCCATGTTTTAAATGGAAAGGAAAAAAATGTGCTGTACACTGAGTGCTCCTTAATTGCAGGTCATTACCCAGGATTCCTAGCCACAGATGAATGATGCATGGAAACCTGCTTACAAGTACTTTACCTTTCATTCTGCTAAGTGTCTGTGCACATAGAAAACATGGAAAACTGAGTCATTCTGAGGTAAAACAGTTACTACATATTTAACAAAGAAATGGCCCCACATTTTTTCATTGGTACACAGTGTGTAATTGTTTTTACTCCTCTTTTATAACATTACCCAACTTTTAAATATGTCCCTAATCCTTTTAGTGCCTGATTGTTGTCCAATTCATCGCTAGGCAACAACACTGGATACCCTTCTGGCACTCAAAGGGTTAAAACAGCAGAAGCAATCATCTGCAAGTTCTCTGCTTTAAATGGGCAGTATATAGGGTCAATAAAAGGACCTTCTAAACATCTGGATGTGCCCTCAGAGGGAGAGGAACAAGTTCCCATATCTCATAACTCACTGGTTCTCTCACATTTTACCGAGAAGAACACCAAGATCTGCACATCTGGGTGATGTCAACTCCTTACTAGATGCTCAAGGGAATTTCTCCTGTCCCCACAGAAGCCCTGTGTCAGCGAATCCACCTTCATTGGGCTTCTGTGCGGAGAAATTCCATTCTTACACATACACCTATTTTGTACGATTATACATAGCCTCAGCATCTCTGACTCCAGTGAGGTAAACAAACATACCCGTCAACAGTCCAAGATTTTCTTCGGTTTTGGCTCAGTTTCCCTGCATCCAGCAATTCCTTCATTTCTCCCTGGTTTTAAAGTTTAACTCAATATTCTATGTGCACTGTGAAATTTCCATTAAAAGGTTAATAGACTATGACCTATGTATTAATATTGCTTATTTATAGTATTTTTGTGTGAATAGTATGTGTTCCACTGTTCAAGTGCTGCTCTAAGTCTGTTATACAAGGTTTTGTGTTGGCATTGCACTACATAATAGTATGTCTCTCTTTTAGAAAGACATGGATTACAAACCATGTTTTAGCCTGTCAGGTTGATGAACAGACTATATGACATTAATATTATCAGTTGAAACATTAATCCACCATTGTAGCCACTGTTTTTCATCACCGATAAATATACCCTGTTATAAAACAGACTCCTCACCCACATGAACTTGCTCCCTCAACTCCCCTAGAATTGGAGACTAGCTGCTCCATTCTATTAGTACCGGTAGAAAAAAAAAAAAAAAAAAAAACTGATGTCAGTAGTTTTAAGTCACAGTTTTGCTACTGTCTTACCTGTACTGTGACAAAATACCAACTGTTAAAGCACAACGGGCGTAAAATTAGCATCCATTGAAAACAATGAAACAGCATATGAATATGCAATTCAAATTACATACAGTGGCTAGTAACACGTTCAGGTCAAATCTTAAAAGTCGGTCTTGAAGGTGGAGACTCCCCGACACTCCTCCAGCTCAAACCTTGCCCGCCGTCATACTAGCCGATTTTGAATGTGACCGAAGTCACACTAACCGGAAAAAGCAAAAGAAGAAGGAGGAAATCTCCTGTGAGAAGGAGGACTCTAAGAGGACTCTGCATCCCAGACAGGGTCCCTTCCTCTGGGTGGGAGACCTGTGTTCCATATGGACTAAAGAGAAAAGTATTTAAAAAGTAAGAACACTAAAATCCTATTTTCTCTTCGATCCATTATAGAACACAGGTACCATGTGGACATACAAACGCTAAGCTCCCTGGGTGAGAAGAAGGAGAAAGGACTTCATGCTTGTCCCCATGATACCGGAGTTCCCAAGGGCTATGCAAAATCAGAACAGCGCAAATAAATAAAGCGTCAATGGATCCGGACTAAGCACAGCACACAAAAAACAGCCAACAGGGCTCAAACATCTGAACAAGAGAGTAAGAAAGAACAAACTAAGGTCCTTAGACAGGCAGGACTGCCTGAAGGACCTTGCAGCAGAAACTGGCTGCAGCTGAAGCCAGAACATCAACACGGTAGAGTTCAGCAAAGGTTTGCATGGAGGACCAAGTCGCTGTCTTGCACAATTGCTCAGTCAATGCCTGAATCTTGAAGGCCCTATAGACCCCCAGAGACCTAGTGGAATGTGCTGTGACCTTGAACAGAGTTCATATGCCTGGAGTATGTAGCCTTAATCCAACAGGCAATAGTAACCTTGGATACCTGCAGTCCAGCTATAGGACCCTCAGGAATGACAGAGTCAGCCTTATGGAAAGGCTTAGTATGGTGCACATAAATTGTAATACAATGCACCACATCCAACAAGTGGAGATCCCACTCCTTGCCACACTTCGGGTCAGGGTAGAACAGAGGCACAACAATCTCTTGTTGTGAAACTCAGAAACCACCTTAGGAAGAAACTCCTGAGAGGTTCTAAGGATCAGCCTGTCCTTGTGAAAAACCAGAAAACGTGGTTTGCAAAACCCTGCGAACAGAGACTGCTGCCATAAGAAAGGCCACCTTGAGAGTCAGCTGACACACAGGGATGGTAGCAAGAGGTTCAGAGGGAGGTCTCTGAACAACCCTCAAGACCCTCTCAAGACCCCTCAAGACCAAGTTAAGGTCCTTTGGAGGAGTAGGGAGTAGCCTTAAAGGTAGGATGTGCATGATCCACCCCCTGAAAGGACACAGGTGGCAATACATCTCTGAAAGAACACAGAAAGTGCTGAAATCTGAACTTTCAAGGAACTCAAGCTGAGTCCCTTGTTCAGGCCATCCCGGAGAAAGGAGAACACCGACAGAGGGCCAACCTCCTGCAAGGACAGATCTGTCCAAGCACCAAGAATGGAAGAGAGACCAAAGCCTATGATAGGCTTTGGAAGAGACAGGCTTGCAAGCCTGAATCATCGTGGAAATGACCTCAGAAGAAAACACTTTTCTCAAGATGTGAGCTTCAACAGCCATGCCGTCAAAGCCATCTTTTCCAGAACCACTTTCCAAAGGCAACCCTGAAGGAGGCGGTCCCAACTGGGAGGAAAGTAGAGCAGGTCCTGAACAGAAAGACTGACCAGGTCTGCAAACCACGCCCAACGAGTCCACTAAGGGGTGACCAGAATCACAGTCGCTCCGTTCATCCTGATCTTCTGGAGCACCTGGGAATGAGAGAGATAGAAGGAAAGGCATAAGCTAGATGGAAGTTCCAAGTAATAGACAAAGTATGTGCGGCAAAGGCCAGAGGATCTTACCTCCAGAAGCAGAAGATCGGTACCTTCCTGTTCTCTCTGGATCCATGAGATATATAGTGGGCACACCCCACAGCAACACAATCAGGTAGAAGGCCTCCGAACTGAGTTCCCACTCTCTGGGATCCATGTCTTGGTGACTCAGGAAGTCTGCCAGTATGTTTCCCACTACTGGAATGTGCACAGTGGAGATGGCCAGAACTTGGATCTCTGTCCAGTATAGAATGTATATTACCTCGAACCAGGTGGCAGCACTTAGATTGCCGACTTGACTGTTTATGCCACAGCATTGCCCGAATGAACACTTACTGGGTTACCCATCAAGTGTGAGGTCCAGTAAATGAGGGCCAGATTAACTGCCTTGAGTTCCATTGCATTGATGGACTGAAGAGACTTCTCCGCCATCCACCTGCCCTGGACCACATGTGACCCAGCACCGCACACCAGTCACTAAGGCTGGCACCTGTCTTGATCAGAGTCCATTTCGATATCATAAAGGGCTTCCCTTATTCCAGGTTGCACAGATGCAACCACCATTGGCGGTGCCCTATTAACCCAGGCAGAAGCAAAGATAGATAAAATCCAGTTACTTATCCACTGGATCTTTAAGACCAGCTGCATCTGCCAAAGGCAAGGTAGTAGTTTTTGCCAACCTGGAGACAAGAGGGTCAACAGTTGGAGGAGAGACCCATTGCGCTAAAGCGGCCTCAGAAAAAGGGTACATTTTACAGAACCTATTGGTAGTAGACATCCGCCTGTCTGGAGATTTCCACTCATCCAGAAGTATCTGGTCAAGAGTGGCAACTGGAGGAAAACATAGCGGTGATTTCTTACACCACTGGAATATATCCATAGAAGACCCCTCAGCAGAGGTGTCAGAGACTTGAAGAGTCTCCAAAATAGCATTGATGAGTCAATCAGTCGAGGGAAGGGGGTCAGTTTCATAAGAGTCTATATCGTCATATTCCCTCTCCTCATTCTCCCCTTCAGACAGGTGAACACTATGTGATAAAGGGGCCACATATCTGAAAATAGTGTGGGGCTTCCAGGATTGGATAACCCCTTGAAGGGAGAATGGGATTTGTGCTACTGAAGACAGGAATTTTTACCAAAGCTGACTCTTGATCACTTCTGAAGGTCCCCAGTGGAGTAATAGGGGCCAAAGTACAAGAGGGGCAGAGAGATCCAGAATGCTCTCTGGGAAGCCCTATTTGACATGAAGACCAGTAAGCAAGAGGATAAGGGACACCCCTGAGTCCTTAGTCTTTGATTTACTCCCATGACCCTTAGATTCTGATATCCTGACAGTACAAGTGTATAAAACCAGTATAAATACAGTAAATAATATCCATGGATTAATAAATCACCCAAGAAAGCCAAGAAGTGCAACTTATCTGGCAGGCAAAGGGTTAATCTGGAGACGGAGCTTATGAGCAAAACAGGGAGCAAATTGGAAGAAAGTCCACAAAACGGGCATTCTGTGAAACAATGTTCTCAGTTGCTGTTCTCTAGCAATGCCTACAACTCTGTCCTCGGATCGCCATGGGCCCCTAAGACACTCAGAATGTGAACCGGATGAAAGGGCATGAGGAGACAAGGAAAAAAAGAAGAAAAAAAAAAACACTTACTTCTGTATGTCAAATAAGTGCAAAGTTATGTCCCAAAGAAGTTCGTCCATAGACATCAGTGGAGCAAAGATGGAGGCAGTGCAGAAATCCGTACTTAAAGGGGTCGCAGTGTGATTTTGGTCATAATTAATAAAGTAACCAAAATACCCCAAAATCACAGGGGATATGTGAGGGTAGACTAAAAGGGAAACTCCAGCAGGAGGAAAGTTGAAGCAGGATCACAGCACTCTCAAACTAGTGAAAACCAGCAGAAAAAGGTGTTAACCCAGGAAACTGTAGCCATCTATGCTCCAAAGCTTAAGGAAAGAAAAAAGAAGTAATAAAATTACCCAGCATGAGTCCAAGAGTTATCAATGACTCATAACAGTCTCTATATGGAGAGACACAGGACTGGGACCAATTTAGAGCAAGAAATTCAAAAGGTTACTCACCAATCTTCTGTCTTCAGGTTATCATTATGAAGGAAGACAGAGCCTCAGAGAGACTCTACTGGGAGGGAAAACATGGGTTGCAAGGGTCTACACAGTACCTGTAAACTGGTCAATTCACTCCAGGGGAAGCACAGTAATGGTAACCCGCCTAATGGGTGAAGTTTTACAGCCCCATGTCTAAAGGGAAAACAATAAGAAAGCTAAGAAGTAAGAGAGGTGTCACTGTCCATCTGTATTCTTCAAGGACACATTCAAAACCGACTAGTATAAGGGTGGGTCAAGGATTGAGTCAGAGGAGTGGCAGGGAGTCTCTACCTTCAAGACCCTGTCTTCTAAGATATGTCCTGCCCTCTAGTGGACTCATCCGCCATGGTATCTGTGTTCCATAGTGGACGTAAGAGAAAAGAGGATTTTAGTCTTACCTGTTAAATCCTTTTCTCTTAGTCCATACAGGTTACTGGTAACTTTGAGTAGGCGATGAGCCCCTTTAAGTAGGCAGGAACAATTCTGAGAAGTGACTGCTGGGTGGAGCCTACCTACTCTCCTTAGCTTGCAGCTAGCAAAGGCTGCATCCAGGATCTTCCTCCCAAAACTGGCATCAGTCGATGCCAGCACATCCACAAGGCAGTGTTTTGAGAATGTATGCACGGACGACCAAGGGGCCGCCTTGCACAACTGATCATCTGAGGCCTGATTCTTGTAGGCCCAAGATGCCCCAACAGACCTCATAGAATGAGCCGTGTCCCGAAAGGGAACGGACTTCTTCCTAAGTTCGTAAGCCTTACGAATAGTGGCCTGATCCAAGAAGCAATGGTTACCTTGGAAGCAGGCTTCCCTGCCCTGGGACCCTCAGGAATGATAAAAAGAGTGTCAGACTGCAACAAGGGCTCAGTGCGATGCACATAGAACTTGAGACAACGCACAACATCCAACAGGTGGACATCCTTCTCCTTGTCAGAAGTAGGGTTAGGGCAGAAAGAAGGAACCACAATCTCCTGATTAATGTGGAACTCAGACACCACCTTCGGGAGAACTCCTGCGAAGTACCACCTTGTCCTTGTGAAACACCAAAAAGGGTGGCCTACAAGACAGGGCATGCAGCTCCGCAACACAGCAAACAGACACGATCGCCAGGAGAAAAGCCATCTTCCACATCAGCAGACGGAGAGGAAAAGCGGACAATGACTCAAAGGGAGGGAGCTGAAAGACACCCAAATCCAAGTTAAGGTCCCACTGAGGAGAGGGAGTCTTAAACACAGGACGGGTATGAGCAACACCTTGGAAGAAAACCTTGACATCAGGAAGAATAGCAAGGCACCTATGAAAGAAAACAGAGAGAGCAGAAGTCTGAACCTTAAGAGAGCCCAGACGGAAACCCTTATCCACACCATCCTGAAGGAAGGAAATGACCATAGGAAGATCGAAATCCTGAGACAGGTCCCTGTCAGCACACCAAGATAGAAAGGTAGACCAAACACGATGGTAGGCCTTAGAGGAAACTGACTTAAGGGCACTAAGCATAGTAGCCACCACACCAGAAGAAAATCCCTTCTTCAAAATTGAGGATTCAATCTCCATGCCGTCAAAGCCAGACGATGAACATCCTCCTTCCACATACCTTGTAGAAGAAGATCTGGACAGGAGGGGAGACAAAGAGGTTCCGCCAGTGAGAGATCCAGATGCTACGGAAACCAAGCCTGCCGAGGCCAGTTCAGAGCAATCAGCACTCCAGTCACAGCTTCCGTATCACCCTGTGCAACAGGGTAATGGGAGGAAAGATGTATGCCAGAGGGAAATTCCATTGGATCAACAAGGTATCCACTGCTAGAGCCAGGGGATCCACCCAGCGAGAGCAGAACGTTGGAATCTTCCTGTTGTGTCTTGTTGCCATCAGGTCAATGCACTGAAGACCCCACAACTGGACAATGAGGTCGAACACCTCTTGATGAAGTTCCCACTCTCCGCTGTGTGTTGACGGAGGAAGTCTGCCAGAACGTTGTCTATGCCAGGAATATGAACTGCGGAAATGGCAGGGACATGCTCGTCTGCCCAGGACAAAATAGCCAAGCTGAGAGACTTCTTGTGCCGCCTTGCTTGTTGAAGTAGGCTACCTCTGTGGCGCTGCCTGACTGTACCCTGACCAGGCAATCCTCCAGCTGCCTTGTCCAGTGTCGCAGGGCATGAATTATCACCCGAAGCTCCACGACATTGATGGGAAGCAGAGATTCCTCCTGGTACCACCGGCCTTGAGCATTTAAGTGCCCCAGGACCACTTCCCATTCGGAGAGGCTAGGGTCTGTCATCACTGTAGTCCAGAATGGCACCAGGAAGGGCCTGCCTTTCGGGAGATTGTTCGGGTTGAGCCACCACGAGAGGCTCAGCTCCATGTGAAGAGGAAGAGATAGGGACCTCTCCAGGAGATCCGGTCGACTCCTGCATGCCAGGATTAGAAACCTCTGAAGTTCCCTGGTATGAGCCATGGCAAACAGAACTCCTTCTATGGTGGAAATGAACTTCCCCACCAGGGATGACAACTTCTTGGCTGGAACCAGATCCTGAGACAGGACAGCTTGGACCTTCAGTGCTATCTAATGAGCAACTTTGTCCATGAGAAACACCATCCCTCTCTGGGTGTCGAAAAGGAGGCCCAGAAACACCATCGTCTGTGAAGGTACAAGGTCCGACTTGTTCAGGTTGATGATCCACCCGTGACGGGAGAGAGCACGTATGCAATCCTGCACCTGCTGATGAAGGAGTTCCGGAGAAGATGCCTTCAGAAGGAGGTCGTCCATGTATGGAGTAACTCTGATGCCGTCCCGATGGAGGATGGCAATCAATGCTCCCAGGACTCCGTTGAAGACTTGAGGAGCCGTGGTTAGGCCAAAGGGGGAGGGGGGGCGAAAACTGGAAATGCCCTTGGTCACAGGCAAAGCGAAGAAATTGCTGACTCTCCACATGAATGGTGATGTGCAAATAAGATTTCTGAAGATCCAGAGAGGCCAGAAATTCCCCAGAGTGACTCCTGGCGGAATTGGGACCTGACCACAAAGGAGTTTAGATCCTTAAAATCCAAAATAGGACGGCAGCCGCCATCCTTCTTGGAAACCACAAAGAGATTGGAGTAGAATCCCAACCCCCGTTCCGGAGGAGGAACAGGTTCCAAGACCGCCTTGTCCAGAAAGGCCTGAATGAATCCCTCAAAAAGGAGTCACATTTTTCTGCTCCCAAAGGAGAGCGAGAACAGAAGGTCCGAGAAGGAGGAAGGGAGGTGAAGGGGATCCTGTACCCCCTAGCCACCACCTGCAAAACCCACAGGTCCACCACAGAGGATTCCCAGGCCAAGAGGCAGTGGCGTACCTGCGGATGGGGACCCGGATTCGGCGAGTCATTCAGAAGAAGGTTTGATAGACTTGGACCTCCATTGCTGCTTAGGCTTGGATGAGGAGCGCGGAGCCTGAGTCACCGCCTGAGTCGTCTGGTGCAAATCAGCCTGAAAGGGACAAAAAAGCAGATTCCTCTTGACAGATGCCTTCTTCCTCGGGACCACTGTAAGGGGAGACTCTTCCCCCCAGTGGCTTCAGTGGGCAGATACTTAAGGTCAGGACCAAACAGTGAGGTCCCCTGAAAGGACAAAGATAGGAGAGCTCTCTTGGAGGCAGTGTCAGCAGACCAAATCTTGAGCCAAAGAGCACATCTGGCTACCACAGACATGGTGGATGCCCTGGCTACCGTGCGCACAGCATCAAACAGGGCAGCAGAAACATAATGCTGAGCCTCAGAGATGTTGGTGGTCAGTAGTAGGAGCTCCCTCACGGACAGCTGAAGTAAGCTATTCAGTCCAAACAATCACGGCTTTATTCACCCACGCCGCAGCAAATGTGGGGCGCAGGGCAGAACCAGCCGTCGCAAAAAAGGCCTTGAGAGAGGTCTCAAGCTTTTTGTCAGTCCAGTCTTTCAGAGCAGAGACATCAGCCAAAAGGCAAGGCAGTGGACTTAGAAAGCCTGGAGACAGGGGCATCCACTTTGGGATGATGAACCCACTGAGCTAGGGCCGCTTCAGAGAATGGGTAAAGCTTAGCAAATTTCCAAGAGTCAGTTTCCTGTCTGGAAACTTCCACGCCTCAGACACCAAGAGGTCAAGTGTGGGGTTAGGTAGAAAACAAATATATCAGTATCAGTATCAATCACACACCTGCTGCTGGACTCTCCTGCTAAACAGGTACTTTTCTTGACTTCCTCTGTGTGCTTCACTTTACTACCATGGCCAGTTCTTCTAAAAGAAAAGCCCCAAGGTCTAACGGAGTAGACATTCTCACAGAGTCAAACGGTCAAAGTATCAGAAACACCCACAAAATAGTGTGTGTGATAATTAAAATCACCCCAGAAACGCTAAATTAGACTTATCTGATAGGCGAAAGGTTAAACTGCTGAGGAGAGGAGAGTCCTAGCCCTGCGTAGGATACTCTATCAGTGAAGGCACAAAATGGCTGCCGCGACAGGAGCCAATCAGAAGCGATCGCTCATGGGAATTGTAGTTTCACTAAGTACCCCATCAGTGCCCGTAGCCCCCTGAGCCCCCCAACATGCCCAGAACGTTGACCAGATAACAGAGCAAGGGCAGACCAACCAAATGAGCCATCTCTGACCTCGCTACGTGGAGCGGTTGCAGAGATATGTCCCAAACTGTAAAGTCACATAGAAGTTAATGGAGCAATGGCTTCTATGTGGTAAACACACACCTTAAAGGCTCGGAACACAAAGTTGACAAGGTCAATACCAAACTGTAAAACCACTCAAAAGCCCACTAGAACAAGTCAGCAGACCCAATAAACACTGGTCCCAGTAGGGAAAGTGCCCAGAACGCCAAAAGATGCTAACCAGCAGCAAAAGGGTTAAGTTACCACAGACACTTGCTACAAACACCCCACAGACATACAAGTAAACCCAATGAGTGCATGAGTATGTAATAGGAACTCCAAATGAGACCCCTGTGCGGAGGGGAAGCATGGGACATGTGGACCTCAGTACTCAAAGGGTATGTACCTTTTTCAGCAGATCGTCTGTCTTCAGATTACCACTGATTAAGAAGAAGCCTCAGTGTGCAATTCCTGGGGAAAGAACTTGCAGCCAAGATTTTCCCCCCAGGGCTTAGGTCCACAAAAGCACCTGGTAAACTGAGCTATCCACATTTGGGTGATGGGAACTGTCCGTGATGATAATCCGCCTAATTGTGGTATCCCATATCTAACAGAAAATAATAAAAAAGCTAAAACTATAGCAGAACTGTTCTCTTGCCTTGTATCTTGACCAAGGAACAAATCTTACTGGATGGGGATTGGCTAGCTACAAGCTAAGGAGAGGAGGTAGGCTCCACCCAGCAGTCACTTCTCAGAATTGTTCCTGCCTACTTAAAGGGGCTGATCACCTATCCAAAGTTACCAGTAACCTGTATTGGACGACAGAAAAAAGGAAAAAACGCATGCACAACTAGCTATCCCTACACTAGTGACCCCCGGATGTATTGATATGATACCCTAAGCCTCATATCAATACATCCAAGGTACCAAAACAAGTGAAACCAATCAATAATGAACCCTTTGTGTTTCATAGGGGTATGCAACTCATTGCAATCAGCTTATTGCTGGAAGGGTCATGAATGCACATTTCATCATCGCTCCAGCTATTCAATGATTGTGCTTCTTATCATCCCTTCAGCTAGCCAATCGTGACCCCTCCAGCTAGAAGCCGATTGGCTGGGAGGTGTGGTTACTGCAGTAACCCTATATCACAGCAAATAGAGAGTGGGAACAATTTTGAACAGAGAGTGGCCACATAAAAGCCAGTCTCTGTTCAAATTTACCTAAGTTTAGCTTGAGCAGCGAGGATGGACACAGACAAAGGGGGATTTTAATTCTATTATTTTGTTTTTCATAGAACAAAGACAGATAGAGAAGACTTACAGAAGAAGACAGAATACTTACAGACCTCCAACTTCCAAGTAAGTGTTTATTGTTAATGCTGTGGGGAATGGGACATGAGATCGTGTTTAACTTTATTGTTAATGTTAGGTTATGTAGGGTCAGGGGGGTTCTTTAAGGGCTTATATTTATGTCAAACATCGAGCTTCAGATAGTTTCTTTTGATGTTCCTGCTATTCAAGCTATTTAGTGTGAGTTGTGGGAACAAGCTGCTGTGATGACTGTTAGGCTTCAACATGGGTTTTTGCGATCAACACTCATTGCGGAGGATACCGGCCAAGCAGTACAACTGTGCGTGTACCTCAAGGAACTCCTTGTGCCCCTAATGACGGATTTAGCAGCAGTAACAGAATCGAGCCCTAGAAGGTTATCTGTCTAGGTTAAAGCAGTATCAGTCACACACCTGCTGCTGGACTCTCCTGCTAAACAGGTACTTTTCTTGACTTCCTCTGTGTGCTTCACTTTACTACCATGGCCAGTTCTTCTAAAAGAAAGCGTCCTCTGCTTGCTGTCTTGTGGGATTGATAAGGGAGTGGTGGGTAAATGTCAAAGTTAGGGAATTTGGACGGATTTCCTGCCATCCCTGGTCATACACCCCTCAGGGCAAGGAGGGAGAAGATTGACATTACATTTGTGGGGTATCCTTGTATATCTGACAGCTCTAGCACCATCGGTTTAATCTAATTTTGTTTTGGGATTTAATCTTCATTTAATCCTTAGTACACTATAAATAATATATATTTATGAAATATTTATTATGGATCATTATTAATGGATGAGCTATACTGCAGGAATAAACTCAAATAATTCAACACTTGGACTTCCCTAGTCAGGTGCCCTTCAACTACTAGTCAGTTGTATATTTTTATTTTTCTTCATTTCATCTTGATTATAGCCCAGTGTTAATAGTTTCAGCTAACTGAAAGACAAATTACCCTTATTAGCCATTTAGGATTGATTCAGCTAGTTACTTGTTATCAAGATGTGTGAATGACAAATATATAAATATATATTGACTGCTGTATAAAGCCACATACCTAGGTAAATGTTGCTGTCAATTAAGAGCCACTTAACCCTAGGCCTGGTTAGGGATGTTGGGAGCTGTAATCCCTTTACATTGAGCACCTCTCTCACCTTCAAGGTATTAACCCTTTGAATGTCTGAGTGGTACGCAACGCATTGCAAAGCAATGTGTTGCATACTCCTCTGGCACTCAAAGGGTTAAGCAAAAATTATGTTTAGTACAGTGTTTGAGGCTGTTCCAGTGAGTTGGTACTTTGTGGTCACAAACTTATACTGGACTTTACCATGGTAGCAATGGTTTCATACATGCAAGTTATTAATGTGACTGACAAGAACATTTTATTTAGGAAACCCATATAATTTTCAAGTTCAACAAAAACAAACCAAATACTTTTCAGTAAACTGGAGTACTGTAAAATATGGTACTAGTGGAAAATAAAGTAGAGCAATTTTGCATGAACCAAGCCCAGAGGAAGTGCTGAATAAATATCATTACTGACTAAACAAGACTGAGGCCTGTGAGAATTAATAGTATCAAGTATCTGCAGCCAAGGCTTGTAGTCCACAAACCAATGTCAGAGAGTTCACTGGAAGTGTAAAATGATTAGTGAACCTTAGTGAAGAATGTGTACAGCAGGTGTGTCCAAGTTCAGTCCTGAAGTTCTTCCAACGGGTCAGGATTTAAGAATATTCCCGATTAAGCAGAGGTGAGCTAATCAGTTGCCAATTCATATAACCCAACTGGGCTCCTTAAATCCTGGCCAATTGGCATCCATTGAGGACTGAACTTGGATAACCCTAGTATAGAGATTAAAAGGGGTTTTTAGCCTTACCTGTTAAATCCTTTTATCTTAGTCCACAAAAATCACAGGTACCATGGGGAGGCGACAGCTCCTCCCATCGGACTGGAACAATTCTAAAAGAACTGCAGGGGTGAAGCCTCCCCCTCCTCCATATCAGGCTACCCTACTAGCCCCCACCAGATAGACTTGTGAAAAGCCTACTAAGTAGGACAGCAAGAAGGGAAAGAGGAAAAATCCTGTGAGCAATGAACCCATTAGGACTCCCACATCCAGCCACAGGAGACCCAGCACGGTCCTTTTCACTGGGTGGGAGACCTGTCAGTTATATGGACTAAGAGAAAGGATTTAACAGAACACACATTATTACATAAGTAATTATACACAGAATAATACACTTGATGAGGATAAATAAAACAACCACCAATAGAAAATGCATTTTTACTGACCATAAGGATATTTTACAGTCACCAATTGAATAACTAGGTGGAGCTTATACGTTTCTTATTCATTTTCTATTGATATTTTATAAATCTCAAAGGGAAACTTTAATCAAGAAACAAGTTTTATTTTAATAAACGTACTGAAATAACTATACCAGTGTTGGATTTTTTCTTGTATTTTATAGTTTTGGCCTAAGAGCCCATGATCTATGGAACTTTGGCTCTTATCCATATTAACCACAGAACCTGTAACTCAGCTAATGCACTAACACATAATTATTTCACATTTGGGCAAGAACTACACATTCAAAAGATGGGAACGGCAATGGGAAAGCGAATGGCTCCACAATAAACCAACCAATTCATGGCGAAATTGGAGGAGTTCTTGTCCACAAGACAAATAACGCCTCTGGTCTAGCCCTGCTATGTAGATGATATCCTAATCATTTGGACTGCCGGCGAAGATTAACTTTTGTCATTTTCATGAAAATCACAATGGTTTCCATCCCTCCAGTAACCTCAAACTCAGCCATTCACTCACACAAATTAAATTACTGGAACAATCAGTATTAGAAACCACTATATCCAAACATCTCTGTACCGCAAACCAACAGTAAGGCCTGATTATCTCACAAATGATCGTTTCTGTGAACTATCCTTAAGAGCATGCAATCAGTGTTAGATGCTGCAGACTGTTGCAAGTCATATAAGAAAACTGCTCTAAGGCATCTTTAGTGTAGCCTTCATTATTTATCGGATTGAAAACCCTGCAGCTAGGAAAATTATCAGGTAGTAGTTGACAGAGCTAAAACCAGGTCCAGTGGTTAAAAAGCCCTAGGTCTTATTGTCATCTTAAAGCATGTAATGTAATGCAATCCCAGCAACTTATGGTGCAACTGGTTGGAATTGTGCACTTTAAAAATGGGTGTGGTCCAAGACCCAGGTCTTTTTTGGTACCTAGAATCTCCCCTGGCCCCTGGTAGTTGTTTTAGGCCTCATCTGGGTGCCCACTCCAATTTCGCACACATCTCTGCTAGGTTATAACAAACATGATAATTGCAAACACTTTCGGCCTCTAGAAAAAAAATAAAATTTTTTATTAAAAAAATTAGCTACAGAGCTATTAGCGTTTTAAAGTGAAAGTGACATATATGTGAATGATCATTAACTAACTGAATGCCAGGGGGTGTCCAATGCAGTGCATCACAAAGTATTAATACTGATACCAGCCATTCCAACCTACAATGTAAACCAAGTAATGCTGCCAAAATAGAGTTCTAAATTAACAAAATGTAATTCTTCATAACCATAAGCACCAGTTTCTGCTCCTGCTATTATTCATACCCAGAATCCTTGCCTGTTATGAAGCAATTCAGAAAGGGAAGTAAATGTCATGACATGATAAAGACATTTAGCCAACAAAGGGTTAAGAGTTTGCAGCTTTATGTAGGTTTCTCAGCAAAGAATAAAGCAAAGCCAAGCTGATACCTCAAAACAAAGGAAGTGCAGTCACAGTCAGTGGGTTTCCTGTCTGTGCTTCCTTAACCCCTCAGATGCTAGAGAGACTTCCAACTCATTCAACAGCAATGTATTGGAGTCCTTGAGAGCATCCAAACGGGTTAACATTAATTCTACCAAACATTCATGGAAATCCCACAAAAACAGTGATGTTAAAGGTGACAGACTGTGCAGCAAATCAAAATATCTAAAATTCAGATAAGTCTGACTAATATTAGTGGAACTGCACTAAAGATGAGTAGATGAAGTTGATGATGCTAGTTATTAAAAAGACAGCCTTCAGGCTGGAATAGGAACAGACTTACCAAAGTAGAAGTATCCGCCTTCATCCTTGGGCTGAAAGAAACGCCCTCTTGCCTGGGCATGCACATCAGCCCCCTTCTCCACCAGCAGCTCTACATAATGCTTGCAACGCCTCTCAATTGCTATGTGAAGAGCAGTTTGTCCTGAAACATTATAGGACAGAACTGTTAAAGGGACAGTATACCTAAAACAAGAAAATGTTTCATATCCATTTAAAAATCATGTACTTATATCCATAACTTACATATATACTGTGACATACAAGTTCTAAAACAGAAATCATAATTAAGACAAAATATGAAAAACTTTCAAACCAGGAAAGAGGTGTAGATGCTAGTGAAGGCGTGCCCCACAAAATATTTTATAAATTCTAACAAAATGCATTAACCAGAAGTAAAATGTTAGGTGCCTGGATTTCCTGGCTCATGGTATTTTTTTCCACTTTGGTCATTAATTAATGTCTAGGGCAGGGGTACAGAATTGCTGGACCTTCAATTGTTGGGGAATACAATTCCCACCATCCAACTACTGGTTGGGGGTTATCAAATTTGTAGTCCCCAAATGCCAGGGTCCAACAATTGCCTACACCCTGGTGTAGGGCATCTAGAAGCCATGTTTTGGTTATATTATTATTATTATTATTCTTTATTTATATAGCGCCAACTAATTCCGCAGCGCTGTACAATTGGGAATAGACATACAGAGGTATTAAATAGTACAATCAACATAATGCTTCTAACAAAGCTGAAACAAAGAATTGCTCTGATATTAGAACCCTTTTTTCAGTACATAGTGACTCATCTCTAGTTTGTTTACGTTAATTATGAACTACTCATTACTTATTAGGCGTTTGTAGTCCTGACTAGTTGCCCACACATTCGTAGGAAAGGCACTTTTGCCTTAAAAGGTTAACAAGCTTGGAGAATTTTAAACTGTTTAATGCCTGTAGATAAAAACAAAACATTAACCCCTTGGTCTTGAGAGACGGACATTTCTTATTTATTGTGTAGTAATTGATTGGAGAGATCTGTAGCATACAGTGTGTTAAATAGAACGTGAGGCTCTTTGACAGCCACATATGAGACCGTGGGGAAAAACTGGTCGCCTATCAATGAACTAAGGCCCGTTATCCCATCTAGTGTTTCAGAGCAGTTGTCAGAGCTAGTTCATCAGGATCTCTATGGCACCAAACGGGTTAAGCTAATTAAATTACTTCTATTTCCAGCTGCTACTGAAGAGATTGATCTAATTGGCAGATGTTTTCTATAACTAACCCCATTATCTCTCAATACTGTCCAAGTAGCTAATCTAGCCAGACTACCCACCTCTGTAGTAAACATCCCGGAAAGGGGAGTTGATAAATTCCCGTAGATTGCCGGTTTTCTCAGCAATGTCCATTAACATTGGAATGGTGTCATTTTTTCCCCCGTTCAGGTTCAGCAGAGCTTTGGGCAAACAGGTCTTCCCTGTGGATGGCTCTATAAAAAATATAAATGTGTTCATATATGGTTTATGAGTAATACATACATCTGGAAACAATAAAACTTATATAACAGACATAGGTGCAACCAAACAGATAGATACATACACAGTAAAGATATTTAATTAGCATTTAGTTGTAGGAGTGATCAGAGGCCTTTATATGCCTCTTATTCAAACTCCTTTGTCAGAATGCTGGTCCTTTAAACCACAAGTGAGCTTCTTGTCAGATGTGCTCCAGCTGATCTCCCTAGCAATTTCATCTATAGTGACTGCACCACTTTGCTCTTTTTTCCCCACTAGAGCTCTCCCTCATCGGGGGGAGAAGTGTTTCTTGGCTTAGCCACCCCTTGCAGTAACTTTTCCTGGGGCTGACTCAGAGCAAACAGTCTCCTTCCCAGGCATTTGGAGTCCTCTACCGAAGTAATCAGCATGACTGCCTCTTCCCCAGCTGGCCCACACACCTCCATATTAGAAACCTTGCATGCCTGGCTCAAATTACTAGGCAACAATGAATGATTTTGGTACTTGGCTCCCATTAACCTCTCAGCAGTACAGATTACTGCAGGCTCATCCCACACGTCTAGAGGGCCCTTCCCTTAGGATCATGGATATAATCCACAGTTTTGCCACACAGGCTCATCCTGCTACAGGTTGTATCTTACAAGCAAATTACTGTGACCCCTTTTGCATGCACAGCAGATATCATCTGTGTGAATGGTTCCTAAGCTATGGTGAATTTTGGAGAATACATTTCATTTTCTATTTCCTAAATATCCAGGTATTCCACTGGTCATAGTTTGGGGTAGTGGCTTAAATAGTCATTGGAAGGCCCAGGTGCAAACAGTTTTTTCGGCCCCCTATTACATAATTATTTTCATAGAAGCATAACTAGAACCAATTGGATCCTGGGAACATAAGTCCTTTTTGGATGCTAGACCACAGTATAACTGCAACCTCTGTAGTTACGCCCCTGATTCGGAGTATTCTAGGGATTTGTATTATTTATTCATATTTAAACAGTTGTTTTAAGAATTGTATGTGTCAGTACATCAATTATTAGAACCATAGCAACCAATTTTCTTACGTTTGTTAAACTGGTTTTCTTCCACAATGGAATTATGTACTGTTTTATTGTTTTTACATGCATGTTTTTTGGTCCAATGTTTTCTTACATATTAAAACAATTTTGTGTGTTATACAGACATCAAATATAGAATGCAGAATGTAAGATTTCAAACAAGTCATTTATGTTTCACACTAAATATATATGAAAATTAATCAAACAACCTTGACAAACCCTGTCTGATGCTATGACACTATGGTGGCAATTACAGATTATTATTACTACCACATCTTCAAACCAGCACACAACCCTGCACAACCCCCCCATAAAAAAGGTTCTGCAAGTCTACATATACCTTGTCCTACCCCTGCCCTCTCCTGAATCCCAGTCCTGCAAATCAAGCATTAAACATTTGCTTGTGTTACATATCCCTTGTCCTACCTACCCCTGCCCTCTCCTATTTCACCCTGTATACTGCTTATATTACCTAACCCCCCCTTAACAGAAAGGTACCCCCTGCACTGTCCTGCAAATCAATCATTAAACATTTGATTGTCTCTAAGGATATCACGGCACATTTAGTCTCTCAGCCTCTCTTGCGACTAGGACAGTGGTACTGTCAGAAAGTCTGTGCTTTGCTGGAAGGAAATTGTTAAAGAGACTGTTCAGTAACCATTTTGTCTGTATATAGATAGGCTGGTCTCTTTAAGCAACATTAGTTTCATTTTGTAGATAGGGATCTTTTAGTCTTTCATATAAGTAAACATCCTTGAAAACAGTTTATCTAGTCTTCCCTATTACTTTGAACAAGAAAGTTATCTAACTGCACCTGTGTTTTGGCATAGGCTGGTTAGTTTCACATATTTGAGAGAGGCCGCACATCTAATTAATGTTTCCTCATTAGTGTGATTGGCAGTTAGGATCTTTCCTGAATTTTCCTAGTAGTAGTCTGTCACCTAGTGACATGGCAGATTTATTTCTTTATATTGCCTTAAATGCTAATTCTCTAAGGGTGACCTATGGGAGAAGAATGGGCATACCTTTCTGTTAAGGGAGGGGTTATGTAATACAAACAGTATACGGGGGAAATAGGGGCTTTTGTTTGCCAAATTTCCTAGTTCTTGAAGTGAGCAGATCCTTGCTATGCCCAAGACCACACCCTGTTGTATAGGATTGGTAAAGTATAATTTAAGTTTATTTACATAACACTGTATACACTTCTAAAATTATTATAACCCAGTATGATCTGGGGTAAGCGTATTCTAATATTTCCTACTTGATCTGGCCAACCTACTGATAAATATTACACAGCAGCCATTTGGCTATAGAGTTAGAATAATCTTTGGAGGTTATACAGTCCAATTATAGTGGTAATAGGATGAGATCAGATTGATAGCAATTTTAGATCATTGTGAGTTATAGTTCACTTACATTGCTGACACCTGCAGAGCCAATTTTTTATTATGTGCGTGAAACTTTGTGACTACTGTAGGATGTGTTTGAGTCCTACAGCAAGTGTGCAAATAATCCACATATATGTTGTACTGAGATGATGTCACGGTTCCCAGCAATGAACCAGGAGTCAGGACGGTAAAGTAAAACAATCTTTTATCAGAAAAATCACAGTAATGCACGTAAACAGATAACACACAGAGGGTGATCAAAGAGGCAAGCACCGTATCAGAAACAGCAGTCCGCCAATAGATCCATCACACTGTCCAAGACTAGGCCTCAGCCCACTGGAGCCTTGAGTTAAGGACTAGCACTGACTTAGTCTGCAGTCAGTAAGCTAGGAGTCTGATAGAGCCCCAGGTCCGCACTAGGATGAATGTCTGTGGAGCGGGGACCAACACACTGAGGAAACAGACAGAGCCCCCTAGTCAGCACCAGGATATCCACTGAAGCGTTGGTATGCTGAACGCGCAGTGAACAGAGCCCCAGGTCAACACCAGAGTGGATAGTCAGACAATCCAGGTCATACACAAAGCGGGTAGTCAGCCAGAGCCACAGGTCTGCACTAGAAAGGATGTCTAAGTCAAATAGGAACACACAAAAAGAATGGTCAGACAGAGCCACAGGTCAACACCAGAATGGATGGTCAGACAAGCCAGGTCATACACATAGCCCAAGGGAAACAGAACTGTATTGTACAACAAAGCAAGGGCAGCTGAGTCAGGACTCAGTCTACCCTTTAAACCCCTCCTCAGGAAGTAGGTAGGAGGAGCAGCTCAGAGGGAGGAAGTAGGTAGGAGGAGATTACAGGAAGCAAACACATAAAACAGAGGCCTGCTGCATGCTTGAAGCATCGCACCTGCAGATGACGCATCTAGCTTTGATGTGTCCAACCATGCATCATTCCGGCGACATCCGTGCAGCATGGACGGGCGCTGATGTCGAAGCATCCTTTAGAGCGTCGCCTGAAGCAGCTGCGCTGGAGCCAAGGTAATCTGTAACAGATGGTCATTGTGCTCCATTGATCTGGTGTTGGAAATCAACACTTATATTGCTGTCTGGTAAGTTTTTCTTCTGTTTCTCTTACCTGTGGTTCTGGTACTTTATAGCTGGTTCGGTTTAAAAATTGCATTGTCTGTGTGTGGTATCAGGGTGTGGATTTGATATGTTGGAATAGTCCTGACAGAACAAAGCAGCGTACGCCACTTTGGACTGAGTAATTGGCTGGTCCTTACTGTCCATGGTTCTATTAACCCCTGCTGCTGAATTGTGTGCAGACATGATTTTGTCATTATAATCTCTATGGTCTATATTACACTTATCTTTATATATTATACTTGTGTTTCTATAGCCATATTTTATTTTAGTTGCTTAAGATTATAATGTGGTAATGCAAACTTTTACTGGGAAATGTATTTCCTTATTCTGTGTTACATCCAGGAGGTATGCATATTGAGAACAGCAGATATATAGTCAAGTTCTATATTGGCAGATCTGGGGACCTTATGTCCTTCAGATAGATTGTTATTTCTTGCAATACTGTGCATTGTGGTTATCAAAGGGTTGTCACTTGACCTGTGGCCCTATTGAACACACCTCACGTGACAAATCTCCCACCACTTAATTGCCTTAGTGCATACAGGGTGAGTAGGTGTTATTTCACTGCCACCTACGGTCTATAATTGTAAGGTAAAATTAACTCCACAGTTATGGCCACTCATAGGGTTAGAAATGTCATCACTTGGCACTTAGTACAAATGTCAAATGTCTATCAAAGAGGTACACATTTTCACAAAGGGCCAAGCACATGCAAATTTGACAAGTTACTTGGGTACAGAGAAGATTAAATTACACGTACCATAACGAAAGTAAGGATTGTCCCATATTTCTCACTAACAATCTGTCTTTCACAAACATACATTTCATGATTTCAATATATTCATGCATGTTGCACCAGTCAGATCAAGATGGCATCCCCTTGTTTTCCGGTTCTCTCACCCCAGGGTCAAAATGAGCCAGTCCTCTATCACAAATAGCATGGACTATCCCTTAAGCTGAATGTAGAACTTCATTGGAGGGGGTATCCCATTCCTGGCAACAGACAGAAAAGCTAAAATGTTCCAAATACTATCTGAAAGCCAGACTTCTCCTATTCCAAGAACTAGCAGCTCTCAGGTGAATACCATGAATTTATCACAAGTACTTGCTGTGTTAGCTATTTGGTGGCCTCAGTCAGGCACATCCTTGTCCTACCATAACTCAAAAACATTTCATACAGAGTCACCTATGCAAGGAAATTATACAAGGCAAATATTTTAAATCTAGTGTCCCTACTGATATCCTCCCATGATGTGTCAGACTGTTTTAAAGGCAGAAGAGCTCAGACTAGCAAAAAAATTTGTCCATCTTCAACTTTATGCTAGCATTCTGCCTTTTTCTAAATGTTATTTGTTCAGTCCAGCCCCACAAAATAGATGAGTTAGACCATTATTTCTTCAAGGATCACAGAAGTTACACAAATCTCTCTGCAAAAGTGGCAGCTGCCCAGACCCAGTTCATTTATGCTACCCGCTGGAGCCAAATGATCGCATAATTTTTTGGCAGGTTAGCACCAATGATGCTGCAACTGGCAAATTCTCATTAAACAAAGACTCATACTTGCTTTATCCTCTATTCATTTTTCTCCTACCCCAACATAAATGTCATAATTCCCTCAAAGGAATGTTCCTAGAATAAACATCGCTCAATGAATGGTGTTCAGCTCTTAATCCAGTCTGGACAAGGCACATAGTTGTCAAAAGCAGATCCCGCAAATACTTTCAACCTACTTTCCATCCAACCATCTCTCTGGCACTTGCACAACAAGAAGTGGGGAGGAATGCATTATTTCATCACATGTCTCACTTCAGGTCAAAGAGCAGTCCCAAACTTACCTCATCCTAAATTATTACAGATGCCTTATCAACTATTGGGACATTCACCATTAACATCCCACTCAAAGACATTCATTAACATTTCGGAGCACCAGAGAGCTGTAGTATTACATATTACATTGTCCCAAATCTAAAACCAGCCAAATAAACAGGTCCTGTTACACAGATCTCTTTTTTTCCCCAATATAACAATTAGGGTCCAGTAAAAAGCTTCTGATGCACTCTTAGCACTTTTGTCAACTAAGCCACATGCTCACATTTGTTAAATATGACAAAGTATTCACCCCCAGCCTACGTCTCAAACCATTTTTTTCCTTTCCGTATTCATTCAGGATTGGTCCTGGCCAATTTTTAAGAATATAAACACTTGGTCTATGGAATCTGTCATAACTGTACACTTACGTTAACTATTCATTCTTTTGCTCTCTTTCCTATAATATTGGAGATGGCACACTTCAAACAGAGTTACTACAGCTAAGTGGCAAGCCTTCACTGTCATCTAACACCAGTAAATCACTATTACAAACAGGCTAATTACTATTCCCATAATGTAGCTAAGGGAATGGCTACACTGCTTTGTCTGAACCCACTTCTGTCCCCTTCTTTCTCTGTCTTTCGTTCTCTCCTTCTTGTTTTCCATTTTCTCCTTCCATTTAAACTTTATTACACTGGGTGAACCCTCTCTATTAGGATTACCTACAATACTGGATATGTCACACATCAGTCAGAGTTACTACTACAGCAATATGGCAAGCCCTCATTACCATCTAACAGCTGCAGACAGACACAAACAAACGTGATGCTGTGAGATTCTGGTCTGAGCAAATCAAATCTTAGTTTCAAAAGTCATAACCACTTGAAGACCAGATGTGTGCAAGGCACTGCTTAACAATGTGTTGCACCCCCACCACCACCTCACATACCCTGTACTCAAGGGAATAACACCGGTTCTAAAACATCATAAAATATTTCAGACTACATTTAATAAATTCTTATTATTTAAATAAGCATGCATGCTTTTTTATAATGACTAGCTAATCTTAGCATAAAATGCACCACAAATACTTTGGCTTACTTTTTAAGGAACAAAACACTTTCTGATAAATCCCTACTTATGTTAAAATTGTGATGACCATTAAAATAAATTAATGGATTGCTTCTCCAAAACTAACCTGAAAAGTAAACCAGTCATCTTGATTTCAGGTTGGCAAATTTGAAAACTTCAAATAAAACCATTTATGTGTCACGTTAGGCAACGTATAAGAAGGTCTGTGGCACAGACCTTAATTAGTAAATAGTGCTACCCCGAGAAAGACTCGCTTTTTCATGACTAAAAGTATGACTATCACAGAAACTGTGCAGCTTCTGTTCTTATGTCCAATATGGTACATAAGCAGTTTTGAATTAACTTTACAAATATGCAACCATAAATTCAAGGTGACAGGTTCACTTTAATTTGTATTGGATATCAGAAGGGGGACATAATTCTCAAATTCCTCCCACTAAAGAATTCCTAAAAAGGAGGGGAGTGGGGAGTTTGTGGTCCCAAAATCCATAAAGAGTGTTTGCCTCAGTAAACATGATATGGAGTATTAATTAACACTTAATTATGGAGAAGCAATCCACAAAGAACTGATTCATAATGACCATTAGGATTTTCTGTACAGATTAAATTAACTGGCCGTCAGAACATGACTGTGTAAAGTGACATGCAGCTACCTAAAACAAGAATGTTATTATAATGAGGCTCTCCTATGTAGAAACATAGTATATGATCGGAGAAAAGATCCATTCTGTCCATCTAGTCTGCCCATTTTCCCTACTGTAAAAGCCTCAAATCTTATTTGGTCCTTGGTCTTGTCTTATGTTCAGGACAGTCCTATGCCTATCCCATGTATGCTCAACTTCTGTATTAGCCTCTACCACTTCTGCTGGTAGGCTATTGCACTTATCCATCACTTTTTTCAGTGAAGTAAAACTTTCTTACATCTAAACGTCCATTTGTCAATATCCAATCAGTAGGGCACACAAGAGATGCCAATAGTGCAATTTAGCACTGTAAGTAAACAGAGACACAGAAGCAAAATGTATCAGAGCAAAAATGTAATAAATGGAGAAAATATGTGGTTGTCACCAATATGAAATGCATAGAGATCAGACTAAGTGGCATAAAACACCACCACGATTATTTTAAAAACCCCACTGCTATGAATATATAATGTTTGATAAATAAGGAGCAGTTTCTTTGCCCCACCTCTAAACTGACAAATAATTGTGTGTGTTTTTATTACTACAAGTTTTATTCACTTATTGTGCATGTACAATACTGTTTACCCCACCTGCATGTTTTGTTAGCTGTTGCATATGTAAACATCTCCTTAATCAGTTCATGTTAGATGGCACTGTAAGTAACATTCTTTGTTTTTTACATGTTTTTGTAAGATCTGACTGTAGGCTGCTGAGACCACCACAACTTTGTTTATCCGAGAGGCAAAAATAATCCACGAGTGCTTACTCTCTTACACAGCCTAAGAAAATTGTAAGTATAGTACCAGAGAAACATTGTTATATTCTATAATGGCCCATTTTACCGAAGATACTATATCATTTAGAGGCCTGTATTTTATACAATGCTTCAGTCATCGCTGAATGGTCATTATACACTCATCAATAGGGTCCTTCCACAGGCCAGTATCCACTCAAACAGGGCTCTCCCTCAGGCTATTATACACCCATTTGCAAGGCTCTGTCAAAAGTCATCAACACGGTTTACCCACAGGCATTTAGTCTTTCATCTACAAGGCTCTCTCCCACAGGCCAGTACCCACAAATTGGCAGGTGTCTGCCACAGGTCAGTATCCACTTATTAGCAGGGATCTACCATATATGTTAGTATCTACTCATCAGCAGGGCTTCACCACAGGTAAGTATCCACTAATTAGCAGGGTTCTGCAATAGGTCACAATATACTCAATGGCAGAGCTCTGCTACAGGTCAGTAGCCACTCATCAACAGGCCTCTCCCACATACCAGTATCCACTCATCAGTGAGACATTCCCTCAAGCCAGTATTTGCTCATCAGTTAGGCATGTCCTCAGGCTGGTATTCACTCATTATCAGGTCTTCCCACAGGCCAATATCCACTCATCAGCAGGGTTCCACCAAAAATCATAATACACTAAATGGCAGGGCTCTGCTACAGGTCAGTAACCACTCATTAACAGGCCTTCCCCACAAGCCCATATCCACTCATCAACTGGGCATGTCCTCAGGCCAGTATTCACTCATTATCAGGTCTTTTCCACAGGCCAATATCCACTCATCAGCAGGGTTCTGCCACAGGTCACAATACTCTCAATAGCAGGGCTCTGCTACAGGTCAGTAACCACTCATCAACAGGCCACTCCCACAGACCTGTATCCACTCATCAGCAAGACATTCCCTCAAGCAAGTATCTACTCATCAGTAGGGCATGTCCTCAGGCCAGTATTCATTCATTATCAGGCCAATATCTACTCATCAGCAGGGTTCTGCCACAGGTCACAATACACTCAATGGCAGGGCTCTCCTAGGAATAGGTCAGTAGCCACTCATTGACTGGGCTCTCCCACAGGTCATTATCCTCTGAGCTGCAAGGCTATGCTACAGATCAGTATCTACTCATCAGCAGGGCTCTGAGACAGGTCGGTATCCACACATTGGCAAGTTTCTACCAGAGGTCATCTTCCACACATTAGCAGGGATTTGCCACAATTCAGAAACAAGTCAGCAACAAGTCAGCAGGCCAATGTCCACTCATCATGAGGGCACACCATCAAGTCAGTGTCCAGTAAACATTAATCATCATTTCTCTCTCACAGACCAGTATCCACTCATCAGAAGCACTTGCACATGTCAGTATCCATTCATCATCAGGTCTTTCCCACAGGCCAGTATCCACTCATCAGCTAAGTATGATCAGGACTGTGCTAATTATCATCAGCTCTCTAGCATAGTTTGGTAGCCAGTGCACTCCTACTGGTCACTGTCCAGTCATTAGCAAGGCCAACCATTGGTTTATTATCAAGTATGAGTCAATGTCAAGTAGTTTGCCTGGCTCTCCCAATGGTCAGTGTCCAACTGTTAGCAGGTCTCTCCCATGTTTCAATAGCCAGTAACTGTGCTCCACCACAGGTCAGCTTCCAGTAATTAACAGGGCATTCCGATGGCTTAGTATCCACTCAGCAAGGCTCTCCTATGGGTCAATGTCAACAGGACTCTCCCAGAATTCAAGTGTGTAACTAATGGCACAGTACTTCTGTAGTTCAATATTCAGGTCACCAGCACAACTCTCAAATGGGTCATTGTCCAGCAAGGCTTTGTCATAGATCCATGTATTTATTAACATAGGTCCTATCATAAGCATGACTCTTCCATGATTCAGAGTCCAGTTTAAAGCCTGGGTCTCCAATGCGTCATTCTCCAGCCCTCAATAAAGTACACCGATAAGCAGAGAGTAAGGTAAATATACCTTAGTAGCAAGGAGGCAAATACCATTAGGGGAACCATAATGATGGAGAACACCAACTGAACTAGCAGAGACTAGCCCCACAAATTATTCAGGTGTTAGAAAAGTGATCACTGCAATAGCCTCTGCTGTCACTCAGTGCATCTGAATTTCAAAACTAGGATGTTAACTTCAGCAGAAACAGGCATAGTCAAATATCAGTAGTCTGCATGGAGTATTTTCTAAAGCACTAATGGAAAACATGGATAAAACACAGAAATTTGAAACCGAGAAGGAGTAGGTTTTCCATTATGGATGTAGGTTTTCTCCAGTTTATAAGCATTCAATTTCCCAGAGTAAAAACACAATCATCAATAAATCCAGGACGGCTTTATTCAATGATCGTGTCAAACAGAATGTAAAAGCAGTGTATCTGGTACATAACTTTTTCAATATTTGGTACAGCGGTTCTCTATCTTTTTAAGCTGAAAGCACCCTTAACACACCATCTGATGCACAGATAACATTTTATAGGCCCTTTATCAAGGGCATAATGAAGTATACAAATAGATAAATATATTATATTTTTGTTTTCTGGTCCCGCAATTAAAATGAAGTAAGCACATTTTGCTTAACAATTTCCAAAAATATAACATTTGAAACTCCACATTCAAATTCATATGAATTAAAGTGCCAGACAAAGCTGGTGGCCACTTGACAACTCAGTACCATGGTATCTTATTATCACGGTGCCCGTGATTGCTTACTTGTGCTGTCAGTCAGGTGTGCGTACTCTCCATTGGCCACCTGTCTTTGGCCCGCCCAGAATAGCCTTTTTAGACTGGTCTGAGGCACCCTTTGGTTGTCCTTTCGTGGTGTCTCTATGTCAGCAGTCACCTGCCTTGTACCTGTTCCCTGGGCCTGTTTCGCTTGCTACCAGTACCAACGTTGCTCCTGTAGCCAGTGCCTCTCCTGCATTGTTCCTGCTCCATTCCTGACGTGGTTGGCGGTGCGGTCGTTCCTGTTTCTGTTCCTGATCCCGTGCTGCTGTGTTCCTGTTCCGTTCCTGACCAGTTTGGCAGTGCTGTCATTCCTGTGGTGGTCCTGGCTTGTCTGCTGTCGCTGCTGCTGTTTATCCGCCTGGCTGCTGAAGTCGCTATGGCGACATTCTGATCTCTGTACACTCCAATCTCACCGGTTGCTGATTTGCTTGTATAGAACCGGTTGGGCAATATGCTTATCCAGTATGCTGTACTGGTTTACTCCAATCTCACCGGTT
Source organism: Rhinophrynus dorsalis (assembly GCA_037306005.1). NCBI lineage: Eukaryota > Metazoa > Chordata > Amphibia > Anura > Rhinophrynidae > Rhinophrynus > Rhinophrynus dorsalis. The sequence goes on from CM074718.1 coordinate 472,710,013, forward strand.
GCTGATCTGCTTGTATAGAACCGGTTGGGCATTCGCTTATCCAGTACGCAGTACTGGTTTACTCCAATCTCACCGGTTGGCGATTTGCTTGTATAGAACCGGTTGGGCATCCGCTTATCCAGTACGCAGTACTGGTTTACTCCCTTCTCACCGGTTGCTGATTTGCTTGTATAGAACCGGTTGGGCAATATCGCTTATCCAGTACGCGGTACGGATTTACTTCTAATCCACCGGTTGCTGTTTCCGCTTGTATACAACCGTTTGGGCATACGCTATCCAGTACGCTGTACTGATTTACTCCTAATCTCCGGTAGCTGATTCCGCTTGTATAGTACCGGTGGGGCATACGTTATCCAGTACGCGGTACTGGTTTACTCCAATTCACCGGTAGCTACTTCTGCTTGTTTAGTACCAGTTGGGCGTTTCGTTTATCCAGTACGCGGTACTGGTTTACTCCACCATCCACAGGCTGCTGATTCCGCTAGTTTAGAGCAGTGTGAGCGCTATTGTTGACCAGTAATCAGTACCGGTTTACTCCACCATCCACCGGCTGCTGATTCCGCTGTATAGAGCCGGTTAAGCACTTGTTAATCCAGTACGCTTTGCTGGTTACTCCACATCCACCGGTTGCTAGTTGTGTAGAACTGGGTGGGCTATACTGTTGTTCTATACATGGCACTGGGTTACTTTACATCCACCAGTTGTTGCTGTCTCCGTTGCTAACCGGTTGGGTCTCCTTGGTTGGGAGACTGGTTTGCTCCACTGTTCCATCTTATGCTGTTGCTCCATCTATGCAGCATTAGTGGAGCTGTTCCTCTGTCCGCTTGGCTGCCTTGCCCGGTAATTTGGCAAGGCCGGTAGAGCCACATTCAGGTTGGCGTGTAACCTCCAGGCTGCCTTGCCCGGTATATTGGCAAGGCTGGTAGAGCCACACCAGCTTGTCGAGTATACCTCCAGGCTGCCTTGCCCGGTATATTGGCAAGGCCGGTAAAGCCACAATCAGTTCATCATGTAAACCTCCAGGCTGCCTTGCCCGGTATATTGGCAAGGCCGGTAGAGCCACATTCAGATTGTCGTGTAACCCTTTAGGCTGCCTTGCCCGGTATATTGGCAAGGCCGGTAGAGCTTCCCATGTGTATCTTGCAATAACTACTGTTTGTACCCATTGTGTATATGTGATTTACGTGTATGATTAGAACCCGTGAGGGTTCCCATTAAACTTTTCAGTAAAGTTTGATTTTTATCTTACTCTGTGTCTGAGTCAAAACAAACCGTGACACTTATTTGAATACTACTGACTTATTAGATCAGTGTTTCTCAACTCCTGTCCTCAGGACCCACTAACAGGCCAGGATTTGATGACTTTCTTCTTAGAGCACAGGTGAGTTAATCATTGTTAACTAGTTTAAGAGCCCGTTACACGGGCCACAGTGCCACTGCCAGCCGGTCGCGGGGCAGTCATGCGCAGTAGAGACTGCCCACGCCGCGGCTGATACAGAGCTGAATGCTCCAAAGCAGTTGCACGTGACTGCAACACGCGTTGGAGTCTCTACTGCTCATGACTGTCATTACACACGTTTTAGCGAATTATTATATAGGATGAGCCTCTGATCACCACATCTGCGCTCTAACAGAGAAATCCCTAAGTCCTGGCCTGTTAGTGGGTCCTGAGGACAGGAGTTGAGAAATACTGTATTAGATGAACCCCCAACAGGAGTATTGCCGCTACAAGAGAAGAAAGTGAATGTAATTTTCAGCATCCCATTTAAAGCTCAGACCCCAAACAGCTGCAGGAGTTTGGGGTGTGGCTATTGGAATATGTGTCATGACAGACTACAGCTCCAGCTGTAGATGGACTACAACTCCCAACATCATCAACTGCCCACTGGATGGCTGAAAATTATGGTAATTGTAGTCCAACAAAGCTGAGGGACTGAATGTTACCCATTCATGTATTAGAAAGAAAAGCTTTGCTGACATATCTGGAAGCAAAAGGGTTACATAGGCTTTGAAAGTCTACCCTGGTATGTGTCTTTTTGGAAGATTAAAATTCCTGCAGTTTAATCTGAAAACTCTGTGGGATGCTGAAGAAGCTGGTGTGCAGAGCAGAACACCCAGATCTATAGCTCTACACCTAACCTCGAAATTCCTCATCTGTCAGACGCTTCTTCTGAGCCAACAAGAAAGGCAGGAATCCCTCCAACTCTGTTGTGGATCCTCGTGATACAATGTCGAAAAGTATGTGTCTATTGAACATCTTGATGACTGGAGGAGGGTCAGGGCTTGAGGCCTGAGAATTTGCATTCTCTTTCCTGGAAGGATAAAAGAAGGTGTCATAGAATAATAATCTTTAAAAACACTACAGAAGGATTTGTGTGGGGGAAAACCAATATTTGAAAGACATTCACATACAAGTAACACATTTATGAGAATTCCCAAATAAGCATTGCATTGAACAAAATATATGTCTGCAGCAGTGCAAATGTGAACATATTTTGGCCTTATGCATCAAATCAAAATGCAGCAATTCTGGGGCAAACGAATGCACCACAGGGGACAAATAAAAATTCCCAAGATTTCTATTGATTCAATGGGGAGGTGCACTGATGGGTGATAAAAAGGTGACATCACTTCTCCAATTCCTATGTTATTCTATATAGCCAATTTACTAAGATTTCTCAAGTGGGAGAGTCCTTAGTGCATTAGGTCCATAGAACAACAAACTTTTATCACACCTTAGTGCACCTCCCCCAATGTTTTAGAGACCACGCTAGCATTCATAAGGCTCTGAGGTCCCTATTTATAAAAGCAAACTGGAGTTATTCTAGAGTAAACCAACTTCACACCACAAAAATAAAAATTCCTGTTAAACTGGGCTTTTTACCCCTCGACTTCTAGAGAGGTTTCAAACGCAAGGTCTCCAGTAGATGCAGCAATTAATAGATATTATGATTTTATGTTTGAGAAAGTGTCCTTCAGTGGATCACAGTATGGCAATTAAGGTCTGTGTTGCAGAGAGAACTTAATTAGTATATGGTGCAACACAGATCTCACCATACGAAAATAAAGTGATCAATATCTCCTATAAGGAGCAATTAGATTGACTGTCGCACTGTCCATCCTGATCTTCCTGGGTATGAGAGCAGATGGAGTAAAAACTTGAGAGGTGTAAGTTCCACGGAATGGACGAGGCGTCTGTAGCAAAGGCCAGAGAATCCCCTTTTCGGTAGCAGAAAACCGTAACCTTGTTTTCCCTGGTAGCCATGAGAGCTATCGTCCGTACACCCAACTGCTGCACAATCCAGTAGAAAACCTTCGGATTGAGTTTTTTACTCCTGGAATGTGAACGGTGGAGATGGACAGAACATGGGCTTCTGCCCAAATTAGAATGCAGCTCACCTCGTACCGTGCAGCAGGTGCCCCCTTGACAGCTGAATACCACAAGGGCCAGTCCATCAAAATACCCAGTATGAAATGAAGGTCAGACACAGGATATATAATGTAAAACCACCTTCATTGGAAGTACACAGTAATGAATGATAATGCCCACACAACCTGTCGGTCAGACCTCTGGGTAGTGTACGGAGCGAGTATTCAGCCAGAGCCATAGGTCAGAACTGAGGAGGGTAGTCAGACAATCCAGGACTAGAGGTCAAGACCGATATGGGGAGTCAGACAAGCCAGGGGACTACAAGGAGCGAGTTAAGCCAGAGCCACAGGTCAGATCCGATGTGGGTAGTCAGACAAGCCGGGATCATACACAGAGCAGATTTGAAGTCAGGCACGGGTCACAATAATAACACAAGAGCTACAAACAGAAACACCAAGGGCAACGACTCCTAGGCCCAAGGAGGTTATAAAGGAGCTGAAAAAGGTGGAAACCAGTTAAGCAAATCAGACTAGGGCCATAAACACACGCACGTACCAGCGCCCGTTCTAGTGACATCAGACATGCAGAAGCAGCCAGTAATCATGCTGGCCGACATCACAACAGAGGAAGGAAGCACAGGATCTCTTAGGCTTCTTAAGAGAGACTATAATACAGTCGAATCGCTCTGGTTCCAGAACACTGATGGATTGAAGGGATTCCTCTGAAGTCCACCTGCCCTGGTTCCCCAGGTGACCCAGAATTGCCCAACAGCCACTTAGGCTGGCGTCCGTCGTGACTAGAGTCCATTCCGGAACCACAAAGGGTTTCCCCTGTTCCAGGTTGCGTCTTTGCAACCACCATTGAAGGTCCCTGCTGACCTCCGGAGAGAGCGAGATCTGCCGATCCAGAAAAGCTCGATTTCCGGACCAAGTCTGGATGACAAGTCTATGGAGTTCCCTGGTGTGCATCTGAGAGTAAGGCATGGCTTCCAGTGTAGACACCAGCTTGCCCAAAATCTCATATAGTCCCTGATTGTGACTGGGGGCCACTTCAGTGTCTGAGACACCTTCTGCATTACTTGCAGGATCTTATCTTCTGGAATAAAGAGTTTTCCTAGGCAGGTATCCAATGTCATGCCTAGGAATACCAGCTCATGGGATGGTACTGGAGAGGACCACCCAGACATGCTGGACCAAGAGTAGAGTAAGTCCCGGGCCAAGAGCTCCTCTGATGAAGTCTTGAGCAAAAGGTTGTCCAGATAGGGTGTCATGGAGATGCCCTGGATATGTATGAAGGCCGCAAAGGCCCTCATGACTCTGGTGAACACGTAGTGATACAAGCTGCAGGCAAATCACAGATAGCGTTGGCTGTCTGGGTGGATAAGGATGTGTAGATGCGCATCCTGAATGTCTAGAGACGCCAGATACTTCCCCAGTCACATTGCTGTGATGACAGATTGCAAAGATTCCTTCTTGAAGCACGTAGTCACCACATAATGACTGAGACATCGGAGGTCCAAAATGACCACAAACAGGTTGGAACCGTGCTCTTGGGGAGGTACTATAATCAGAACCCTCATTTCCAGCAGTGAGTTCACTACCTTCTGAAACAGCCTTACCTTGTCCAGCTCCTTTGGAAACCTGGGCAAAAAGAAGAGAAACACTGGAAGAGGCCTGAAATCTATGCGGTACCCTTCCGAAATCACCCGCAAAACCCACAGGTCTGGGATTGTGGACTCCCAGGTGTCATGAAAGACTTAGCCCTTGGAGCTAAGTGCTCGGGCTGCCACTGCTTTCTGGGCTTGGTGGGGGAGTGGACACATGTAGGAGGCCTGTGAACCCTGCAGACTTTGCCTCTCCGCTTGGCAGGGGGACCAAAAAATGTGCAGGTTCCTCTCCATTGTTGGAAGCTTGGTGGGCATCTGAGGCAATAAGGTGCTCTTTGCCTCCAAGTCACATCACTGATGATCTGCTTTAAGTCTGGTCCAAAAAGGGACTTGCCCTGATCTGATGCAGACCAGATCTTGAGTCACAAGGTGCATTGCGCAGTCACAGAAAAGGCTGAGGCTTTAGTGGACAACCAAACAGCCTCTAACAGGGCCTCAAAAACATAAGTGTTGGCCTCCTTCTAAGAAAACCAACAGATCATCTTTGGACACATCAGCACAGACAGCTTCCATGAGCAGCTCGGTTAACCCAGGCAAAGGTAAAAATAGGCCTCAGCACTGCCCCCGTGACAGTAAAATTAGTCCTGAGAATATGATCCAGCTTTTTACCCAAATCATCCTTCAGTCCTGCCACATCTGCCAAAGGCAGTGCAGTAGACCTGGCCAGCTTGGAGACTATGGGATCCAGAGTAGAAGGAGAGCCCCACTGCGCCAAAGCTGCCACAAAAAAGGGATACTGTCTAGAGAACCTTTTGGTGATAGCCTCTTGTCAGGGGTCTTCCACTCATCCAGGAGAATCTGGTCCAGAGTCTCTTTGGGAGTGAAAAATGTATAAGATTTCTTACGCCTCTGTAAAGGAAGACCCTCATCAGGGGTGTCAGGGACCTGAAGGGTCTCCAAGACAGACAAAATTAACCCCTCACCCGAGGGAAGGGGGTCAGAGTATGAAGAGTCCATATCCTCATATTCCCCTTCCTCTTCTTACCCTCCCATAGTTCCTCCTGAGGGGGCCCTAGAAGCAATGGAGTACTCAGAGATAGGAGCCACATATTTAAAGTTAGTGAGGCCTTCCAAAATTGAAGAACCCCCTACAGGGGTAACGGAATTTGGGCCACTGAAGACAGTGTTTTAACCCAAGCTGGCTCTTGTTCAGTACTGGAGGGGCCCTGTGGAGTAGTAGGGGCCACAGTACAAAAGGGGAAGAGGTATCTAGAATACTCACATTCTGACATGAGGAACAGTAAGCAAGGAAGGTGAGTGACCCCACCCCCCCTGAGTCCTTAGTCTTAGGTCTAGTCCCATGTCCCTTAGAATTTCACATCCTTCCAAGAGAAGTGTCTAGTACCAGTAAAAGTAAGCCCAGAAAGGTACATACCTGGCAGCTGAAGTGTTAATCTGGAGGAGGAGAGCAAGGAGAGTCTGCTTCTGAGTAGAATAAGAGAGAAGTAAAGTAGTGACTGCAAATTTGGCAGCCACTCTGAAGGCGGCCCTCGAAACTGCATTCTGGGAAATGTAGTCTTCTCAGTTGCAGTTGCCTAGCAACACCTATTAATCTGTCTTCAGAATTGCCACGGTCCCACAAGACAATCAGGTTGTGAACTGATGAAAGGGCACGAGGAGACAATTAGAAAGAGTCCATCCTGACTTCTGTATATCAAACAGTTGCAGAGATATGTCCCAATGAAGTTCGCCCATCGAAGTTAATGGAGCAAAGATGGTAGCAATGCAAGAACCCATTCTTAAAGGGGCTGCAGCACTAAAACAGATAAGGGTACAAGAGAACCCACACAAAAAACAAAAAAACAAAAAAAAAAAAAAAAGGAGCCCAGGAAAAATGTGGGGATCATCCAAAAGGAAGCCCACTACAGGGAAAAACTCAGCTAAGGCACCCAACCTGGAGAAAACAGCAGGGAAGGGGTTAAATATCCTAAACACAGCCACCCTTGCTCTGTAACTTAGGGAGTGTACAGTAACGTATAATAAAATACCCAATATGAATGCAAGAGGCCAAGAGCTCAGAGAAAACCTCTGTATGTAGGAGGCATAAGGTAGGAACAATGTGAACCAAGGCACTCAATGGGTTACTCACCAGCATCTAGATTTATCTCATGTCTGTCCCTCTCTAGAACCCACTCTCAGGCCTCCTGCTCCAGATTGAGGCCTACCTCATCAGCCCACTCCAGGCCTACTACTGTCAGTCACCCCAGTACACATGGCACCAATGATCCATTTAAGGTGCACAGTTCCACAACTAAGCACTCATTTTTACCTCCCTCACTCACACTCTGACCATTTACTCACTGGCCTGGACTGGCCCAGCAGGGATTCTTCTACCAAGAGGGTGGCATGTTTGAATTCAGTTCAGCCCCTCTATGGCTTTTGAGGGCTTCACAAGTCCTGCCTTCCAACTGTACAGCCAGTTGTTATTCCCCATCCTTTCGGCACATCCATGTGCCCTCAAATCAATCTCCAACTCCTTGGTGACATTTAAGCACTAATTGGAGTGTGTGTTTGAAACTCATGGATATACTTGCTGGGGATTTAACTATGTTAAGAAGTGAAGACTGGTAACTTCCCAGAAGAGCCTGTGTTCATTCTGCAATGAGAGCCACCATCAATGTATTCCTCTTGCCAATTCAAGCACAAATCCTCTCACTGTGCAGTGCTTCAAACTTGGTGCAAAGCACAGATCTAAGGGTGACAATGATGGGAAGCATGGAAAAGATGGACTCCTGACTAGGCAGGTATCCCAATCAGAAAGAGGTATGTATTATTTTTGTCGACTTCGCTGATGGATTCTGGATCCTCTTTATTGCAGCTGAGGGAATTCTTATGTCTGTGAGGTCCAGATAGGATGGCAGGCCCATACAACCATCATCCTTTGAAGCAGGCATGCTGTTTAGGGTTGGATTTGTTTTTATCAGTTACATTAATAAAAACGATGTGGCCTTTTTCTCATGCAAGAAGGTGTATCTGTCTATTTCATGTGTCATGGAACGTGAGCCCTCCTGCACAGTCATGAAATAAACTGAAACGGACAACTAGCGGTAGACTAAAACATGTGATGGACACCCACCTAGGCAAGACATTATAATGAACAGAATAGAGACCACTGATTTTTAAAGGTATGGTTTAAATGTTGGGTGGGGCAGATTGAATATAATATCTAAAAGCCTTAATCTGTAACAATTTAATTTGGTTTTCTTTTTAAGCTTTTGCCAAGTCTTAAAGCCATAACGGTTACCTGTTCAGGAGCAATTTAAATAAGGTAAAGAGGCAAAATTCTGGAGCAAAACAACTTTACCATATTAAGGGACAAATATTTAAAAGGGATCTTGATCCACTGAATGCTAGAGAGGTCTCCAACAAATTGGTTTGCAATGACTTGGTGTTCTCTCTGGTAGTCAAGTGGTAAATGCCATATTTAACAATTTGGTGCACTACGTTCAGTTGGTTTGCTCCAGAACTACACCTCTTTAGCTTAAATTACACTTTTGTTGTACAACAAAAACCCAGGAAATCAAACTCTACCATACTGCATTTTGTGATGTGGATCCATACATTGAGGAGATAAAGGACTGGAGCCCTGTTGTGTGTAATTTGATATGCAAACAACATAGTTTAATTCTTAAATCATATGAGAAGTCACCAAACCAGTTCTTCTCATTGTACATAACCTTGAAAGAGAGTGACATTTGAGCCTCAAGAAGCTAAATTAAAGCAGGACTATCATCCACATTATATTGAGCCCCAAATAACAATAGTGATATGCATCTACGTTCTTGTAATTTCAATAATAATTGCGGAATTAGTGAACAACAGACCTTTATAGGCAGACAGGTATCAGCAGGGATCTTGCCCTCTGCTCTCTGCGCCATCAGTCCATTCCTGTGCCTTGAGGTAACCAGGCACTGAGCTCTCCAATCATGAAGGAAAAAGGGGACAGACAGCACAGAAGCAGAGATGCCTTCTCTGAAAGAGGTCTGCGCTGTTTGCAGATGCCCGTTTGCCTAGAAAGGTCACTAATGCCACAATTATTGAAATTATTATTGAAATTAGATGCATATTGCTATAATTAGTATTTGGGGCTCAATATAATGTGGATGATCGTTACGCTTTACGTTATGATTTCTAAGAAAGAAGTCCTACAATTCTTGTAGTCTATAATTATAGGTATGTGTAAAACAATGCCCTCCAGAAAGAAACAGATTAGTTCATTTTGTGTGTGGGGGTTTAGAGGCAATTTTTTTTTGTTTTTTCATTTAGATATAAACAATTCAGTTGCGCGCGTATATTTTGCAGACACGGGCTCACAACACATTGCAGGTGTTAATTTATGGATCGATGCTCTGGAACCCCACCTCCTACAATGCTCAATTACTGATGCTCTGGACCCCACCTCCCAAAATGCTCAATCACCCTCCATCATGCTTAACACTATGTCGCCTGGAGACACAGTATTTAAAAAAAAAAAAAAAGGGGGGGGCTTTTAAGTGCTAGAGAGCTTTCTAACACATTGAGAAGCATTAAATGGGCTAAAAGCCCAATTTAAAAGCAATGGGCATTTTTTTTTATTCTCTCCTAGTTTGCACTTGGTTTGCCTCAGAACAATTCGACTTTTCTTTTGCAATTATGAACCAACTTATCCTCCCAGGTTTAAGGCTGCAATATAGGGGAGGATTAAAAACTCCATTTCATTTAAATTGGACTTTTAATCTCCTGATTGCTAAAGAAGTCTCCAACACATCGTGAAATGCTCAGTGGGTTAAAAGCACCACTTTAAATCAATGGTAATTTGGGGAATTTTATTTTTCACCTATGGTACAAATGCTTTGCCCCACAATTATTCCAGTTTCATTATTATAGTGCCAGACAGCAATGGCCGCGGTGCAGTCATGCACAGTAGAGACTGCCCACGCCGTGGCTGATAACATAGCGGGGGCGCTGCAAATTCAGACCACAGCGTGGGCAGACTGTACTGTGCATGACTGCAGAGCGCACAGCCGTCTCTACTGTGCATGACAGCTTCTGACAAACATACATTAGGGAATTATTATATAGGATAACTAGCAATGTGGGACGGCGTTGCCCGTCAGGATATATAGGGAATTAATGCACACACACGGATGCGAGACAAACACAGAGACACACACGCAAATGCACACTCATGCACTGAGATGCTTAAAGAGCGACAGTCATACACACATACATGCAGACACATAGAGTGTGATACAGACATGCAACACACACAGTGAGAAACACACAGGCACACACAGAAACACACACACACACAGAAGTGAGTCATAAGGGGTGACTTATGTGTCATTGTAATGAGAATGTGTTTGTACTTATGCCTCCACTGCGGCATTCATTCATATCGTTGAAATGCATGTGGTAATTGCACATACTATGGTGGAAGGTGGATCATGCTGGCTCCCGGGATGTGAGTGACTGGCATTCATTCATGTAATTGAAATGCGTGTGGTAATTGCACATACTATGGTGGAAGGTGGATCGTGCTGGCTCCCGGGGTGTGATTACGTGTGAGTGATTGCGTTTGAGTGCGAGATTGAGTGATTGCGTGTGAGTGATTGAGTGAGTGTGTTAGTGAGTGTGTGTGATTGAGTAAGAATGTGTGAGTGAGAGTGTGTATAATAGTGAGAGGGTGTGAGTGATTGAGGGTGAGAGTGTGATTGAGTGTGAGTGTGATTGAGTGTGAGAGTGTGATTGTGATTGAGTGTGATTGTGATTGAGTGTGACTGCGAGACTGTAAGTGTGAGAGTGTGATTGAGTGTGAGACTGTGAGAGTGTGAGACTGTGAGAGTGTGATTGAGTGAGACTGTGTGAGTGTGATTGAGTGAGACTGTGTGAGTGTGATTGAGTGTGTGAGTGATTGGGTGTTAGACAGAGAGAGAGAGAGAGACTGTGTGAGACTGTGAGTGTGAGAGTGTGTGAGACTGTGAGAGTGTGAGAGACTGTGAGAGTGTGAGAGACTGTGAGAGTGTGAGAGAGAGTGTGAGAGACTGAGACTGTGAGACTGAGAGTGTGAGAAACTGAGAGTGTGAGAGACTTAGACTGAGAGTGTGAGAGACTTAGACTGAGAGTGTGAGAGACTGAGTCTGTGAGACTGAGAGTGTGAAAGACTGTGAGACTGAGAGTGTGAGAGACTGTGAGACTGAGAGTGTGAGAGACTGTGAGACGGAAACTGTGAGAGAGACTGTGAGAGTGTGAGAGAGTGTGAGACTGAGAGAGAGTGAGAGAGTGTGAGACTGTGAGAGTGTGAGACTGTGAGAGAGACTGTGAGAGTGTGAGAGAGACTGTGAGAGTGTGAGAGAGACTGTGTGTGTGAGACTGTGTGTGTGAGACTGTGTGTGTGTGTGAGACTGTGTGTGTGTGTGAGAGCGTGTGAGTGTGAGAGAGCATGCGAGACTGAGAGAGTGCGAGACTGAGAGAGTGCGAGACAGAGAGAATGCGAGACAGAGAGTGCGAGACAGAGAGAGTGCGAGATAGAGAGTGCGAGACAGAGAGTGCGAGACTGAGAGAGTGCGAGACTGAGAGAGTGCGAGTGTGTGAGACTGAGAGTGCGAGACTGAGAGAGTGCGAGACTGAGAGTGCGAGACAGAGAGTGCGAGTGTGCGAGACAGAGAGTGCGAGTGTGTGAGACAGAGTGTGAATGAGTGAGAGACTGTGAGAGTGAGAGACTGTGAGAGTGAGAGAGAGAGACTATGAGAGTGTGAGAGCGTGCAAGACAGAGCGTGCAAGACAGAGCGTGCGAGACTGAGAGAGTGCGAGTGTGAGAGAGACTGTGTGAGACACTGTGTGAGAGACTGTGTGTGAGACTGTGTGTGAGACAGAGAGTGTGAGACAGAGAGTGTGAGACAGAGTGTGTGAGAGTGAGAGAGTGAGACTGTGTGAGAGTGAGACTGTGTGAGAGTGAGACTGTGTGAAAGTGACAGTGAGAGAGAGAGACTATGTGAGAGTGAGAGACTGTGAGAGTGTGAGAGAGAGACTGTGAGAGTGAGAGAGAGACTGTGAGAGTAAGAGACTGTGTGAGAGTGAGAGAGAGAGACTATGTGAGAGTGTGAGAGAGAGACTGTGAGAGTAAGAGACTGTGAGACTGTGTGACTGTGTGAGTGTCAGACTGAGTGTGAGACTGTGAGACTGAGACTGTGTGTGAGACTGTGTGTGAAAGTGAGAGACTGTGAGACTGTGTGTGAGAGTGTGAGCCTGTGAGTGTGTGAGATTGTGTGAGACTGTGTGAGAGTGAGACTGAGAGAGTGTGAGACTGTGTGTGAGAGTGTGAGACTGTGTGTGAGAGTGAGAGACTGTGAGAGAGTGTGAGAGACCGTGAGAGTGAGACTGTGTGAGTGTGAGACTGTGTGTGAGTGTGAGACTGTGTGTGAGTGTGAGACTGTGAGAGTGTGAGAGTGAGACTGTGAGAGTAAGAGAGAGACTGTGAGAGTAAGAGACTGTGAGACTGTGTGACTGTGTGAGTGTCAGACTGTGAGTGTGAGACTGAGACTGTGAGACTGAGACTGTGAGACTGAGACTGTGTGTGAGACTGTGTGTGAGACTGTATGTGAAAGTGAGAGACTGTGAGACTGTGTGTGAGAGTGTGAGCCTGTGAGTGTGTGAGACTGTGTGAGAGTGAGACTGTGTGAGAGTGAGACTGAGAGAGTGTGAGACTGTGTGTGAGAGTGTGAGACTGTGTGAGAGTGAGAGAGTGTGAGAGACCGTGAGAGTGAGACTGTGTGAGACTGTGTGAGTGTGAGACTGTGTGAGTGTGAGACTGTGAGAGTGTGAGACTGTGAGAGTGTGAGACTGTGTGTGTGAGACTGTGTGTGTGAGACTGTGTGTGTGTGTGAGACTGTGAGAGTGTGAGACTGTGAGAGCGTGTGAGAGTGTGAGAGTGTGTGAGAGCGTGCGAGACAGAGAGAGTGCGAGACTGAGAGAGTGCGAGACAGAGAGTGCGAGACAGAGAGTGCGAGACTGAGAGAGTGCGAGACTGAGAGACTGAGAGTGTGAATGAGTGAGACTGAGAGTGTGGATGAGTGAGAAAGTGTGAGAGTGAGAGAGAGAGACTGTGAGAGTGTGAGAGCGTGTGAGACAGAGTGTGAATGAGTGAGAGACTGTGAGAGTGAGAGAGAGAGACTGTGAGAGTGAGAGAGAGAGACTGTGAGAGTGTGAGACTGAGAGCGTGTGAGACAGAGCGTGCAAGACAGAGAGTGCGAGTGTGTGAGACTGAGAGTGTGAATGAGTGAGACAGAGTGTGAATGAGTGAGAAAGTGTGAGAGTGAGAGAGAGAGACTGTGAGAGTGAGAGAGAGAGAGACTGTGAGAGTGAGAGAGAGAGACTGTGAGAGTGTGAGAGCGTGTGAGACTGAGAGTGTGAATGAGTGAGAGACTGTGAGAGTGAGAGAGAGAGACTGTGAGAGTGTGAGACTGAGAGCGTGTGAGACTGAGAGCGTGCGAGACTGAGACAGTGCGAGTGTGCGAGACTGAGAGAGTATGTGTGTGAGAGAGACTGTGTGTGAGAGAGACTGTGTGAGAGAGAGACTGTGTGAGAGACTGTGCGTGAGACTGTGTGAGTGTGAGACAGAGAGTGCGAGACAGAGAGTGCGAGACTGAGTATGTGACTGTGTGAGAGTGAGAGAGTGAGACTGTGTGAGAGTGTGAGAGTGAGACTGTGTGAGAGTGACAGTGAGAGAGAGAGACTATGTGAGAGTGAGAGACTATGTGAGAGTGAGAGAGAGAGACTGTGAGAGTGTGAGAGAGAGACTGTGAGAGTGAGAGAGAGACTGTGAGAGTAAGAGACTGTGAGACTGTGTGAGAGTGAGAGAGACTATGTGAGAGTGAGAGAGAGAGACTGTGAGTGTAAGACTGTGAGTGTGAGACTGTGAGTGTGAGACTGAGAGTGTGAGACTGAGAGTATGTGAGACTGTGAGAGAGACTGTGTGAGACTACGAGAGAGACTGCAAGAGTGTGAGACTGAGGGTGTGAGACTGAGAGTGTGAGACTGTGAGAGAGTGTGAGAGACTGTGTGAGACTGAGAGTGTAAGAGACTGTGAGAGTGTAAGAGACTGTGAGAGTGTGAGGGACTGTGAGAGTGTGAGGGACTGTGAGAGACTGCGAGAGAGACTGTGTGAGACTGCGAGAGAGACTGTGAGAGTGTGAGGGACTGAGAGTGTGTGGGACTGAGAGTGTGTGGGACTGAGAGTGTGTGGGACTGAGAGTGTGAGGGACTGAGAGTGTGAGGGACTGTGAGAGTGTGAGGGACTGTGTAAGACTGCGAGAGAGACTGCGTGAGACTGCGAGAGAGACTGCGTGAGACTGCGAGAGAGACTGAGTGTGAGACTGTGAGTGTGAGACTGAGAGTGTGTGAGACTGTGAAAGAGACTGTGTGAGACTGCGAGAGAGACTGTGAGAGACTGTGAGAGTGTGAGACTGAGGGTGTGAGAGAGAGAGTGTGAGAGACTGTGTGAGACTGTGAGACTGAGAGTGTAAGAGACTGTGAGAGTGTAAGAGACTGTGAGAGTGTGAGGGACTGTGTGGGACTGCGAGAGAGACTGTGTGAGACTGCGAGAGAGACTGTGTGAGACTGCGAGAGAGACTGTGAGAGTGTGAGACTGAGAGTGTGTGGGACTGAGAGTGTGTGGGACTGAGAGTGTGAGGGACTGTGAGAGTGTGAGGGACTGTGAGACTGCGAGAGAGACTGCGTGAGACTGCGAGAGAGACTGTGAGTGTGAGACTGAGACTGCGTGAGACTGCGAGAGAGACTGAGTGTGGGACTGAGAGTGTGTGAGATTGTGAGAGAGACTGTGTGAGACTGCGAGAGAGACTGTGAGAGTGTGAGACTGAGAGTGTGAGACTGAGAGTGTGAGACTGAGAGAGTGTGAGAGACTGTGTGAGACTGAGAGTGTAAGAGACTGTGAGAATGTAAGAGACTGTGAGAGTGTAAGAGACTGTGAGAGTGTGAGGGACTGTGTGAGACTGCGAGAGAGACTGTGTGAGACTGCGAGAGAGACTGTGTGAGACTGCGAAAGAGACTGTGTGCGACTGCGAGAGAGACTGTGTGAGACTGAGACTGTGTGAGACTGAGAGTGTGTGGGACTGAGAGTGTGTGGGACTGAGAATGTGTGGGACTGAGAGAGTGTGAGGGACTGTGTGAGACTGCGAGGGACTGTGTGAGACTGCGAGAGAGACTGTGTGAGACTGCGAGAGAGACTGTGTGAGAGTGCGAGAGAGACTGTGTGAGACTGCGAGAGAGACTGTGAGAGACTGTGAGACTGAGAGTGTGAGACCGTGTGAAAGTGTGAGACAGAGTGTGAGACTGAGAGTGTGAGACTGAGAGTGTGAGACTGTGTGAGAGTGTGTGAGAGTGTGTGAGAGTGTGAGACTGTGTGAGAGTGTGAGACTGTGTGAGAGTGTGCGACTGTGAGATTGAGAGTGTGTGCGACTGTGAGACTGCGACTGTGAGACTGAGTGAGAGTGTGAGACAGAATGTGTGCTTTGCAATGCGTTGCTTACCCCTCTGGCACTCAAAGGGTTAAGTTGAGCTAACATAGCAATATAACACACGGTGGCTCTTCAGTTGAGGCAATGTAGCAACATGCTGAGGTATCAAATAGAAAGTGGTGTTTGAGGCTTGCCCTCTGTAACATACAGCAAAGCATCTCTCTCCCTTTAAGGAGAAAGGGTGGGAATAAGGAAGCAGGAAGTGGAGGAGTGACAGTTGAGACTGTGAGGTGACTGAAGAGATGATGAGTTAAATAAGAGTTGCTATTAAGTTTGTATTTTATGGGAACATTACACCCTCATACTGAAACAGAGTGTATGGAGGGTTACAGTTATCTGTGGGAGGTGAAACAGTGTGTTTGTGGGGTCATGATCCTGAGTGAGAGTGTGAGTGGACCGGGAGAAGTTACTGATATCCCTACCTCAGGAGCGAGTGGCAGTTATATATTTTTTTTTTTGTCAGTTGGATACTGGTGGGCGGGCTGGAGGGGGCGGGCCAACTCCCTGTATGATAAACACGCCCCCATTGAATCACCCAATGAGAGCAGTAAAGTCCCCATTCAATCACCCAATAGGAGTTGTGTCTCCTAATGAGACATAAATTATGTAATTAGACATTCTGTTCAATGCGAGTTTCTTTTCTGAGGAGACATAAATTATGTTCTGTGTGTGGGGTACCATAAATTATGCAATGAGGCTTATTCTTTTATATATATAGATGTACATTAATTGCAAAATTAAATAATTTGTGGGTTGGTTTGGGGTTTTTTTAGGCTAATGGGGGGCCTCCCTATCTAATTTTTTTGTAGGGACCCAAAAAAAGCTAGAACTGCCTCTGTTGCCAGGGAGGGTAGGCAACATATTGCAGAGAAATTTGTTTACTCACCCTTGTTCACTCAAAGATTTAAATGTATACATACATACCAGATTGTTTTTACTCCTGCCTGACAAGTAATTATTTTCAAATAGACCTGGAACATGTCAGCAATAAAGTTCTGTGCTTGATAAGACTGCAACTAAGTTATAGCATGGGAACAAATACCTCTAATCTGAACGTGTACAGTTTTTAACTATAAAGGTGTATTCGCTTTAGTCAAAACGACACTAAAGTCAGGATATAAAGTTATTACCAATAATTATTTACTTTTTTTATAATGAACGGTACCTTTGTAAATGTACATATCATTGTAGTCTTCTTGTAATTTTATTTTAAAGTTTCCCTGCATCACGCGATTTCTCCTCAGATGTGAAAGCAGTCCAGACAGACTGCTACGAGTGAGAATACTGTGTCAGTATAAGGAAAAACCTGCTCCCACTCTTCAAGGGGGCAGGGTTTTCCTTATACTGACAGACACCATATTGTCCCTAGGTGCGATTTGTCCGGTCAAACGACCAGCTTTCAGATCTGAGGAGACTCTGCGTGACGCAGGGAAAAGGGGCAGGAGGGGGAACTTTAAAATAAAATTATAAGGAGACTCCAGTGATATGGACATATACAAAGTTACAATTCATCATAAAATGTATAATTAATAATAAATAACTTTATATACCTCTTTAATAATTATTTCCATAGACTGGAGTTGCACTTCTGCTAGTCAATAACAATAACATTCCTTTTATTCAATCTCCCTCTTGTGCTATAATATTGAAGCCGTTTTGCATTTAAAAGTGTAGGAACTTTAAGTTCATGTAAATAGGAGTCCTATGTAGAACGAGAAGAGGAGCAATAGTGTGTCAAACCAAATGGACCATAAATACAAATACAATTCCCATTGATTAAATTGGGTTTTTAAAGTCTAGAATGCTTGTGAGTCCTCCAATGTATTACAAAGCAATGCACAGAGACATCACTACAATTCAGTGGGTTAAAAGACACACTGGAATCAATAGTTACCTGTGGTGCCTGTACCTGGAAATATACTGGGTATAAACCTGGACGTCTCAATAAAAAAAAGAAGATTATCCTGAAAACGTGTAGTCTAGGCTTTTTCACAGATATACCAGATCATGGGCAGGTTTTCTCCTGAAGTGATACCAGTTTACAAGCCAGGAAACCTTCAAAATGTGAGTAAAATTTACATTTATACCCACATATTTAGAGCAGTATTTCACAGTCAGGGTGTCGTGGCACACCATTCACTTAAGGTTCCCCAGTCTCTCTATGAAGTCTTTAAGGAAAAATGTTACTGTTGAGTTATAACTGTATATTTATGAAATTGTTATTCATGTTATGTTTATTTTAGTTATTCTGATTGTGAGAGCTAAGAATAGCTATATTTGTAACATTATTTACACCCTTGACAAATTACATAAAATGTTAGGTGTGCCCTGAAATTATAGACTGCATGTTAGGGGTGTCTTGAGCAAAAAAAGGATTGAGAACCATTGGTTTAGAGGTTATGATAAGAGCTCCCCATCTCATAATTACGGACCAGGTCACACTCCTCATTTAAAATGAAGCACGATGACAAGAATTCCCCAGCAAAGCAGTATCTAAGTTCTGTCCGCAAGGGCTAACAATCCATTATCTAAAGTATAATTATCATCACCTTGTAAGAAATAGGTGATTTTGGAAGAGCTTTGCAAAGGGCCTATATTTATGTTGGTTGTTTTTAATTTAAAATAATTATTTACAATATAGTAAGCTTTATTTATTCGTCAGTTAGGTCAACTCTTGCAGGCATGGTCACACTGCTCTCTATCCCAACTACCACTTTCTACCAGGAAGTACGGTTCATTTGCATAACCTGACAAATAAATAAAACTATACGGCTCAAACAATTGTTTGAAATAAAAATTAACTACCAAACATGTAGATTCTGAAAGCTCTTTCAAGATCATAAAGCAAAAGAAAAACAGGAGGCGCTCCTAGTGTAAAACCCTCAGTTACTGAATTCACCGACCGTCACCATTAGAAATTTACTCACAAAATAAATGGCTGAATAAAACACTTACGTACTATCCAGCTGTTCAAGCGTTGGGGATATGATTGTCACCGCCCCCCTCAAGCAGCATCTAAAGGCTGCACCACTTTTAAAGAGCTCGTCCTCAATGGAAGAGGTGGATATATGTAGAGAAACAGAAGAAAAAGACAGAGGGGCGCCAATAGTGTATTAACCCAAGGACATTCAGGGCAACGATAAACAATATATATTCAGCTCACATTTACAAATGGTTGATCTATCAGATTGCTACTAAACAGGTCTTTCCTTGCAGTATCCAGACTATACAACCAATCGGATGATACAATGTAACGTTTACATTTTTTTCAAGTAGTAGCCGTTTCTTTTTCCTTTTGTTTGTTAAGGTTAGATCAGTTGAGAAAGCAGCTGTGTAAGCTGCGAAACACGTCCTTTACGCCTTTTAATGCCAACGAGCACATATTTTAATTAAATTTGTATACTGGAATAGCGCGGCTACTTGTTTTATTTTTTATTTTTAGTTTTATTATTATATATTTTTTATACTATACTATTTTGGCTTTCATCTTGGATATGGCCTGAGGTGGTCAATACCAGAAGATCTCCAGAACATTAATAGAGTGGGATAATATTGAAGCCACTACAGGGCTCCTGTGGAGGACGTACTTGAACCCCAGCAGGGATGGGTAAAGTACCCTGCATGTCTTTTCTGTTGATTGCAGATATATGTTTGTAGAACAACCATTTGTAAATGTGAGTTGAATATATATTTATTGTAGCCCTGAATGTCCTTGGGTTAATACACTATTGGGACCCTCTGTCTTTTTCTCCTGTTTCTCTTTCAAGATCAAAGTGACAGTTCAAAGTAAAGGATTTCCCAGATTAAACACAGTTGAGTTAATCAGTGGCTCGTCCATTTTGACTGAACCACCTTTGCTTAACCAGACAAACCTTCAATCCTAGCGTCCTGGTAGCCCTAGAGGACCAAGCTTAGGCACATCTATCCTACCCTATAAGTCTCCTAGCTCATCCCAATCAACCCGTAATAACCTCACTATTCTATCCTGAGGCCCAGCTTAGCCTCTGGTATGCAGATGTTACATTCATTATTTGTTTACTTAACTCCTTAAGGACTGGGGAAAATCTGGGGTGGTTTACACTTAAGGACCGGAGCAATTTTGACCTTTTTGACTATTTCTTTGTTCAACAGTGTTTTTCCTCAAAGTCTTTTATTCCAGCCACACAAATTATATACGATTTTTTTTTTTTTATCACAAGTAGGGCTTTCTTTTGATGCCACACTTATATGGATAATTCACCATTTATTTTATTAAAAATAAATAAAACAAACAATAAAAAATGTTAAAAAAAAACAAAAAAAAAAACACAATATTAATTGGTTCTCTGGTGATATTTTGTACCCAATAGGTTATTTATGGAGACTGCATGAAAGGAATGATTAGTCATTCATACCTATTAAATTCCCTCACAGTTTCCCACTTTTTTGGAGATCAGACTGTGTGATGTGTATAACAGACTGTGTGGTGTGTATAAGTGCATTACATTGCTCCACAACAATAAAACTCACATTACTGTTTGTTTACACTTCAGTAGATGAGTTTATAAAGTAGACTGTGTAATAGAATACTTTGATTTTGCTCCAATTTATTAAAAAAAAAGTTGCTGTTAGTAGGACACAAAGGGACCTATATTAATCCTGCCTCCACCACCAGCACTGAAGGGGTCAATATTACTGAAACTGAGCTCTCGGGTCCTGAAGAGCTCAGTTTTAGTCTCGCCACCATGATAGCAGTGTGCAATGAGGCGCACTGTTATCATTTAACCCTTGACATGCCAGGACCGGCACGTCATGGGTCCTTAAGGGGTTAACTCTGCAAGGCTGTCTGGAGACTCACCCCTATAATATTCACTCAGAAGGGTAACTGTATTATATTGCAAATGCTTTACATAGCAAGTTTATTTTACATTATAAACTGACTGCACTCTCCCTCCATTATCCTTCTCTTCCAAGAATCAATATCTGCCAATGTTGCAGGTTTCTGTAATTTTTACTATATTACGTTTGTTTGTTATTTGTTTATACATTTTATCCTGAGTCCCTAATGTCAGAAAACCGTGACAACCCAACTGCACCACATGGAAGAAATAAATATTCCTAAAACTTCTATTGATTTCAAAGGATCAATTAACCCCTCAAATGCTAAAGAGGAGACAACACATTGCTTATCAGTACATTGACAACCTCTCTACCATTCAAGTGCATAAAAGTTTCACTCAATGGGAATACTTATTTATCCCCTATGGTGCCGTATGTTTTCCACAGAATTAATACGGTTTTCATTTGAACAAAGGGCCCTTTAAGAGAAAATCTGAGCAAAGCTGCTGGGGACAGAAAAAAAGTGAGTATCTGTACCTTTATAGTAAGGGACTTTAAATGTTTACCATTGCAAATACCATACTTTTGATTTGTGAGGAAGGATATGCTGTATAAACACATTTTCAGAAAGGAATCCCTTAAATACAGAAAGTACTTCCTAAGCAGATGAGATTCCTGAGAGTGACTATCTTTCCTGTAGGAGGATCTAGCAGGCATGTGTAGGGAGAGAGAGGAAACATGCTTGAAATGTTTATTCTATAATGTGGTCTTTTAGAAAGCAATTTAAAGATACTATGACTTCTTAAAGAAAGGAGGTCAAACTTTTAAAAGTCCCACTTTTTAACATCAAAATATCTTGGGGGTCCCCGTGTATATTCAAATAAATTCACAGCAAACAAACTTTTTAGAGCAGTCTGAAGGATTTCAGATTGTAATCCCCTGGGGACACCAGATGCACACTTAGTGTTCCTGTAATGCAGGGCTGAGCAAACACCTGCTAATTATAAGGTCACACATAGCTTTATCCGGAGAGAAAATCCTGATGGTCAGTATGAATGTACTGAGTGTATTGTTAATACAAAAAAAAATGATTACTATTGAAATTAAAGTCTGTGGGGGAAGACATTTTTGTTTTTATTGCAGGTCTCCAAGACCCCAAACTAACTAACCTGAAGGCTTCCATAAAAAACCTCAAGTGGGAGGAGTGTGGGGTGCTGGAGTTTAGTAGGAAGAATAGTGTGCCTCTGAGAACATGATATCTAGTACTAAATAAAGATTCATTTTGGGGAATTAATCCATACAATATTGATTTAGAGGCCTTTAGGATTTGCCCACTCATATTAAGATTAGCTGGGTTATTATTAGGAAGTGTGTTTCTTTAAGGAACTTTAATAAGTATGCAAAAAGGCACAACTTACTCAGTGAGCAAATTAAAAAAAAAAAAAAAAATTATTAAATTAAATTCTCTGTTGCGTTTTACAATTCCTTCTACATACTGAGTCAGAGACTGCATGCAAAGAAAACAAGCTGTCTAGCACAGTTGTTCTCAACCAGTGTCCTCCACACACAGGCGAGTTACTCAGTGACCCTGTACAAGCAGGGAGATTCTAAAGACAGCCCAGGTTGAGAGCCACTGGACTACCACACCAACTCACTTGGTTAAAATGGACCTGTCAGCCTCAGATTAATTTAGAATAATTTAGCAAATAGAGAATTAAAACCTGCCTATATTTTGTTTTAGGCATTTATTTGTAATATAAAATATTTTTTGAGAAATTAACAAATATTTGTTGGTGGCACACTTAGGCACTTTATGCTAATTTGTTTTATGTGCTGGGCCAGTATGTCAACACATTGTGCTTGTAATGACTCTAGACAAAGCACAAGAAATGGGTTAAATTCTAATGTGAGCAATAATTTGACCTTGAACACAACTAATTATTATAAAGTGCCACACTATACCAAGTACATTTCTCCAGTGCTATTATACAGAAAATGGCTACTATATGATACATGCAGGTTTTAATTCTCTGTAAAATGAGTGTACCATTATTTTCTTTTATTGGTCACATGTCATGGCAGCATTCACCAAAGGGCTTGCTCCTCAGCAGATAGGACAGGAAACATGACCTAAAATTATAAATTGCCCTCCCCAGCAAACCATCAGCCATCTTGGTAGCTATCTAAATCCAGCCCCATAATTAGGTAGGGGAGTTAGTGAATGATGCCATAACAGATGACCAGAAAAAAAAAAAACAGCAGTACTAATATAATTTTCCTTTTTCCTGGTCATCCTGGAACCATTTACCAAAGGGTATTGCCCAAGTCATATAACAACAATATATTGGATGGATGAATGAACGAACATCCTAGGCACCTCCACAAAAGGCTAGAGAATTTATTGAGAACGAAGGCGGACCATAGACTGAAGAATTTTACATTCAAAATTCGCTAACTGCCAAACTGACCTCCAGAAGACAGTGCCTGATTATGGTTGAGCTGGAAGAACAGACTGCTGCCCTACAGATGTCCTCTGAAAAGACCTCTGCCTCTACTGTCCAGAAGATTGATAATGCTCTGGAAGTGTGCGCTCGGATACCTTGAGGAACCAGAAGATTTTTTGCTTGGCATAAAATCTAAATAAGTGTTTCAAAAACGTTTGACCCTTTCTGAATGTCAAGGAAATAAAGAAAAGCCTATTGTTCAACAAACAGGTTTGAATAGAAATCTGAACCTCTCTCTTGAGGAGGATCTGTAATCAGAACTACCTTGTCCAAGAAAGCCTGAACCGGCTCATTGAAAAAAATGCTACTTTTCTTAGCCCGAGGGAGTCCTAGACTGGAAGAATCTGTAGGGCAGAAGGGATTTGAAGGCAATCTTGCACCCTTCCAAAACCAAATGCAGAATCCACTGGTCCACCACTGATCCTAACTAGACAGCAGGCACCCACCCACGGGCAGATGCAGACCAGAATTCTGCAAATCATGCAGAAGAAGAGGTGGCATGCTTAGAGTGCCACTGCTGCCTGTGCTTGGTGGTTGGGTGTGGGGTGCCGGTTCGAGACACGCTCGGATTTGGCCTTTGTGTCTCTGTTTTGGCAGGGATAAAAAAGATGCAGTTTCCCTGCCAGGTTAGGGCATTTGGAGACTTGAGGCAACAGAGTGCTCTCGCCTCCAATGGCCTCACTGATAATCTGCTTCAGTTCAGGCCCAAAGAGAGATCTGCCCTGAAAAAAAGATAAATCAGTGATTTCTTTGATTAAAGGTCAGCAGATCAATGTTTGAGCCACTGTGTGCATCTAGCAGTGAAAGAGAAGGCAGAAGCCTTAGCCGAAAGTTTGACAGTATCAAAAAGAGTGTCAATTACATATGTCTGAGTTCAGTCATGTTATCCAAGAGGGATAAAAGGTCCTCCTTAGGAGCACAATTTCTGTAAGTTGCTTGCCCCAGATGGCAATAGCTCTAGTGACCCAAGCAGTTGCCAAAATAGGCCGCAGGGCAGCTCCAGTGGCAGCAAAGTTAGACTTGAGAATAGCCTCAAGCTTCCTGTCACTCATATCTTTTAGCGCAGTAGTGTCACCCGGGGCAGTAGACTTGGAAAGTTTGGAAATAGGGGAATCGACTGTAGGAGGTGAAGCCCACTGAGTCAAAGCTGCCTCTGAAAAGGGGTACAGCTTGGAAAATGTCTTAGAAAGAGAAAGCCACCTGTCCTGCATCTTACACTCATCAAGGATAACCTGATCCAGAGTGGCACTGGTAGTTAGCTGCAAAAAAGGCAAGCTTTCCCACCACAAACTATAGGCAAAACAATATAAAGTCAGGGCTGGAAGAGGTCAGTATTCTGGCACAGATGGAAAGCAGACACAGCAGTCTTTTACCACATACTACAGGTCCTTCCTGGTGGGAGGAGCAAATGTTATGATGTCAACCCCAAGGCAGTGAGAAAACTGGCACCTACACCTGAAACTAATCAAGCCATTACAAAAGTAGCATTCCCACAGGGAAACTTGCTTTCCTTAGTAGAAGGACAGGAGACAAGACAGCTGGGGGTTTGCTTTCCACCATGGGTAACGGGAGATTATGACTGGGGGGGGGGGGGGTAATTTTGAAATGCATGGAAAGCAAAAAGGTAGCTCTCCAGTTGTTCCAAAATGGGACACTCCTGAGACCTGGACAGGATCCCCAAGATGGTCACTATGAAGAGCAGGCCATCTGATTTAATAGGAGCCACTATGACCCACAAAAATTAACAGGAGGCAGAGATATGTCCCATACAAGTACACTGTGTGAAAATAAAGATGGCTTCTTAATAGGACAGCTTCAGATCTTCAATCAAATAATAGAAAATCTAAAATAAGTCAGAAATGAAATAAAAAGTGAGTGACTCAATAAAAAAGTTCACAGTAATGAAGCATCCAACTCCATAGGGAGAAAGAATGTCCAACCATGTTAAATAGAAACAGAAAGAGTAATAGCCCTTACAGTAAAGCAGCCTCAGACACACACATTGTATAATAAAATAAAGGAACACACTGCATTATAGTGCAAACACCACAGTCTAGTGGGCACCAGTAGAAAAGGGACATAAAACAGCACAATACCCTCAGAAGTTTAAAGGGATCGTAATGTTTCACAAAAACAGCATCTCCAATTAATCTTCATAGTATTTGGACTATGGAGAGTGTTATTTCAATACTGTCAGAGTTGTAGTTCAAGAGTAATTGAAGGATAAAGTTTCCCCCTCCCGCCTCTTTTACCTAGTGTAAGGCATCTCTCCTCAGATGTGGAATCAGGTTGTAAGACCAGACAGATAACAGCAGTGGACAATCTTCTTCCTATGAGAACAATGAAAACCCTGCCCCCTTGACAAGTTTTTCAGGTTTTTCCCTTATCTTACCGTAAAATCTCAGGTATAATACGCACCTGTGTATAATACGCAGGTGTATATTATACCTAAGATTTTAGGGGAAAACAAGTGCCTTTGTATAATACGCACCCTTGTTTTCCCCCTTACTAATTTTTTTTTTTTTTTTTTTTTTTTTTTTTTTTTTTACTGCTGGCAGATCCCTTCCCTCCCTCCCGTGGCCAAATTCGCTCTCACAATAATGCTTACTTGCTCCCACTGACTTCCCCACTGAAGTCCGCTCTGACAGTGAGGCTTACGGTACTTCCTTCCACTGAGGTACCCATCTTCCCTGCGGGCGGCAAGCTTGCATTTGCCACCCACTTCCTTCATCTAATGGTAACGGAAGCGGAAGGTCCTGAGCCCATGAAGGAAGCGGGCGGCAAATGCAAGTTTGCCGCCCGCAGGATAGATGGGTACCTCAGTTGAAGAAAGTACTGTAAGCCTCATTGTCAGAGCGGACTTCAGTGGGGATGTCAGTGGGAGCAAGTAAGCATTATTGTGAGAGCGAATTGGGCCGCGGGAGGGAGGGAGGGTATCTGTCAGCACAATTTTTTTTTCTTGTTAAATAACTCTCGTGTATAAGGTGAAGTGGGGTAAGTGGGGTAAAATTGTGCGTATTATACCCGAGATTTTACTGTAATTGAAGATTGTCCCTCTCTGCAATCTACCTGGGCACCTCCCTTCTGCTCTGGCTGAACAGTGTTACATCAGTAAAAGGGGCGGGAGGGGGATACATTATCATTGAATTACTCTTGAACTACAACTCTGACAGAACTGAAAAAACACTCTCCAAGGTCCAAATACTATGATGATTAATTAGAGCTGCTTTTATTATGAAACATTGCTAACCCTTTAACTCACCAGCAACTTTAGTCTTCAGACTCCCACTGAAAAATAGTGAAGAGCTTCAGGGAAACTCAACGGTGAGATAGAGACTAAAGAATAAAGTCAATGTCCACAGGATTATGGTCTTGGAAATGAATCTGAATGGGAAATCCATGAATGAAGAAGACCGTTAATGGAAGATTATAGAGTCCCATATGCTAGGAATTAAAATAAAAAGACTAAGTAATAGTGCCCATACACCCTTCTTCTGTGGGAGGTCACTTTAAAATGGATGTAGTAGAAAAGGGTAAAATGGAGGGCAGATGGGAGTTTCCACCTCAGAGATCTTGTATTGAGAATTGCCAGGAGGAGGGAACTTTACCCCATGGTTCCTGTATTCCACATTGCAAGAAAGAGAAAAACAAATTATATACAAAGCAGTTAAAGGGATAGTAGTACTTTGTTTTAACTTTATTTTATTTTGTAGGCATTAAAAAAACATGAAGAATGATGCAAGTCTTATCTCTCAAACCTTTATGGTTTAAGAGATATTCACAAGCAAAGTTTCCCCTCTCGCCCCTTTTACCTAGTGTAAGCCATCTCTTCTCAGATGTGGAATCTAGTTGTAACACCAGACAGATAACAGCAGGGGACAATCTTACAGTGAAAACAATGAAAGCCCTGCCCCCCTTGACAAGCTTTTCAGGTTTTTCCCTTATCTTATTTGAAGATTGTCCCTCTCTGCAATCTAGTTGGGCACCTCCCTTCTGCTCTGGCTGAGCAGTGTTACATCAGTAAAAGGGGTGGGAGGGGGACATTTTGTCATTGAATTACAACTCTGGCAGAAATGAAATAATACTCTCCAAAGTCCAAATAATATGATGATTAATTAGAGCTGCTTTTATTATGAAACTTTACTATCCCTTTAAAGATACTTTATTGCAGTGAGCCTGAAGAAAGACTGCATAGGTTCAAGCACTGCACTGAAGGTCAATCAATTCAGTAAAGAGCTGTAATTAATATGCTATAGACGTGCAATTCTGGAAGTAACCAACTACAGTACAAGGGGAAATAAAAATTCCCATTTATTTAAATTAGGAAGTTTGGGAATTTTAATTTGTTCCCTGTGGAGTAACTGGTTTATGCTACGGTGAGTTAACCAAGTGAGTGGAAATACTAAGCAACTTGTTTTCTTTGTATGAATATGTAAGTGCTGGACACACCTTTTTGTTTCTAGAGAGCAGCAAATATACCTTGTTCCCTAACTATTCCAGAAATTAGTACAATCAGTTCTGAACATGAAGTGTAGTGATTAAGGTTATAGAATGAGACATAGCAAATGCAGAACAATGCTTTGGTGAAGCATAAAATAGGATATAGTCACACGGAAAAAGTGCAGGCAAGATAAGGCAAGACAACTGCAATTTATCTACCTGAAAAAAACTATTTGAGGCAAAGAAACCTGTCATATCATGGAAAAGAATTACAATGCAGGGTTGTATTCAGGAAGCTAGAGATACGTTTCTAGAGCAAAACCATCTGCACCATAGGTGATCAATTAAAAGTTTCATGGAATCAAATGGGGCGTTTAACCCCTTGAATGCTAGAGGTGTCCAATGCATTGATTAGTAATGTGTTGGAGACATCTCTAGAATTCAGAGGAGTAAAAGTCCCATATAAATCATTACGATTTTATGAATGTTTATATGTCCCTGAATAGGGCCCAATGTGTCATAGGCTTTGTATAAGAAGATGGCTTCCTGTGTACAATAAACCTGACGGATGCTGTATGATCATATTTAGATTAATTTATTACAGAAAATGGGGTCAATATGAAAACTTGAATGGAAAGCTGTAAAGCAGAGGTAAAAACAGCCTTTCAGATGTTGAATTACAAATCCAATCATCCTCAGCCAGCCACAGTTTGTGGAGGACAATAAGAGTTGTAGTCTAGCAACTGCTGGGGGTGAGTAGGTTGCCATCTCCTGATGTACACATTTGTACAGCTAAAGTATATTTATATCCAAGATGATTATATATCGCATTATTCTCCACTTACTCTGCAAGTATCTTCTTCCGTCTACGCCTGTTCTCTGTAGGGTGATGATGATATGTCCCATAGTCAAACAAAGAGTCCATGGGAGCTTTCTTTGGTCCTGGTACCACTGATGACTCATAGATGGTAGACTCCAGAAGATCCATGGGATTTGGCATTCCCTTTTTGAAAGCTCCATGGAACCTTATCCTGAGGTTCTGCTTGTTGTCTCCGGGAACCTGTGGAGCTTTTGTCATCTCAGAAGGTGGGGTACCCTCTTCATTCTCAAAC
Source organism: Rhinophrynus dorsalis (assembly GCA_037306005.1). NCBI lineage: Eukaryota > Metazoa > Chordata > Amphibia > Anura > Rhinophrynidae > Rhinophrynus > Rhinophrynus dorsalis. The sequence goes on from CM074718.1 coordinate 472,738,437, forward strand.
AAGTTTGCAAGGGAGGAGAGAGGGAAGGTGTCATTATGTGTTGAGCTATCATCACCTTGGGACTCATCAATATCCAAAGAAGGACTATGTTTCAGGAACTGTGAAGGATCAGCCATAACTTTAACTGGAGTCTTTCTGAAAAGAAACATTAAATAAATCAGAGCTTTCAGAAACCACAGGATGACACTTGCATTCCTCAAAACAAGTAAATCAACTGCAGGAAAAGTTAACCAGCGGCTGTACAGCTGTGGAGTACTACAACTCCCATAATCTCCAGACTGCTGGAGGGCTTCAGGTTGCCCACTCTGCATCTAAGTGTAGTACTCAAATGTAAATTTAATCTATTTGCTCTAAGGTGTGTGAAGTCTCATCACCACTTTCAATAAAACCTTCCACTTTGTCTATTTTTCCTCCAACTAAAACGTGTGTAAGCAAAAAAATATAATCAATTAGAAGGCATTTAATTAATAATAGCAGGGAATTACTTTTAGTAAACAGTGAAGAGGATACATATACACACACACGTTAAATATTTGCACATAATTCTCACACAAGGGGAGCCAGAAACTGAAGTTTGGTAGTCCAGGTTCATGGCTTCTGGGATTTTTCTACCCCTGCACAATGTTAAACATAAACCAAATATCTTTAACCTCTGTCAGTATGGGTATTCCCTATTCCTTCAAATATGCAACTATAATAAAGAAAACCTGTTTTTCTAATTAACATCCCATCTCTCCTCTGGCTCCATGTTACAAGAACACCTTTTTTCAGTTTTCATAACCGTTTGAATACTATACTAAAAATACTTTTAATAATACCATTTTCTGTTGCTACCTACAATTTGGCTTTAGGCCTCATCAAGTATGCTCCACCACCTATGTGCTTTCAAATCTCTTTGCCATTTTGACATCCTAATTGTTACACATTCCAATAACACCTTAGTGTGAAGATAACTTTGTAAATTTGGCAAAGAAAGGTCGGTCATTGTAAGGCATAATTCTTGCCATACTTTGCTAGAGAGATGGCTTCTACTAACAAATTATATTTTCTCTCTCCATGATCCCATCTGCTCCTGGTACAGGTCCTAACCAGAGAACAGAACATGGAGGTGCTCAACGGTCTTCAATAGGTGTGTATAAAAATAGACAGATGACATCCTATTCATATTGCCACATGAGCAGCTATCAGCACTTGGGGGGGATTACACTGCCCTCCACATAGATATCCTTCAATCAGCTGCTCCCCAATAAGTACTCCTCAAAAGGAAGTGAAGAATATTATTATTATGGCCCCTGGGAGGCCACTTTCTTTCAGAGATGTGACACCAAAGCTGCTTTGGCGATGTTGCACCAGGTAAAAGGTAAACTACTATGCTGTGGAGTCGTTTGCATGTATTGCACACACCAAAGTCCAGCACACTGCATATTTACATGGGGCAAATCAGCACACATATTAAACCAGCGATATTGGAGTCTGTGATGCTCATCTCAACCTCCAATGAATGGCCAGTCCATCTGGGGGCACCATCCAATAACACGGGTGGAAGGCGAGTTCAGATCATGGGAAACAGAAATGTAACATGGGCTGCTACATCTGTGGCCTGTGTGAAAGAGCATTTAACTATATGCCGGCAGAGGGACAAAGTGATCTCACATCACATGTCACTGGAAAATCATGAAAACTTCAGTTTGTTTTTTTTTGGGGGGGGGGGGAATTTGCCAACAAAGCATGTGCATTTCTTGGCCACTAGAGCGCTCATAAATATAGCTTTAGTGTTAGATTGCATTTCTAAGTGCTTTACATTACAGACTATTGTAGAAGCCACTACCCAAATTATTCCCAGATGTGGTTAGGACCCATGCCTAAAATGCTTCTCACAAACACAGACCCCCTTTCATATTCACTATAAATACACATACAAACATATCATTTTGTACTTGCTGGTAGCTACATGTAATGAGTTTTAAAGAGACCTTTTTCAAAGACTAACCAGCCATGTTAATGCACAGAAAGTGATCAGTGCCATTAATGCCAGTTGCCAGATTTCCCTAGTTTTTAATCTCTGCCCCATTATTCAGTGCCTCAGATTTTGTCCCAGGTTTGAAGCTTGAACGTTAACACCTTATACTATATAGAAAATAGTGTAAACAGCACATTATACATCGGCAAAATTCCCATTTAAATTTAAAGCCCTTAAATGCTAGAGAGGACTTCAGCACATATAGAATAGAATTTTCATACTTCCCTCTATTGCTTTGGTTTGCTCCAGATTTATACCCTGTATTTCAAAGACTATGGCTCTATGCTCTGTTATTATAGACTTAATAAGCCACATGCATTCAAAAGACTTGTTGGATGAAGTTTTTTTCTTATAGGATTCCATGTACAATTTTGTTGTGTTTAAACGAATACTAATATTAAAAAATAAAAGCAGCTCCAATTAATCTTCATAGTATTTGGAACATGGATAGTGTTATTTCAGTGTCTACTCCCACCCCTTTTTCCTAGTGTAAGCCATCTCCCCTCAGATGTGGAATCTGGTCCATTGACCAGACTGCTCACAGCAAGGGATAATAGTCTTACTGTGAGCATAAGGAAAACCCTGCCCCCCCCCTTGACAGGTTTTTTATTCCGCTCGCTGAAGATTGTCCCATTCTGCTCTCCATCTGGACAGTCTTGCTGGTCTGAGGTGAGCAGTGTTACATCAGTAAAAGGGACGGGAGGGGGACACTATCATTCAATTACTCTTGAACTACAACTCTGACAATATTGAAATAACACTCTCAATGGCCCAAATACTTTGAAGATTAATTGGAGCTGCTTTTATTTTGAAACATTACTATCCCTAAACCCCTTTGAGTGTCAGAGGGTACACACTGCAAAGCAATGTGTTGTATACCCCTCTGGTACTCAAAGGGTTAAGGTCTGTTCTGCTGCACAAGTGGATCTTTATACCTTCCATATGAGTGTGTTTCATGCAGCAGTACTGTGGACAGCTAGTGATGGTTTACGCTATTCAGCAGAAATGTGTGCTCCTGAAAATGTTTCTGTAATTATGGAAAGGATACATTATGTGATAACGTGGCTGAGTTTGAAAGGGACTCTTAAAATTGACTTCCCCCTCCCCCCCCAAAAAAAATAAAAAACAACAACACACTCATTCACCATACAATGTACGAGGTATAGAAACAAAGCTAAACGCTCACAAAAATAGGAAATGAAGATTGGGAAATAGTGGCCAGGTCAGGACTAACTCAAAAGAGAAAAAGCTGTGAAAATGATAGGGATCTGTTGGTATTAGGAAATAGAACAATCATCTATCACATGACTTGCATGTCTGGCTGCTTTGTCTAGACCAGTTATAAAGCATATATGATAAAAACACCACACATGAAAAACGTGGTGCATTCTTTTAAACCTTCAAGTTCTGGAGTGGTGTCAAACTCGTTGAAAAGCAATGCTTCATCTAGGGGTGGAATAATCTCATGAGTGTGTTTCATGTAGGAAAGAATTATTCCTATAATGTACTAAGACTGGATTCCAATATTATTTATATAACCGCACCAGTCTTAGCTTGTTGTATATAATTAGCGGCTCCAGTGTGTCGGTGAACTGACAATATGCAAGAGTATCAACGAAGTTTCAATCATAACGCACCATAACATAACAATCTTGAGCATGCAATCATAATGTCCCAGGTTAGGGTTCTCTTCTCCCCATCAAAGATTCCAATATTATTCAGATAACCGCACCAGTATAATAAGCACAACTCGAATGATTAGAATAAAATCAAAAATTAGTACCTTTATTGCTTCTTATTTAAAATTCCAATGGTGCAGGAGGGGAGCTGTATGGCAGGGCAATACATCAGGTGTATACTTGGTGGAGAGGTGCCTTAACGATCCGATCAACGCGTTTCGCGTGTAAAACGCTTAATCTTGATCAAACACTGCCAACTTCTGTTTATTTAAAAACTCTTTCAACGTATCAGGAATTGTATCATAAAAATATGTAACCCTTACTATCAAAGCCAATAGGATATGTTATCCAATCTTATACTCGCAGAATCCAACAGGCTCTAATTATCACAATATAAACAATATAACGATAATTTTCTTTTTTTTGACTAGCGGATACAATTATATATTTTTCTCTTTATTACATGTTGTTCTGTTGTTTAGTTTCTATCTAATTGTATCCAGAGTATCAGTTGGAGTTAAGTTCCCTGTGCCCTCATTGCCTTTACGATAGAGTTGCCTTTAAGAATAACCTGTGATAATTAGATCCTGTTGGCTTCTGCGAGGATAAGACTGGATAACATATCCAGTGTTTGATCAAGGTCAAAATTAAGCATTAGGGCAACTCTCCACCAAGTATACACATGATTTATTGCCCTGCCATACAGCTCACCTCCTGCACCATTGGAATTTTAAAATAAGAAGCAATAAAGGTACTCGTTTTGATTTTATTCTGATATTTCGAGTTGTGCTTATTATACTGGTGAGGTTATCTGAATAATATTGGAATCTTTGATGGGGAGAAGAGAACCCTAACCTGGGACATTGTGATTGCATGCTCAAGATTGTTATGTTATGGTGCGTTATGATTGAAACTTCGTTGATACTCTTGCATATTGTCAGTTCACCGATACACTGGAGGCGCTAATTATATACAAGCTAAGACTGGATTCCCACAGCGATGTTAGGGCACTGTTGCTATCACTGTGCTAAAGACCCCAAAAAAAAGAACAGCTTGCTGCTCATGGAGCTCTGGGGCCACAGATCATTCACAAGGCAGCCTTTGCATTGTACACGACCAGGATCCTATCAATAAAGGCTCAAGTGGGCATCAGCCAGTCATGTCTGACTGAGGCCTATGAATCCAGTTATACCTCTGGATTTCCCCCCCCGTGACTGGATAGGTGGGGGGTGGGCATGACCATCAGAGGTGCGTTTGCACCAGTCACTTAGTCTGTGCTGCAATGCATCACTGCCAAGCTGCAGTATGAACCCAGCCTAATGGATCATAGTTACACAGATTATTGAAGCGGGTATGAGAAAAAATTAACTAAAAGGCAGAGTAACTGGAGCTCAATGAATGCAAGCACCTGTATAAGGACATACTGACAAACATACTGGAGTGCAGTATGAAGGACCGCCACCTAGGTACAAACACTATAATTAAAACAATACAATGTTCTAGTATGTTACCAAGTATTAAAATGTTTTAATAAATACTTGGTAACATACTAAAACATTGTATTGTTTTAATTATAGTGTTTGAATTATGAATATAATTCAAACACTATATATCTGTGATTCCATCTACACAATTAGCGCTTAGGAAATCTTTTGATTCATCTTTTCTTTTCTGTGGACTCTGGTGGTGGGAGTCTTTTCCCTGAGCAGCTTTGAAGTGCAAGTTTTCCCTGACCATTTCCATTGAGGTGCACATAACGTCTATATTTATAGATATTGTTTTGTTTAATCCTTTGCGTACCAAGGAGGCATCCAACGTGTTGCAACACAATGCATTGGAGGCCTCTCTGGCACTCAAAGTTTTAAAGCCACTTATTCCTATAGCTATATTCCTATAACTATATATATATAACCTTCATCAACACACGACTGAAAGAGGTCATGTCATAGCCCTATTAAGCTCCTACATCACTTATTTAAACACCAGACCACTTGCAGCTAAAAGGACTGTGGCTTGACTGTATTCCCCCCCCCCCCCCCCCGATAACAGCAAACAGTTCTACACACCAACCACACCATGAATATCACCCTAGACTGCGTCAGCCACTAAGAGATAGCCCAAATGGGAATGTGTAACTCAGCGCCTGTTAACTCACAGCGATGAGCATGTCACCCAACAAGTACCACAGCTGGCATCAACATAAGAATCGTCCAACCCTCCAAACCATGACAATTAACAAATTTAACCAGAAATATATAAACAACTTTTTTCTAACAAAAAAAAAAAAAAAAAAACGCCAATAGCACTAATCATAGACAAACTAAACTTTGAGGAGAAAAAGAAATTAAAAAGTTCTCTTCCTCTCCCCTGGTCAAGAAACCCCAAATAGCTATGTATGGGAACTTTTCAGATTTGTCCGGAAACTCCAGTTATTACACTGAATTACCAGGTCTCCAGGGACATTCGCCAATTTTCCGGTGGTGGAGAGTTTGATATGAAACTCTGCCCACTTCTGCTCCTTCCCAGCCTGTTCTTCCCACCCACTTCCCCATAGTTTTCTGCCCACTTCCAGCCCACTTTATGACTCAGTCCAATAAACCCCACCCCCACTTGTTATTAGGTCCCACAATTTTTTGCTGTGAATCTCGTCATTTATCTCCCCCAGCGGCACCACAAGTCCCCTCCAGTGGACTCTAAAAAAGAGAAAGTTCCCAGGTATGCAAATAGCCCCACCCTCCACAAGACCCACCAATTTCCGCACCCCTTTCGATTATGAAAGGGGAAGTACCCAACCACCCTATCTACAACCAGGCACATTGTTCCATATGACCCAGTCAGGGTGGGTTTCCCCTGGATTGCCGAGGCCCACTCATTCTCTTGAATGAACAGTTAGTAATGCACCAGCCCACTTCTCTCATTACACATTATCCTGTGGTAAGGTGATTGATTACCTGTGTAATTCACACCAGTGATGACAATGAAAAGACACCTTGGTGGAATGCAAAGAGTGGCTTATTGGTATTGTTAGCTGGTAGCATAGTGTTAAGTTTCTGCACAGAAAGGATGGTGCAAGCTAAAACCATTCCACTGACATAAAAAACCCTTTGAGTACCAGAGGGTTGCCCAGTACACTGCAATGCAATACATATGATCACCTGTAACACTCAAATGGTCATATGCAGAGAAAATAGAGGACCAATATAAATTATCAAGATTTGTATTGATGTAAATAGAGAGTGGGACCCAATAAATGCTACAGAGGTGCCTGATGGATTGCTCCACAAATCAAGGGTGTTAAAAGCTTCATTAAATAAATGCAGATTTGTGTGTCTCTCTCTATAGTGTAGTTGGTTTGCTCCAGAATTGCTCATATGACCCAATGTTTTAAAGGGCACAGTCTGCTATGAATCACTGTGTCACACAGCAGCAGAATAGTTAGCATTAAGGCGGCCAGATAGCTCTTAAAGGGATAGTAATACTTTGTTTTATCTTTATTTTATTTTGTAGGCATTAAAAAAACATGAAGAACGATATAAGTCATATCTCTAAGACCTTTATGGTTTGAGAGATATTCACAAGCAAAGTTTCTCCTCCCTTCCCTTTTACCTAGTGTAAGCCATCTCTTCTCAGATATGGAATGCAGTCCATAGACCAGACAGATAACAGCAGGGCACAATCTTCTTCCTATGAGGAATCCCTGCCCCCCTTGAACAGTTTTTCATTTTTTTCCCTTATCTTAATTGAAGATTGTCCCTCTTTGCAGTCTACCTGGGCACCTCCCTTCTGCTCTGGCTGAGCAGTGTTACATCAGTAAAAGGGGCGGGAGGGGGACACTTTGTCATTTAATTACTCTTGAACTACAACTCTGACAGAAATGAAATAACACTCTCCAAAGTCCAAATACTATGCTGATTAATTGGAGCTGCTTTTATTATGAAACATTACTATCCCTTTAAGGTGCAGAATGAAATGGTCATAAATGACCTACATTTAAATGGATCTCTGCTCCCTTGTGAGTCAACAGTGCAGATTAAATCCCAGTCTCTTCCTTATGTGGCAACAGTCCCAAGCAATACAAGCAAAGCCACTTTGATTTTATGGTATCGAACACCCTCCATGTTGCACTGCTACCCCATGATTACAGAAGAAGAAAAAAGAAACCTTTAATTATATTACAGAGTTCTCTTAAAGCATCAGGCTTTTTGTTCTTCACATCATAGAAGGGAAAAAAAACAAACAAAACAGATTTATAAAAAGGAAGCAATGCAAAATTACAAAGCAGAACATTTGTGGCCTGTGGGTCTGAAACATGTTATAAAAGTCTCTGGCAGGCCTGCCAGAGATCTAACATCACATCTCATGACCACTACACATAGAAAATGTATAAAAATAATGTGTATATATACACACACACACATTGTAAGTGTTAATTATATGCTTTATACCAATGTAGAGGTCTCCTTGCTTTTCAAATAGAAAAGGAGCTTACACTACATTAACCCTCATTGCTTTTGAATTGTGTTGGAGACCTTCAAAGGGTTAAAAGATCCATTTAAAATCAGTTGGATTTTTTTTTTATTTGTACCCTGTGGTGCAATTGGTTTGCTCCAGAATTACTCCAGTTTCTGCACATCAGCCTCCCTATCTATAGAGAGGAAACACACATGCACACTTGTCGTTATTAGATTCTGGTTTGCTGAAATACCATATATTCAGGAAATACAACAAAGTCACAATTTTATTTGTATTTAGTGTGGAAGATTTACTGTGCTTGTGAAACTAATAGCACCACACACATCTCAGTGATTGCAAGCCTTTAATTCACTGCAATTTGCCTTTATTACATCTAGCTTGTCAGCTTGTTATTCTATAATCCCTCTTATTACCATTTTTCCCTATCCATCTATTTAATTTCCACTGAATATTCTCACAGTTATCTTTCTGGAAACTACAGACTGGGGTGGAAGAGCCTGTATTTTTAAGTACAATCAGAAAGTATGGATACTTTGGTAATCCATGTGTATGTACCCTGTCACTCAAAGTTATTGGCCTCAACTCCTATGGAACAGATTCATGCAAATGTTTGGCATGATGAATGACACTTGTGGACACAGCATGCTGAAACTTTCAAGCTAGAGTTGATGATCATGGGGAAGTTGCAGCATAAATGCCTATGGCACCACCTTGTAGAAGTTTAAGAATAAAATGAATTGTTGCAATTAATAGTCACAAAGATCACCTGAACACATATGATATCAGCCAGTCATGCTGGCTGAGGTCATTGTACTCAAATACTTTAAACCTGCTCCTCCCTTCAATGGCCTTGCAACATCTGGCTGGTTAATTGACACTTCATCAAGAAGCAGTCATTAAAGGGATAGTAATGTTTCACAAAAACAGCAGCTCCAATTAAAGTGGATGTATCACCTATGCACAACATCCTTTAAATAGTTAGGTGATACATCAAATAGCATTAAAATGTTATTATTAATTGTTTTTAAGATTCCGTTTGGTTTAAATGTGACTTATAAAAGTCTGGGCTGCAGCCACTTCCGTATAGACTGCAGCCCGACGCTCTGTCTCTGTTCTCCTCCTTACTCCGATGACGGAGGCGTCTGTCAGTAAGCTGGAGCAGTCTCATTGGCTAGATATCGATCTCTGCTAATGAGACCACTCCAGTTTACTGACAGACGCCTCTGTCATCGGAGGAGGGAGGGGAGACCTCTGTAACCACGGAGAACAGCAGAGAACTGCAGTCACCCGGAAGTGGCTGCAGAAGATACTTTTGTAAGTTAGTTTTAAACCAATCGGAAGCTTAAATAATAATAATAATAATGTTTTAATGCTATTGGATGTATCACCCAACTATTTAGAGGATGTTGTGCATAGGTGATACATCCACTTTAATCTTCATAGAATTTGGGCCATGGAGAGTGTTATTTCAGTACTGTCAGAGTTGTAGTTCAAGAGTAATTGAATTTACCAAGTGTAACACTGCTCATCTCAGATGTGGAATCTGGTTGCTTGACCAGACAGATAACAGCAAGGGACAATCTTCTTACTGTGAGAACAATGAAAACCCTGCACCTATTGACAGGTTTTTCAGCTTTTTCCCTTATTTTAAAGTGTTAGTAATGTCTGAAAAAAACTTTTTTGCATTTAGAAGAGCTTAAAAAGCTGATCTAAATGCAAAAAAACGTATCACTCAAACCGCTATGGTTTAAGAGATATGGGCGTTTAAAGTTTGATATCTCCTACTGACAGCTGTAAAGCTGTCAGCAGGAGATCCGTGTCGATCGACACGCTGGCGCTTGAGAAGTGCCGAGATCTCGTTACTTACACGGAATCCCTTCATTGGAATGGTCTAAAACATGTGCCTAGTGTTCAGACACACGTTTTAGACCATTCCAATGAAGGGATTCCATGTCAGTAAAGAGAACTCGGCACTTCTCAAGCGCCTCCGTGTCGACCTACACTGATCTCCTGCTGACAGCTTTACAGCTGTCAGTAGGAGAAATCAAAATTTAAACGCCCATATCTCTTAAACCATAGCGGTTTGAGAGATACTTTTTTTGCATTTAGATCAGCTTTTTAAGCTCTTCTAAATGCAAAAAAGTTTTTTTCAGACATTACTAACACTTTAATTGAAGATTGTCCATCTCTGTAATCTACCTGGGCACCTCCCTGCTTCTCTGAGGTGAGCAGTGTTACATATACAGAATGTGAGAGGCTTCTGGGAATGAACAGCACAATGGCCTGTTCTATGGCTAGTCCCCTCCCAGAAGCATCACGTTTTAGCTCTCTGGCGCCATTACAGAGGAGAAATTTCCACATACATATTAGACTAATCCCGCCCAAAAGGGCAGTCCAGTTACAAAATGACAGGCAAGTCCCCCCAGCATGGGAACACCAGCTAACCCCCGACGTAAGTTTCAACCTAGTGGGGCCTCGTCAGGAGAGTGCAGCTGGATTCCATAGGCACTGAGAGCAAGGGGTCCACGTCTGGATTACCCTTCAAAATAAATATACAGAATGTGAGAGTCTTCGCAGTGGGAAAAGATCTTTACTCTGACCCATAAATGCTCCCTGGCTAATAAGACTCAGGAAATGTCTTATAAATTGCTAACCCATTGGTATTGCACTCCAGCACTCTTACACTCTTTTTCCCCTGAGACCCCTGATGTTTGCTGGAGGTGCGGTGCAGTCTCCGTAACTTTGCTCCACATTTGGTGGGACTGCCTTCTTACCTCCCCTTTTTGGACCCAGGTCCATTCTCTTCTCGGGAAATTCATGGATTCACCTCCATCTCTTTTTCTTCACCACACTTCTATGCCTATCTCGCAATATAAGAAGTCAGTGATTCGTCACATGTTGTTAAATGAGGCCAAAGCACTAATTCCCCTGCACCGGGGCAAAACTTCACCTCCAACGATTTGCGAGTGGAGAACTCGCGCAACATAGAGGAGCTTGTTTCTGCATCTGGAGATCACAGGGACTGTTATGCTTCAACCTGGTTGGCTTGGAGGCAATTTTTGGAGGATCCCGAGATGCAGCCCCTCTTGGGCTCCGCAGGTCTGTAGCCTGAGATGGTGATCTCGGTGTTCAGCCCCTGGTGTGGAGAGGGGGATGCCCTTCGGTGTTCCTTCCCTGATCACCTTCCTCACTCCCTTTTTTTTTTCCCTTCTTCTTCGTCTCTCTCTCTGTGTGTGTGCAATAACTCTCTTCATTAAGCAGTCGTTTGTTGCCATATGCTCTGTCTACACTGCATTATGTAGCTGTAATTATTGACCTGTTTATGTACCTCCCTTTTTGTCTTTGGTCCTTCCCCATGCTCTCCAAAAATTCAATAAAGTAGAATTTACAAAAAAAAAAAAAAGGGAGACTGTATGATTCTCATATTCTAAGCTTGTACATTGGTATAAAAAAAATCATGCACACGCACTTTGGTGTCTTTATGAGCATTTATGGACACATTAATGCATACCATCCACGGTCATTAAGACTTTAATATGTGTAAGCTACAAACACCTCCCCTATAGCATGCACAGAAAAATCGGCTAATTTTATTCAAACATCCTCTGTCCCTTGTTAGTACATAATAAGAAGAATAATAAACAAGGTGCAGAGAAATGCAATGCCCTGAAATGTCCATACACTTCCACACTGCCCTCTCCTCGGAACAAGTGGCATAAGCTTCAGGGTAAATATATTAGTAAACTGGCATTTGGCAGGTGCACCTTTGGACTTAAATGGCTCTTTGAATGCTTTAAATTGTTTTTTTTTTTTCTTGCAAAGCACTGAAGACCTCTCTCAAGAGGTTAACCCTTTAAGTGCCAAAGATATGTCCAGATGTACCTCTCTGCCATTCAAAGGGTTAAACCAATGTGTTTTTTTTTTTTAATTTGCTTTCTATGATGTAGTAGGTTTGCCCCAGAATTATGTGCTTAGGGCCCACAATCTAGTTCAGTGATTCCTAAGAAAAAGTAAGAGAAAGAAACACTGCATGCTAGGGGTGCTTTGAACAATAGATTGTGAAACATGGATCTAGTTTGTGTATCATCCATTATAATTATTATATTGTGTGTGGGTGATGGTCTGACATTAAATACTGATTTTCTCCTAAAGCACTTGTTTGAATTAGATTTGAATTGGTGTTTTGTGACGCAATGCCAAAGCTCCCAGACTTTATGGAACTTGTTAATGTTATTTAATTAGCGGTCACATTTTCCATCTCCAAATAGACTGCTATTTTCTGGTTTATTTTCCTTAAATTTGGTAGGTAGTTTCCCTGTAATTTTCCACTATGGTTCTTCTACAGGTAGAAAGCTGTCAGAGATCAGTTTATTTTCAAGTCTTCCAAGGATTCCGATACAAGCAGTGACCAGGGGTCTTTTAATATATAATACTATATACATACACAACATTACGTGGTGTACAAGACGGTCATTCTTTTTGTCCCAGATTTTGTTAATTGTGGTGCAGTCTTCAAATGTTCCTGTCTGACCACAGTTTCCAACATGTCACTGCAGATACAGTTTAAAGGCATGAAAAGTCTTAGGCTATTTCTATGTCAAAGTAGAGAGTGCAACAGGACTATGTGCCATTCAGCAGCAGACACCATCCCCTTGGAACAGATATTTCAGCTCCCCTGCATGTAACTGTTCACCTTTCCAATAACACCAAGTATGTTGATTTTCTGATCTCCCCATCATCTGGCATGAACGTACATTAAAAAAAACTTTAACGGGGTGGTTCTATCATGTGGGTGATCCGCATCACACCCAAGAGCTTATAATCTAAAATGACTTCTTAAACAGTAGGTCATTTACTGTGTGTTAGCTCTATGGTACCATATGGGTCATATATTGTACATGCTGGAGAGTCATGTTTGTGACCCTCATGGCACAACAGAAGATTCACTTCACAGGACATATTCCACAGTGGGTAACTCCTTTTAAATTGTACAAGCTGTGGTGTCATATGGTTCATGCATTGTAGATCAAGTTCTGTGGTGTTATATAAAAGGTCAAATTGTAGAGCCGAGTTTGGAGGAGTTATACAGATTACCATCATGGCAAAACAGGAATGGAAACACAGTGGGTAATTTCTCTTAGATTATAAATGCTGTGACTTCATGCGAGTTAAACATTGCAGACTGTACGCTCTGTGGAATGATGTGGGACATAAATTGTATACTGTAAGCTCTGTTACCATGTTTAGATCTTAAGCTTTGTGATGCAAGTCATGCAAGTCATAGACGGTCTATTCTGTGGTATAATGTGGATGACCCTCATGGCACCAAAGAGTTTTTCATTTATAGATCCTGACCTACTGTGGGCGATTCTTTTTATTGGGTGTTTTGGGCTTGGTAGAAGGAACTGCTCACTTGTACAGCAGCTTTTTACAAATGGGGAGAAAGAAAGCTTCCCATTGTCGCGTTTCAACCTCCTCCGATGACAGTGGATTTCTCCATATAAGCTGGTTGGAATGAGACCATACTTGAGGAGGGAACAGAAGAAGATTGACACTGTGGTGCAGAGCTGTAACCACAGCCTGTCTGGAAGTGAGTCACAGGCTCATTTTTAATAATTTCAATTTCGCCACAGCATGCTTGCTTTTTTTTTTTTTTAAATGGATTAAAGTTCATCACTATAAGAGGATTACAATAAGGTAAACTTGTATAGAGGTGATAGTTCTGCTTTAAAACCCAACATTCATATTTTTGTCAAAGCCTTCATAGACCAAAAAAGGGGGGCACCCTATGTCCGTGGCACACCAAAGAGCCACTGCACCCTGGCAAGTTGGAGCTGATATAGTGGCAATGTGGAGATGATGGGGGTAATATGAGGGCAAGCTGGAGCTGATGGGGCAATGTGAGGGCAATATGGAGATGATGGGGGATCATTTGGAGCTGATGGGGGATAAGTTGGAGCTGATGGCAATATGGAGCTGATTGGGGGGGCAATGTGAGGACAATATGGATAAGGGAGGTAATGTGGAGATTTGGAGAATTGTGGAGGTGTCCAGTGGAGATGGCAAATGGGGGGGGCGCTTCAGATTTCTGTGCCTGCAGGCTCCTGAGATGTAAATCTGGCCCTGATCAAAAGCCAGTGCAAAAGTGATTGAGTAATTACATAGATAAGCAATTTTTCAGTAAATTAACTGTTGCCTAAACACTGCATATTATCAAGGGTGCCCTTAACTGTTAATATGTGGACACCTCTCTGGTTATCAAAGCGGTAAAGAGATTATTTAGTTCAAGGTCTGGACACAGGTTGCACGGACATGTAAAACAATGCTGAACCTCATTCATAACATATAACTTAACCTAGCACAATATTAATGGGAACGAGGTCTCCATCAGTAACTGTTTTTTCCTTAGCAGAAAATGTCCTAACATTTTAATGGAAAAGTACTGAACTATTAATTAAGCTATTGTAAAGATTACAAGACAATGACAGCAAAAAAAAAAAAAAAAAAAAAAAGAATTTTATATGATATACACACACATACATACACACATATATAATGTACGGGTTGGCAACCCCTCGTGATGCTCTCCAGATGTTTTTGAACTACAACTCATCTATACTGCATAATTCCTAACATTCATATTTCCCAAACAGGGAAACTTATTTTATCAGTAAACAGTGGCACACAGTATGGATCAAAATAAAATGTTCCATTTTCTAAATGGGGCTTTTATACCCTTAAAGCATAACTATCCCTTCAAATTAAGTGTCCCCCAAATAATTACCGATATAGCGATAAGCATACAAATATTAGTATTATACAGAACTAGTTGACGAGCCCGTTACACGGGCCACAGTGCCACTGCCACCCGGTCACGGGGCATTCATGCGAAGTGGAGACTGCCCGCGCCGCGGCCGATACAGAGCTGCCAGCTCTGTACCAGCCGCAGCGCGGGCAGTCTCTACTGCGCATGACTGCAGCACGCGCAGCAGTGTCTACTGCTCATGACGCGGCGTTACACACGTTTTAGGAAATTATTATATAGGATAAGTCCAGCGTTATTAAGAAATCCTGCTTGACCCAAGACGAACAGGCAGGCATCTGCTCAGACATCTTGCCTTAGTGACATCTGTGAGCCTGCGCTGTCTGTCCCGTCTCCTCCAGGATTGGCGAGGAGGAGTTGCATTGTACCTTAAGGTACAGGAATGGCTGACGGTGCAGGAGCACAGATGCCTCTAAAGCAAAAAGCCTGCCCGTCAGTCTAGGATCAAGTAGGATTTCTTAACTCTGAACTTATTCTGTAAAATACTATAATTTCTATGCTTATCGCTGTATCAATAACTAGTGTAAAGCTTGTGAACACGGGCCAGTTTCTGGGAGATGTTAACCGTTTGAGGGCCGGAGGGGTACGCAATGCGTTGCGTACCCTTCCAGCATTCAAAGGGTTAAAAGGCCAGTCCTGCTCTGTGTCTGTGTCACTCACGCTATGAGCTGTAGAGTGTGCCCGAACGCACAGAATGCTCCCAGCATTCTGTGTGTTCGGGCAGTCTCTATTGCGCATGACAGCTTCTGACAAACATTCTAGCAAATTATTATATAGGATTATTTTTTTTGGATGGGGGACTTTATTTGGAGGGATAGTTACACTTTAAAGTATAGAGAGGGTAGTCAACAACTCATTGTTTTGCAATGTGTTGCAGATCTCTCTATCATTTAAGGGATTAATACCTCCATTTAGCTAAATGGAAATTTTAGTTCTGTTAGCAAGGGGAGGTAGGAGATAAACCATTTGAATGACAGCCTGCAAATAACTTTTACCCAGGGCATGGGAATCCCCTACCTGCTTAAAAAGTGTATGACACTGGTTAATCCCCTCTCAGTACTGGCAAATAAGTACGTTTTAGGTTCTGTACATGTTTCAACTGTTATTCACTTAGAGCAGGCAGGTCAAACTCTATAAGATACAGTTCAAGGTTGCATACTTTCACCTATTTATAGGTTAAAATAAGATGGCCAATATAAGTGAGCCCAATTACACTGGCTTATAGTTACTCAATTGTGCAGTTAAAATTGTGACAGCTTACCTTTGTTACTCCAGCTACTGTGGACTATAGCTCCCATGATGCCATTTGTCTGGCCAAGCATGATATATTATACACATACAACACCATTCAAAAGTTTGAGTAACCTTGATAGAAACTATGTTTATCTCACAATGGACAATGCTTTATGTTGAATAACCTTCTTGAAATACCTGAAAATGAAAACATATTACAATTTTATGGCAAGCACAGAGGCTTCATATTATGCTATAATCCTTCTAAACTGCTCCACTCAGCAGCAAGAAACTTCATAGTTACAAATGTACAAAGAAAAAAAAGAAGTGTAAACCATCATACTCCTCCCCCAAGTAACCCCTCCCCCAAACCCATAAAACTGTGATGCAGCTTTAAGCGCCTCCTCTTTCGTGCTGCTGCTCCCTCAGATAAGTACCATGCACCTCACTGTCCATGAAAAGTGGTTTATACACTACATTAAAGAATGTTGACTTGTATGTTTCCATAGCATTTTAGGCTTACTATTTTAGTCTTTGACTTGCTTGTCTGTCGCATTTAATTAACTACTGTTTTGTCTTACGATTGTGCAGTTTGTTATGCTTCATGTTTTTACTGTGTTTAAACTGGATAGGATAGTTCTTTGCCTGCTTTGTCAGTTTTTCCCATTACTTTTGTCTCTCCCTAGATCCACTGCTGGGGCTTTGACCCCCCTTTGTTTGCCATCTGCCAGTTCTGATCCTGTGGCTACTTTTGTTTTCCCCTTTGAGTTGAATCTGCCGATTTGTTCCTTTCCTGCCTTTTGGGATAGTTTGACCCATTTTATGATACTGCTCTCAGGCCTCAGGTTTCGCATTTCCCCTTTGTTGCTTCTTGTGATCTCCACCGCTTGTTTTTATGGCGTCTGTGTACATTGGGCCTGTTTCCAGCTTTCCCGGGCATCACTGGGCACGCTTCTGTGTTGTGCCACCGGGTACGCTGGAAGGCTTAACAGCGCATGCACAGACTACGCTCATCATCTTGTCACTCTGAGCTGGAACCATGTTGAGTCCTCTGCTTTGGACAACGCGGTTGTGCCCCGAATCTGGAGGGTGTCATTTGTATCTTTGCCTATAGTTTTTTTTTTTTGTTTTTTTTTACAACGTTGTGCTTTGGATTTCCCTCACTATCGGTTTAACTACCTTATTTAACAAGTGAAGCCTGTTGCTTGTTTTTTCCACAATAAAGCCTGTTTAGTAGTACTTAAATCACTACAAGACGGTATGGTTGATTATACGATATATATGTATTTTGTGCAGAATTGTGCTTAGCAGTTTGCTTCTATATTTTGGTGCCCTTGACAGGCTTCTCTCTCTCTATTCTGGGATTATCCTATCCCTTTTCCTTTACTTTCTCCCTTCCTTTTTCATACTTTGATTTCATTCAATAAAATGTCCCACTGCAGTGATGACTGTGACTGCCCTCCCATCTGACACTGTACTTACAAATGAACTGTATTTGAAGCCATCTATGGTTGATCCTTCTCTAGGAGACTAATACTAGGGGTGATATCCCTTTCTGCCTCCTAAATCTGACCAGTTTTAGAAGTTCATGGCGTTGTCAATGCAATTAGCCATGCAAATTATCCCATTCTTTTGCTAGCGCTTCCCTCAACCTTTGGCGCTATGCCTCTGTGGACTTATACAGCAGTGCATATATAAATATAACGTTGCATCTGTGGGATTATACTGCAGGGTTTATAAATCTAACTATGCAACTGTGGCATTATAGCACTATGTATGTACATTTACTATGTCCCTGGTTACCAGTATCTGTCATTGCCTCTCAGTGTTTTTGGAATTATATATATTTCTATCTTGGGTCTCCTATCTGGGCATTGAGCATTTTGCATAGATATTGATCCTAGTAATTCCTCTCTCACTTATACCTTTACTCCTGGTAGTTTCCTCTCTGGCCATAGGTCTACTTGCCTATATATTTTTACCTTTGTAACTACTATTCTGAGCATAGATCTACTTGCTTATACCTAGATCTGCTTGAATATATATAACCCTAGTATTTTCTCTCTGGGCATGGATCTACTTGCATACATGTTTAACCCTAGTCCTCCTACTTGGGCATAAATTTACTTGCTGATGTCCTTAGCCCTACTAATTTCTTTCTGGGCATGGACCTACTGGCATATCTTTAACCCTAGTATTTTCCTATATGGGCATTGCTCTACTTGTGATTTAGATCTGGCCATAGATTTTCTTGCATAAATTTACCCTATTTTTTTGCCATCTGATTAGCTCTACTTGCATCTATATATTTAATCCTACTAACTCCTATCTGGGCATAGCTCGACCCGCATATATATATTTAACCCTAGCAATTCCTGTCTGGGCATAGATCTCTTGCATATGTGTATATATTTAACCCTGGTGACTCCTACCTGGGTATAGATTTACTTACAAACTTATATTTCACCCTAGTAACTCCTATCTGGACACAGATCTACTTGTTTCTATTTTTTACCCTAGTTACCCCTATCCAGGCATAGATCTCCATGCTTTTTTTTTTTTTTTTTTCCCCTCGCACTAGTACTTCCTATCTGGTCAGAATATACTTGCATATATTTCACCCTAGTTTTTCTTCCTTGGGCACAAGGTCTATTTGCATATACATTTAACCCGAGTTGCTCCTTACTGGGTGTGGTTTTACTTTCTTACACCTTTAGCCCTACTAATTCCTATCTGGGCATATATCTACTTGCATATATATGGCATTTGTTTGTGTGTCTATATGTCAGTATATCTGTCTATATGTATGTATACATATTTGGGCATCAGTTACGCTGTCAGTACTCCTTTTTTACACCCTGAAAAATACAGCAATCTACTGTCCATTCCTCTGGTGTTGTAGGGGTTCCCCAACTTTGCCTATCATCCACCTATTTGACGTTGGCACTCTGTCTGGCAGCGCTGAGGGGGTTTCCAGTCTGGTGGAGCGAGCTGGCTCGGACTGGGATTTCCATCTGCTTTCGGCACACAGACTGCACAGTCCCAGTGTTTCTTGGTGCAGTCCATGCTATGGATGTTTATAATCTGTCTGCCATCCCCCTTTTTCAGTCCATGTCTGTGGCTATGACTCAGGTGGCCCTGGCAGCCGGAAGTACTGCACAAAATGACCCCATCATGTCGGAATAGCCAGTCTCCCAGACTGCTGCTTATGTCAATCCTGGAGCGCAGACATATGGTCCCTGACTCAGATTATTTACTTACTAGCATAAGGCTAATCCTGCTGGCGCAGGTTGTACCCTGCTTTGACACCACAGTCTTCAGGTGGTTGTGAATGGTGCAGCTCTGTCCCACTACCCTGACCCTCACCTCAGGAGGGAGTACATCAGAGGTAAATGAAGCATTCAGGTGCTTAACCAGACTTCTAATGTGCAGCCAGTTACTTCCTGATGGGGGTTGGGTCCTGTCATCCCCTCTCAATTCGGTTTAGTCTGGGAATGCCTCCCTTTAGCACATACCCACAATGCCTTATGGCCAGCTTTGATTTTGTGCAGCTTAGTTCCCATACACAAGATCCTCTCCTCTAGAGGAAGTTATATACCGATGAAACGAGATGTAGCCTGTTGAGACCAATCTCTTGCCTATGCCAAGTATAGACAACTTTTATTTTGTGTGGCTTAGTTCCCACACATGAGATCCTTTCCTCAAGAGGACGTTATATCCTGATGAAATGGGAGGCAGTTATATATTGATGAAATGAGATCTAACGTGTTGAGCCCAATCTCTTGCCTATGCCATGTATGGTCAGCTTTACTTTACTTTGTGCAGCTTAGTTCCCACATGTGACCCTCTCCTCAAGAGGAAGATATTTTGTGGAAGTGATAGTGCGGGTTGAACCCAAATTGTTTGTGCTTACTCTTGTTCCCAGCTTCGCCTGGATTGCTTGTTGATGCATGTGATCTCACGTGTTGAGTCCATGTCTTGACTCCGCCACATCTGGACAGTTTTGGTTGGGATGGCTTAGTTCCTCACTACATCCTTTTCTCTAAGGGTAATGTTTTTGCAGGGTTTCTTTTCTTCCCTCGGAAACGTGGGGGCAGACTCTCCCACTTTTCCTGCCGCTGGCTAATTGTTTTCCATCTTGTTTCTGATTGTCGGTCTTGTAGTGTTTTTTCTTTTGTTACTGTTTGACTGACGTAGACCTCTACTGCGAGTCCTTAGTATTTCCTCAGTCTTTGCAGCTAGTCCCATTGAGTAGGTCTGCTCTGCTCTTGACTTTTCTTGCTGTTCGGGATTTGTTCTACGGTTTTCCCCTTGTAAACTCTTTTTCGATCTATATTCCCTGTGTTGGTCTACCTGTTGGCCTTTCTATGGGTTTTGGTCATTAGGTTTGGAACTTACGTTCCTTTCCACCTTGGGGGTTCTGTTTTAGTTCCTCACAGATCTTTCCCATGAGCTTACTGGTATTTCTGGCTTTGACAGATTGTGCGCCTGGCAGATCTCCTGGTCCCTAGATGGGTCCCCTTCTTCTGGGGTATTTTGACATCTGGTCTTTCAGGTCAGTGACGGCCAGCTTGCCAACGGTTGTTGGTTTCCTTGCTGTGAATATCTTCGGATGTGTTTGGCATGTATATAGCTATTGGGTTTCTTCCTTTCAGAGTGAGTTTGCGCCCATGGATTTGCAGCCTCGTGGTTATTTTATAGATGTGCTCCGTGTTGCTGATTGGTCTAGAGTATACATTTAGGGTCTTTTACTTGTTTCTCTTGTTTCTAGTCAACTTGTTTGTCAAGCTTCTAACTAGCATAATATGAAGCCTCCATGCTTGCCATAAAATTCATGGATTTTCCTAACAATTGTGAAAGTCGGAATTTTATTAAAGACACGGAGGCGAATATTATCCCTCCCAGTGTTCCCTCCCCTTTCACTGTTTCTCCTCTCCTTCCAGGTGGATATCTGCAGTTTTCTTCTTCTTGGTGCGATGTCAGATGTCGGTTCCAGGTTGCGGTTTCTGAATGACGTTTCCAATGGATCGTGTTCTTCTGTCGCTTCCATATAAAAGAGGAGGAGCTTAAGACTGCATCACAGTTTTATGGGTTTGGGGGAGGGGTTAATTGGGGGAGGAGTAGGATGGTTTACAGTTCTTTTTTCTCTGTATGTTTGTAACAATAAAGTTTGCTGCTGAGTGGAGCAGTGGAAAAGGATCATAGCACAATATTCACCTCCGTATCTAAAATAAAATTCCGACTTTCCGTCACAGCTGTTGGGAAAATCCTTGACTTTTCAAAACAAAAAAGCATAAGCGTATCAAAGCAATGTTCAAGATCATTGAAAATCATATTTAAAAGTGTGGATTCATCAGAATAGCCACCCTTTGCCTAAGAAACAGCCTCACAAAAATGAGGCACTCAGTTAACCCTTTCAGTGCCAGAGGGGTACGCAACGCACTGCAGAGAAATGCATTGCGTACCTCTCTGGCATTGAAAGGGTTAATTAGCTTTAGCAGGAAATCACCCAATATGTCTTCACAGTTCTACCATAGCAATTGCCATAGATGTAGGATATAGGGATTGGTGAAATTATTCACCTCAACACTGAAATAGGTGAAAAATGGCAATTACTGCCTAGCGGGAAATTTCCTGCAGTTTTTCCACTTTTTTCACCTAGCTCATTACTTTGAAATCAATGGAAAGAAAATTTACACACACAGCAAGTTTTATTTCCCACAGGTATATTATAAAAGGGGTCTGAGGGTGCTGTGTTGGTGGAGTCTGGGTAAAGAATAAGTTGAACAGAGAATTGTTTGGGGGGCTGGGGATTTTTTTGGCTGGGATTGGGGAACAGTTAAAAATAAAAAATTGGTATGAACGTGACAGACAGGAACCTCCCTGACGTAAGCTGTAACTGGGGCAGACAGATACTTGATGGCATAGAGTATTTTGTAAAGGATGATTAGTAGGCCTTAGACTTGTTACAGGCTCAAGCCCTGAGGAAACAGTGATTTGTAGGACTTGTTAGAATAAAGCCCCCAAAAATGTATTTTTATAGGCCTTTGTGGTATTTAACCCCATCCTGACAATGGACGTACATGTACGTCCCACAGAAACTGTCACTTGATGACAGAGGACGTACACGTGCGTCCCAGAAATCATTCAGTAGAATGAAAAAAAAAAAAAAAGTTTGGTGGGCTTTAAGTGCCGGCCTTGTGAGTGGTCGGTCACTAAGGGGTTAAAAAACAAGCCCTGAGGGGAAAAAAAATGCCCTACTGGCCGAGTGCCAGAAGGTAATGTTATGGTGGCCATTGGCAAATGCCACGGTGTCATTGCGGCACTTGAGAATGCTGTTCTTGCTCCCGAGTTCTTTAAGCAGCAGGAAGATTAGGCAGCAGTGATATGGGTGATGATGATCATGGTTCCACTCACCACTAGCTACAGTGATGTGTCTGAGGCAGTAGCAGCACCACAACTAGCCCTGACCACATCAGGTATACATGGAGAAAAGAAGTTGGCCAATAATGCTTCTCCTCCTGCAATTCCTCCAAAATGTGTTGACATACTATGTATGTGTGGGAAATACAGAAAGAATTGCACTTATATCAAACAAATGGCACAATTAAAAGCAAACACCTTGATGATAGGTCCACAATGTTAAATCAATAATTCTCCCAGAAAAAAAGTATTACTGCTGTCACTAAGCCCCTTGTCCTCTCCCCTAAGGACACCTCACAACTTGCAGAATAATAATGATAAATTATTATTTTTCTTCTTTATTTATATAGCGCCAACTAAATCTGCAGCACTTTTCAATTGGGATGAATCCTCCCTGCCATCATGGCATCTCCTCAGATGCTGCTTGATTTCATGCCAGAGATTCTCATTGCCATGTGCAATCTGTGCACCACACAATGGGTGGACATGAACTGCCTGTCACGGTTTATTATGACTCTCAGACACAAGTTTTAGGTAAAAAAAATCAATTTTATTGAAATAATAAATGATAACTTAGGATGGCAATAACATACATATATATATATATATATATACAGAATATAGCACAGACAGAAGTCAGACTCTACCGGTCCTGTCAATATACCGGACAGGACAGTCTTTAGGCTCTACCGGCCTTGCCAATACCGGGTAAGGCAACCTGCAGATGGAATAGCATAACGGTTTTACCGGCCTTACCAAATTACCGGGCAAGGCAGCCTCAATAGATACACAATGTAGGCTCTACCGGCCCTGCCAATACCGGGTAAGGCAACCTCAGATGGAATGTGGTAAAAGGTTCTACCGGCCTTACCAATACCGGGCAGGGCAGCCCAGAGATAATAGCAGCAGTCAGATGGAACTGGCAAATTAGCAGAATCGTTAAGCAGCAAGGCTTTGGAGCAAACCAGCGTCCGCACGCTGGAAACAACACTGAATAGTATAGCCGTTAGGCTTAGCGAGCAAACCAGTGACCGCACACTGGAGTAACAAGCGAGTAGTATAGCCGCAAGGCTTAGGAGCAAACCAGCGTCCGCACGCTGGGACCAACACAGATTAGTATAGCTGATAGGCTTTGGAGCAAACCAGTGACCGCACACTGGCGTAACAAGCGAGTTTGTATAGCCGCAAGGCTTAGGAGCAAACCAGCGTCCGCACGCTGGGACCAACACAGATTTGTATAGCTGAAAGGCTTTGGAGAAAACCAGTGACCGCACACTGGTGTAACAAGTGAGTTTGTATAGCCGCAAGGCTTAGGAGCAAACCAGCGTCCGCACGCTGGGACCAACACAGATTTGTATAGCTGATAGGCTTTGGAGCAAACCAGTGACCGCACACTGGTGTAACAAGCGAGTTTGTATAGCCGCAAGGCTTAGGAGCAAACCAGCGTCCGCACGCTGGGACCAACACAGATTTGTATAGCTGAAAGGCTTTGGAGCAAACCAGTGACCGCACACTGGTGTAACAAGTGAGTTTGTATAGCCGCAAGGCTTAGGAGCAAACCAGCGTCCGCACGCTGGGACCAACACGGAATTGTAGCAATGTCACCAACGCGACCAGGCAGAAGGTCGCCAGGATACTGAAGACAGGTGATGAGATGACAGGAACCAGCAACGATCAGTCAGGTCAGAAAACAGCAGAGAAGTTCAGCAGGAACTGCAACACCAGAGACTAGGCCGGAACCAGGACTGGAAGTACTTCAGCATGCAGGAAACACTGGAACAGTAGAGATCAGGAACTCAGGAACACTGGAACAGAGGCCCAGCTATCACTAGCATAGTGATAGCAAGAAGGTCAGAAACAACACGAAAGGGCACTCAAAGGGTGCCCAATCCAGGTTTAAATAGTCAATAAGAGGCGGGCTATCTGCAGACAGCCAATAGAAGCCCCCTACTGGTGACAGACAAGTAACTGCAGCAAATCACGGGCACCGTGATAGTACCCCCCTTTCAAAGACCCCCTCTCCTAGAATAGGGTTTAGGTTTCTGCGGGTAATTGGCATGAAAGGCCCGAGTTAACCTAGGTGCATGAAGGTCCGTACTATCCACCCATGACCGATCCTCAGGACCATACCCTTTCCAATGTACCAGGTACTGTACCCTTCCTCTAAGCCTACGGGAATCAATAATGCTCTGAACCTCGTACTCCTCCTGGCCCTCGACCTCAACAGGTCCTGGCACCACAGGTGTGGTAGTATAGCGATTGCAAACCAGAGGCTTAAGAAGGGACACATGGAACACATTATGGATACGCATGGATGCAGGTAGGTCTAGTGCATAGGAGACAGGGTTAATTTTGCGAATAACTCTGTATGGACCAATAAACCGAGGAGCCAACTTATTAGACGGAACCTGCAGCTTGAGATTTCTGGAGGAAAGCCATACTCTATCCCCAACCTGAAAGGAAACCGCTGGAAGCCTTCTGCGATTAGCATGGCGCTGATGACGCTGAAATGACTGACCAAGTGCCCTCTGAACTTGTGCCCATGTGGAACGGAGTTGCTCGATATGCTCATCCAGAGCTGGAATCTGTTGCGTCTGAAATGAATCTGGAAGCAGACAGGGCTGGAACCCATAATTAATCAGAAACGGAGAGCTCCCAGATGAAGAATTGACCGCACAGTTCCTGGCGAACTCTGCCCAAGGCAACAAGTCGGACCAATTATCATGATGGTCAGTAACGAAACAACGGAGAAATTGTTCCAAGCCCTGATTAGCTCGTTCAGCGGCTCCATTGGTCTGGGGATGGTAGGCAGAGGAGAAGGACAGCTGTATGCCCATCTGTTGGCAAAATGCCCTCCAAAATCTAGACACAAACTGGCTCCCCCTGTCAGACACCAGTACCCTAGGCACTCCATGCAACCGGAATACTTCTCTGGCGAACACCATTGCCAATTCCTTCGCTGAAGGAAGACCACGGAGGGGCACGAAATGAGCCATTTTAGAAAACCTGTCCACCACCATGAATATAAAGGAGTACCCCTTCGACATAGGCAACTCTCCCATAAAATCAATGGAAACATGAGACCAGGGGCGTTCGCCATTAGGCACCGGTTGAAGCAAGCCCACAGGGAGATGTCTCGGGGTCTTAGCGCGGGCGCAGGTGGCACAGGCATTCGTAAATTCGGCACAATCGTTTCTCATGGAAGGCCACCAAAATAACTGAGAAAGGGACCATAACAATTGGTCTCTACCAATATGTCCCGCAGCCTTAGAGGAATGGTAGGTTTCGAGCAGCCTAGTACGAAATGATTCAGCGACAAAACATTTGCCCACTGGGGTTTCATGGGGAGCGGACCCCTGAGAGGCCAGGATCTCCTCCCCTAGAGGAGAAGTGATACTCGTGCGTATAGTAGCCAGTATTCTATCAGGTTGGATGATAGGAGCTGGTGCTTCCACTCTGTCACTGTCGGCCTCAAATTGTCTTGACAGTGCATCAGCCCTGATATTTTTTGACCCTGGCAAATATGATACAATGAAATTAAATCGAGACAGGAACAGTGCCCACCTGGCCTGACGAGAGGACAATCTCTTGGCCTCCGAGAGATAGGTCAGATTCTTATGATCTGTTAGGATTAAGACAGGATTCTTAGTACCTTCAAGCAAATGACGCCATTCCTTAAGAGCAAGGATAATGGCCAATAATTCTCTGTCACCTATCTCATAGTGGCTTTGAGTGACAGTCAACTTTTTAGAGAAAAACCCACAAGGTCTGAGAGTTCCACCTTTCTCGTGTCGCTGCGAAAGTACTGCCCCGACCCCAATATCTGAGGCATCAACCTCTAACGTAAATGGAAGTAAAGGATTGGGGTGGGATAACACGGGAGCCGCAGCAAATGCCAGCTTCAAATTCTCAAAGGCTTTCTCAGCAGATACCGGCCAACAAGAAGGATTAGCACCCTTGTGCGTAAGATCGGACAGAGGTTTGACAATGGAAGAAAAGTTCTTAATAAACCTCCTATAATAATTAGCGAAACCCAGGAAACGCTGTATGGCTTTAAGACCCTTGGGTTTTGGCCATTGTAGGACAGCTGACAACTTTTCTTTGTCCATGGCAATGCCATCATTGCCAATTATGAACCCCAAGAATGGCACACTGGTTCTATGAAACTCACATTTTTCCATTTTACAAAATAATTTGTTCTCACGGAGTCGTAGCAATACTGCGGATACATCTTTGATGTGCTGTGCCATGTTTTGGGAGTAAATCAGTATATCGTCGAGGTACACCACAACACATGTCTGTAACATATCTCTCAGAACATCATTTATCAGTTCCTGGAAAACTGCGGGTGCATTACATAGCCCAAAAGGCATTACTAGATACTCGTAGTGCCCAGCTCGAGTATTAAAGGCAGTTTTCCACTCATCACCTGCTCGAATGCGAACCAGATTGTAAACGGCCCGTAGGTCCAACTTGGTAAATATCGAAGCGCCCTTAAGCCTGTCAAAAAGCTCGGTGATGAGTGGTATTGGGTATGCGTTTTTAGCCATTAGTTTATTCAAGCCCCGGTAGTCAATGCATGGTCTTAATTCGCCATTTTTCTTTTTTACAAAAAAGAACCCAGCCCCAGCTGGAGAGGTAGATTTACGTATGATCCCTCTAGCAAGGGCATCAGAAATGTAATCCTCCATAGCCTTATTTTCATCACAAGATAATGGATAAGTGCGTCCTTTCGGAGGTACTGCACCAGGCTGCAATTCAATGCAACAATCATAAGGTCTATGCTGGGGTAGCATACTAGCCTCTCCTTTGCTAAAAACATCGCCAAACTGTTGGTACACATCCGGCATAGCAGAGGAGGTGCACATGACCTTAATAGGCTGGATGACGCACTTGTCCATACAAAACTGGGACCAAGCAGCAATTTCACACTTTTTCCAATCGAATTGTGGGTTATGTAACTGTAACCACGGAAATCCCAATATCACCGCATGGTGCGGGGAATTAATCAGTTGAAACTGCTGCTCTTCTCTGTGAAGTGCCCCAATAGTCATAGACAATGGCATAGTTTCAAATATAACCTGAGGCGGTTCTAAGGGTCTACCATCAATCGCTTCAATAGTCAAGGGGTTTTCTCTTTCAATGCGTGGAACTCCGTGCAATTCAGCAAAGGTATTATCCATAAAATACCCTGCTGCACCGGAGTCAACCAAGGCCAAAACCTCCACAGAGCGTTGTGCCCAAGACAATACCACCTGTATGGTGGGTTTCATTATGCCCGACACTGGGGACGATTGTACACCACCTAGGGCCTGTCCCCCAAGATACCCTAGGTGTGTGCGTTTCCCGGACGTACCGGACAGGAATTTAGCAAGTGCCCTTTTTTACCGCAGTATAAACATAACCCTTGTTTTTTGCGATATAGTCTCTCTGCCTTGGATAGTCTAGTGAAGCCTATTTCCATAGGTTCACTTGTTTCCCGTACTGGTTCACTAGACTTCAATGCCAAGGGAGGGATGGGTGGGCAAAACATGCTACTAGGCTCATTATTTTTTGACCGTAACTTACGATCTCTGGCAATTGATCTCTCACGTATTCTGGAGTCAATTATCATAACATACTCAATGTAATCATCTAGATCAATAGGTAGATCTTTAGCAGCGATTTCGTCTTTAATGTGGTCATTCAGGCCTTGAGAGAAGGCTGCCAATAATGCCTCGTTATTCCAACCTACCTCTGCTGCCAATGTGCGGAATTCGATGGCATAGTCGCCCACTGTACGCCTGCCCTGTTGTATCTCCATAAGGCGTTTGGCAGCAGAGGTGGTTCTACCAGGAGGCTCAAACACTCTTCGAAAGGAACGCACAAATTCACTAAAGTTCTTAGTACAAGGTTTAGCATTCTCCCACAAGGGGTTAGCCCAGGCCAATGCTCTGCCAGTGAGCAGTGATATCGTGAACCCCACTTTACTACGATCATTGGGAAATGCGTGTGCCGTCAATTCCATAAAGATTTCGAGTTGATTGATGAACCCTCTGCAGAGACTAGGGTCACCATCATATCTTAGCGGCAAGGGTGCAGAAGCCGTTAACCCTTTAGCAGTACCCCCTAGGGGTCTGGTATCACTTTCCGGTCTCTGACTTGGCGAGACCACCGGGCTAGAGCTAGATTGGTCAGCAGGTACCGTGCATTCAAGGATCGTTTGAATTGCAACTGCCAACTGATCCAAACGTTGCTCGAGCACATCCATCCTCCAATGGATATTCTGTGCGTTACCTTGACCCTTGCTGTCTGAGGTCATGGCCCTTTCGTACTGTCACGGTTTATTATGACTCTCAGACACAAGTTTTAGGTAAAAAAAATCAATTTTATTGAAATAATAAATGATAACTTAGGATGGCAATAACATACATATATATATATATACAGAATATAGCACAGACAGAAGTCAGACTCTACCGGTCCTGTCAATATACCGGACAGGACAGTCTTTAGGCTCTACCGGCCTTGCCAATACCGGGTAAGGCAACCTGCAGATGGAATAGCATAACGGTTTTACCGGCCTTACCAAATTACCGGGCAAGGCAGCCTCAATAGATACACAATGTAGGCTCTACCGGCCCTGCCAATACCGGGTAAGGCAACCTCAGATGGAATGTGGTAAAAGGTTCTACCGGCCTTACCAATACCGGGCAGGGCAGCCCAGAGATAATAGCAGCAGTCAGATGGAACTGGCAAATTAGCAGAATCGTTAAGCAGCAAGGCTTTGGAGCAAACCAGCGTCCGCACGCTGGAAACAACACTGAATAGTATAGCCGTTAGGCTTAGCGAGCAAACCAGTGACCGCACACTGGAGTAACAAGCGAGTAGTATAGCCGCAAGGCTTAGGAGCAAACCAGCGTCCGCACGCTGGGACCAACACAGATTAGTATAGCTGATAGGCTTTGGAGCAAACCAGTGACCGCACACTGGCGTAACAAGCGAGTTTGTATAGCCGCAAGGCTTAGGAGCAAACCAGCGTCCGCACGCTGGGACCAACACAGATTTGTATAGCTGAAAGGCTTTGGAGCAAACCAGTGACCGCACACTGGTGTAACAAGTGAGTTTGTATAGCCGCAAGGCTTAGGAGCAAACCAGCGTCCGCACGCTGGGACCAACACAGAATTGTATAGCTGATAGGCTTTGGAGCAAACCAGTGACCGCACACTGGTGTAACAAGTGAGTTTGTATAGCCGCAAGGCTTAGGAGCAAACCAGCGTCCGCACGCTGGGACCAACACGGAATTGTAGCAATGTCACCAACGCGACCAGGCAGAAGGTCGCCAGGATACTGAAGACAGGTGATGAGATGACAGGAACCAGCAACGATCAGTCAGGTCAGAAAACAGCAGAGAAGTTCAGCAGGAACTGCAACACCAGAGACTAGGCCGGAACCAGGACTGGAAGTACTTCAGCATGCAGGAAACACTGGAACAGTAGAGATCAGGAACTCAGGAACACTGGAACAGAGGCCCAGCTATCACTAGCATAGTGATAGCAAGAAGGTCAGAAACAACACGAAAGGGCACTCAAAGGGTGCCCAATCCAGGTTTAAATAGTCAATAAGAGGCGGGCTATCTGCAGACAGCCAGACAGCCAATAGAAGCCCCCTACTGGTGACAGACAAGTAACTGCAGCAAATCACGGGCACCGTGATACTGCCACATCCATGCATCAACAGAAACGCTATCATCTGGTGGGGGTGGTAACAATGATGGAAGTGGAACACCGAAAGACGTTGCTATGTATTCTTGTGCCTAGACCCTAGTGCAAGAAGCTGATGCAGAGCCAGGTGTTTTACTCACCATTGAACTTTCAAACTCAGACTGGGTTTCTCTATTCTCTTTGATTTTTCGCCTCAACTATTTGTGCCCTTGGGAGCAGCCAGGGGGTACAGCAACAGCGGGTCCAGATTTATTTTGTGGGAGTTTGGCTTTATAATGCTTCTCATAAATGTCATGGTGTCTGTATTTCATGTGTTATCAGGATGGTTGTGCCAATGTGTGTTCCCTCCTTTCCCCTTTTCACTTATTGACTTATCAGAGTGCGCCTATGACTGCACTGTGCTGCCCCAAGGGAAAAAATAGTCCCAAGCCCTGGACCTCAGGGAGAGCTTAGGAAAGGTGTAGAAGAATTGCCTCTTCTTCTCCAGAATCCCCTTCACTGGCTGGAACAGAGGAGGATAACGCTGCTGCTGCTGCCGCCTCAGAATCAACACTAGATCTAGGACCAGGATTCCAGCTAGCAAATGGAACCTGTCCTAGTCCTGCCTCACTACTGCTGAACCCCATTCCCACTGTAGCCATGGTGGTCTGTGGCACACTAGCAGCAGGAATTAAAACAGCAGCAAACTCCACAATTTCACCTGCTGTTAGTGGTGGCGAGTCCCATTTCCATTTGCATAGTCGGTCTCTCATTCCTTCTCACTCTCAGCTAAAAAGGCCATTATTGTCTCTTCACCCCAGCTGCTCCATCATCGCCATCACCACCAGTCCCTCCTTGCTGCTGGTCTATGAGTTGAACTGGTTGGTGATTATGAGAAATGTGACAGAGGGTCCCCTATTGTCACAAGGGGTTTGTTTAAGGTGGATTTTCAAGAGAAAAAAAACTGACAAACCATACGGTTTTTGTGGGTTTTTTCACGAGAACACAACAAGACCTTTTGCCCACCCCTAGGAGGACACTTGTGGGCAGCTTTGCTTTGACACTTCGTGCCATACAAATTCTATGAGATTGATGTCTGGAGACTAGGCCATTAAACAGAGTTGTTATTCATCTTCCTTCTTCACCAGATAGTTCGTGAACAACTTTGAGGTGTTTTTCTGGTTTTTATCTTGCTGAAGAACGTAGGACTGCCAGAGTAGCCATAATCGGAATGGCATGCTTCTGAAGTATGCAATGTTAGCCGTGCTGGTTGAACTTGCCAGGAACCTGGCAAGGATCGCCAAACCTGTCCCCAGCAAAGTAGCCACAGACCAGATACTGGCTTCTCCGTGATGACAATGGCAACCAAACATGTATATATAATGTATGTATTTATATAGCACCATGTATGTACACAGCACAGTAATGGTACAATACAAAAAAAAAAAAAAAAAAAAAATGCAGGACCCAGATATGAGCATCAGACTAAAGTGCGAACTTTGCATTATTAGCAGGGAAAAAGTGCAACAAAGTTAATCATACGTTAGGAAGGGGACCCTGCCCCAAAAACACACAGAGACAGTAGGAGGAGCTGGATAAGTGCAGGTACAAGGCTTTTTTAATAGAAGAGCAGAATACACGCATAACTCCTGCAGAGCTCACCCTCTCTGTGCCTTACAAATATTTAGCAGCTGGACCCAAATATTTCAAATTCTGTCACATCAGCAAACGTCCAGTTTCTGTGTTCTTTGGCCCAGGCAAGTCTCTTCCACTTATTCTACTCTCTTATCAATGGTTTCTTTGAAGCAATTGTTTCAGATAGGCCAGCTTCACTCAATCTCCTCTGAAACATTAATAATTCTAGTAGCATTTAGTGGAGTTTGTATTTCAGGGGCTGTTAATTGCTAGTTTAACAGAGTTGTGGAGCAAATTAACTTGTTCTCCGATTCGGAGGTCATCTTTGTCGGTCCTAATGAGTGCCGGTTTCTTTAAATCATTTGATGGTCACAGCCAAGGTAGATACAGACACTTGCAACTTTCTTGGGATATGTCTTAACCCCTTAACGACTGGCTGCAGAGCCGGCAGGTAAAGAGGAAATATCGCCCCTATAAAAGTTTACCTTATTGTAATCCTTAGCCAGCAATAGGATTAACTCGTTGGTTATTTTCGTTTAAAAAAAAAAAAAAAAAGCATGCTGTAGAGAAATGTACATTAAAAATAAGCATATGTCTTTCTTCTTGACAGACTGCGGGTACAGCTCTGCATCGCAGTCTGTCAATCTTCTGATCTCTCCCCAAGTATGGTCGCACTCCAACCAGCTTAAAAGGAGAAATCTTCCATCATCAGAGGAGGCTGGAACGAGACCATACTTGGAAGAACAGAAGAAGATTGACAGACTATAGTTCAGAGCCGTGTCCGCAGTCTGTTCGAAAGGAAGGCCGCTGCTCATTTTTAATCATTTACATTTTGCCACAGCAAAAAATAACCAACAATTTAAAGCTTATCGCTAGATAAGGATAAAAATAAATAAAAATGTTACGCCTGTCCCACATGAGTGTATATATTAGGATTATCCAGTTAGTAACCCTCTAGCAGTTATACACTAAGGCAGGGCTCAAAATTTCCACTTGCCACTAGCCAATGGCGAGTGAAAATTTAGCCCTGGCGAGTAGAAATTCAGCCCTGCTATGGCTTGCAATGGCGAGTAATTTTTCAGGTCTGGCTAGTAGCAAAGGACTTCACATTTTAATCCCTGCACTAAAGTGTGATAAAGAACCAATAACACAGACATAATTTTTCCCATATAATTC
Source organism: Rhinophrynus dorsalis (assembly GCA_037306005.1). Taxonomy (NCBI): domain Eukaryota; kingdom Metazoa; phylum Chordata; class Amphibia; order Anura; family Rhinophrynidae; genus Rhinophrynus; species Rhinophrynus dorsalis. The sequence continues at coordinate 472,771,581 of CM074718.1, forward strand.
TCCAAAGCTGGAGAAATCTTAGTGCATTTGCTCCGTACAATAACCCTGTGTGTTTATGCTGTCATCCTAAAGCTCACTTACTAAGAAAAAAAGTGGGGCAATTCTGGGGGCAAACCAGTCACGATACATGTAACAAATAAAAAAAAAACTTGTATATTAAAATTGGATTTTTAACCCCTTTAATGCTAGATATGAATCCAATAAATTGCTTCACAATTGGAGAATTCTCTAGCATTCAAGGAGTTAAAAAAAAAAAACTATATTTTTAAATGAATGGGATTTTTTGGAATTTTTATTTTTTTCCCTCTAGTGCAGTTGGTTTTCCCCACAATTACGCCACTTTTTTTTAGTACTTCAGACTCCCTTTTGCATAGGGCATGTGCATATTTCGCTCATTCAGATCCTATTTCTGAAGACACATCCCATCTCTATCCTATATAAAAGCCAGGATAATTCACTATTTAATTCAAATTGCCAATGTTTACTCAATAGCCATTTTACACGAGTTGTTGCTGGCTTTTCCCCCCATTTCGGTTTACAACTCCCCCATTGATGGTGGTTTGTCTAATCTAGGCTAGTTTCTGTATATTTTGTAATCACTTGAATTCTAAACACAGCTTCAACTCATTGTAAAACAAAGTAGTGAACATGCATCAAAAGAAGTAGTGTGTAACCTTCCAGCTGTTGAATACTAAAATGTCCATATTCTACAGCCAATTATAAAAGTTGTAGCACACAACAACTAAAAGGCCTCAGGTTGCTCATCTTGATGTAAGTACAATTAATTTTAAAGGACAACTTTCACATGTAAAAACACTTTTTGCAGGTGCTTAAGTTATTAACATTGTATTAGGATTCATGTTTGTTTTTTTTTGTTTTTTTTAAATTTACTTACATACTTCCTAAGTTATACAGACTTCATTGTGGGCATTTCCGCATTCTGCGGCACACTGAATCTTCTGCACAGCGGTGCAGGACTTCCCAGTCCTGTAATTCTCCTCCCACCTCCCTCCCAGCTGTCCCAGGGAGCGTGTTAACGCTTCCCTTCGTAGTGGTGTTTATCTGGGCTATTACTACAGCAGGCTCAGTTTACCATTTTTTTAAAATATTTTACAAGTGAAAGTTCCCCTTCAACTAGAGAAATGCACTAAACCAGTGGTTTCCAACCCATGGACTCAGTGCCCACTAACAGGCCAGGATTTGATCACATGAAAGTTAATCAAACTCACTTAGCCTCTAATTAACTCACCTGTGTTCTAGCAAGGAAATCTTTAAATCCTGGCCTGTTAGTGGTCCCTGATAGAATGGGTTGGGAACTATTGGCATTGATGGGAACTTTGGGGGACTGTACGTTTAGGAATGGTCTCCAAAATTCACAATGATGGGTCATATTTATAAAGAAGTCCCATTTATAAAATATGTCTGATGAGAATTTTTTTTCCATATAATCACTATATACTTCCATTAAGAAAAGGTTATACCAAATGTCAAGAATTACTCACCACAATTGCCCCTTTTTTTAGCACAATTCGCAGATTTCTTTATACATACATTGAAACAAAATTCTTAAAATCGAAAGATCATTTCTACTCCACTTTTAAAAAGTCTTTAAAGAGCTAGTAATGTCAAAAAATAAATCTACATCCGATTGTTCAATTTATATATTTTTTATAATGAAAAGTATGTTCTGAAAATCCTTAAAAGTTCCCCCTCCCGCACCTTTTCAGAATAACATGCAGGCTTCCCTTATATCTGAAATCCGGATAGCAATAAGGGACAACATTGTATGTGTCTGTATAAGGAAAACCCTGTCTCCCTTGAAGAGGACTCAATATTGTCCCTTGTTGCAATCAGTCAAGAACGGTTTTCTGATCTGAGCTATGTGCATGACCTGCTGAAAAGGCACAGGTGGGGGACACTTAAAAGGATAGTAATGTTTCACAATAAAAGCAGCTCCAATTAACCTTCATATTATTTGGGCCATGGAGAGTGTTATTTCAATACTGTCAGAGTTGTAGTTCAAGAGTAATTGAAAGATAAAGTATCCCTCTCCCACCCTTTTTACTGATGTAACACTGCTCACCTCAGAACAGCAAGACTGTCCTGATGGATCGCAGAGAGGGACAATCTTCAGTGAGAATAAGGGGGAGAAAAAAAAAAAAAAGTCAAGGGGGCAGGGTTTTCCTTATGCTCTCAGTAAGAAGATTGTCCCTTGCTGCAAGCTGTCCTGTCATGGGACCAGATTCCACATCTGAGGGGGGGCAGCTTACACTAGGAAAAAGGGGCAGGAGGGGATACTTTATCATACAATTACTCTTGAACTACAACTTTGACAATACTGAAATAACACTCTCCATGGCCTGTGTGTTGTCATATCAAATTATATCCTATATAATAATTCGCTAGAAAGTTTGTAAGGACACAGTCATGCGCAGTAGAGACTGCCCGTGACAAGGCTGATACAGAGTGAGGAGCTCCAAAGGAGTATCCAGCTCTGTATCAGCCACGGCGCGGGCAGTCTCTAGGGAGAATGACCGCACCACGACCGACTGGAACTGCATCAGCCACCGCGTGGGCAGTCTCTACTGTACATGACTGCCCCGCGACCGGCTGGCAGTGGCACTGTGGCCCATGTAACGGGCTCTTCAACTAGTATCTGTATATAACACATATATGTATTATATATACACACACACACACACACACACATGTACTTTTTATGGGAGGGGCAGGTCAACTTTAACCTCTCAATGGGGTTTATGCACCAAGACGTGATAAAGAGATGTTATCTCCACTTTATCTTCTCCAGTGATATCACTTCTCCAGTTCTATGGGGCATATGCACTAAGATTTCTGCAACTTTGGAGATTTTAGTGCAAAGGCTCTTTAGAACAACATAAGAGCTGGAGAAGCATTATCACTGGAGAAGCTGGCTCCATTTTATCGTCTCTTTATCACAGCTTAGTGAATCTCCCCCAATGTGTCAGACATCTCGCACATCCATGGGATTAAATAGTGAAAAAATGTGATAGCTGTTTTTTTTTTTTTATATATAATGAAAAATGGAAAATCACAAGTGACCTGTCTTTTATAAACCACATAACAAAGGCCTAGATTCCATTGCAGATGTTGTGTTCTCATTCATTTTAGATCACAGATTCCCACTGAAGTCTACTGAGAAATTTGTAGGTAAATTCCTTGATAAAGTTATTATTTGCAGTGTAATCAAGGCATAAATTATGTATAAAAAAAAACCCTCTGCTGAAAGAAGCCAGCAAAACATTGCAGGCTCCTCTAGCAGAGAAAGATTAACCCTTAAGGATCAGATGGTGTGCTGACCATTGCACACCAATGAACTACACACCAATCTAGTCCCTAAAGGACTACAATACAATACAATACAATGCAATGCACTCAAAGGTTTAAGAGACCCTATTTACTGTTTTCAAGCGTGATAGATTAAGATGTCTCTAGATTCTGCACCTGTTGGGACTTGCATAGTATCTACAGAACTCTAAGTCAATTCCTGGAAGCATGACAAAGCACATATCAATATTACTATTTATCATTTTTTGTTTTTACCTCAAATAATTTGTATTTCATCATTTAAACTGCACCAGATAAAATATACACCAATCTTTCTGTGGCTGTACTTTGGATCCTAAAATTACTTAAATCAGTAGGTTAGACAAGTCAGACCACCCAGCTCTGTTTATGAGGACAGTAAAATACAGCTTCTTCCTCATTCATTTAGGGAGAATGGGGCTGTTTGAAGAAATCAAATTACTGCCAAGCCCATCTCACACTGCATTTGAAACCACTAGCATCCAGTGGGTTAACCCCTTAAGGACCAGGTGTTTGTTTTTTTTGGTTTGGTTTTTACACTAGGGGACTAGGCCATTTCATTCACTGAGCTTGCTAGGGAAAATCCTGAAACTTACTGCTCCGGTCTTGGCATAATCGCATTGTGCCTCCAGGAGAGCGGTGATCATTTAACCCATGATGTGCCAGAACTGTCACTAGTCCTATAAGGGCCGATATCTGTGATGGTCCCGGCACATCATTGGGCATTAAGGGGTTAATAAAAGGCACAAGGACAACATTTATAAGGGCCATTAGTAGTTTCTGGCCATATTAAGGTAAGTGGTGGGTTATTATTAGGTGGTGGTACTTCTCCTAGGGGGAAAAGCCTAATAGCCACTGTGAATCAGTTCTGTATGGATTGGTTCCCCAAAACACATTTTTTTTATTAGCACTGGATATCCTATAACATCTCACTCTGTGGATTCTTTGTTACGTCAGGACTCCATACTCTGCCTACTGCGGTCTTCTTAGGATATTGTGCACAGATTAAAGTAAGCAGGAGTTAATTATTGGGGCTGTTGGTTTTCATTTAACCTCTTAATGACTGGCAGCATTTTTTTTTTTTTCAAATTAATTAATTAAGGGGTCCCCGTGAAGTATTAATGTTCAGATCACGCGTTTTCAGCTCTGCTGAAGAGCCTCCATCTGGTCAAATGACCGGATTCGGCAGCTGTCAGCTACAGCGCTGACTTTGTTCAAACAGCCAAGGAGAGGTAACTTTAGCGAGGTATATCTCTTCAACCATAAAGGTTTGAGAGAGAAGCCTTACATCGTTTTTCATAGTTTTTTTTATGCCTACAATATGAAATACATTTTAAATTAAGCATTACTATCCCATTAAAGGGGTAGTATAGAGTCAAAGCAAAATCCTTTTAATCCACTGTTAGTTCCTGTAGCTCTCACCCAGTTTGCTGGGGAGATCACAGAGATCTGCACAGTTGGAGGATGTCAGCATATTTATCTGCGTTCATAGGAGCTTTTTTCTCTCTCTGTAAAAGCCCCATGGCTATGAGGCTACCATCAACTGACATATGGAGAGAGGAAAAAAAAATCCCAGCAATTCCCCAAAAATGTATTTACTTCACAGCAAACGGGCAGACAATGGAAAAGTTATAATATTCAGGAAATCTGTTCCCATAGCTCTGATGGCAAATGCAGTGGGTGAAAAGGGTCTTGTATTCACCCTATACTGGAACATTAAGCTAGCCCCCATCACTGTACTCACATTTATATCCCACAGTAACAAACTTTGGGATCCATTCCATAGCCCCAGATCCCAAGCAACACAATTTTAAATTAGGAAGCTGGACAGGAGCAATCAAATCAAACCACTTCCTACTGACCCCCAGAGTGGCAAACACGATTCTGCTGCTCTAAAGGTTAAACACATGGGGACTACAAGGAATATATCAACTACTATTCCAAAATTAAGCATAAAATATACTAATTTCAAAAAAAAGGTCAAATTTACTCACAAATATTTGTTTTTCCTCTGTGTCCTTCCACGGCATACTGTGGGTAATTGGCTCCACCCTCCAGCTGGTAGGACCAAATCAAAATCTATAAATTCCTTGAGCTACCTTCCCTCTTGTCACAGACTCAATAACGAGATCAGGACCAGTACTGTAGGTAACGCAATCTTTATTAAGAATACAACGTACAGAAGATACAACAATAATAAGTGAGCAATACAATAAAGACAAAGTAGACTGGATAAGCAGCCAAGTTGTGTTGAACTGAATCCCAGAAGGCCGGCAGGGAATAAGCCGACTCAGGTCCGCACCCGAGTGGTCACAACAGGTACGTACCTGTACAGATATAGACCACGAGCAAAGGAATGGGTTACAGGTCCGCACCTGAACCACCCTAGAATAAGGATGGAGCACGGAAGCAGTAGAGTCACTGGGAGACTACGGAATCAACTCAAGTCCGCACCCGAGTTAACAATACAGGCCGTGCCTGTATGGGCAAGGACTGGGTACAGGTCCGCACCTGAATACTCCAGTGTATGAATGGACGCAGAAGGAGATCTGCTAGAGCCACTGGGAGAACCCCAGACTATCACTGAAGTGTGGAACGCTGGATGCGCAGTGAGTAGTCTCAGGTAATACCACGGTGGATAGTCAGACACACTAGAACAGTACGGAGCAAATAACAGCCAGAGCCGTAGGTCTAAACCAGATTGGTTATCAGACTAGCCAGGGTCAACACAAAGCGGGCAGTCAGACAGAGCCACAGGTCAGCACCAAAACGGATAGTCAGCCAGGCCAAGGGTCATACACGGAGAAGGTAGTCTACCAGAGCCGCAGGTCCACACCAGAAGGAACTGTCAAACAAGCTGGGGTCATACACAAAGAGGGTAGTCAGACAATCAGAGGTTGGCATCAGAATGGGTAGTCAGACAAACCAAGATACACAACTTAACGCAACTGCACTGGACACCACGAAAGGGCAACAGTGAATGGTGTCCAGGCAGTATATATACTTTGGGTGTCAGGAAGGGGAGGAGACCCAAATGGTGCGCTATCACTTTAATTGGAGCGTACATCCAGCCTATGAACGTGTGCCAATAGTATAGACCCGTCCGGAAGCCCTGCCAGGAGAGTGTGTGCAGATGGCTGCACACGACTGGAACGCCCTCCAGCAGTGTGACTGGAACCGCTGGTCACATTGCGGCTGGAGCTGCCGGGGGAAGCCGCGGTCGGTTCGGGCAGCTGCCGCGCACAGTAACACCTCTACAGTTATAAAGTTGTCCAAGCTGCAAGATACAAGAGGTTAGAGAAAACAATACACACATGCAAGTTAATCCATATCCAAACAGATCATTGAGCAGTCAAAGGAACTGATACTTACACCAGAGTCACCAAGGGAGAGTTGCCGTGGAAGGACACAGAGGAAAAACAAATATCGGTGAGTCAATTTCACCTTTTCCTCTGTTCCCAATCGACGGCATACTGTGGGAATTACCAAAGCAGTACCCCAGATGTTGGGAGGGATAAAGTACGATAACAGTTTAGACAGGAACAACTGCTTCAAGCACCCTCCTTCCGAACTTAGCGTCCTCTGATGCTTGAAGGTCAAGTCTGTAATGCTTTATGAAGGTAGAGACTGATGATCATGTTGCAGCCTGCATAGCGCTTCTGGTGATATGGCTGCGTTTAGTGCCCATGATGTTGACATGGCACGAGTAGAATGGGACTCACTGGTAGTTCCTGGTTAGCGGAGTCATAAGACATTATGATACAGTCCCTAATCGAACGAGAAAAAGGACTTGGAATTGGCAGAGGCCCTAAATTTCCCGCAGATACGGACAAACAATGCGTCAGACTTACGCAGTAGCTGGGTACTGTTGAGGTAGATCTTAAAGGGATAGTAATACTTTATTATTACTATCCCCCATATTGTACATATTTGCAAAACCTTTATGGTTTGAGAGATAACCAAAGGCAAAGTTCCCCCCTCCCTCCCCCTTCCCTGAAGTCAGCATTGTGCTGACTGCAGGGATATCCGGTCTGACTTTCATCATGCGGCTCTGCATCAAAGCCGCAAATCGTGTTAGTGAAAAAGAATTATTTCACTGAAACGGTCTTTTACATGTGCTTGCAAACCAAGCACATGTAGAAGACCGTTTCAGTGAAATAATTATTTTTCACTAACGGGATCTAGGCTCAGCTGACTTCAGGGAAGGGGGAGGGAGGGGGAACTTTGCCTTCGGTTATCTCTCAAACCATAAAGGTTTGAAAGATGAACCTGGGGGCTATTAAATTATTTTACAAATATCTACATTATGGGGGACAGTAACAATAAAGTATTACTATCCCTTTAAGAGAGTGAATAAAAACCAAATGGTGTAGCCTTCTCCATTTCCTGGTTTGGGTTGGAACAAAAGGAAGGAAGGACAATCTCCTGGTTAGGGTGGAACTGAGATATGGCTTTGGTTCGAAAAGAAGTCCTAGGTCAAAAGACTACTTTGTCCTGATTTAACCCCAGAAAGGGAGGCATAGCCATTATGACCTGCAGCTCTCTGACTCGTCTGCCAATATAACTGTCGTGAGAAAGGCAGTATTAAGAGAGGTATTTCAGACAGACCTTCAATAATGGCTCAAAGTATGGATGTGATGAGAACTGCTGTAGGACCAGATTAAGGTCCCAAGATGTATGGTGGCCTGATCTTGGAAATATATCTCCTGAACAAATAATTACCTGCAAAGGGGGTAGTCAGGACAGCCAAAACTGCAGATAGCTGTACCTTGAAGGAAGAGGGTTTTAAACCCTTCTGGAACCTTGCTTGAAGAAAATCAAGTATTTTAGGGGCTGTTATTAACCGACAATCCAGCTTTCGAGAAAGACTCAAATGATGGAAGACAGACCAGGGTCTGTAATATATTTGTAGATGATGGTCATCTGCCTTGTAGAATGGTATCTATGACTGGATCAGATATGCCCTGAAGACAAAAGATAGCTGCTCAGCCTCCAGGCCTTGAGGCGGAAGAAGGCTGGATCCAGGTGAAATAGAGGGCCCAGGGGAAGAAGAGGAAACAGGTATGCCAGATGGAAGGGTCATGGAATCCTGAGAGCATCCTGGGCTAGAGTCTGGGTTCGTACTATCTGGAAAGATAGATTAGGCATTTCCTGTATGTAGCGTGGCTATAAGGTCTACTGATGGTTTGACCAACATAGCTTTTACTGTGTTGAATATCTTTGCATTGAGACTCCATTCCCCTGGATTCTCTATTCTGCGGCTTAGGAAGTCTGCCTGAACATTCAGGTGGCCTTTGTTTAACTGAGCGCTTCTTGTACCGCCTTGGTTTAGAAGATACTGAACCACCGAAACATTGTTCGACCTGATGAGTACTGCTGTGTCCTTTAGGCTGAGACTAAGGTATCTGTTGGTCTTCCATACCGCTAGTAGTTCTAGGACATTGATGTGCAGACTGGATTCCCAAGTTGTCCATCTGCCCTGCATCGTATTTTGACTCCGAATTCCGACTCAACCCGAGTTACTGGAGTCTGTACACAGAATCTGCCATTCTAGCACTAACAGAGAGCGACCTTTTGCCAGGTTGCTTGGCTGAGTCTGTCAAGATAACTCTCTCTTGGTTGAGAGGAAACTTCTGAAATGAATTGGAAGGATTCTTTTTTGTAGTAGCAGAGATATTCTCCTGAGCTGGGCGAGAGTGTCTTTGGCCCATAGAATGATCTGATATGTTGGGGACAGGTGTCCCAGACATCGTGAGAAGCCCTTCACCTTGTGGAGGTTTCTGTGGAGAAAGGTGGTCACCTTGCAGAGGATTCGGTTTTGTCTCTCTGCAGATAATGCTGCAAGATTCTGAATGGTATTGAACCTAATTCCCAGAAACACTAACTCACACTGTTGACAATCCAGCCCAAATTGGTCAGAAGACACAGACAAGTGTTCGTGCTGCTGACTGATCTCGTGAAGGGTGATTCTATGATCAGAATATTGTATGGATAAGGAAGGACTTTGATCTGATGACTGTCTCAATTCTGCCATCACCATGGTCTGTGAAGACCCTTGGAGCTGAAGCTAGGCCCAATGGCAGGACACGGTACTGATAATGCTGGCCAAATATGTGGAACCTGAGGTATTTCCTGTGCCTTTATGATCATAACCAGATATGCGTTGCGCAGATCTGTCCTTGTGAGAAACAATGCTGGCTGGATCAGCTTCAAGGAAGATACTATTGTCTCCATCATGAAGAGAGATGAGCTTCTTGAGATCTAGGATGAGACGTGAGTCTTCAGAAGGCTTTGTAGCATAAAGAAGTGTCGAATAAAAGTCCCTGAATCTCTGTTGCACCAGAACTTCCTCTATTAGATCAGATTCTGTATGGCCTGTCTCATCTGATGGGTTTTTGTCCTTTGGCTGAGAATAGTCCTGAACTGATGTATTTTTGGGACAGACAAACTCCAGAATATACTCCTTCTGAATATTTTCCATCACTCACCTGTCTGGATGAATATGACTCCAGGCATTATGGAATACTTCCAATCTGCCCCCTACAGGAGGTATAGAAGGGGAAGGGCTATTTTCATTGTTGGAAACTGTTTTTTTTTCTGGAACCTTTGCGATTTACAGATCCTTGGGTCTGTGGAGGACCCCTTTTCCCCTGCTGGTATACTCTACCAGGGCTGTATGTTCTGGCATCTTGAAAGACCTGCTTCCCATACTGTCCAAGTTGAGTCAGGGACCTTCTTGCTCTTCTCTTCTAGGGGCAGAAAGGAACTCTTACCCCCGATGACCTCTTACTTATGTCCTCCGACTGGTCTTTGAAGAGTTAGTTCCTGTAAATAGTAGAGACACTAATCTATTCTTGGAGGATGGATCTGCTTCCTAGGCCTTAAGCCACAGTACCTACCTTGCAGTAACTGACAAGGAGAAAGACTGTCACAGATGAATAATATCAATGGAGGCGTCGCATGACTAGATTATGGCATCCTTGACTATAGTTAGCTCCTTAAGAATTCGGGCTATGAATACTGAAGACTCAACCGTTTCAGTCCGCCATATGGTCAAGGGTCTAACCTGGAGGCCATGGCTGTGGCAGTCTTTAAATTATGTCTGATAGTGGTAAATTGTTTTTTCAGATCAGTATCTGCCCATTTGCTTATGGGATCTCAGAGGGTTGTCCCATCCTCTAAGAGTATGGTTGTTCATTGTGATGTTTGTGCAATTGCTGCATTCACTTTGAGGAGTGTACCAATTGGAGGTGCCTTCTTCTGTGAATGGATACATTCTTTGAAATCACTTAGAGATGAGCATCCTTTTTTCAGATTGCTCTTCCCTTCAGTTTTTATGAAGTCCTGAAATGGAGCTATGTACAGGAATCTGAGGATTTGCTTTCTTGTTACCCACAAAGGTTGTGTCCAAGCTCCTTTAGTTCTTTCTGGACGTGTGATAGGCCCAAGAATTTTCTTATTGCCTTGACAAGACCATCCTTCTTGTCAAAGCTGAAGCTGCTTGTTTCGTCTGTAATCTCACCTTCTGCATACAATAAGGCTTCTGATTCAAGGTCAAAGAAGCTTTCCTCTTTTTCTTGTCTCCTGGAAGGCCCTTCATCAGAGTCAGAAGCTCTGAGACGTTTTCTTGATGTCTCCTGTATAGAGGAGAATGTCTCCCGTATTGACATCTTCATTCAGGAGAGGGATCTTTGAAATTGAGCAGGCACTTTACTGCCTGCAGCCTGCTTGTTGTGTATAAATTAGCAGTGTCAGACAAAGGAATTTATTAACCCTCTATTGCAAGCTGGATAACAGAATGTATGAGAGAGGCTTACTTAGGAGCAGGTAAAGGCCCTCCAAAGATTATCAAAGCTCATTCAACAAGAGCCATGGCAACATCCTGGGCAGCAAAGGATTCAGCTTCTGAGGAGGAGTTATGTGAAGCTGCAACATGGTCATCCATATCAACTTTTATAAAGCACTATAGATTGGATGTCCAATCATCAGTAGGGGCAAAATTCAGAAGAAGGATACTGAAGGCAGCTTCCACTCCAAGTTGGTAAGACCTGTCCAATAATATATTTATATGCTATCTGTTATTATATTATGTATGGGAAACACAGAGCAGGCGTATGTGTTTTTCATATCTATGACTCCCTGGGATATACTTTTTATATAATATATTTTTTACTGATCTAGTCCATCCCTTATTTCAGGGCTTTGGTATATCCCATTGAAGTCAATCTTGCCGTGGCATGGGACACAGAAGAAAGGGAGAAATTTACCTTCTGATATTTCCTTTTCTTCTGTGTCCTTCCCTTGTTAACCTGTATGTGTTACATAGATTACAGCTCTGACAAAAGTAGACTGACAAGGAGGAAGTGAGAGGGCTTTAAATAATTTAGATTGGTCCTATAGCAGGCTGAAGGGGAGGAGATATACCCATTGAAGTCAATCTTGCCGTGGAAGGACACAGAAGAAAAGGAAATATCAGAAGGTAAATTTCTTCCTTTCTGCCATTTCACCACCAACAATAGATTTCCCATGAGAACTTTGTAATTTTTCTATGACTACAAGATTTCCCGTGGCACTACTACTTTGTATAAGGGTGAAGTGGAGAAATAAACAGCTGAAAGTAAAGGTTATGAGTCCAACAGCAACATATACCTTGAAAAAAACTGTTGGCAGGCCGAGTGCCTTTGTCCTTTGGCCACAATACTAACCTCCTTATTGTGTGGCTTGGGATATTCCAGCAGGGTGTAACATAAAAACAGAGGCCTTAGGAACAGATATCAACAAAAGAAAAGGGCAGCAAGTCAACCGCCAACATTTTAGCAAGTTTACTATTCCTCAGGCTTACCGGTGGATTATTTTTGTGTGGGTTTTGACATCTTTCTAGGAACCTAGTAAGCGCTGGATGGAAGTAAATAGTGGCAAATCTGTGCAACTTTATTGCTTTAAAGGGTTAGTAATGTCCAAAAAAGGCTTTTTTGCATTTAGAAGAGCTTAAAAAGCTGAGCTAAATGCAAAAAACATATCTCTCAAAACCACTATGGTTTGAGAGATACAGGCATTTAAAGCTAGATGTCTCTGTGTTCGGTGTCTGTCAACACAGAGGCTCTGCAGCAGAGGCGCAATTTCATTAGTTACAATGAATCCCTTCATTGGAATGGTCTAAAATGTGTGCTTGCAAACCAGGCACACTTTTTAGACAATTCCAATGAATGAACAGCACTTCTATTATGTACCCCAGAGCCCCGGGAACTTTTAGGAGTGCTGCTGCTAGTTGTGGAACCTATGACATGTTGATAGTGTGTCTCCCAATCAGACCTATGGTTGTACTTCAGGTGGGATCTCAGTGAGAATGTGCCTAGGAGTGATCCCACTTCCCCCAGCTTGCATGCTTCTTAAAACAGACAACAGAAAGCAACATGTTTAGCTTTTGGATTCTGAGTAAAGTATCTCCATACTGAGGGGCAACTACTGATGAGTCTATATGTTACAATTGTACTAGTTGTTGTCAAAGATGCTGCACTTCCAACAGCAGTAGAAGAGCTCATCATATCCAAGTTTTTGGATGTTTTATACTATCCCTGCGGAAAAAAGAAAGAAAACTTGGCACATGGGGGGTTCCAGTCTTACCATTGATTTCAATGCAATGAACTAGGAGGAGAAAGCAGAAAATTGTCAGTATTCACTGAAAGTTTCCTACTCAGCAGGAAGTGCCATTTTTTGCCTGTTTCGCTTTTGAGGCAAAACGTTTCAGCCAGCCCTATTTCCTACCATGCACCCATTATGGTCAACATGTCATTTCTGACCCCAAACACCACCTCTTAATTGGAGAATGCCCTTGTTTCTGTAAATGTCCCAAGATTTCTAGGCTATCCTTCAGCTGGCATGAAAGAAATTTATAGCAGAACTACCACCTAATACAAAGTCGTCCCCCACTAATTATGCATATGGCAACTAGCTTCTTAATATTTCTACTATCTTCCACAAGCACCAGCATCCGAAGTAATCCTTTTTCTTGTGAGACTGACAGCCATGCTTCTTGCTTTAGAGCCGTGTGCTCGTCTGCACCATCAGTCTCTTCTGGTGCCTTTCAGTTCCATGCAATGCCTCCTACAGGAGTCCAAAATGGATAGAGGAGGCGCGCAGATGTCTCTAAGCCAAGATGTCTGAGCGCAAGCCTGGCCATCGGTTTCACAAGAAAAAGGATAACTTTGGATGCTGGTACTTGTGGCAGATGATAGAACTATTAAAAAGCTAGTCACCATATGCATACTTAGTGGGGGGCGACTTTATATTAGGTGGTAGCTCCGCTTTAAAAGAAACCAATTCTCAACTGGCTAGACACTACATAGTAACATAGCTGATGAGGCTGAAAAGAAAAAGAAAACACACCACACATACCTGTTGATCCAGAGGAAGACAAAAAGAGCTCTCTGGAGTAATTTCCAATTTAGCCCCAAGTGGCTAAAAAAAATTTCCTTCCTGACTCCAAATGGCAGTCAGATATTTCCCTGGATCAACACCCTATCTGCTTTGAAGCCATCTGTCATAATTTTTAATATTCTTCTGCACTAGATAGGCATCCATTGCTTTTGGAAAGCAATTGCATTATCTGCAAGTACAGCACCCCAAGGCAAAGAATTCCATAGTTTTACTACCCTTACTGTAAAGAATCCCTGCCTTTGTTTAATTGAAAGTGCCTTTCCTCTAGTCTTAATGGATGACCTCTTGTTCTTAGCTCAGGTCTTTGTGTAAATAATTAATTGGCTAGTTATATGTATTGACCTTGAATGTACTTGTAAAGGGTAATCATATCACCCCTTAGACATCTCTTCTCTAATGTAAACAAACCCAGTTTGGCTAGTCTGTCTTTAAAACTCAGATCTTCCAATCCCTGTACCAGTTTTGTTGCAAGTCTCTACACCTTTTCCAGTTCAACAATGTCTTTTTTAAGAACTGGTGCCCAAAATTGTACTCCATATTCTAGAGGAGGACTAAACAAGGATTTATACAGAGGTAGGATAATATTAGCATCCCTTGTATCTACACCTCTTTTTATGCATGCTAGTCCCCTATTTGCTCTTGCAGCAGCTGAGTGATTCTGCACACTGCTGTGAAGTCTATCATCTATCAGTTCTCCTAAATCTCTCTCTAATGAAAATTCCCCATGTTGTTTCCCATTTAGACTATATGTAGTAATTTTTCTTCTACAGCCCAAAGGCATAACCTTACATTTATCTGCATTAAATGTAATGTCACTTTTCTGCCCATTCACTCAGGTTATCTAAATCCTTCTGCAGAGAAAAAAACGTCCTGCTCTGTATGTATTTCCTTACATAAGCTTAGTGTCAAAGATTGAGACACTACTTTCAATTCCCACTTCTAGATCATTAAACAAATTTAAAAGCATTGGGCCCAGGACTGAACTCTGTGGCACCCCACTTATAACTTTAGACCAATTTGAAAAGGTTCCATTTACAACAACTCTCTGCCATCTATCAATAAACAAAATCTTATATACACATTTTGCCAATTTGGCTTAGACATTTTATATCCTTACTAGTATTGAAGGCCCGTGCATACGGGCCAAAGTGCCACCCAGGGCCGTACGGAAAGCCCCACCCTGGATCAGCCATGCCTCAGGCTGGAAGCCAGTGCGTTCGTCTCTATTGCGCACACACAGGGAACAACGCATTCTAGCAAATTATATATATGGATTACTGTGAATGAATCTTGAAGCCATCACTCTGTATCCACTGCTAGATCCTGTTGACCAACCCATCTATTAATGGCCTATAGAGCTAAAGCACACCGGGTAACTACATTATTTGCAAATGAGAACTCGCACTGATACACACCTATATTATCCCAGAGAAAGATCTCAGTCATGCTAAATTATTTTGGAATTTTTATAATTCCATAATATTATAAGAGTTGTTTTCTTATTTCTATACTAGTTGAAGAACCAGTTACACTGCCAGCCGGTCATGGGGCAGTCAGGCTCAGTAGAGACTGCCCGCGCCGCAGCCGATACAGAGCTGGATGCTCCTTCAGAGCTCCCTGCATCAGCCTCATCACAGGCAGTCTCTACTGCGCATGACTGTGTCATTACAAACTTTCTAGCGAATTATTATATAGTATGTTCCAATTTTCAATCTCTATTCTGTTTTTGTTTACTGTGCCCACTATTCTTTCAAGTCATGCAGCTTGTACTGTAAATGTTCTTTTTTATTTTATTTTTTTTTTACATGTTTACACTCATCACTTTGGGTTTCTTTTCTAAACATAATTTTGCCCAGTGATATCATGCTTTGATTCAGTGCTCTGGAAATGAAGACAGTATTTAAACTGGATATTACTCATTCTTGTTTTCCTGTAAAAAGTTATCGAAAATCATTTGCATGACCAGGAAAAAAATCTTTGGCATACTAGATTTGTGTGTGTGTGTGTGTGTGTTAAAAGTGACTTGACCGGGGTGTGTGGCTTAACCACTGTCCAAGATGGCTGCTTAGTTTGACATCTCTTAGGTATCTGGGCCTTTCAGATTATATTTCTGCCTACTGGGAAATTCATATCTAGCTTCAGAGGTGCAGAGCCATTGTCTGAATGCTGGGCTCTAGAAAGAAGGGCACAAAAAGGCCCAATATCAAGAGAATCTACAATTATATGCCAGTTACACATTGGGGCGGTGGCGGAGGCCCTGACTCCCTGCTCAAGCAACATCACAACAGCTCTAATATCCTCTCCGCTGACACTACAGAGGTTGCCAAATCCCGACTACTGTGAGCTTCACAACGGGATTTCTTTGACTCGGCAGTGATTTTATCGGATGCGATCAGCGATAAAGAAAATCTGATCAAAATGGTGTTGAGTCCGCCTTTTCTTAAGAATGATCTTGCTCCGTTTCTAACCACGGACGACATGTGGGCATTTATGGCTGAAATGAGGCCGGTGGCTGGAGGCAGCTGTGCCTCGGAATGGAGGCCGGTGCGTTCGTCTCTACTGCACATGTGCGGTTATGCACACAAGGAGCGACGCATTCTAGCAAATTATATATATGGATTGTGTAAATTTGTAAAACTACTGCAAAACAGATCTTAGCAGCATTTACATTTTAAACCTTTGAAATGCTACCAAGATCATTCTATCATCGGATTGGTTAATCCTTTTAGTGCCAGAGAGGTGTGCAATTAATTGGTCAATAGTGCTTTGCCCACTCCTCTGACCAGGGCTGGTGCAAGCAATAAGCAAAGCAAAAAATGACACAGGACAGCATAATTTGGGGATGGCACCCCATGAGCCACTTCCCCTTTTTTCCTTACATTATCATTTCAAGTAAAATACTTAAACCTTTGAGTGCCAATCAGATACACGACACATTGCTTTGCAATGCGTTGTGTACCCCTCTGGCACCTATATGGTTAAAGATTAATATTCCTGTCAGCATTAAAAAAAAAAAAGAAAAGAAAGTCCCCTGGGCAGTCACATTACACAGTCAATAGTGGACCATAGTAGCATGCAGCATGACAGAAAACCTCATACTATAGACTTAACACTGCACTTTCACTGCATACCTGCCAACTGTCCCTTATTTCCAGAGACAGTCACTGGTATTGGCTCTGTCCCTGGATCCAACTGTCTCTGCTTTTATCCCAGACTGTAAAACGTAGTTTCAACTTCATTTTCTATATGAGTTTTATTTAAAGGTTAATACTTCGATGGCAGGGATCTTTTATCCTAATGTATACTCACCTGGTGTTCCCATTATGGTAGTCTATATAAGCACTTAATCACTGCACTTAAAGTACTCCTAAACTAAACGTAAAAGTACCAAGTACACTGTTTGGCGCTATATAAATAAAAATATACATACAAGAGGCTATGACCTTCAGAAAAATGTTAATACTGTTTACTTATATTGTTTCTTGCAGTATTTGTTTGTGTGACATGTCATTTCTACTGCAGAAGTGCAGTTTTAGGTGTTTTGTACAAGTTTTTTTCAGTGTGGTGCTGCAACGTAGTCTGGACCACTGAAGACGTTCTGTAATGTTTATTGTTTTTGGCAAGTATGCTACAGCAGAACAGGACCTTGCCACAATGAAATACTATGTGAACTCATATAAATAAGTTTACCACATGGAAAGCTCATGCCTATAAACATTTTAATGACAAGCACACAGAATATGGGATAAACCATCTGAGTGCCTGAGCCAGACATGTACCCAACACATTGCAATGCACTGCCTAAGGAACCTCTCAAAGGGTCAGCTACTACAGGATCCAAGTACAGAGAGCCAAAACAAGGGATTTTCTTCAGAAATCAGGAATTCATTCACCATTTGAACGCAAGTGGCGGTGCCCAACGTTTTGGAAATCTCTCTGGAATTTAATGAATTAATAGAAGTAGATTATTACTGGGGGTATTTTTATTTATTATTACGTTTTTCGAGGACAGTCTGAAGGATCGCTAAATCATGTCGCCTTATACCAATCCCAAGTCTGTCACTCAAATGGTTAAGAATCATTTGCCATTCCAATGCTTTTGTTAGTATGCAGAATGCCACAACCTACCTGGATCTCCTGACAGTTTACGTTAACCGGACCTCAGTGCTAAGAGCAGTCCCTGCAAGCAGCTATCCACACGCTTGAGTATGTAGATTTGTTCTTAACAGGAAAGCAGAAGTCAGCCCGATAAATATGTGAGTCTGAAGCCAGCTCCAGTCCAGAGAAGTGAGATGTTCTCTATTTAGTTGTAGAATGAGTCTTTGTATTCAGTGCTTCAGGGCGTTGCAGTACAGTCACGAAACTGTGAATGTTTCAAACGAAGTCTCTTTCAACTTAACAGCCCCTAGATTGCAGGTCTACCCCCACCTGTCTGAGAGCAGAGCCTCCTCCTCTTCCCTTCATTCCCAGTCAGTACCGGGCAACCCAACCCTACTCAACAGCCCCACCTAGCGCCCCTCCCTAAACCTTAAAATAACTCCTATATCTTCTCACACATCCATCCCTCATCACTTCAATTACCACATCCAACCTGGATAAACGGATGTTCACATTGAGACCCAAACATTAAGAGACAGGCGTCATTCTTTTGTAAACGAAGTGCACCATAGGGAATAAATACAATTTAATAAAGCCCCTATAATTTAAATGGATCACTTAAACACTTAGCTACTAAACAGGAATCGCAATACTTTGGAGACTTCTTTAGGAATTAAGCGATCGAATGGACAATTTAAATTAATGGGAATGCTTCTCTGCTCCCTGTAGTAGTTAGTTTGTCGCAGTATTTCACTACTTTACCGAAACCTTTTTGAGTGCCAATGAGGTATCTGCAATTCGTTGGCTACTTCCCTGACACTCAAAGGGTTAGTGCATAAACCTTACTGTCACATGGGCAAACTGGCTTCATACAAAGTAGATTATGGACTAAATTTAACCCTTTAAGTGCCAGAAGGGTGCTCATTGCTTAGATCCCCCATCTGCACATGAAACAGTTTGAAAAACTTTGGAACACTAAATAGTAATATTTACACATTTGTTTTGTCACATACTTTGCAAGGGAATAAAAACCTTTCGAAAAAGAAAAAAAATTACTATTTTTATGTGTGGTCTGAAGCCACATTAAATTAATATTTTTATTTAATATCTTAATCCTTTATATGCTAGAGATGTCTTACTGAATATGTTCACAATGCAATGAAAACATTTCTAGCATCCAAAGGGTTATATAGGTTCCTTGAGATGAATTGCTAGTAGTTTTTAGGATTTTCCAGTTTTCAAGAAAGAAGTAGTTTTGACTATTTTGCTTAATCATATTTAGGGAGATAGAGGACAAACAAAAATTCCCCAAATTACCATTGTTTTATTTTTTAATAATCTTTATTTTCTTTTGTGAAAAGGTCAGACATTCAATTGTGCAGCAATTAGACAGTGGAGGACATGCACTAAGAGATGATAAGGGGCCAGGGTGGCCATATGGTGGAGAAGTGTTATTGGTGGCATATCAACAGCATGTACTAAGGTGACTTCCTCATCATATTCCTGCGAATCCACCACCAATATCGATATGAGTCATTCATGCCTTCAACAGGCTTGCTGTTTTTATTGATAATGATTAATTTGCATATGGAAATGTAAGTTAATTAGCTATTGTTGGTGTTTTTATATGTTTGCCACATGCACTAAGCCTCAATGCACTAAGCCTCAATAGATGCCTGTGCTATTGGAGTTCACAGTCCCAACATCTCCTTCCTGAGGTTGGTGATGTTGGGATTACCCTATAGCTGTCAATAAAGCCAGAAGTCAGTTTGTTGTCCCTACTCTAGGGAGCAGAAACCACAGCTACCTAACCCCTAACCATTTCAGTGCCATAGGAATGTGTGTTGCTTACCCCTGTAGCATTGAAAGTGGTAAAAAAAAGTTGTGTTAACAGTGGAGACTGAGGGGCTAGATAGGGGATTCGGTAACATGCACAGTTGCACAGTGCACAGTTGGGAGCATCAGTAATACAGGAATTCCACTTTAAGAATTCACATTCTATTTCCCTGTGCAATGTATAGCTTCAAAGAGAAAATAATACTTGTCAATGCACATTGTGTCATATTAGTTTTGAAGAGTAGCATCGCCAAGCTGCCCCGCTGGCATCCCCTCATTTTGTCAGCTTGCAGAGTGCACATTGCTCTTTAATGCGTTGCAGACCCCCTCTGGCACTCAGAGGGTTAAAACCCCATCTCCCCCACTCTAGCAGATTCTTTCAATAACACCATTCTTATAATGACTAGCAAGACATGCACAGCAGAAGTAGAAAGAGAGGTGGAGAGGAGGAGGACAGGTGGAGTGGTGGAAGATACAGTGGAAGGGACCATATGAATGAGCGAAGGACATGGAAAGTGAATGTATTTATGCTGTTGCACCTCTTGGCAAAGTCAAATCACATCACATCTCCAGACAAACTGTGCAAGATGGTTATCTGAGGTGATGCCAGTGGGGCATCTGGGAAAAGTATCTGCATAGCTTCTATTCAAAACAAGTATGACACAATGTGCATTCTTATATCTCTCATTTCACAGGCAAACAGTGGGTGAATTTCATAAGTTGGATTTCTGTCTTACTGAGGCTCTCGGCTGTGCAATGTGCACGTTACTGAGCCAACTATCTATCCTCAAAGCCTTCAGCTTTTAAAACATCTTTTTTACTCCTTTCAGTGCCGTAGGGGTATGCAGTGGACACCCTTATAGCACTGAAAGGGTTTCCGGTGCTGTTTGTGGTGCTAAAGTCTGAGCATATCCTCAGAATGCATTCAGGCTTCAGGTCTGTCGAACTGCTGGCACTGTATAAGGGAGAGATCCCTTTCACATCACTAGCAGTTCAACAGATGATATGCTAATGATTGAATTCTACCCCCTCCCCTCGCATCCATAATTCTTAGTGTATATGGTGATGTATGTCTCTATCTCTAAGGCAATGTGTTTGCTACACATCACGGACTTGAGAAAGGCCCCATTCCGGGACCGAAATGCTGACCCAGTTGTTTGCCTGTTTATACAATAAAGTAACTCTTAAAAAGTCCCACTGCGTCTTTCCTTCTACATTCCTACATTTGGGATTGTGCACCTGGGCAAAAGGTTATACCAGGAGAGAGTGCTCTCACACTTCTACACTTTGGATATATATATATATATATATATATATATATATATATATATATATATATATATATATATATCCTTAGCACTTATATATACATTTTAGAAAATGTATATATATATATATATATATATATATATATATATATATATAAAACCAGATGTCATTTTCTAAAAAGGGGGGTTAGCTTACTCTTGAAGGACGACGTGCCAAGTAAATGTACCGAGTCACTGACAAAAGCTACCAGGTCACCAAGAAGAGGTACATGGTCACTGACCTGCCATGACATGGATGAAGTCCAGCAATTATTCAATTCCGTCCAGCAATTATTCAATTCCTTCCTAAACAAAGATAGGATCATGAGAAAAAATCCAAAGCCTCCCTGATTTCTAATTAAGAGTGAGTAATGAAATTGAGTGTAAGGATTTTAAGGTTTGTCACTGTCAACCCTACCTGTCAGCTGTATTATAGTAAATCCACAAAGATCTTGTAGGGAGTTACAGGCCTAATTCACATTGATTTAAACAGGACATACAATGGAGAGATTTCAAGCATTCCAGGGGTTGAAAGCCCCATTTAAATATTTGGGAATTACCATGTCTCCCCTATGGTGCAGTTGGCATGGTCCAGAATTGCACCTTTTTAGTTCTTTAATATGACAGTTTTTCTAATCAGCTGGTGAATCTCTTTTATCCCTCGGAAATTCTCCTTCCTTACTCCTTTCTATCCCTCTATTTACAGCACTTTGAAGAAAATGGAGAGAGGGGATCCACAAGACCCACTATTCAAATAAAAATGTAGTCAGAAAAGTCATGTATAGCAGGTGATCTCCTCTACATTATCATCACATCACACATACAGAGGGACCCCCTCTCTCTTTCTATTTCACACTGGATGCATGTTAAATACTAAAGAGTAAGCGAGGGGGATATCCCGTTTCACTATAAGCCTGTACAGCTTCATAATATCCACAGGTCGAACTTGTAAAATGGAAAGTCTATTTGAACGTGATTTATGTGAGATACTTTCAACATTGATTTCTATAGGGAATATGTCTCCCAAAGAGCTGACTGCTGTGATCTTGTTACCATGGTTTAAACTTTAAACAGACCTTCTGAATGGTGAGATGGGATCTACAAACCACAACCTGTATCTCTCCCTCTGGAATGGAGCTGCACTGGGTGACAGTGAGTGAACTTGTGAAGGGCCTCTCCTCTCTTACTCTTTACTACTTTACCAAATCAAAAAAAGCTTAAAAGGCAAAGAACTAGATTTATAATAATTGATAACAGAAGACACCTGAATCCGAACAAATCTCCAACTTGGACTATAAATATATGGGGAAAGAACGCCATGGAGATGATCAGACCAGTCCATGTCCCAAGAGATATCTCTATAAGCAGGTGAATGCAAAATCAATGGGTATGGGGATCCATATGTATAAATATTTATACCCTCTAGTACAAACCACTGCTTAAGAGGCATTCTTAATATTCAGCTCCTTTTGTATTTGCCCATCGTGGTTATCATATAGCAAGTTCACAGTGAAAAGATCAAACAGCTCAAAAGGTATAAAGACCCAATGCACTCCAAAGATGTCAGGTTTTTACATCTCTCCACATCTTAACCAATTTGTACTAGAGGATATTTGGTCAACACTGTTTATTTACTTGAGTGATCTTGCGATTAATATTATTTAGATATATGGTTGTTCATACTTATTGATTTTGTGTTTTTCTGCTTTTCAGGAACCTAGATCTCCTCTGAGAGATAGTCAGATCTGACCATACCCATGGTATTCTATCCTCATATTTGTACTATCTATGGTGGGAATTTGTTCGATTTTACATGAGTTTTGCGTATATTATTTGTGATTTAATGAATTTACTGCCTAAGTTATTGTGACATAATATATTGTTATCTATTTTATAAACCTAAGTGTGTACCTTTTTAAGCCTTTGAGTGCTAAATGGGTATCGAATCCATTGTTTTTCAATGCACTGGATACCGTTTGGGTTTTTCTGGTAAACTATTTTTTAAGCTCTCCAATTATTTCCTTTTCCAAATTTTCTTTGTCCCTTTTTTGTATTATATTGTTGGCATCACAACTGAGAGCACCCCCTTTCAGAGAGCATTGAGCCTGAAATGGTTTATTACATGGGTATGGCAGTTTTATACTTATTTTTAACTATTTTAACACATACTCATAGTGAATGGAAAGAAGGAATCCCTCTCTCAGGCTGAAGTGTCTGTGATGATGAGGAGCGGATGATCAATGTCTTGCCATTTCATTTTTTTTTTCCAAATCATTTTTATTGAATTTTATAGAGAGACAATAAGACACAGAAATGACCGTAGTATTCACAGGCAAACAGCCTTGAAAAATACACAGAAACAATGTAGAGCAGTACATATCTGATGAAAACAGATGACAAAACACTTACACGCATACAAAAATAAATAAATTAAATAATTAATTTAAATAAAGATGGGGGAGAAAGGGCGATCTAGAGAGAATCCAGAGCTATAATATGTTGGACACATGGTCTAGAGCAGGGCAGCTTTAAAATTCAGACAAAGTAGACAATTCCAGTACCAGATACCCATGCCACAAATCGTTAGGAACTTATCTACAGACCTTCTGGGTTTTGCCATCAAGTGTTCTATTAATTTAATATGAGAGATTTGATTTAGAATTTGTGATAACGAGGGTAAAGTGGGGGATTTCCATGCATGTCACATTTTCCCTTCCTTCCTCCCTGCTTACCAATCACTGCCTCTCCCACATGGAACTCCAAATTTCACCATCCTGACAGGGTCCCAGCGGGCGACACGCTTGCATCCACTGCCCGCTTCCAGCATGGCCCTGTCAGGACCACATCTGCCCAGCCAATGGTAGTGTCTTGTGAGAACCACAAGGTCTTCAAAGGCAAAACCATAGATCGAATGTGCATAGCTATACGCATTGGATCTATGGTATTGCCCTGCGAGGACAGCAAGACACTACCATTGGCTTGCCAGAGGAGGTCCTGACAGGGTCCGCCGCCCGCTTCCAGCATGGCCCTGTCAGGAGTTCCATGTGAGAGAGGCAACAATTGGTAATTTTCTTGTGTATAATACGCACCTCCCCCCACTTCACATAAGGTGAACAGGGGCAAAATTGTGCGTATTATATGCAAGATTTTACAGTAAATGAGGGAAAAATAGATTCGGTTTGAACAAAGTCAGGTAATGTCTTAACTGCAAATACTGGTACAATTCAGTGGTAGGGAGAGAAAATCTATCACACAGATGAGCAAAGGAAAGCAAGTGATCACCATCCAATAGGTTGTGCATTAAACAGAGTCCAACGCGTTTCCAAGTATCAAACGCAGAAGCCGGTAAACCTGGAGGAAAGGCCGGATTACCAAAGAGAGGTGAGGCCCTAGAAGGGGGCCATTTCATTTTTAAATAGAACATGATAGGTTGGATCAACGTCAGGTGATAAAGTCACCAGTGTTTTTATCTCCAAACTTTCCCAGTGATTTCAGTAAGAATGTCTGAGGCAAAATCCATTCTGAAGTTTATCATCTGCAACTGGATCCATCCCAGTATATGAAAAGACCAGGTGGGGGTACA
Source organism: Rhinophrynus dorsalis (assembly GCA_037306005.1). NCBI lineage: Eukaryota > Metazoa > Chordata > Amphibia > Anura > Rhinophrynidae > Rhinophrynus > Rhinophrynus dorsalis. The sequence goes on from CM074718.1 coordinate 472,796,187, forward strand.
TATTGTTGATCCCATCACTTTAGTTATTAGAAAGTTATGTTGGCAGTAGGAGGGAGAAAGATGGAGACAGGTCTGTTAGAGAAGGAGTTTAAGAGGAGGCTGGGGAGTAGTTTTAGCACTGCATATTGTACATATCAACACGAAATAACAAATTTTAGGAAAAACCTTAGTAACTCAAACTGTGGGGGTTTTTTTATGGCTAAAACAACATATACAGTGGCATAACAATAGGGGTCGCTCCTGCGACCGGGCCCATCACTCCGGGGGCCCGGCCTCTCCCTGTGACCCCCCGCCCGGCGCCCGCAACATGCTGCGGTCTGTGCCTTCTTTAGCACGGACCTCTAGCAGATGAGCACCCTCTTCGGCTCTTTAGTAATGCAGAGCACTGGGAGATTACATCATCTCCCAGCGCTCTGCATTACTGAAGAGGAGCCCGCGTGGGAGCTCCGGCAGTATAGAGGTATGTGAAGAAGGAGGCACAGACCTCTCCTGCCATGGTGCTGGACAACCAGGGAGGTAGGAAACGGACACTGGGGGGGGGAATGTGAAGGGAATGTGGAGATGGGGGGCAATATGGAGATGATGTGGGCAATGTGGAGAAAATGGGGGGCAATGTGGAGGTGTCCAGTGGAGATGGCCAATGGAGGGGCCAATGGGGTCAGGAGGGGCCCATGGCAACTTTTGCACCAGGGCCCGGTGGCTTCTAGTTATGCCTCTGAACATACAGGTGATTCTTAAAGCTCTTTCAAAATCACCTAAGTTGTTATATATTGACCATGCCATTAAAGTTTGGCAAGTGAACAGTGTGACGGATACCAGTACAGAGCCGCTGGAGAGGACAGGTGTCCCAGTCTCCAGGGCAGGGGTGACAGAACCGCTGGAGAGGGTAGGTGTACCACTCTTCAGGGCAGGGGTGACAGAACCGTTGGAGATGACAGGTGTCCCACTCTCCAGGGCAGTGGTAACAGGAGTGGGCAGAGACCAGCGGTACTCTGACCCAAGGCCAGGACACAGAGTGAGAGAGTGGCAGTCCAGCTTTGGGGACAGCATGGCTGTTGGGACCCCCCTATCAGAGGGTTTGAGATCTGGGCCAACTGCCCAGCATCCTTGTGACCCAGGTGTGGTGACCACAGGCTCCACCCCTCCTGGGTCAACATCCGCCAAAGACTCAATTAAGTCCCCATAAGCCTCAGTCTCTGGATCCGGTTGTTGAGCAAAGTCGAACAGCTCTGGTATCGAATCTGGGCCATCTGCCCAGCATCCCTGGGACCTAGGTGTGGAGACCACGGTCCAATCCACCCCTCCTGGGTAAACATCCTCAGATGTGAAATCTGGACAATCCGTAATCTCTGGGGCATGCTGTTGAACTAGGTCGAACAACTTTCTATATGCCTTTTTCAATTCCCATTCTTGCATAATAAAAGAGTCCAGGTCAGCCCTCAGCTTGAACTCGTCTGGAATATCATCCTCCCTGAACTCCTGGAGGTCCTCTCTCTGCCACTCTGCTGCATTACCAAGGTTGTAATACTCCTGGAGACTTTCTAATAATAATCCTGTCCCACCGAAGCCATAGCCCTCTGTGGGATCTTTATCCTCCAGCCCAGGACACATCTGTGCTGCAAAGCATCGCAGAGCCCAAAATCCATCATCCAACCTCAGCTCTGTCTGGAAAAGCAAATCCAGTTTGGCCACCCATTCCTCTCTGGGCTGCTCCCCCAGGAACAGCATTCGCAAGTCCAGCTGGAGCCAGTACCTTTCCTCGGCGGTTTGGAGGAACTTTCCACGGTAGACCTATTCCAATTGGAGAACCTCCCTCCAGAGCTCCCAGTGGATAATCTCTTCGAATCAGCTCATCCTGCTGTACCTCCAGGGATGCAGAGTCTCCAGTGCACACCTGGAGTTCCGCCACCCGAAGCCGACTCACCGCTGCCAGTACTGTGGGGATCACCTCTGCTGTGGGGCTGAGTCCATACAGGGCCAAGAACCACTGAACCTCCCGCAACATCCAACATATCTGGTACTGGAGATAGATCCCAGTGGTGGTTTGAACGTCTCATAAGTTAGGAAGCATCCCACCTCTGCCAACAATGTGACAGATACACGTACTCAGACTGAGCCGCTCCACCAAAACTCTGCTTCCTTAACCCAGGACAACACTCAGGAACTCCACAAGCCAGGAACCAGGATCATATCTCCATTCACCCAGTAACTTAGGCAAGACTCAGTGTTGGGTGACCGCACTCTGGAAACAGCAAGCAGCCCCACACACCAGGCAACACCAATATATGGGGTTAGAATCAGAACTCTTTATTACAAGACATCATGGACATTTTATAGAGTTCTTGTGGACAAAAGACACAATGGGAATACACATACTGTGGGGTGAACCAATGGGTAAGAGGTGACATGATACAATGGGGCCACACATGAGTGAATTAACTATACAATGGGGATGGGTGAACGGCAGACAATGGGAATACCGTGTAGAAACATGGAGTACAATGAATACAATAGAAGTCTCCACAGGGGGGTCAAAGGGCTGTAAACAGTAAACATGATTACATCACTACATAATTAAATGACAACCATTTCTGGCCTTAGGGCTGATATTGTGGCTCTGGACACTAGGATAACTACGGTGGAATGAGTGGCTTTCCAAGCAGAGGGCGCAGTGGCTGTGCTTATGTCCACTACCGCATGGCACTCCTCGCAGCTTGTATAACAACAGGTTCTCGACAATACGGGCCACCGGAACAGTATAAGGGTGAGGGGCCTATCTGAGGATGTTCTGCTGGTTGACCTGCATTCTGTACTTACCTCAATTTTCAATGCTATACTGGGAAGGCCAGAGGATGAACTGATGGGGATTGAAACATCGTATTGTGCTTTTCGTCCAAGGGGGCTGGCAATAGGCCCCCCGCAGGATGACTATCTTCAGGGTGAAGGAGGACATAATGCAGAAGGCCAGGACCAGGAGGACTTGGTCGGTTGTAGGCAGTGATGTTGCCTGGTTCCAAGACTTGTCCTGGATCACTCTACAGAAGCGCAGGGCCTTGCAGCCCCTTACTCAGGCTTTGTCTGCCCAGAATATTACTTATCAATGGGGCTTCCATTTCAATCTCATGATCCACCTTAGGAATGTGCAGCATGTGATTAGGGGACCGGCGGATGTGCCGGGTCTCACTCGAGCCGCAAACTTGCCAAATCTTCCTATTCCCGACTAGGATAACCTGGACTATCTGGAGCAGGCAAGGGCACAGAGGCAGAACAGGCCCCCTGATCCCAGTGGGGAGCCAACAGTGCCGGGATCTCGCACACCGGTGCGCAGGTGGACCCCTGGGGAGTGATTCACTAGTAGTTGGTGCCTGATTATATTTTACTTTGTAGTTTCGCTTGGGAGGCTGTAAGGATTGCAACTCTGCCATTTTTTCCCCTTGAGCACTACCTCAACTCTTATACCTGGAGCTGATGTACCAGTGGCCACATTATTGGATGCATGCAAACTGACATGGGGCTACTGCAGCTGAACTCATATTGTGTGACTCTAGATGGGATTGGGAGGTTGGCTCCGGAGGCCTGGCCCTGTCTGGAGGAACTGTGAAGCTTGTGCCATTTTGGATTAGTTCTGGTTGCAAACCTTCTATATCTGAGTACCCCTGAGGTGGGGGTCACCGTGACAGACATCTTCGGTCCCGTGGACGCTACTGTAGACCTGCACTGGGAACTACTGTAGGCCTCACTCCTCCCAGGGACTTGTGTCTTTGGGTTGCGATACTTTACACCATGTTCACTCCAGAGATGGGGAGGCTGGCCCGACTGTATGTGATTTTTGCGGGATGTGAAGGATGATGATGTAGGGCTTTACATTGCCATATGTGGGCCCCTGGCATGGTCTTGACAGGTGTGGCGTGCCTTTTATCACTTTGGGTCTGTGCCATGTGTGGCCTGGTGAGGGGGTACAATAACGGAATGGCTGTGTTCCTGGAGCATTATGGCACTCTTTATCCTGTATATGGTGGGTGGCGTGTAGGGACTGGGAAGTGTCCACTCCCATATGCCTCTCACCATGATTATTGGGGCCTCTGGTTTTCCTGGGACTCCTTTACTGCTGTTACATGTCTATTTGCTATACTATGTGTTGTATTTTCTGGGTACATGAAGCCTTGAAGGGGGGGTCGGTGTATGCTCACTGTAGACCCCAGTGTCCCATGTGGTTTGTCTGGGCCAAGGTGTAGCCTATGTGGCTGGGGTGTGGGACATGCTGGGCTGGATCTGGTATGGGAGGAGACCTTAGTGCCACCTTAGGGACTGATAGATGCCTCTTGGTGTGATTCCCAGGGGTTGTGCTATTTGGCTTGGGAGCGCTGATTGGGCGCTGTTTACTCCGTCGGTTATCTCTCAGCTCCCAGGTCTCCGCATTAAACTGATATTTAATTTCGGGTGCGTTCTTTTTAGGGTGGTCATGGTGGGGTACATGGCTGGATGGCTTGGATAGTTGTCCTGCCTGCCCCTCCTCGGGACTATTGGGGTTGTTGATCCCGCTTCAGGTTGGCGGTTGCTTTTGTTAAGCTATTTCATTGCAATTATTATGTTACATGGGCTCATGATGTGTGCCAATTGCCCTTATCTATTTGGGGCACACTGGTGTGGTTTTACTATCATACCGTGCTTACTGCTATCTCACTTGCATTAAACTGTTACATTTACCTTTGAGTAGCGGTATCGCTGCTCTTATATCTTGTTAGATGGTTACTCACATGCCCTCACGGCATTTTTGTGTCTTCTGCAATACACGGTGGCCCTCATCTTCAAGGTGACTGCCTTTGTGTTCGACACAGCACTCCATTGAGAGTACTTGATCTCTTGTATTTTCTTTTTCTTTTCTTTCCTTAGTTCCCTACTGTTGAGACCTTGCCCGAGTTGTGGACCGTAGACTGGGACATTCCTGGTCTATTTTCTTTCCTTCCTGGTTCTACATTTTCTACCCTTTACCTATTCCCCACCCCCCTGCCCCTCCCTGTGTACCTTTTCCTCACTGACACACGGTTAAGGTATGACCTCCACTCCGGTTCCTCTTACACTGTACAAGTTGAATGCAAGAGGTCCTGATATCCTGGAAAAAAGGTCCAACTTATTGAGGGATCTCAGGTCACAACATGGATCCTTTGCCTTAATTCATTTTGTTGACACAGGCCCCCCTCATTGTGTAATAAATTCTACCCTCTGGCTTTTTATAGTAACAATGTCAGGTCGAAGTCTAGGGGGTGTGGCTACGCTGATATCTAGGAATACCCCTTTTACAGATGTAGAGACTCGTACTGACAGTGACGGATATTTTCTTTTTCCAAATACCTGTGATGGGAGACACTGGCCAATATCACCCATCCAAAAGAAAAGTCCCTCAGAAACTGACGCACTACAACAATTAGCCAAAAATAAAAAAATATATTTTATTAAACAAATATTGACAAAAAAGAGACAGCTTAAAAACAATTAAAATACAAATGGACGGGCTGTTTCCTTGGTGAATAATCCATAAAATATGGTTGACCATGCGAGTGATACAAAAAATGTGACTATTCACACCCACTTAAGAAGTGCTATTGTATGAGTACTAATGATAAACCAGTGATATGCGTTCTAAAGTGAAATCAATGAAACAAGAAAAATAAGTGGCAATATGATATACTTATCTATAAAGTACAAACAAATGGTCAAATCCATGGATACAGCCGGTCAAACCTCCCACAACCCAACGCGTATCGCCATTTACATAGCTTCGCCAGGGGTAGTGGAAATGCTAAAAGGATCCTTGTTAATAAAGTAATTGGGAGCCAATAGGATATCCCCCTAAACATCACATGGTCTAAAAAACCGTAGATACATACGTATTCATCAGAAGCCCAGTCAGAGCAAACATCGCTACTGTATACCCTCTAATATATAATCTTTACCACACAACCTCTAATATGTGGTACCATTAATAAGTATATGTATACAGCATAACAAAATGACATGACAACATATAAAGACATAAGATGAGCAATATTAGAGCAGATCTACTCTATCAGGGTCAATCCAGACCCAGCTGAATAGCAATCGTGACATATAGCCATTAAAGATCCACAAGTCATCATGAACAAATTATCAGCCCCTCAAAAGGTTATATGTTAATGAGGTAAGTCCCCACTGAGTGACAAATATATAAATATTGGGTGTCGGCCCGTAGGCAGAGGAACACAAAAATCCATAGAACCAGTAATGGATTACCTATATACAGGCTCCCAAGACCTAAGGATCCTAACTGATAGAGTATACCAAAACATCGGCATGCAACATTTATATATAATGTATATGTACTAGTCAAAAGATCAATAATAAATTATCGTTGTTCCTCTCCTTAATACATCCATGGACATGTTAGAATACACAAGATTCGCTACCTGCAATCACTAAACAGTCATCAGCAGAATAACGAATCTCCAGAATTCACCATACACATTAGACTTGTGCACGGGCAAAATTTTCGGTAAAAATCGAATTCGGACTAATTTTTTTTTTCTAATTCGGATGATCCTAATTTCGGACCGGGCCTATTCGATTCGGACGAAATTCTGATCCATTCCGAATTATTCGGCCGAATTTAACATGGGTTAAATTATAGCAGTGCGCCTCCGTGGACGCTGCTATCATTCTTTGCAGACAGGGTGTGCATTTAGAAAAAGATCCATCCCAAAAACGGACATTGTCGTACATTGCCAGTCTGTGCATGTCACCTCTACTCCAGCATGGGATGCCAGTCACAATGCAAACGTCGAACATCGAGAACCCATGCCTGTCATTCAGTTTAGCATGTTCGAACATCGAAACCCCATGCCTGTCCTTCAATATAGCATATGTTCGAACATCGAAACCCCATGCCTGTCCTTCAATATAGCATATGCTCGACATCGAAAACCCATGCCTGTCACATCCTACTCAACATAAGTGGTCGACTCGAACATGGACAAACTACATGTCACATTCTATGTTAGTACATGGGTAAAGATTAAGGTTTCATTTTCTGGTACCAGCCTCCTACCCTACTGTCCCTCTTTAGTACCCAAATTCCTCTCTCTCGTTTTCCTATCCTGATTTCCCCTCATATCAGATAACTCTATGTGTATATACATTGTAGTGTTTCATACTACATCAAGAATAAACATCAATGATTGTAATGTGATAGATGTAATGTGTTAAAAAGAAAAATTGAGACATTCTGTTGTGAACAAACTGTAACACAGGAGAGAAATAAAAAAAAAGCTTGACATCTATTCTGAAGAGGGGTCCACAGCATTGTCTTAGTATAGCAATATCACCATTTTCCGTGAGTGTGCAATACAGGGCTCTACGGTAATTGCTGGGACTTTCCCAACGTCATAATCAGGGGATGATGGGAGTTGTATTGAAACACATAAGTGATGCACATTCATCTCCCACCTACAAATTATTTACACACAAGGCAACTCCCCCAAGTAATACCCAGCCCCTTTCCAAGTGAAAGGACTTCCAGAAAGGATTCAGATCTCTTAGTGACTCACCTGTTATTGCCAGTCAGCGGGACCCGGAGAGTAGGAGGGGGTGATGCTATGGCTGCAGATTAAGTCTGGCATGGTGCTCTTAGTTGGTCACTCGTCACAATGTTGAAGCTCAGCCCGGCCAGCACCTTCTGGGTGGAGACACCTCACAGCAATCCTGTTCAGGACACATCATGCACTGTTGTGCACTCATACTAGGGATCCCAAATGTTTAGACTCATTTCGTACAGGGGGCACCCTCCTGTATTTGTAAAACCTCTCTAGCAAATCTGGTACGGTAGACCTATTTACTCAAGTCTTGACTTTAGGTGGGCGATAAACAATACAAAATAGGCATAATGTTTCACTATCACATAATTCACGTCACTGAAGCAGACAGCAGGCATCGCCACTGAGTGAGCATAGGGCTGCCCGGCTGCTGACAGTCACACTGATGGGACACCCTGCAACACAGAACTGGCGGAAGAGCACAAAATAAACATGCTATGGGACGGCAAATTGCCGCCCCTGTCAAAGTGCCGCCTGGGTCCATGGACCCACTGGGACCCGTGTAAGGGCCGGCCCTGTATTCAAACAAATACCTAATATTTTTTTATATTTTGCACAGGAACAAATATTACTTGCTCTTGCAGTGGCAATAACTGGAACTAATGCTGGCTGCCTACCTATGCCTAGCCTAATGCTACCTGCCTGCCTACACAACAACTGTACACTCTCTAATCTCTTCTTCTCTCTCTGAGCTCCAACAACCCAATGAGGAAATGCAGGCTGTGTGACTGTGTCATTAGTCCAGCCCCCATCATGAAACGAAGAAGGCTATTCGAATACAGACAAAAGAGGGAAGTAGTGCATGAAACGGAGAATGGAATTGGACTAGAGACATGAAGGGAAAATTATGGAGGGAAAGTAATTGAGCGCGCACAGGAAGTACAAAAAAGTCCTGGTCAAAAGTAGTCTAAACTTTTTGAAATGTGTCGATTGCCGAAACTTCCGAAAGTTTAGACGAATTTCGGTCCTGGGCTGTTCGGAGTCGGATCATTTTTTCCGAATGACCCTTGAGTTTCGGATTGGCCGAATGTCTCCGAATGACCCCATTTTCTATGAAATCCGAATGTCTCTGAATGAATTCGCACATGTCTAATACACATCCATGGATAGAAAAAAACAGAAGATGAACAATAATCCATGATACATCTTCAGAATCAAATTAAAGCTAAAGCTAAACCCTCATATCATACGAAAATAACAAATATAGTTCAAATTATTACTATATATAATATAAAGAAGATCCAATTTTAATTCCAAGAAAAACATTCCATAAATGGACATAAATTCAGTAATGAACCCAGAATCAACCATAAGTCCACTTAACAGATTGAAGCAATCTCCTCAAGTCCACAAATACATTTAGATTAATTAACAGATGGTATAATTCTCTTCATCTCCCTAATCCTCTGTAATTTTGAAATTCAGACGGCTGTATCCGTGGATCTGACCATTCGTTTGTACTTTATAGATAAGTATATCATATTGCCACTTGCTTGTTTTATTGATTTCACTTTAGCACGCATATCACTTGTTTATCATTAGTACTCATACAATAGCACTTCTTAAGTGGGTGAGAATAGTCACATTTTTTGCATCACTCGCATGGTCAACCATATTTTATGGATTATTCACCAAGGATAAAGCCCGTCCATTTGTATTTTAATTGTTTTTATGCTGTCTCTTTTTTGTCAATATTTGTTTAATAAAATATATTTTTTTATTTTTTGGCTAATTGTTGTAGTGCTGCAATTTTTGAAGGGCTTTTCTTTCGGATGGGTGATATTGGATGTAGTAGCCACATTTTGTGGCTTCTGCACCTATAGTTTCTCCCATCACAGGTATTTGTAGTACTGTTTAAGCCCTGGGTGCACCGGGGTTATTTAACCCTTTAACATATAGCCTTTATTTGTGACTGGTGTGGACCATCCTTCTAAGTATATAGATGTTTTCTTTTTGTGAAAGGGAAACTTTTGGATAAGATGTATACTATTGCTAAAGTATATTTTCCCAGTTTGGGGCAGTCGAACTTCCTCAACTTGGTGCTGTCGAAGCTTCAGAGGTTTCAGGCGGGTGTGTTGATACTTGGGGGGTGACCTGAATGTAGTTTTGGATCCTTCCATGGACTCCTCCTTGACTGTCTCTTGTGTTCCTGGAAATCTCCTGTGGAAAATGATAGCCACATTGGCCAATCACCAATTCATAGACTGTTGGAGGACTATTCAACTGATTGTATGTGATTATACTTACTATTCCTCACCACACAAATCTTACTCTAGACTTGACTACCTCTTCCTTTCTCATAGAGACTTGGACTCCCTTACTTCGGTGTCCATAGAACCTATGACATGATCAGACCACTCTCCTGTCAAATTACAAATGACTTCCCCCTTATCACGCCCGACACAGGAGACATGGAGGCTCAATGAATCGCTCTTGCTTGACCTGCTGCTTGCTTCTGACACCGTGACAGTGCCTACAAATTATTTTGCAGGGAATCTCTCCTCTGGGGTCCCCTTGCTGGTGATGTGGGAGACCCATAAAAGTGTGGGCAGGGGGCATTTCATGGCCCAGGGTACAGCTAGGAAAAGGGCACAAACACAGCAGATAGCAGCTCTGACTAGGGACATTTTGCACCTTGGACTCGCACACAAGCAGTCTCTTTCACAAACTGATTATTAACTTCTTCTACTGAAGAGGAGACAACTTGCGGATATATTTATTGCCAAACACCATCTGGCTCACCAACGTTCTAAAAAATTATTTTTTGAAAATGGCAATAAATGTGGTAGGCTACTGGCATGCATCCTCGTTGGAGCTGTTGGCAGCTATCAGGGACTCACAGGTTGCTAAAGCCCCGGGACCCAATGGTCTTACCTTGAGATATTTCAAGACTTTCCATTCTGAGATTTGGCGACACATGACTGATTGTCACGGTTCCCCAAAGATGTTCAGGAGTCAATACGGTATAGTTAAATGCAATTTATTATAATATAAGAAAGGTAGTACACAAGTAATACAACAGGAACAAGCAGAGGGTTACAAGCCAGCAAGCACTGCTATCAGGAATAGTAGGCTGCCAAGCTTGACCCCACTGCTGGAGACTAGGCCTCAGCCACTGGTAGTCTCTGAAGGAACCAAGAGCAGGAACAGGAACACAGGATCTTGATCCGACGTAGCGAGAATACTGACTTGCGCCTGCAGTCAGTATAGGGAAATGGATACTTGTCTCATGCCTGCAGTCAGTGTCAGAGCTAGTCTGCTAGAGACCCAGGTCCGCACTAGATTGGATGTTATCACGGTGCCCGTGATTCCCCATTCTGGCGACATTGCTACTTCTTGCCTCTTTCCTGCTGGACTCTTATTGGCCACTGGGTTCTGCTCCGCCCAGTGTGAGCCTTCTTAAACTCAGTCCTGTCATTTCTTTGGCGCCCTTTCGTGGTGTTCCTGTACCTGGCGTTTGTTGCTGTGATCCCTGCTCCGTGTATGATCCAGTTTTGCCTGACCTTGTTCCTGTCTCCTTTGCCTTGTTCCAGTTGCTGACCCGGACTGCCTGACTACCGCTCTCTGGGTTCCGATTCTGGCTGCAGCTGATTTGCTCTGTGTACCAACCCTGGCTTTGACTGACTACGCTTTGTATACCGAACCTGGCTGTGTCTGACTGATCTCCGTGTACGATCCAGATTGTGGCTGACTACTGCTCTCTGTGTACCGATCAAGGCCGTGGCTGACTACCGCTCTCTCTATACAGATTCAGGCCGTGGCTGACTACAGCTCTCTGTGTACCGATCCAGACTGTGGCTGACTACCACTCTCTGTGTACCGATCCAGGCTGTGGCTGACTACCGCTCTCTGTGTACCGATCCAGGCTGTGGCTGACTACCACTCTCTGTGTACTGAAGCCCATCTGGCCTGCCTGGAAGACAAGCGTTTGGCTTCAGAAAGGTAAATGAGGTTCTTGTGGTCTGTCAAAATCAAGATAGTGCCAGGCAACAATTCCAAAGAACAATCATACGGCCTATGAGGGGGTGGGGAGTAAGTTACATAGTGAGGGATAGTGAGGGATAAATACAATTACAGTGCTGTACTAAACTTGGCACTGGAGTCATTTTTATTGTACTATGCTTAACTCCAATTTACTAAACAATATTTGCCTAATATTCTACCCTTATTACCTCTTGCGCCAAGTGGAGTATACTGGGGAAGTGTATAGGTGTTTCAAGGCATTGTGGTATGTGATGTACTAACGGAAATTGGTGTTACCTTATGCTATTTTTCTTGCACGTGCTATGGGGCTGGTGCATGTGGCAAGCTGACATTAAAGTCTTAATAATGAATCTTTGTGCCACTAGGCATTACATTAGTCATACAGTCTAAATCATACCTCTGCTTCTGGAGGCTATCACCAGTGGAGCTGTGCTAGTGGATCGTTCTACAGAGACTGATGTACTAAGAAGAACTGGACCAATTCCCGAGCACATTAACTGCACTATAGGACAAAAAAACTCATATTTTTCAGCAGAAAATAGAAGAGAAGGAGACAAAACACAGAAGGCGCCCCTGTTTGTATCAATCACATAGAGATCAATCCCCCCAAAAAAACCCAAAGGGATATACTCACAAGAAGACTTGTTGGCTTCTAAGCATATGTCAGAGCCAACATTCAAGCATCTGGGGATCTACTGCTCCCAGAAGCAGTGTCCGGATATACTCTTCCCAAATCATATAGGGCTGCTCTCTCCATAGACTCCCTCTCTCCTCGTCAACAATACATGGAAACAAAAACAGAAGAAAAGGTGCCCAATAATGTAACACTTTAACACTACAATACAAATCATATTATTGAATAGAGTACTCACAATTCTCCAGAGTCAGATTGGTGTATATACATGGTCTGACTTCCAAGCATACGGAGATTATCAGCACGTCTCCATTCAGAATGTATGAGATCATGTCCTCAGATGGCTTCGATCCTACTCCTCATATAAATAAAATAAGCGGGGCATATTCAAATGAAAAGTTATTATATAAAAAACAATATAAAAACATTTAAACAGATTGACTCAACGCTTATGCGTTTCACAATACTAGACTGCTTTATCCATAATTTATCCATTCCATAATAAGATTTGTATTGCAGTGTTACACTATTAGGCGCCTTTTCTTCTGTTTTTGTTTCCTATTTTTCAGGTGTTTTTTAGAATGCCAGGTCTATAAAACATTGTTGGAGACCAATGAAGAATTCAAGGAGTAAAAATCCCTACAGAAAATGTGCAGTTGTCCCTATGGATCTGTTGGTTTGCTCCAGAAATTGATCCATTTTTTTTTAGTGTGTCAGCCACAATGAAAACGTGTAGAGTGTCAATTTAGCTAACCTGTTCTTTGCTGACATCTAGTGTTCTTTTAGGGCATTGCATATTCTCCAGTTTTGATGTTACATCTATTTTATCAGCTGTAGTTTCCAGCAGGGGTGGACTGAGCAGTCAGTCATATGGGAATGGACCGAGGGATTGCCATCAAGAGGGGCCTAGTCGTGGCCAAAGGAACAATAGGGCCAGTGGTATATTGGAGCCCCTTGCCAGACTCAGGGATTCCCCAGAAAGTGGGGAAAGTGTCATATTTTATTGAGGACCCAGGGGCCCCCAGACAGTGGTTTCAGTTGTTCCAGGCCCTGGGGAGTCTTTGCTCACCTGCAGCCACAGCCAGTGACAGTAGTTGTGACTGGGGCTGTCCTTAGAGCAGACAGGCTGGGAAGTATCATGACATGCAGCCACGCTTTATGACTCAGGTAATGAGGAGTGGTAGGCACAGGTTATACAAGTCTAACGAACTACAGATACGCACATTTGTGCATGCTGGTGTGCATTTCTGATGCTCCTCTCTGACTCTCTGCTCTTGGTAAAACGTGTTTTCAACTGTGACTCTGTGAGAATTTTATGTTATTATAAATAGAAAAAGATATTGCTGCCATAAAGTATGGCATAGAGAATTGGAACAAATAATAAAAGATAAGAGATGGCTCAGTTGGTTAAGGCACCAGCTTTAAAATCTATTCAAGGTCACAGGTTCTAGTCACAGCAGGGTCAACTCAGCTCTTCTTCCTTCTGAAGTAGATAAAATGAGTACCATTACATTGGGTAATAATATCTATAACCCCAAGACATACTCGAAAACAAGAGATAATCTCAATGTATCCTTCCTGGTAAAATATTTGATATTGTTATTTTATTAAAATGAATTAAAAAGGGGAAATGCTGAAAAAAATATATATTATCGTGTTGCCGGGGCACACATCTAAACTATCTATATTAGCATATACCACTATTGCCCAAAGATAAGACAATATAGTAAAATAGTGTTCTTAACCCTTTGAATGCTGTTGGATACCCCGCAGGCACTCAAAGGGTTAAATATACCATTAGTATACAAATGTCTCTCATATTTAGATATATTGAAAGAGCTAATGTAAGCACCTTTCTGATGCCTCTCTCTCTCTCCATTTAAATGTATGTGGCTTATAGACAGGGCATAGTGTGCATAAGGAGATATTTCCCAAAACTTTATTTTATTCTTTTAATTGAACAATTCTGTAACAAGAGTTCCCCAATGCAAGATGGCACTGGTCTCTCAAGAAGCAGAAAGGTTTAAAGGGATAGTAATACTTAAAATGTAAAAAAAAATATGTTGTACGGTTTATCCCCCTGAGTAAAACAAGAGTACTCCCACTGCTGAAAGGTGTTTCATTCAAAAGTTATTAATTTTCAAAGTTGAATTTTTTAGGTGCAATATCACAGTGACCTGAAATTGTACAGTGGCGCTGTTGCTACACCATCCTATGGAGATTTATGGTCAATTGACCAGACCTGTCCATAGGATCGTGTAGCAACAGCGCCCCTGTACAATTTCAGGCCACTGTGATATTGCACCTGAAAAATTCAACTTTGAAAATTAATAACTTTTGAATGAAACACATTTCAGCAGTGGGAGTACTCTTGTTTTACTCAGGGGGATAAACCCTACAACATATTTTTTTTTACATTTTAAGTATTACTATCCCTTTAACTTCCATCCAAGGGGTCAAAAAGGTTTAGAAGGAAAAAAATAATGCAGACACTTAGGGCTCGATTTAAAGGCAGCCGTAAGCAAAAAAAAAATCACTAACGGGTGCGTTAAGTGTCATGTTGCAATTCAAAGATCCGTCTAAAGAACAGCTAACGGCAGTTGTAGAATCCTTATGGCCGATACACTTACGTGCATTCAGACGCACGGAAAAACATACCCCAGAGCTATTCAAAGGCTTGCGGTACTGATAATGGCTGAAAAAAAGACACACCTAACGGCTAAAAGTTAAGACACACTTTTCTTAGCCGTTAGACACTTAACGGCCAAAACAAAATACCCGTTACATAGGAAAATACACAAAATGCTTACCGCACAACCATGTAAATGGGAAAATTAACCCGTGCAATGCCAAAACAACACAAAAACATGCACACACAACACAAATCACTACACACACAACAACAACCAACACCACAGGGACAACGACACACAAAAAAACACCAGCACAACATGGCACGGAACAATGGGGGTTATCACACAAAGCGGACACCTGCAAATACAAGCTCACCTGGGCAACATCAACACGCGACCTGCACCCCACAACTGCACGCCCGCAAATGGCACACACAGAACAAGCACAACACACCACATCTTATAACACACACACACCTGCAAACATTTACCTGGACAAAAACAACTCTCCATTGGTCAGCACTCACCTCATCACCACACCTACACAACGCCCTAGCAAGTACTTAAAGGGACAACTCAACACACTCACTTGTGGCTTGTTTTCCACTCAGGGAGGGAGAGAGATAGATAGATAGATAGATAGATAGATAGATAGATAGAGAGAGAGAGAGACAGATAGAGAGAGATAGAGAGAGCAAACAGTATGTTGGGTTACATATTGTTGCGAAGGCTGCGGAGAAGGCGTGAAAGGGAGAGAGCTGGGGAACATCAGCAACCTCCAAGCACGCCTGATCAACAGCCTCCACCTGTTGCAAGTGAGGAGGCTCCGGGTCAGCAGGCACACAGGAGTCCATCCCCACCTGGAGGGCAGAGGATGTATAGGCGACCACCAAGGCCCAGCGTATACCGCCCAAGGGTCACCCTCTTTGGAATGACCGATGATGAGGTAATTGATCGCTACAGGTTGAGGCCTGACAGCATCATTGCCTTGTATGAGGTCATCAAGGAGCAGGTGGATCCCATCTACATCCACAACCATGCCTTAACTGGCCTGCAGAAACTACTCTGTGCCATACACTTCATGGCAAGCGGGGCCTTCCAGTCCACTGAGGGTTACGCATCTGGCATGTCACAGGCCACATTCTCCAGGGTGCTGGCCCAGGTCCTGCCAGCCCTCAAAAGCAAGGCCAGTACCTATATAAATTTTCCCACCACCGACATGGACTGGATACACGTCAAGCAGTCCTTTTACGCCAGGGGAGGCATGCCCAGGGTCATGGGTGCTATAGATTGCACCCATGTCCGGATTAAGGCCCCAGTACATGACGCACAGATATTCATCAACAGGAAGAACTTTCACTCCATCAACGTGCAGATGGTGTGTGACAGCCATATGAGGATAATGAATGTCTGTGCAAAGTATCCTGGCAGCTCACATGATTCATACATTCTCCAAAACTCTTCAGTCCACAGAGATTTCGAGAATGGAACTTTTACAGGGGGATGGCTTTTGGGTGAGTTCACAATACAAAATCACATCACATACACAGGCGTACACACAACGCTGCTTAGCATGCTCCTGACCCACAGCTACTACGTCCACCACACAAAACATCATTCACACAACATGTGCTCCCTGTCCCACCATGTCACTCACATTACACAGGTGATGCTGGCTATGGATGCAAGTCCTGGCTACTGACCCCTCTGGCCAATCCTCGAACACATGCCCAGGAAAGGTACAACCAGGCTCATGGCAGAACGAGGAATGCCATTGAGCGGACCTTTGGCCTCCTCAAGTCAAGATTCCAATGCCTGGACCACTCGGGGGGAGCACTGCAGTATGCACCTGGAAAGGTGTGCGACATAATTGTGGCATGCGCAATACTGCACAACATCGCAGTGGACACCAGGCTGCTGGAGCACATCCAGGCCCCCCCCATACATGAAGTGCCCATGGACATCGGCCATGTTGAGGAGACCCTGAGAGGGACACAGATCAGAGACAGGCTCATCACTGAACACTTTACATGTGAGTATAACACAGGCATGCAAACAATCCATGCAAGTTCCCCATCAGTCCTGTGACACTAACCACACTGCACATTTTGTTCTGTCTCACCCCACAGGAACAGTGACACAGCACTGCACTGGCAGCGGACGTGGCAAATCGTGTGTGTGGACTCAAAAACCATCCTCCATTCCACTCTCCACGTTGACATACAGACCCCAAGGATATCACGCACACCCTCAGGAAAAACAAGGTACAACACATAACCCATGTTCATCGCCTTACAGGGCTTGATTGACAGCAGCTAACTTGATTTGCCATGAGCATAGCCAGAGCAACCATGCTAGCCTTGTAGCGAAAGAGTGTTATCCAATGCTATGCATTGGATAATACTCCGTCACATCAGGGGTTAAAGGGCCATTGGACTCAATATGGGACCTGTACTGTGCTACAGCTGAGAAGAGCAGCACAGGGGTGGATGTAAAGTGGTATGGTCACACAATGTAGAGGTCATGAGACGTAGATCAGATTACCAGGGACTCCATGCTGACCTGTGAGTGTGCAGACATATATGCCCCCGACATGAATACACACATCAACAAATATGTCCTAACAGTTCCATGGAACAAATGACATTGGGCTGCCACTGTCACTTTCACAGTGGCAGCCCAAATTCATTACTTCCATGGAGCTCTCAGAACACTTGTTGATGTGTGTATTCATGTCAGGGTCACATATCCATAGGGCTGGGGCACATGTCCTTAGTTCTCCACATAATTGGTTACAGATGAGTACACAACACATTGTCAAGCAATGGTTTGTGTACTCACTTGTAATTAAGAAGATTGAGGGGTTTGTAAAGTCGAAATTGTTGTTGCTTGATGATCAGTTCAGGTGTATAGCTCCAAATCCTGTCCTCTTGTCCCACAGGCATCCTTAACATGATCCATCCTTGATCTGAAGATCTTCCATGTGTCTGGATTGATGTCTTGACAACACCTTCATAAAGATCACCCCTTGCTATTTCTGGTGATGTTGTTAGTGATGCAATATTTGACCGGAGGTTCACACAGACCTCTACTTGAACATTCTCATATAGACACTGAAAACACAATTTCACAAGTGTAATAACCTGTACAGTTAGGATGCTCATCTACAGAGTTGTCAAACCTTGTGGACAACACATGAGCAGGAGAGCAGTGTTACTCAAGTAGTATGATTTAGTTTCAAAGTACATTTAGTGTTCTCATACAAGTGTTCAATGCATATAGGCAATACACACAGAAAACACATGTACGTTCTAATGTACTTTGAGACACAATAAAGATGAACCATCACCATTCTATCTGTGTCTGTAGGAGGATATATTTGAGAACACATATGTCAATGTGTTACCACACCCAGGGTAGAGTATGCCCCATACATGGAAAGGCATCACCCACATCACAGGAGTCCACCACTTGTTTGCCAGTGACTGGACTCTGTGATGTATCCATGCAAACAGATGATGGTGGCAGTGATGCACCAATGTGTTGTGGGAGTGATGAAGAGGTGATACAGGGGACATACTTCCACAGTGAATTCCTGTCCACAGTTAATGTGTTGCTCAGTATAATCAATGTTCAGTGATATTGCTCCACTGGGACATATCACAGTACATGACCAAGTGGACAAGTGTTTTCACTGGGGAAGTCTGTTACACCCTTAGGAAAAACAACAACTCAACTTACTGGAGGCCCCAATGCTCACCCCAGGATATCAATGTGTGTGCTACACATTGAAATCCTAGGTTAAAAACATTGGCTTCCCCAGTAAGTCTGTTGCACAATGAGTGTGTGAATCCAAGACAATATGGATACATGTCCCATTTATCTGTCCTGCTTGTTATCTCACCGCTAAGCCGTTTGTTTGGTTATCCCCTTAACCCTCTGAGTGCCAGAGTGGTACCCAACGCATTTCTTTGCAATGTGTTGCCTACCAAGTGGATCCCTCTGTGGAGCGCAGGTTTTCCCTCTCTAACCGTAAGTCCTCCCTGCGGTTCAGCTCTCTCAACTCCACCAGTACCTCTGCAAGCAGGTCCATCACCCCCGTGTGTAGCTGATGGAGTTGAGTGTTGATCCTCATGACCTCCGACTCCAGGGCATGGATCCTTGCCTCTATCCTGTTAGTGTTTCTACGGGATTCCCTACGGCTCCTGGTGATGTTGTCATTGGTGCAGAGGCTTGACCGGAGTAGTCTCCTTTGCAGAGCCATACACTCTGCTTCCATCCCCGTGGGCCGTTCACTGCTGGTGATGCTTGTGCCTGGTGAATCTGCTGCTGCTGTGTCCTCCTCAGCTGGTGCTGTGTCCTCCTCAGCTGCTGCTGTGTCCTCCTCAGCTGGTGCTGTATCCTCCTCAGCTGCTGCTGTGTCCTCCTCAGCTGCTGCTGTGTCCTCCTCAGCTGGTGCTGTATGTGCTGCAGATGGGTATGTGCCCACCACATCAATAGACCCACTGCTGCCCACCGTTGTCTGTGCTGGTGGAGGTGGTGGGGTAAACACGTCCCTTCACATAGGGTGTTGGGGCTCCCCAAGCAGGCCCAGGTGTTGGTAGTCGAGTGGCCAAGGGTCAAACCTTGGCCACTGGTATGTGCTTGGCCCCCACCTGGGATCATACCTGGGGCCATGCTGGGGAGCCATCCAGGAGGGTAGGTCAGTCGGGGATGAGTATGGCCCGTACTGGGTGGTGGACACATCACCGGGCAGCCACTGCCTCCCTGGTGGTGGTGCTGCTGCTGCTGGAGGGTAATAGCTCCTGGAGGTGGTGGGGGGCATCCAGTCACTGTAATAAGGTGGTGCAGGCAGAGGTGGTGCAGCCAGAGGTGGTGCAGGCAGAGGTGGTGCAGCCAGAGGTGGTGCAGGCAGAGGTGGTGCAGCCAGAGGTGGTGCAGGCAGAGGTGGTGCAGCCAGAGGTGGTGTAGCCAGAGGTGGTGCAGCCAGAGGTGGGGCATCCAGTTGGCCAAGAGGTGTGGATGTAGTTGGGTACGGTGCCCACTGGCTGGTCCCCTCCTCCATATACTCCTCACTGGGTGGTGAGGTGGCCTTCTCCATGGGCTCCTGGAGTGCTGGAGGCACATAACCTGTGTGGAGGATTGAGATTGTGTGATCAGTAAACTTAGCCATGATGGTGTCAAATTGATATTAATACTTGAAATGTGTAAAGGAACATATATGTTGTATGGTTTATCCCCCTGTGTGAAACAACGGTACTCCTACTGGTGAAGGGTGTTTTATTCTACATGTATTGCAGCTCAGAGTTGAATTCCTTTGGTGCCACATCCCAGTGGCGTGAAATTGTACATTTGCACTGTTGCCACATCATCCTTTGTGGATTTATGCTCCCTGGACCAAAGCTAGCCAGAGGATGGTCTGGCAACATTGGCATAGTACATTTTCAGGCCACAGTGATATTGTCCATGGAATATTCAACTTTGAGCTGTTATACTCTTGGGATGAAACACCTTTCAGTAGTGGGAATACCCTTGCATTACCCGGTGGATCAATCCTATGACATCTGGAGATAACTACATCTTTGCCATTGTCTACTAAATGTTCCTGGTTTGTAAGCACGCTCTGTGGACCATGTCAATGATGGATCCATCTCCAATTGGTTCAATTTTGGGTCTGCTGAAGAGCCTCCGTGTGGTCATGTGACTGACATCTCCAGCTGTCACATACAGTAACATCTTTCTAAACATCTCTTTATGATGCCTGCAATGTTACATCAAAGTGAAATTAACCATTGCCATGCCAAGGTACACAGTGAGGAATATGGTCTGATATGTTTGTATATGTACCTTTCATATGGGTACAAACATATCCTTGATAGATATGAACCCAGAGATCTGTTCAGTACATGTGATTGTCTTACTGCCTATATATGTACAGCCATCACAAATTAACTTTCATTGATACCACTGATACCCATCCAAGTAAGGTGTAATATACTAGGTATATGTACTCTGATGATGATATCAATATGAGTTATTTTGTTGAGGGTGCACATATATGGGCAGTAGGACAATCACACATACTGAACCGAACTCTGGGTTTACATCTTGTTGGGACATATTTGTACACATTTGAAAGGGACATATCCACATACATATCTGGTCGTTTATCTTTCTGTACATATCTTTTTGTAATTGATCTGCAGTGTGATTCAAGTAGTATTCATCCCTATGTTATCAGTTCATCCCGTACAGTGCTGGATTTTGTCAGATTAGACATGTCCCTCTCTGGTTGTCATGATGGTATCCTATGCATTGCATTGTGATGCATGGGATACCACCATGGCAATCAGGGATTGATGTACATTACAGGATTCTGTCCATGAGGTCTGTTCAAGTTGAATCCTGAGGGGCAACAATCAAGCCAGTATTGAAAGATATCATTGATTGAGGCCTTTTTTTTTCCTGGATCAGCCCATCCATCCTTCTGTGTGAGGCAGCCAGACCTGATCATAGATATCCATAATTCATGGCCTGTTATTGACCAAACCTCAATGTTCATATTTGTTTCCCATATGTATCCTGCAAATAGTGTCTGGTGTACCATCCATCCATGGCATCAGCACTCCTGAGGATCTATATGTGAATCAAATGTGAGATATGTAAATTCAAGTTAGCGTAAATGATTGCATACACAACACCAAGGCCAACGTTTTCACCTTTAGCTATGTGTAATTGTTTTTGGCCTGTGTGTTGCACATACAAGCAGTTATTCTCAGTGGCACTGTGATTTGTGACCTGATCCATCCTGTTGGTGATTCAGTATGTCCCGAGCGGATGCCCCAGGTGGACAGAGGATGTACATGTACGTCCCGGAAATCATTTAAAAAAATGAAAAAAAAAATGTTCAGCGGACGTTAAGTGTCAACTGCGTGTGCGCGCGGCCGGTCACTAAGGGGTTAAACTTATATACAAGAGATACAATAGAGCCTGATTCTGTTCCTAGCTGTCCTTACCTTGCAATCACCTCCACCATATTTAGTTCAGTCTCTCCCCTTGCTCTGGGCCAGATTATGCAGTTTAACTGGTCAGTTCAGTTCTGTTCCTTGAGCCAGCTGCATCCCTGAGTTCCTGAATTGGCAGTTGCCTTCCAGTGTGCCTGAATTGGAAGCTTCCCTCCTTTGTTCTTGTTTCCAGTGCAAGCTGATGCACCTCTCGTGTTCCAGTGCCTGGCTATACCCCTTGAGTTCCAGAGCCCAGCTGCACACCATGAGTCTCCTGAGCTGGCTGTACCCCTGTGTTCCAGAACCCAACTGCACCCCCACGGTTCCTTGAGTCTGGCTGCTCCCCTTGTCTTCCAGAGCTGACTTTGTCCCTAGTTTGCCCAGAGGTCCCGTCCCTAGTTTGCCCAGAGACCATGTCCTTTTCTGTTTCATTGTATGTTTTGTTGTGCAGGGCTATTCAATGTTGCATGTATGCATATATATAATACATTGGTGTTCCCTTTAATTGTGTGTGTGTGTGCTAGTTTCTTTGTTCTCTGGGTTCACTTTGTCTATTTCCTTTTGCTGCTGTTGGTCTGCACCCCTTCCTGACCATCAGCTATGTGATATTCTCCCCTCGGTTCCGCCCGTCAAGAGAATTACAGCAAGATGCAGATGAGGTAACCAGAACAGCACCAGAAGCACTGCAGGGAAGAGGAGCTGAGAGATAACTGCTCTCTACAGAGGGATTTACATAAAATGGCAGATTGGGCAAACAAATGGAATATGAACTTTAATGTGGGGAAGTGTAAAGTCATGCATTTGGGAGGAAATAATCCCAAGGCTACTTATAAACTTAATGGAATCGTTTTAGGGGACTCATTGCTAGAGAAAAACCTGTGTATCCTTGTCAACTACAAACTTGAAAACAGTGACCAGTGTCAAACAGCAGTAGCAAAGGCAAACAAAATCCTGTCTTGCTTAAAAAGAGGTATCAAAGCAAGAGTGGATAACATTATTTTGCCATTATACAAATCATTGGTAAGACCTCACCTTGAGTATGCAGTGCAGTTTTGGGAACCAGTTCTGAAAGGATATACTAGAACTAAAGAGGGTACAGCGAAGAGCAACAAAATTAATTAAGGGAATGGAGGACTTGATGTTTGAGGAACGACTAGACAAACTTGGTTTATCTACTCTAGAGAAAAGACAACTAAGAGGAGACTTTATCACATTGTACAAGTATATGAGAGGTCAATACAAGGATCTCTGCAGCAAGCTATTTATTCCAAGGCCTGATCAGGTGACCAGGGGACACCCCTTGAGATTAGAGGAAAGGAGGTTTAAACTTCAGCAGAGGAAGGTTTTTTTTATAGTAAGGTCTGTGGAATTCCTTGCCCAAGGAGGTGGTTAAGGCAGATACAATAGATACATTCAAGAGAAGATTAGGTACATTTCTTTCAAAAGGGGACATACAGAGTTACAATGTTTTTTAGTAGGCAGATCAGGAAGGTCAGATAAAGACTAACTTATTTGGTAGCAGGAAAGCTATAAAATTCTCAGTCACTGGGGTATGAGACAAAGGTTGAACTTGATGGACTTGTGTCTTTATTCAACCTAATTTACTATGTTACTATGTATAGCATTTTGCAGATAACATTTGGCAAATAGTGTATAGCTTTTGCAAAATTGAGTATAGAGTTTGGCGTATACCATTTGGCGAATTGTGTATATCGTTTGGAGTATAGCGTTTGGGGAACTGCATGTAGCGTTTGGAGTATAGCATTTGGCGAATTGCGTGTAGCATTTGGTGTACAGAATTTGGCATACAGTGTTTGGTGTGTAGAGCTTTGCATATGGCATTTCATGTATAGCGTTTGGAGTATAACATTTGGGGTACAGCATATATTGTATAGCATTTTGTATTTGGCATTTCATGTATAGCACTTGATGAACTGTGCATATCATGTGGAGTATGGCATAGAGTGTTTGGCATAGAGTGGAGAATGGTGTAGTGTGTTTGGTGTATAGCTTTTGGGTAGTGGAGTATAGCATTTGATGGACAGCGTCTGTCAGATAGTGTTAGGCATATTGCGTATGGCATTTGGCGAATTGAGTGTGGCAAATTGTGTATAACTTGGCAAATTATGTACACCATTTGGAGTACTGCGTTTGGTGAATTGCTTATGGTGTTTGGTGTACTGCATTTGGCATATACCATTAGATGAATGGTGTAAAGCGTTTAGCATACATCAAAAAATAGATCGGTGGGTAGCACTCCAGTTAGTTAAAAATAATAATCGTGCTTCTAAACTAGTCTCCAGATGAAGACTTAATTAGGATGAAGTTTTTGCGGGATGGTAGTTCCCCTTTAAAGTGGAACTTTCACATTGTATAAAGCCACCCTCCAATTAATAAACATATGGCAACTAGCTTCATAAGAGTTCTATTAGATCTCAAAAGTACCTGATTCTAAAGTAATCCTTAATCTTCGGAGTCTGGAAGGCAGGTATCAGCGCAGACATCTTGTCTTACAGACGTATTAAGAGTTGTCTAATAATATACGGCAAATTGTGTATAGCGTTTGGCAAATTGCTTTTGGTGAATTGCATTTGGTGTATATAGTTTGGCATATTGCGTACGGCATTTGGTGAATTGAGTTTGGCGAATTGTGTTTAGCGCTTGGCAAACTGCATACACCATTTGGAGTATTGCATTTGGCAAACTGCATTTGGCAAATACTGTTTGATGAATGGCATACAGCGTTTACCATACATTGTTTGGAGTATAGCGTTTGGTGAATTGCATGTAGCATTTGGCATATAGCATTTGGCGTAAGGCATATAGTGTTTGGGGTGTAAAGCTTTGCGTATAGCATATGGCGTTTCGCGCACAGCATGTTGTATAGCATTTTGTATTTGGCGTTTCATGTATAGCATTTTGCGTATGGCATGTAGCATTTGGCACACTGAGTACATAGTTGTACGTATAGCTTTTGGAGTATAGTATAATGTTGTGCATATTGCATTTAGTGTTTTGCATGTAGCATTTTGCGTATAGATTTGTGTGTATAGCATTGTGCAGATTGCGTTGTGCATATAGCATTTTGCGTGTATTGTATGTGTGTTTACATATTGTGTGTGTATATTGTTTGTGTATACATTGTGTATATATATATATATATATATATATATATATATATATATATATACACAGTCCTGTGAAAAAGAAAATACACCCTCTTTGAATTCTATGGTTTTACATATCAGGACATAACAATCATCTGTTCCTTAGCAGGTCTAAAAATTAGGTAAATACAACCTCAGATGAACAACAACACAACATATTATACCGTGTCATGATTTATTTAACAAAAATAAAGCCAAAATGGAGAAGCCATGTGTAAAAAACTAAGTACACCCTTACTGCTTCCATGGGAATTAAGATGTTAAGTAGCAGACAAGTGCTGCTAATCAAATGCCCTTGATAAACTGATCATCCGCAAGTGTGACCACCTCTATAAAAGCTGAAATTTTAGCAGTTTTCTGGTCTAGAGCATTCAGGTGTGTGTTAACACAATTCCAAGGAGGAAAGGCCTCAGCAATGATCTTAGAGAAGCAATTATTGCTGCCCATAAATCTGGGAAGGGTTATAAGGCCATTTCCAAGCTATTTAAAGTCCATCATTCTACAGTGACAAAGATATTTCAAAAGTGGAAAACATTCAAGACAGTTGACAATCTTCCCAGGAGTGGACATCCCAGAAAATTCACCCCAAGGTTATACCATGCAAGGCTCAGTGAAATTGCAAAAAACCCAAGAGTTACATCTCAAACTCTACAGGCCTCAGTTAACATGTTAATTATTAAAGTTCATGACAGTACAATTAGAAAGTATGATTTGTTTGGAAGGGTTGCCAGGAGAAAGCCTCTTCTCTCTAAAAAGAACATGGTAGCACTGCTTAGATTTGCAAAGACATCTGGAACAATTTCCTTTGGACAGACGGGATCAAAGTGGATATGTTTGGCCATAATGCACAGTACCACTTTTGGTGAAAACCAAACACAGCATATCAGCACAAACACCTCATACCAAATGTCAAGCATGGTGGTGGAGGGGTGTTGATTTGGGCTTGTTTTGCAGCCACGGGACCTGGGAACCTTGACGTCATTAAGTTGACCATGAACTCCTCTGTATACCAAAGTATTCTAGAGTCAATTGTGAGGCCATCTGTCCGTCAGTTAAAGATTGGCTGAAATTGGGTCATGCAATAGGACAATGATCCCAAGTACACCAGCAAATGGCTGAAAAAGAAAAGATTCAATGTGCTGCAATGGCCCAGTCAAAGCCAAATACCTCAACCCGACAGAAATGCTGTGGTCGGACCTTAGCCCCTTAAGGACCGGGACCGGCCATGCATGCAGTGGTCACTTAAGGACCACGGAGCATTTTTTTTTATCCAATTCCAGAATCCCCGAACAGCATGCAGCCGTGCGGGGAGCCCGGAATTATCACAGTACCCGTGCTATTTGGCGACATTCTGTCAATAGTCCACTCCTGCTTCTGCTATTGGCTGCTCAGTTGTTGTCCTGCCCAGTATTTGTCCTTAAATGCTGGGCTCTGGCACTCCTCCGGTGCCCTTTCGTGGTGTTCAAGTACCAATGCTTGTTCTTGATCCCTGTAAGCTCTCAGTGTATCGACCCGGCCTGCCTGACTACTCTGCTTCTTGTTTCCTGCCTGTGCACCGACCGGGACTGCCTAACCATTCTGCTTCTCGTCTCCTGTATATCGACCTGGCTTGGCTGATGTTCCTGCTCCATGTACCAACCCGGCCCAGCTGATGTTCCTGCTCCATGTACCGACTTGGATTAGCTGACGTTCCTGCTCCGTGTACCGACTTGGATTGGCTGACGTTCCTGCTCCGTGTACCGACTTGGACTGTCCTACGTTCCTGCGGATCCTGTGGATCCTGTCCGGTTGGACTGCTGTGGGGCCGTGCCTCCTCTGCGCGCTCTAACCGGTCCCCAGGTAGGGTAGTGCTAGTCCCTCGCTGTCTCCGGACAGCTCTGCAGATCGGTCTCGGTTGCCTCCGTGTTGCCCAGACGACATTCCTATTTGTCTGCCTTATGTGCTGTTCCAGGTTGGGTGCCTCTCAGGGCGAGTTGCTCAGTTTCCATTATTGCTACGGCAGTGCTCACGTTGACCAGATTCCGTTACTGCTACGGCAGTGCTCAAGCTGCTCAGTCTCCGTTACTGCTACGGCAGTACTCAAGCTGCTCAGTCTCCGTTACTGCTACGGCAGTGTCCAGTTCCTTAGTCTCCGTTACTGCCACGGCAGTGCCCACGTTGCTCAGTCTCCGTTACTGCTACGGCAGTGCTCAAATTGCTCAGTCTCCATTACTGCTACGGTAGAGCTCATATTGCTCAGTCTCCGTTAATGCTACGGCAGTGTCCAGTTGCTTAGTCTCCGTTACTGCCATGGCAGTGCTCAAGTTGCTCAGTCTCTGTTACTGCTACGGCAGTGCTCAAGTGGCTCGGTTACGTTACTGCTACGGCAGTGTTTAAGTTGCTCAGTCTCCGTTACTTCTACGGCAGCGTTCAAGTTGCCTAGTCTCCGTTACTGCCACGGCAGTGCTCAAGTTGCTCAGTCTCCGTTACTGCTACGGCAGTCCACAATTGTCTGGTATCCATTATCTTGGGCGTTACTCGAGTGGAAGCTTTCACCTCTGTTTGAGCTTCTTAAAGGGCCTTGCGGTAATAAGGTCTGTCAATTTTCTCTGCCCAATATTAACCCATTCAGTACTGATAAACTGGGACTCACACTAGATCTGCCTGACCTGTGTCAGTATATTGTTCTATGGACTTTCTACATATACTGGACCTGTGTGGGCCTATCTCTGTATAACCTGTCTTGTGGCTGTACTATATTGTGTATATATTACAGGACCTGTGAGGGTTATTGTGTTCTTTATTGTTTAATAAAATTGTGTTTTATCCTAACCTACTGTGTCTGTGTGTCGAACAAACCGTTAGAGGAATTCCATGACAGTCCAGGATCATCATGGGTCCTTAAGGGTATAACAAGCCATGATGGTCCAGGACCGTCATGGGTCCTTAAGGTGTTAAGGTGCCTGCAAACCTCAATGAACTGAAGCAATGTTATAAAGAAGAGTTGGCCAAATTTCCTCCACAACACTGTGAGAGACTGATAAAGTCATACAGAAAACAATTACTTCAAGTCATTGCTGCTAAAGGTGGTTCTACAAGCTGTTGAATCGTAAGGTGTAATTAGTTTTTCACACACAGCTTCTCCATTTTGGCTTTATTTTTGTTAAATAAATCATGACATGGTGTAATATGTCATGTGTTGTTGTTCATCTGAGGTTGTATTTACCTAATTTTTAGACCTGCTAAGGAACAGATGATTGTTATTATGTCCTGATACGTAAAACCATACAATTCATAGAGGGTGTATTTTCTTTTTCATGGGACTGTGTATATATATGTGTGTGTGTGTGTGTGTGTGTGTGTGTGTATATAATATATAATACTATATGGTGCATGGCATTGCTCATGCAATAGACCACACACATCAGGCACCCGCCCACTCCTGTGACAATTGCTACACATGATTTGCTGCATGCAGCAAATCTGTGCCCATACCACCCTGGGGTACAGCGAACCACACATACATATATACAGCATATATAACTGCCACTGAGATAACCCAGTGGTAAATTCCCTGACTATGGCGCCTATTCAAACCCAAAGGTTGCAGGTTTGAATCCCGCCTAGGTCAACTCACCCCTTCATCCTTCCGAGGTCGATAAATGAGTATCATTGATTGGGTAATAATAACATCTATTATTGCAGCTGCCGATTTGGTTAATTCCGAGAGTGTGCTCTGAAAGTGCTTTGAGTCTCACTGGGAGAAAGGCGATATATAAATGGTATTTATTATTATACAAATTTTAATGAACATTTCGGCAACAGTTTAGGCCTCTGAGAAAGGCCCAAACTGGGGCTGAAACACTGATTCAATTAAATTGTTTTTTTAACATAAGTCCTGTGAGTGCTGCTTTACTTTGGTGTGTGCACATGTATATATATATATATGTGTGTGTATATATATATATATATATATATATATATATATATTTAGAAAATGTTTTACCAGGAAGAATACATTGAGATTTGTTTCCTTTTCTAGTGCCCTGGATGGCTTTCAGTAAAGGGTGCATTTTTACACAAATTGTGAAACATTATATAAACATACATTAATATACACTCTTATTAAATATTGAAATTATATACAGTTAAACACTGTTTTTAGATATAAAGAAGCATTTGCTTTTAAGGATTTTAGACTGGGAGCAGATGTGATTATTTCAGGCAGAGTGTACAATAAGTTTTCTCACCAGGGTACTTAAACATGATTTGTTTCTAAAAAGAGTACTTATTTTGAGATAAAGTTTGGAGGTTAACTTGTCAATACGATGACCAAAAGTGAGGTTAAGCCACATACCAAGATATTTGTAGGAGTCTACTGGGGCCAATTTACGAGTAGACTCTGTTACAATGGATAGGTGGATATTGTCAAGATTACACAGTTTGTGCTTTGTGCCAAATATCATCCTATATAATAATTCGCTAAATTGTGTGTAATGCCGCAACATGCACAGTAGACACTGCTGCGCGTGCTCCAGTCATGCGCAGTAGAGACTGCGCGTGACTGCCCCGCGACCGGGTGGCAATGGCACTGTGGCCCGTGTAACAGGCTGTTCAACTAGTATATATATAATATATAATATAGCATGGACAGAAGCGGTCACATTTCTGGAGTTAACAAAATGCCTGTGTGCTATAGTGTGGCTGATATAATACAGGAAGGAACTGCAGCACTCACAGGTTTTTTTGAAGAATAGATTTATTCAAAAACACCAATCAATGTTTCGGCCAGGGTCAGCTGCCTTCTTCACGTGCACCACCAAGTCAATGAGGACCATAGTGAAAATATCACCTCTTTCACTGGCTGATGGTGGCGCATGTTGCTGTAAGCACTGACTCAGAGCAACGTCAAGAGGAGCGAGCCACCACAGCAGCAGAGTAGAAATTGATATCTACACTTAATTTATTTACCCAGTTATACACAGTGCAATGTATATGTTTATGTATGCCCTGTGGTTGCTTGGGCTAACAAAATAGGTCTGGGTGACAGAGACTGTCTTTGCTGTGGGTGTTTGCTTCATTCCGGGACTCTTTATTATCCCGGTGTGGGGGGTGAGTCGGGACGCAGCACACAATTAAGGGACTGTCCCAGGCATTCTGGGACATGTAGTCATCCTAAGTGTAGATATCAATTTCTACTCTGCTGTTGCGGTGGCTCGCTCAGGATGACGTTGCTCTGAGTCTGTGCTTACAGCAACATGCACCACAACCAGCCAATGTAAGAGGTGATATTTGCACAATGGTCCTCATTGGCTGGGTGCAGGGGAGGGCTGGCAGCTTGTGGCCCAGGAGGGCAAATTCAGTCAAGTGGCCCATTTCTATATCGCTCAAGCCCACTGTCCCAGCCCACCCCCCTTTGTTAATTTTAAAATTGGCATTAATGTTGTGAAGTAAGGCAACTGATACCACATAGCTTACAGCTGAAATGAGGCTACACTAGTGCACTCTTACAAAGCTTACAATTTAAGTAAAGCTACACTAGTTATACTATAGAGCTTACAAGGGAAATGGTTTATACTACTAGTGTAGCTCCATTTGGATTGTTCCTCTGTGATGTCATTTGTGTAGCTCCACTTCAGTTGTAAGCTCTATGTTAACACTAGTGTAGCTCCATTTACAGCAGCAATTGGGAGATTTAGTGAGGAGCAGTGGCCCACCAGCCCAGACATATGACCGGCCCAGGGGGCAATTGCCCCCCTGCCCCCCAGGCCAGCCCTCCCCTGGCTGGGTGGTGCCTGCGAGACAGCAGGGACAGCTGTATGTAAGCCAGCACTGCCGTCTCTCTCTCTCTGTGGTCTCGAAGACCACCTCTCCAAAGTCTTCAAAACAGAAGAAAAATTTTACTACTGTAAATACACTGATTGTAATAAAAAGCGTAGTACCATACACTTTTAGTTTAGGATAAATATTTCAAACTCAAAGTAAGTGTGTATTTGTAAACAGATATATATATAACCCATTCAGTGCCAGTAGGGTATGCACCTTCCAAAACAAAAATGAATGAAATTAACCCCTTTGCTTGCACATCAAAGGGATTAGGATCTGCAACACACTGAGAAGCAAAAGTGCTGTAAATACCCCTCTTTATTGCATAACTTGCTGCAGTTGCACTTTCGGATCCTCTCCTTCTGGTCCTGAAGGGTTAGTGTGACTATATGTCCTGGGTCTCAGGTGTGTTCCTGAGTGGCAGAACGGAAATGTGGTCACCATACTTTTGTGTAACTGAACACATGATATATCATAAAACCAAAGCCGTTTAGACGATGTTTGATCTTCTGAAAAGGACATCAGTGTCAAAAAGAGAGATACGGGGTCTCAAATTGGGACTGCCCTAATTAAAGAAACGTTGTAGTTCCTTCAAAAACGTTTTAATAACCTGAAACCGTTGCCCCATACCATCCCTATTACTGCAATGTTTACTTGTATGTAGCAAAAGAGTTTTATTAATTATACGCGAAACCAACTTTCGACCCTCCGCCAATAAAAAAAAAAAAAAAAAAAATATATATATATATATATATATATATATATATATATATATATATATATATATATATATATATATATATATATATATATATATCGTTAGCTAGATCCTTCCTAACCAACGACATACAAACACCCTAGTTACTGGTCCATTACGTGGACTGCCGTAAGTGCGCACTTCCTGTGGAGGCGGGATATAAGGATCTTTATAAACATTTTCACTTCCGGTTTAGCTTTAGTGCTTCTTTGAACTCAAAGCAAGGAAGGATTGGTTTGTTGGGTTTTTTGGGGGAAGTTATAACAACCCACGTAATGGTGACACAGGAGCCTCCGCGATGCTGTGGCTACTTTAGTGTTCGATCGGTGGTGCTGGGAGTGGCAGTTTATAATGTGTTCGTCAGTCTACAGTCCCTGGTCTGGCATACAGTAGCTGTGGTAAAATGCGGCGGGGAGTGCCAAGGTCCATTGAGTTCACCGGGGCCTGTAGCAGTCATGTATTCGGTGGGCTTCGTATTTCTTATCCTCAGCCTCTGCCTTCTGTTTGGCGTTCTCCGTAGCCGCCCCGGCCTACTTTTGCCTTTCCTGGCTCTCATGATCATCGAATTCCTTGGATCGCTGCTGCTCTTCTGCGGACTGTTTGTGCGTTTCCCTTCTGAGCTGCGGCTTATAAGTACCAGGCCTTACCTACAGGGCCTGGAGGATCAGGATAGATCGATGGCAGCTCGAAGCTCCGTTCTCTTCATTGTAGTGTCTCTCCTCTTGCTCCTCCTAAAGGTCTACTTGATCCGCTGTGTTCTCACATACTACCGCTTCCTACTCACCCGACCCACCCCACAACAACCAGGGGAGGATGGTTTGGCTTTGATTGTGGTGCCAGGCTACGAGAAGAATCCCCTGCTTCTTCCCTCCTACGAAGAAGCCATAAACATGCCTGCCAAGGACAGCCCACCCCCGCCTTACAGCCAAGAGTCGACCCCGGTGGTGCAACAGCAGGCGTAACCCCATAAATCCACTCTGGAGGGTGGAAGTCAGGAATACAATGTCGCAAGAATTGGCAACACGTGATTGCAGCCGTTTGACTACAGATCCCATCGGTCTGAGCCGGTGGTCTCTTGAGGATGATGAGATTTGTAGTCCAACAGCAGCCGCAGAGCCACGGGCTGCCCATTCCTGCAATAAAGTTGCACCTCTTCAGACGGCATGCTGGTACCAGAGCCCCATACTGTATGTGAACAGGTGTTGCACCCTTAACTATAAACAAGGCTTCTCGGATTGGAATGTTTCTATAGAGTGATACAACGCATGCATAAAGTGCTAATAAATTAGAATACCATATGGAACTGGTGACTTTTTGCTCATCCTGTAATCTTTGAAATAACCACATCCCTGCCATTTCATGTACAATATGGCAACACCGAGGGGAATGCAACAAGACATTGGATGTGTCTTGATTCGGTTTTAGGCACTTCGTGACTGGGTTTACTACTAGGTATTCTAATGCTCATGTGTAGGTGAAAATGGAATAATTCTGGGGCAAATTAAGTGCATTACAGGAAACAAACAAGCATGTTGATATGGGACTTTACTTCATGTGCAATGCCTTGTTTAATTATCCGTTATTCAAGGTTTAAAAGTCCAATTTAAATTGTATTTAATTGCCTTTAATGCAGCTAGTTTCCCTCACACTTGCCTTCACTTCTAGTTTTGATGGTATATTTGTGCTGCCTTGTAAATCCAAATCAGATATAAAACCCAAATGTCCAATTACCTTGCTCTGGGCTTATTTTTTTAGACTGTTGGAAACCTATAATCAAAGAAGGGAAATGCCACTTCTATGGAGTATATACTTTAATTTCAGCTCTTGTAGACCCTTGGTTTAGCCCTGAGCCAAATTGCAGCTGGGTCAATTGCCGTTAATTGACATTAAAGTATATACTGCATATAGAAACATAGAATTTTTTTCCTACTGTAAAAGCCTTAAACCTTATTTGGTACTCTATCACTTCTGCTAGTAGGCTATTCCAATTATCAGCCAGCCTCTCAGTGATATAAAATTTTTACATCACATTTAAACTTGTGTCCCTCTAGTTTTAGACAATGGCCTTTTGTTCTAACATTTTTACTCCTTTAAAATTTACTTCCCACCTGTATTTTGTTGAATCCCTTCATGTTGTTGACTTTCTATCATCCCCTCTTCTCTCCTCCAAACTATACATGTTCAGATCATTTAGTCTATCCTGCTATCTCTTATCCTTGTAAACCATTCACCATTTTAGTGTCCCTTGTTTAAATTATCTCTAAGTACTGGCATTTCTTTTCTTTGATGTATATACATTTTAAAATCCCATATCTGCAGAATAGTAACTGTGATGTATACATAATTTGTACAACTAAGTATATTTGTAGACTGTTGGAGAGCCAGACTGTATGTAACCATAGTTCTCTCTAAATCACAGTAACTTTTTATAAGTATATCTCTAGTCTAATAGGACAGTAATTAACCAGCCAGTTGGACAACCCTGTTTTATTAATTTAAAGCTTTGTTATTGAGTATATTCTATTAACCTTTGGATACTAGAGCAGTCTGTTTTGGAGCCTCTCTAGTATCTTCATTTATAGAAGTCCATCTAGAACTTACAACTTTGTTATAAACTGTGCACCTGTTCCAGTATTGGTGATGGCTTATCCATGCTACCGTGTGATTCAAGGGTAGCACCGTACTGATTAATATCCACCTAAAAATTACATAATGCTAGCCAGCATTTCTATAGTAATATCTCTCTCAATTGACAATGTATAGTGCTCAGTAGCCCCATGTGTTATCAAACATGTTTAAATAATGATTTGAAAAATACTGGCTAGGAATACACTATTTAAATGGGAAGTAATCTCTTAAAAGCACCATGGCTTGCTTATTCTGGATATTATTTCTTGGTGCACTGTCATTAATTACATGCTTTCTTAAATGTTTGATTAAAATATGCACTATACTATAGGTAGGATCTTACTTATTAGAATTTGCACCCAGGTATCAGGCAAACTGCATTAACGTGTGTTCCTTTGGGGTACATAGCAGTGCAGAGTGCATCATTCTTGTTAGAGATGTCTAATTGTGTAAATTGTAGAGATGCCAGGCCATGTAGTAATAAACCCCAGTGACATTAAAGGAATAGTATTACTTGTTACATTAGAAATATATATTGTAGTGCTTATCCTCGAGTACAATACTCTACTGAAAGGTGTTTTATTAATATATAAATATATATATATATATATATATATATATATATATATATATATATATATATATAAATTTTTTTCCAGTATCTCAGTGTCCTGAAATGTTACAGTAGCTCTGTTGCTGCAAAATCCTATGGATGGTTCTGGTCAGTTTACCATAAACCTTCATAAAACGATGTAGCAATACAGCCACTGTACAATTTCAGGCCATTAAGATATGCTACACACAAAAATTAGTCTGAGCTGCAATAATATTTGAATGAAACCTATTTCATTTACGAAAGAACCCTTCTTTGTCTCAGAATGATAAACCCTACAATATAATCTTTATATGGTGATACTATTCCTTTAAAGGACAACACCTTCATTTACCATTGCCAGAAAATCCTTATGGTTTCTGTGAATTGAACTCATGGGCTGTTGTTGAAGAGCTAACCTCTTCAGCCACTCCTGGGTATCATGCCCATGGAGGTAGACATGGCGGTTTTGCTAGCAGGGCCACAAGATATCCAACTCTCATGGTAAACTTAACCTTATTAACCCTTTGAGTGCCAGAGGGGAATGCAACACATTGCAAAGCAATGCGTTGCATACCCCTCTGGCACTCAAAGGGTTAAGGACTAGAGGTGTACAGTGCTTTGTGGTGTGTTTTGCAATGCTGTGCCTGAACTGCTTTGGGAAAGGAGTTCCTAATGACTCAGAACTGCTGTTCAACACCACTTCCACAGATTGCCTTATGAATAACTTTAACCTGCAAGGCTGGGTGAATTCCTTATGGAAGACTTCCTACATTTCTGTAGATGCCCATCAACAGCAGGTTTGCCAACACAAGGCTTCTATAAACTTCTTTACAGAGGATGGCAATCTCCAGTGAACACGTCACAGTGCTGATATTACCCAGTGCAAAAGTGGGGTAAAAGGAGACCTGTTGCCCTATTGGAACAAAGTTACTATGGCTTTTGAGATGTGGCCAACAATTTAAATGGTGTGTGCCTTTCCTTTAAGTAGCCCCATGCACTTTGCTGCCTTTATTTTGAAAACTCCTGTCTGCCTTGGGAAGACATCCAGGACTGATTTGAAGAGGTTTTCTAACGAAGAAGCAAGGGGAAAATTCAGAGCGACTTAGATTTTCTGGCCTATAAAGGGAAGTGGGAGGTTTGTTAGATCTCCTTTAACCCTTCAGGACCAGAGGGATGTGCATTGTATTGTATCTCATTGTGTTGCTTACACCTTCTGGTATTCAAGGGGGCTAAGGCAGTGTTTTAAAAACTTACCACTATGACAGGTTTGGACAAATTTTATTTCTGTTCCAAAGTTCTTAACCCTTTGAGTGCTGGGGGGATGCAACAATACATTGCATAGATATCCAGCGATCAGTTAACCTGCATAGCTCAAGAGTTTGATTTTGACACCTTGGATGCTAGAAGTTTGTCTGGTGCATTGCTCTACTGTGTTTTGGAGACCTCTCTAGAACCAAGGGATTAAACTGTATTTCCAGTGGGCAGACAGTACCAGTCATTTAGTGTTTAGTGTGTACGTTTTATCATGTCTGATTAATAGGCAGAATTTGGGGTACAACTATGCAGTGATAATCAACCACTTTAAAGGAATAGCTCCATCCTTCCTTTAGTAAGTTGCAGCTTTATGTTAAATAAAATAAACTGTATGGTGGATAGGACAAATCCCCCCCCCTCCCCCCCCGCCATCTTCAAATCATTAACCTTTTGAGTGCCAGAGGGCAGAGCAATGCATACCCCTTTGAGTGCCAGAGTGCAGAGCAATGCATACCCCTTTGAGTGCCAGAGTGCAGAGCAATGCATACCCCTTTGGCACTCAAAAGCTTAAGTGCTTGAAGTATTGTAGCACATTGCTTCACAATGCATTGGTGATATCTCTGGCATTACAGGGGTAAAAGGCCTATTTAAACTGGAGGCTATTTTTGTTTCTTCCCTGTGCTGCAGTGGGTTTGTCCCATAATACAGCTTTTTTTCTCTTGACTAGGCCCAGTAAACTGGTATTTTTACTATAGACAGTTTCATAATGACTCAAGTGCTGGCCACAAAGCTGAAATAATATGTTCTAAGTTTAACTCAAAGGGAAATCTTTTTTGTTAATTTTTTTTTTTTTTCCTCCCCTCCTTTCTGCAATATTTCCAGTTATAGAGAGACCTAGGGGGAGATGTACTAAGGTGTGATGAAGAGGAAATAACTGCTTCAGTGGTATAATTATTCCAGTTCATTATTCCATAGAGCCTATGCGCTAAGTAATCTACACTGTGCTGGGTCAATGAGCAGAGTATATACAGTATGAAAGCAAGAGAAAAGTGGTGAAACAAATTTAGTCCATACACTTTAGTTTCTGTGCTCATGTTTGATATATTGGGAATAATCATATCTGAATCACAAAAGAGCAGTCCCAGTAGGGAGGAAAGTTGTTACCACTAACTATCTGTAGAACCACATTTGTGAAAAGCAGCAGAGGCAACAAGCCAGAGGTTCATCTTTCATGTCTATTCCTTTATTTGTTTATACAGAGGTCACAGGAATATTTGCTAACAAAGGTTGCCTACTTCTCAAAATATCTTGGTTTGACTCAGGCCAGTGAGGGACAACCTAAGGTCTTCCAGCTGTTCAGGACTAAAACTCTAATCACCCCAGGTGGCTGAGGATGATGGTGATTGCATTTCCCAACAGCTGGAGGGCCTCAAGCTTCCCAGTCCTAACCTAGGCATGCTATTCACAGTAGTGTACTAAGATCTGATCTGAATAGAATTTGAGCATAGTACAAATGAAAAGTACTAAACACAATCAAATTAACAATGGAACAGTGTTCAAAGTAATTTTATGCAAACAGGTAACCTTTTTATTAAAATTATGAAAACTACTCTACAGAATTTAAGGATTTTAGGTTAAAGGCATAGTAAAACTTAATATGAAATCCCCTCAGTAAATGTGTGCTCCAACTGTTGAGGTCTTATTCAAAAGCCATTGCTGCTCAAAGTTGAATATTTTTATTTTATTTTTTTATGTATCTCAATGGCCTGACATTTTAGTGGTGCTGTTGCTATATACCATCCTTTGAACAACTTTGGTCCGTTTCCACTACACCATCCTGTGAAGGTTTATGAACATCACAACTGTAAAATTTCAGGCCACTGAGATACTGCACAAAAAAGTCTTGAGCTGCATAGCTTTTGAATAAAATGCCAGTGGGAACACCTTTTTTTTTTTTTTTTTTTTTCTTCCTCCGTCCTAAAAGCATTATCCCTTTTTCAAGGTTTTGTTAAACATTCTTATTGCAGGCTGTCTCCCAAATTCTACGAATACTGTGCCTTCACGTCACATTTCCCAATCTCCTTTTCTGTCACTTGCACCTTATTTGGAAGGAAAGGACACCATTTTAAATGCAATTGTATAAGAGAATACTTTGGCTTATTGTAGTCCTTTTATGTAACATGTCTTTTGTCTTCATCGTATTCCTGAATTTTCTGGTAGAAGCCAGACCTGTTCATCTTGTTAA
The DNA here is from genome assembly GCA_037306005.1 of Rhinophrynus dorsalis. Lineage (NCBI taxonomy): Eukaryota > Metazoa > Chordata > Amphibia > Anura > Rhinophrynidae > Rhinophrynus > Rhinophrynus dorsalis. The sequence continues at coordinate 472,834,518 of CM074718.1, forward strand.
GATGTTAACTTACTGTTTAATGACCCTGCAGTTAGTTGAAAGGTTTTACAATAAATCTGTGTTAATGTGCTGTAATCTGAATGTTTTCTTTGTCAACGTTTGTAGTTTAATTGCTTTACACCAAAGATCTTTCTTTTCTTACAATTTAATGCTAATCTTTAAAATGTGTTAAATAAAGTAAACTTTTTATTTCTGCAACTTTATTTTAGAGTGAAGATAGTTTGAGCCTTAGTTTAAGAACCAGAAGGCTGTGTAAGCCACTGCTTTGCAAAGCATTGTGCACCCTTTGTTCATTAAAGGGATAGTAATGTTTTACAATAAAAGCACCTCCAGTTAATCTTTAGTATTTTAGCCATGGAAAGTGTTATTTCAATGCTGTCTGAGTTGTAGCTCACATCTGAGGGGAGGTGGCTTACACTAGGTAAAATGGTCAGTGGGGGGGATACTTTATCATTCAATTACTCTTGAACTACAACTCTGACAGTACTGAAATAAATGAGTTGGTACCGTGTTAGCCATAGAAATACAGGAGGCAAATATAGTTTTTGATACCTTTTATTGGCTAACTAAGCAGAGCTGCTGTTTTTGTGAAGCATTACTATCCCTTTAAAGGGACTGGAGGGAGAGAGAGAGAATCTATCTCTATCATTTGTCATTTAAACACTGACTTAACCCCTTTGAGTGCCAAAGGGGGTGGATTGTGGTACAATACCAGCCTGGGGGACTTTTTTTTTTTTTTTTCTGGCCCAGTAGCTGGTATCCGAGTGGTGGGGAGTGTTACATAGTGCATTTCTAAAGAAGCATAAATGCTTATCTATTAACCCCTTAACCTACTGTATGCAATACATTATAAGTTATTAACCTCTTGCATGTCAGATGTACAGCAATGTGTTCTGCGATTAACCCATTGATTGTCTCATAAGTGTACAACACAGTGTGGTACACATTCCTGTGCAATGATTAACCCCTTGTGTGCTAAAGAGGCATAATCTATCAGTAATGAACATCTTTATTCACCTTTTGGCATGCAAGGGGTCAATTACTCATGAATTATGCCTCTTGAGCATACAAGGGGTTAAACAGTGAGGTAGAGCACCTATGAGGAATTCAGTGGGTTAACAGAATAAAACATTGCTGTAATCCTCTCTGGCAGGCAAAGAGTTAAATGATTCTTTATACCTCTGTAAAGCATCCAGGGGGGTTAAAGGGTTAACTGATGATAAATTAAGCATCTTAATAACTACCAACACTGAGATCTGACTCCCCCTCTAATTCTTGCATATCACTTAGTAGTAAGGGGTTAAGATTAGCAGGTGCCATACTTGAGTTAAAATGTTTATTTTTATCTGTTACTTCTTTCATTAAAAAGCCATATATGCAGACTTCAAGCCAGAGAAGAAGAATTCTATGTTAGAACGGAGGCTCATATTATGCTAACTCTCTCCACTGCCCCTTTAAGCAGCAAAGGAAACTTTATTTGCACAAAACCAACAGAAAAGAAAAAACATTTGCATATCCTCACTCCACCCCCCCAACCAATCACAGTCCATATAGCCCCAAACAAGTAGTGACGTAAACTGCATCTGATTCTTTCCTTTGCTGCTCCCTTGGGAACAGGTCATGTATTTTTTTTGCTCTAGTGTATTTGGATAAGTCTGTTATGTTTTACTGTTTTTGTACATGGTCTGTTCTTTCTGTGTTTATTTCTAGCTGTGTGCTTCTAGTAGCTCTATTCCCCTTTCTGGCACTTTACTGTGCCCCCTCTGCCAGTCCACAGACTGCTGGCTATCATCCCTGTACTACTTGGGAGTTTCCTCCTCCTTCTGGTCCCTTCCTGCACCCTGCTTGATTATTTTATTCCACCTTCGTGTAGTGGCTCCCTTTTTATGTCTTGCCGCCTAGCTCCGGGTCGGAGCTTCCCCCGGTGGCTTCTCTGACCGGATCGCGTCTTAGCGCATGCGCGATCCGGCTCTGTGTATCACCGCCTCCTCCCTCCCTGACGGCCGGCTGCTTAGAGCGCTGCGCACCCGTGAGGTATCGGCCATTTTGGGAAGATCACCTTGCGGGTCTGCTGTGCTCTGGCTGTGATGTACTCTGCAAGGCGGTATTTTACCGGATTTCCCGAAATCTCTCACATTAAACACTGTAGTTTTGCCCAGGGTATCCCCTTGTGATCTGAGCTTTACTTTTCACTTTACCACGCTGTCTACAGTGTTACTGCTGGGTCTGTATAGCTGTCAGGTATTTTGGTTGTAGTTAACACAGAGTTCCTTTCAGTGTCCTACAGTACAGGGCTGCTGTGTCTAAGGCACAGGGTTTTCCCACAGCACTCCTGGGTTCGATTCCAGCTACTGCATACAAGTTTGTGTGGGGAAAATTATTTTACACATAGTACACTGTGATTAATTTTTTCTAACTTCACTTATTATGTCCTCCAGTGATGAAGAGGTTAATCACCCATTTACCTCCCTTTCTGATACTATTGGTGCCATGTCTGGCGGAGCGGGCTTCCATCCCTGCGCAGCAGCCTGGGCGCTTGGGACTGGATCCTTCCTCCGCTCTTGGCAGTCAAGCTGCTCAACTCCAAATTTTCATGGAACAATCCATGCAAAACATGTGGACTAAAATGTCTGCTTCTTTTCTAGACTCTATGACTTCTGCTATGTCTAACAAGACCCCTGCAGTGGGAAGTACTGGGCTCTGACCCTGACCTTTATAACTCTACCAAGAGACACAGTGCTGAAACAGCAGGTTGCATTACTGTAATGATACTGCAAGCTAAAGGCGGTAATGACCAGTGTGGCTCTGTCCCACTATCCAGACCCTCACCTCAGGAGGAAGTTAAGCTGAGGAATAAGAAGGCACGCAGGGCCAAACCTGACTCCTATTGTTCCACTTCAGAATCTTCGGATGAGGATTGGGAGCTTCCACCTCCTCAGGATTTTTCCTCTGGAGAAATGGAACATCGGTCTACGGCTGTGGCTTCTGGGTCAGCTGGGGATAACGCCCATTCCCTGTTGGATGTTCTAGGGTGTCCTTTGTTCGACCCTGAGGCCATTCGCCATCCTCGTTCGGACGAGTGGTCCCCTATGGATCAGGTTTTGAAGTACGTGGAACAATGGGTGCGTAAACCCCTTAGGATACATGTAATACATTGAGAGCGGAGTGTCCCCGCCCATCCGTGGCCAATAAGGCATGTAACACACCTGAGCTAGACCCTAAACTGGTCAAGTTTCTTAGTAAGTCGGGCAAGGACCCGAGGAAAGGCATTGACCGGTCGCTTCGTTCTTGTTAGGACAAGCTTCTCGACGGTTTGGGTCCATTAACAAAGATGTTTGAACTTACTGAAAGTGCCCTGGTGTCTGCAGCCCTGGTGGATGTTCAAGTCCTCCGGGGCTGGATTCAACGGGCGACTTGCATTGTGGGTAATGCCAATTCGGCCCCTTCGGCTGAAAGACGCAGGGCCATTCTCATCAAAATCGACCCAAAACTTTCTGAGATGGCGGCTTTGGAGCCAGGCCCATCGGCTTATGGGGGCCAGATTTTTCCCCAGAGAAGTAGACCCTGGAGACCCAGGACGAACAAAGGACAATTTAAATCAAGACCGTATTCTGGTAAGTCTTTTTCAATGAGTTCAGTTTCCGGTGGGGGGCAGACTGTCCCATTTTTCCCATCAGTGGGCTTCCATAACTTCAGATTTGTGGGTCCTACAGACAGTATTAGGCTACCAGATCGAGTTTTATTCCACTCTGATTCAGCTGGCAGCTCCGAATCCTTTCCTTTTTTCCTCTGTGTCAAATCCACGGCAATGTACTGTGGGTGTTAACTCCGCCCCTCAGCTGGTAGGTCCCATATTATAAAAACGTCAGTTCCTCCCTCCTCACTTCAGTTATTTTGGTCCTACCAAGCTGGAGGACGGAGGTTTACACCTCACTCTAAAGCTCCATTTAAAATATATATATATATGTATACAGCCTTGGTTTTGCTGGTTGCCTGCATCCTTATCCGGTTTTTAAAACTGAAGACCTTTAAGCATTTGTGGATATTCCTATGTACCTTGCCCACAGGGCGAGTTACATTACCAAATTGCTTTAAATATTTAAGCGGATCCATACCCTTCCTCAGCAAGGGTCGCATGCTTCTGCTTTGTGTTTGACTGCTTACCGTTTCCCCGATACTGTTTGGAATGCCTCTCTGCATGCTTCGGATCCTCCCCAAGGGTTCCCCACAGGTCTGTGGTCTCCTCCGGGTAAAGGGAAGAAGCCCCGGTATGACGCGCACATTTGTGTGCCGGCAGCAGGAAGTTGACGCGCGTGCGTTCCATCTGTGGAACGCAGATGCAGGAAGTGCCCTATTCGCGGCCTGGACGCGGACCTGAAGCGGGGCAAAGATTTGGGAACAGGTAAGTATATATTTTCCTTGTATTTTATGTGTGATGCTATTGTTTTATAGCTTAGTTAGCTTTATTGTAGCCTTATTGTAGTCTACTCTGTTTTTCTGTGACTATGTCTGCCAAAAGTAAAGAAGGATATAAGCAGAAACAGCCTGCTGATCCTCCTAAAGAAAAATCCTCTGCTAAGCATAAAAGCTGTGCTGGGTGTGAGGCAAAGCTTTCTCCTTCAGACTCAGCTAAGCTTTGTTCAGACTGTCTAAGAAAGATTTCAGGCTCCGAAGTTCCATCCCAGTTCCAAGAATTTCTGGGATGGATGAAGTCTTCAAAGCAAGAGACTTTTAACTCCATTCAAGAAGCATCTAGGAAAAGGCAGCGTACTTCTGATCCAGAAGAGGGTCCTTCGCACCTTAAGGAGGAAGAAGACTTCGCAAGCATTGTAGAGTCGGCATCATCGGCAGAGGAAGGAGAAATAACAGAAGACGCCGGCTCCTTTTGCCTTGACAAGATGGATTGTCTAGTGTGAGCCATGAGGAAGACCTTAGGCCTCGAAGACACTCAAAAAGAAATGAATGTTATAGATACGGAGTTTATTGGGTACAAAAAGGAAGCTCCCACCTTTCCTGTGCATAGTTCAATCCAAGACATGATCTCCTCTGAATGGAAAGCGGGGGACAAGCGTCCTCAGATCACCAGAAGGACTCAGCGAATGTATCCCTTTAAGGATGAGGACGCAAGCAATTTGGTATCTGCGCCAAAGGTGGATGCAGCTATCGCTCAGATTTCCAGACGTACCACTTTATTGATGGAAGACGGCACGACACTCAGAGATGCTATGGACAAGCGAGCTGATGCAGCACTGAAGAAACAGTATGCAGTTATAGGTCAAAATCTCAAAACCGCTACTGCTATGGCCTGCATATTCCGAACATTAAGAATATGGATGAATGACTTTGAGGAAAAATTAGACTCTTCAGTCTCCAGATCCAGGTTTCTGAAGGAATTGGCTCCAATAAAAGATGCCATTAATTTTTCTTGTGACGTGTCATTAGATGATAATCGCAGCCTAGCCAGATCATCAGCTCTTTCTGTTACTACGCGAAGAGCTATATGGATTAAGTCTTGGGACGCCGATGCCACATCAAAAAATAAGTTTGTATCCCTTCCATACGCTGGTGGGAAGCTTTTTGGAAGCCAATTAGAAGAAATTATTAAGCAGTCATCTGGTGGTAAGAGCGCTTTTCTGCCTTTACAGAAGAGAAGTAGATCCTCTCCTGCTCTATCATCAACTTCAAGAAAGCAGTCCTTTCGGGACACCAGAAGATACAGACCGGTAAGGCCTTATGAGCAGTGACAAAGAGGAACCGCACAAGGGAATAGGTCAGGAGGCCGCAGGGACTTCCAGAGGAAGTCTCGCTTCAGCCCTAATTCCCAATGAAGTTCAGTTGACCCCTTCTTTATCTCCAGTAGGGGGCAGGCTGGAGAAATTCAGGAGCGCCTGGCAAGACTTGAATCCAGACAGTTGGGTACTTCAGATTCTGGAGAAGGTGTACAACTTAGAATTTTTAACTGTCCCAGTCAGAAACAAATTCAAGACAACCAAAATCAGGAATCACAGGACTTTAGTCTCTATGAAGCAAGCTATCCAGGAGCTCCTCAACAACAGGGTAATCGAATCAGTCCCGAAGATACAAGAATACCGTGGCTACTATTCAACCTTTTTCTCAGGTCCCAAGCCTTCCAACAATATTCGCATCATCTTAAATCTGAAGGAGATAAATTCTTCTCAGGATTCAAAAGTTCAAGATGGAAACGGTAATGACAGCCTTAAATTGTGCAGCCGGGTTCCTTTCTAACGAGGATAGATCTCAGACGCCTATTATGTGATGCAACCTTCTCACAGACACTTCCTGAGATTCCATGTGTTTCAAAGGCATTATCAGTACAGAGTGCTGCCGTTCGGACTTGCGTCAGCCCAGAGAGTTTTCACCAAGATCTTGGAGGTAGCCATGGCAGCCCCGAGAAAGCAACACATAAAGCTACTTCCTTATCTGGACGATCTTCTCATTATGGAGGACTCAGAGGAGAAAGCAAGAAAAAGTACAGCAGGATGTCTGCAGCTCTCTCGAAGCCTAGGATGCCTAATAAACGAGCGCAAGAGTCAGCTCAAACCATCACAGAATCTATTGTTTCTAGGAGTCCAATTCAACACAAAGCTGGGACTAGCAACTCTCTCAGGAGAGACAGGAACGTCTTCGTCTATGCATATCTCGATTCTTAAGACTACGGTTCCAGATGGCACAGGAATTCTCAGTGTTACTGGGGAATCTGGCTTCGGCCCATCAAATAGTTCCTTGGGCCAGATCACACAGTCGCTGGACCCAAATCAATTTATCTGTCATACTACAGAAGGGAACCATCCAACACAACATTGAGGATTCCAATTACTCCATCAACGCGAAAGGAGTTGAAATGGTGGTGCCAGCCGCACCACATAGACCAAGGAAAAAGCCTAAAACCCATTCAATGGGAGACCATATGCACGGATGCAAACAAGACAGGATGGGGAGGTGTGTGGAATCTAAAGTCCAAGGAAGATGAACGGCAAGACAGGCAAAGCTTCATATAAATATCCTGGAGCTCCAAGCAGTTCTGAACACTCTAAAGGGATTTCAAGCAGATCTCAAAGACAAGCATGTGTTGATAAGATCAGACAACACAACAGCCATTCAATATCTGCTGAACCAAGGGGGGACAAGGAGCAGAACCCTCAATCATTTGGCGCTCAAGATCCTATTGTGGGCAGAGAAACATCTTGCCGCATTGACAGCCTCTTACCTCTCAGGGAACCTGAATATTCAGGCGGATTATCTAAGCAGGAGCCGGATAGGTCCAGGAGAATGGTCCCTGGACAACCAGATTTTCCAAAGCATCATAAAAAGATTCGGCAATCCAGTGATAGACCTCATGGCATCAGAGAAAAATACAAAATGCAGAATATTTTTCTCCAGATGGAGGACTCAGAAGGCAGCCGGACAGGGTGCATTACACCAATGCTGGAATTATCATCTGGCCTACATATTTCCTCCACTGCCACTCCTTACGGAGGTTATTCAGAAGATCGAGAGAGAAGGCAGAAGTTATCTTAATAGCTCCGGATTGGCCACGGAAGGTCTGGTATACGGACCTCAGGAGGATGCTCATCAGGCCTCCAATGCCTTTGCTAGAGGTTCCTCACCTTCTGTCTCAGGGGTCCAGCTGGTATCCAAATCCTGCGTTCTTGAAGCTACAGGCTTGGAGGCTGAGCGGTGCTTATTACATTTGAAGGGACTTTCGGAGTCTGTTATACAGACCATGTCCGGGCATCCACCACCAAGATTTATTATAGAATACTAGTTGAACAGCCCGTTACACGGGCCACAGTGTGGCAGCCGGTCGCGGGGCAGTCACACACAGTGGAGACTGCACGCGCCTCGGCTGATACAGAGCCTCTGGCAGCCGGTCGCGGGGCAGTCACACGCAGTGGAGACTGCCCGCACCTCGGCTGATACAGAGCTGGACGCTCCTTCGGAGCGCCCAGCTCTGTATCAGCCGCGGCGCTGGCAGTCTCTACTGCGCATGACTGCTGCACGAGCAGCAGTGTCTACTGCGCATGTCGGGCGTTACACACAACTTGGCGAATTATTATATAGGATGGACAACCGTTTTTCAACTGGTGCAGCAGCAGGAATATAGATCGTTCCAACATGTCTCCTGGAAAGATACTAGATTTTTTTACAAGAGGGATTCCAGAAGGGACTCAAGCCTTCCTCTCTCAAGGTTCAGCTTTCTGCCATATCTGCTATATTGGCCACTCCTCTTGTTGAGCAATATGTTTTTTGGAGATTTCTTACTGCCATATCTAAAATTAAGCCAACCATTAGGGATATTATACCACTGTGGGATCTTAATATAGTTCTTTATCAACTCCGTACTCATGAGTTTTTCGAGCCACTGGATTCTATATCTTTAAAGCATTTAACTTTAAAGACTGCCTTACTCACAGCAGTGACATCTGCGTGCAGAGTGGGAGAGCTACAAGCATTATTATGCACTTCGCCTTATATGGTTTTTCACCAAGATAAAGTAGTTCTTCATACTAGACCATCATTCAGATCCAAGGTTGTGTCTACGTTCCATCTCAGTCAGGAGATAGTTCTTCCTTCCTTCTGTACTAACCCATCCAACAGGAAAGAGATGGAATTTCATATCCTGGATTTGGTGCGATGCTTAAAAAAAATCTATCTTCTCAGAACTAAGTCATTCCGTAAGATGGATACTCTTTTCGTTCATTTTGCAGGAAGATTTAAAGGCACTGTGGCTTCTAAAGCTTCGATTGCCAGATGAATTAAAGACTGTATTCACTTAGCATATTCATCTGCTATGTTAGAGCCTCCGGCCAGTGTTAAAGCCCATTCTGCAAGGGCTATATCTACCTCTTGGGTACAAAAAGTGGTAGCCACTCCAGAGGAGATCTGTAAAGCTGCTACTTGGGCATCTGTATCCACTTTTATAAAACACTATAAGCTGGATGTCCAGGCATCTATGGACGCTAGATTCGGCAGAAAGGTGCTTGAAGCAGCCATTCCTGTCTCTCTGATTCTCCCACCCAAATAAAAGAAGGTACTGCTTTGGTAAGTCCCACAGTACATTGCCGTGGATTGGACACAAGGAAAAGGTGAAATTTACTCACCGATATTTTGTTTTCCTCTGTGTCCTTCCACGGCAACCCACCTCTTTGTAATATGGTTATTGTATCGTTCCATGACTTAAATTCAATGGTCTTCTCGAAGCCTCTATCTGAATTAATCATGACTAACATATCTCTCTATTCACAGCTTGGTTAAAGAATAACTGATGTGAGGAGGGAGGAACTGACGTTTTTATAATTTTGGTCCTACCAGCTGAGGGGTGGAGTTAACACCCACGGTACATTGCCGTGGAAGGACACAGAGGAAAACAAAATATCGGTGAGTAAATTTCACCTTTTCCCAACCAGACAATCTCTTGGTAGACAACGAGATTGCGGAATTACGAAAGAAACGGGCAATTTCTTTGACCCCCAGTGGTTCACTGGGTTTTTTCAGCAATATCTTTCTGGTAAGAAAGAGATTCCGGTCTCAGACTGGTTATAAACCTTTGATCCCTAAACGAGTTCGTTTTGTACCGTCACTTCAAGATGGAGGGCATTCATTGCCTCCGAGATCATCTTCTATTGCCAGCAGATTGGCTTGTAAAGATAGATTTGAAGGACGCTTATCTGACGGTGCCCATGGCCCTGTCGTCTCAGGAGTACCTCCAGTTTCTGTGGCTGGGCTGAAGGTGGCAGTTCACCTACCTTTTGGCCTCTCCTCGGCGCCATGGTGCTTCACAAAGCTGCTGAAGCCTGTTGTTCAGTTTTTACATTGCCGAGGGGTTCAAATTATAATTTATCTGGACGACCTGCTGATCATGTCGCAGGATCAGGAGACTCTTCTTTACCACATCTAGTTGACACTCCATCTTCTGACGTCGCTGGGGTTTCTCATCAATTGGGAGAAATCCGTGTCTGTCCCGTCTTGTCAGCTGGAATTCCTGAGGTTTCTGATAGACTCCGTTCAGGTAACTTTGAGTCTTCCAGGACCAATGGACCGGTCCATCCGCAAGGAGCTTCGGTCTGTCCTACGGAAGGGACAGATTTCGTTGAGAGTTTTGGCTCAGATAGTGGGTCTCCTATCAGCTTCCATTCAGGCAATCTTTCCAGGTTCCCTACATTATCGGGCGTTGCAGAGACTGAAGGCCAGACATCTACGTCGCGGCCTAAGCTACGCAGACTTTGTAGACCTTTTTTCCTACGCTCGGGAAGAATTAGGCTGGTGCCTCAAACATTTAGACGCCTGGAATGGCAGAGCCATTTTCGGTACTGCTCCCGACGTGGTTATAGAGTCCGACGCCAGTCTCGTAGGTTGGGGCGCCGGACAGGGGTCTCTGTCAACCGGAGGGAAGTGGTCTCCCAGTGAGGCGGAGTTGCACATAAATTGTCTGGAGCTTTTGGCGGGGTCGTTCGCCCTCAAAAGTTTGGCGAAGGATCGGGTGAACTGTTGTGTTCTTCTAAGGATGGATAATGTGTCCGCTGTAAGGTATATCCATCGTCTCGGCAGCACGAAATCCAGACAGTTGGCGGAGTTGGATCGGGATTTCTGGCATTTGTGCCTGGATCGCAATATTACAGTTCAGACAGAATATCTCCCTGGTTTGTTGAACACGGTGGCCGATTGGAGTTCCTGGTCGATCGCAGCGACTGGTTGTTACATCGGAGTGTTTTCACGGCCATTTCGGACCTTTTGGTGTCCTTTTCGGATATATATTTTTGCATCCCGTCTGAATTGCCAAATTCCGAGGTTTTTCAGTTGGAGACCGGGATCCAGAGGCTTTGGCGATAGAATCTTTCCTGCAGTCTTGGGGTCAGGATCCAGTTTATGCATTCCCTCCTTTCGCCATGATTGCTCGTACCATCCTCACCATCAGGAGACAGGAGGCAACGGTAGCGCTGGTAACTCCTCTTTGGCCTGCTCAGCCTTGGTTCCATCAGTTGTTGGAACTGTCCTGCGATGTTCCTCGGTTGCTTCCGCTTTTCCCATCTCTGCTGGTGGGATCCATGTACCAGTCCGCTTGGGATCGTTGGTGCTTGGAACGGGGTTTGGATCCCGTATCGGCATCTCCCGTGGAAGTCGTGAACTTTGTTTGATCAGGGGAAAGCTTAGCCGAACGGTACGTGTTAATCGTTCGGTATTTCAGTGGGTCATAATTTATGTTGAGGGTGCTCCCGTTGGGCAGTGCTCGTTGGTGTGTCGCATCCTGCGGGGAATCAGGTTTACTAGACCTCTGCAATCACGTTATCATTCTCTTTGGGATGTTAATGCTGTACTTGAATTTCTGGAGGCTTGGCCTCAGAATGATGATTTAACGTTAAAACAAATTTCTGCTAAACTGACAATGTTATTGTGTCTTATTTCCTTTAAGAGGGTGTCTGACGTTCATGCCTTGGACCTTCATTCTAGATCTTTTACTCCGGAAGGTGTGCGATTTGTCATCCGCAGGCATACTAAAACTAGTACGCGGGTGTTGATTTATCCTGCTTTTCCTGAGAGACCACAATTGTGCGTGGTTCAGTGTCTTAAGGCATATGAGCGTCGGACGACTCTTCTGAGGAAATCTGGGTGGACTCAATTGCGGTTTGCGGAATGAAATCAGCATCTTCCGGTGTCTTCAGCCACGTTGGCAAGATGGGTGCGCTGGATCATGCAATTGTCTGGCATTGACATATATCTCTGTTCGGTGCATATTCTTCCAGAGGCGCTATGGCGTCTAGGGCCCTACAAGTTGGGGGTCGTTTGGAGGAAGTTCTCCGAGCAGCGGCTTGGTCTAGGGAGTCCACCTTTTAAGGATTTTTATTTTAAGCCGGTGGAACATGTCGCTAGTCAGGTTGTTTCTCAGCTTTGAACTAGCATAATATGAGCCTCCGGTCTGACATAGAATTAGTGGATTTTTCTAAATTCTGACTTTGCAGCACAGATTTCTATTAAAGGTACGGAGGTGAATATTATCCCCCCCCCCGTTTGCCCTCCCCTTTCATTGTTTTCTTGTTTCTTCAGGTTGATGTATCCTGAGCGGCAGTACTCGGTGGAGGTGTGCTTCTTTATGAGGATCTCATTGTTCTCTGTTGGAGTCTTTGTTCTAGTTTGGACACACAATGGTTGTTTCTTCCCGTTGGAAGATGTTGAAGTTCGGGTTCCGGGATGGAGCATTTGGGGTTTCCCTGTGCAAGAGAGAAGATTACCTGTTCTTCGGTCGCAGAAAGAGGATTAGATGCAGTTTATGTCACTACTTGTTTGGGGCTATATGGACTGTGATTGGTTGGGGGTGGGTGGAGTGAGGATATGCAAATGTTTTTTTTTTCTTTTCTGTTGTTTTTGTGCAAATAAAGTTTCCTTTGCAGCTTAAAGGGGCAGTGGAGAGAGTTAGCATAATATTCACCTCTGTGTCTTTAATAGAATTCTGACTTTAGGAAAATCCACGAATTATATAATACCATTTCAAACTGTGACACAGAAGCTCTGCCTGCTAATCATTCACTGTACCAGGCCACATACTGCAGGCAGAGCAGGGACTGCTAAGTTGGCTGGGGGGAAGAGATAGAGATGACAGGACCCCGTCTTCACTGCTGCTCTGCTCTGGTGAATTATGCCTCACAGTCGCAGCAGTGTGGACTGGAGAAGTGATATCATATGATCTACAATACAACCAAAAAGATCAGCGCTATGTTTACCTCTACAGATAAATGATACAGGGATACGATAACAAGGAAATACTCCAAAATACTTTTAATCTATACAGTTAAAAATGCATAAATGTCTAAGCCAAAGTATAGCCAGCAGAATAGTTAGTACACAACATCAAATATGCAATAGTAATGTATATAATCCACTCTTAATCTCCATACAATCTATATTGCAGAATACCTCAAAGTCAAACAGCCTCGGTCTCCCAATGACTAAAAGCCACAATGTCTCACTTCTCAAACAGGATCCAACAGATCAAACTACAACCACCAACGTTCCACTCAGAAACGTGTCTCCAGAATAACCGGTTAATCGTCTCTGTCTCTCCCTGTGTGTGGCAATCAGTTCACTACCTCTTGGAAATGGTCTCTGTTCAGTGATCACACTAATGCTTATCAACTGCTAGCCCCAGGGCACATCACAGAGTACTTCAATGCTAAACAACTTCTAATACACTATACAAAACTGAAAATAATTGGAGATCAATGTTGCAACAAGAATGCAACTCTATCTTCAATATGACCCATAAACTACTCTGTGATAAAATATCACCAACAGAAATAGGGCTCTGAGGGTGTAAATACACTTAAACTGCAAAAAGATACTTAAAGAAATACTATAAAAATAATCAAACAATACAAACAAGGATGATCATCCCAATAAAAATAAAATATCAAAAAATGTCTGTAAGCCATATGCACACAAAAAAAAGGGGAAAAAAAGGTAAAATATGAGTTTTCGCTCCAATGCGTTGTAGATACTAAAAATCCCCAATTTTCCACGAACACATTCCCTTTAACCCCTTAGCGACCCTTGACGTACCAGGACCGTCAAGGGTAAATGTGCTCCAACGACCCTTGACGGTCCCGGCACGTCAAGGGTTAAACTCTTCCATGGCGGCCGCACAGAGCGATGGAAGAGTTCAAGCCGCTTGTTACTAAGCGTTCCGGTATCGGGACACTTAGTAACAAGCCATTGAAAAAATGTTGCAACATGCGATTCGCTTCAAAAGCAAATCACATGTTGCAAAACCTGAATGACAATGTCATGTCTGTCTGCCTCCCTCCACCTTGCACACTGCTGAGGTGGAGAGAGACAGAGAGACATGGTGTTCCAGCTTTACTGTACAAAAAAAGTAAAAAAAAAAAAAAAAGTTTAAATAAAGAAAATGAACCCTTTGATCACTGTTCTGCAGTGATCAATAAGTTCCCCCCATCTGATCACTCTTGGAGTGATCAATTTGCTCCAGATCAGTGTTTTCTAATCTGTAGGGCACCCCCCATCCCCCTTGAATTTTTTTAGATTTTTTTTTAAATTTTTTTTTTTTTTTTTTTTTAAATGAATAGTAAATATAGTTTTAAGTATTTAGGTAGGTAGTTGGGTAGGTTTAGTGTAGACGTGTGTTAGGGAAAGTTTTAGGGATAGATTTAGGTTTAGGGGAAAAAAAAATATATATATATATAATAAGTGCAGTTTAGGTAGGTAGTTTACTTGGGTTAGGTAGGTTCAGGATATACGTAGGCTAGGGTAAGTTTTAGGGTTAGATTTAGGTTTAGGTATAGCGTAAGAAAAAAAAAAAGTGTTTTTAGTGGGCAAAATGCAGCGCAGGTACAGCGTTGAAGAGGCATATGCCTTTTTGGCGTCTGAGGCTACAGACACTGCGTCAGATTTTGACATAGCGCAGTTTTCAGAAAGTGAGAGCAGCTCTAGTGATGACGCTGGGCCTTCTGTCAAGAAAAGACGCACTGCCCAAAGAGCTGCTCTGGCAACTGCCCCAGCACCTGCCAAAAGAACTGCCCAAAGACCTACCAAAATACCTGCCCAAAGAAATGCCCCAAGTGCTGCCCCAAGAGCTGCCCTGGCAACTGCCCCAGCACCTGCCAAAAGATCTGCCCAAAGACCTACCAAAGAAATGCCCCAAGAGCTGTAATGGCAACTGCCCCAGCACCTGCCAAAAGATCTGCCCAAAGACCTGCCCAAAGAAATGCCCCAACACCTGCCACTCCGGATCCTAATGAATGGGTATCAATTTATGCCCACAAATCTCAGAATTCACAGGCAACCCAGGGCTTCAAATTGGTGTGGAAGGATTTACCCATGATCATTTTTTTGATTTGTTTTTGGGGGAAGACATTTTAGGTGTATGCAGCCCAGTATACTGCCGCCAACCCTAAGTGTGAAAAACGCTGTTTTTTGTTTTTTTTTTACTTACGTCATGGTTTACGAGGGATTGGTGGTAAAATGGCTGTGTATAAAATTGGAAATCACACATAAAACAAGAGCCTGGGGTGTGTACTTTCCAAAAATATACACTTTTGGGGGGAAATCTTAAAAAAGAGCACTGTTACACAGCCCCAAATGAGACATGGCACCAGTAACGCAAGCTGTGAAGATTCAAAGTGTGAACCTGGAAACGTGCATGTTCCAATTTGGCCCCCGTAGCTCCCCCAAACCATGAGAAAGCTATGCATATGGGGTATTGCCGTACTCAGAAGAAGGAGCTGAACACTAATCAATTCAGTTTATAAAATCTTCACCTATTCTGTGCTTGAAATTCACATCAACATTGAAGGCAAAGTGTGAAAAACGCTGTTTTTTTACTTACATCAAGTTTACGAGAAAGTGGTGGTAAAATGGCTGTGTAAAAAATTTGAAAACACACCTAAAATGAAAGCCGGGGGTGTCTACATTCCAAAAATATACACTTTTTTGGGGGGGGAAATACTAAAGTGCAGCACTGGAACATAGCCCAAAATGAGTAATGGCACCACTTAACCAAGGTGTGAAAATGCAATATTTGTTCAAAATTGGGCCCTGTAGCTCCCCCAAACCTTGAGAAACCTATGCATATGGGGTATTGCCATAGTCAGAAGAAAGAGCTGAACACTAAACAATGCATTTTTAAAAATCTTCACCTATCCTGTGCTTGAAATTCACATCAACATTGAAGTGCAAGTGTGAAAAACGCTGTTTTTTTAACTTACGTCAAGATTTACGAGCGATTGGTGGTAAAATGGCTGCGTAAAAAAATTGAAAACATACATAAAATGAAAGCCTGGGGTGTCTACTTTCCAAAAATATACACTTTTGGGGGGAAATCTTAGAGTGGAGCACTGTTACACAGCCCCAAATGAGACATGGCACCAGTGATGCAAGCTGTGAAAATTCAGTGTGAAACTGGAAACGCGCATGTTCCAATTTGGGCCCCATAGCTCCCGCAAACCTTGAGTAACCTATGCATATGGGGTATTGCCGTACTCAGAAGAAGGAGCTGAACACTAAACAATGCATTTTTAAAAATCTTCACCTATCGTGCTTGAAATTCACATCAACATTGAAGTGCAAGTGTGAAAAACGCTGTTTTTTTAACTTACGTCAAGATTTACGAGTGATTGGTGGTAAAATGGCTGCGTAAAAAAATTGAAAACATACATAAAATGAAAGCCTGGGGTGTCTACTTTCCAAAAATATATACTTTTGGGGGGAAATCTTAGAGTGGAGCACTGTTACACAGCCCCAAATGAGACATGGCACCAGTGATGCAAGCTGTGAAAATTCAAAGTGTGAAACTGGAAACGTGCATGTTCCAATTTGGGCCCCATAGTTCCCGCAAACCTTGAATAACCTATGGATATGGGGTATTGCCGTACTCAGAAGAAGGAGCTGAACACTAAACAATGCATTTTTAAAAATCTTCACCTATCATGTGCTTGAAATTCACATCAACATTGAAGTGCAAGTGTGAAAAACGCTGTTTTTTTAACTTACGTCAAGATTAACGAGCGATTGGTGGTAAAATGGCTGCGTAAAAAAATTGAAAACATACATAAAATGAAAGCCTGGGGTATCTACTTTCCAAAAATATATACTTTTGGGGGGAAATCTTAGAGTGGAGCACTGTTACACAGCCCCAAATGAGACATGGCACCAGTGATGCAAGCTGTGAAAATTCAAAGTGTGAAACTGGAAACGCGCATGTTCCAATTTGGGCCCCATACCTCCCGCAAACCTTGAATAACCTATGCATATGGGGTATTGCCGTACTCAGAAGAAGGAGCTGAACACTAAACAATGCATTTTTAAAAGTCTTCACCTATCATGTGCTTGAAATTCACATCAACATTGAAGTGCAAGTGTGAAAAACGCTGTTTTTTTAACTTACGTCAAGATTTACGAGCGATTGGTGGTAAAATGGCTGCGTAAAAACATTGAAAACATACATAAAATGAAAGCCTGGGGTGTGTACTTTCCAAAAATATATACTTTTGGGGGGAAATCTTAGAGTGGAGCACTGTTACACAGCCCCAAATGAGACATGGCACCAGTGATGCAAGCTGTGAAAATTCAAAGTGTGAAACTGGAAACGCGCATGTTCCAATTTGGGCCCCATAGCTCCTGCAAACCTTGAATAACCTATGCATATGGGGTATTGCCGTACTCAAAAGAAGGAGCTGAACACTAAACAATGCATTTTTAAAAATCTTCACCTATCATGTGCATGAAATTCACATCAACATTGAAGTGCAAGTGTGAAAAACGCTGTTTTTTTAACTTACGTCAAGATTTACGAGCGATTGGTGGTAAAATGGCTGCGTAAAAAAATTGAAAACATACATAAAATGAAAGCCTGGGGTGTCTACTTTCCAAAAATATATACTTTTGGGGGGAAATCTTAGAGTGGAGCACTGTTACACAGCCCCAAATTAGACATGGCACCAGTGATGCAAGCTGTGAAAATTCAAAGTGTGAAACTGGAAACGCGCATGTTCCAATTTGGGCCCCATAGCTCCCGCAAACCTTGAATAACCTATGCATATGGGGTATTGCCGTACTCAGAAGAAGGAGCTGAACACTAAACAATGCATTTTTAAAAATCTTCACCTATCATGTGCTTGAAATTCACATCAACATTGAAGTGCAAGTGTGAAAAACGCTGTTTTTTTAACTTACGTCAAGATTTCCGAGCGATTGGTGGTAAAATGGCTACGTAAAAAAATTGAAAACATACATAAAATGAAAGCTTGGGGTGTCTACTTTCCAAAAATATATACGTTTGGGGGGAAATCTTAGAGTGGAGCACTGTTACACAGCCCCAAATGAGACATGGCACCAGTGATGCAAGCTGTGAAAATTCAAAGTGTGAAACTGGAAACATGCATGTTCCAATTTGGGCCCCATAGTTCCCGCAAACCTTGAATAACCTATGCATATGGGGTATTGCCGTACTCAGAAGAAGGAGCTGAACACTAAACAATGCATTTTTAAAAATCTTCACCTATCATGTGCTTGAAATTCACATCAACATTGAAGTGCAAGTGTGAAAAACGCTGTTTTTTTAACTTACGTCAAGATTAACGAGCGATTGGTGGTAAAATGGCTGCGTAAAAAAATTGAAAACATACATAAAATGAAAGCCTGGGGTGTCTACTTTCCAAAAATATATACTTTTTGGGGGGAAATCTTAGAGTGCAGCACTGTTACACAGCCCCAAATGAGACATGGCACCAGTGATGCAAGCTGTGAAAATTCAAAGTGTGAAACTGGAAACGTGCATGTTCCAATTTGGGCCCCATAGTTCCCGCAAACCTTGAATAACTTATGCATATGGGGTATTGCCGTACTCAGAAGAAGGAGCTGAACACTAAACAATGCATTTTTAAAAATCTTCGCCTATCATGTGCTTGAAATTCACATCAACATTGAAGTGCAAGTGTGAAAAACGCTGTTTTTTTAACTTACGTCAAGATTTACGAGCGATTGGTGGTAAAATGGCTGCGTAAAAAAATTGAAAACATACATAAAATGAAAGCCTGGGGTGTCTACTTTCCAAAAATATATACTTTTTGGGGGGAAATCTTAGAGTGGAGCACTGTTACACAGCCCCAAATGAGACATGGCACCAGTGATGCAAGCTGTGAAAATTCAAAGTGTGAAACTGGAAACGTGCATGTTCCAATTTGGGCCCCATAGTTCCCGCAAACCTTGAATAACCTATGCATATGGGGTATTGCCGTACTCAGAAGAAGGAGCTGAACACTAAACAATGCATTTTTAAAAATCTTCGCCTATCATGTGCTTGAAATTCACATCAACATTGAAGTGGAAGTGTGAAAAACGCTGTTTTTTTAACTAACGTCAAGATTTACGAGCGATTGGTGGTAAAATGGCTGCGTAAAAAAATTTAAAACATACATAAAATGAAAGCCTGGGGTGTCTACTTTCCAAAAATATATACTTTTGGGGGGAAATCTTAGAGTGGAGCACTGTTACACAGCCCCAAATGAGACATGGCACCAGTGATGCAAGCTGTGAAAATTCAAAGTGTGAAACTGGAAACGTGCATGTTCCAATTTGGGCCCCATAGTTCCCGCAAACCTTGAATAACCTATGCATATGCGGTATTGCCGTACTCAGAAGAAGGAGCTGAACACTAAACAATGCATTTTTAAAAATCTTCACCTATCATGTGCTTGAAATTCACATCAACATTGAAGTGCAAGTGTGAAAAACGCTGTTTTTTTAACTTACGTCAAGATTTACGAGCGATTGGTGGTAAAATGGCTGCGTAAAAAAATTGAAAACATACATAAAATGAAAGCCTGGGGTGTCTACTTTCCAAAAATATATACTTTTGGGGGGAAATCTTAGAGTGGAGCACTGTTACACAACCCCAAATTAGACATGGCACCAGTGATGCAAGCTGTGAAAATTCAAAGTGTGAAACTGGAAACGCGCATGTTCCAATTTGGGCCCCATAGCTCCCGCAAACCTTGAATAACCTATGCATATGGGGTATTGTCGTACTCAGAAGAAGGAGCTGAACACTAAACAATGCATTTTTAAAAATCTTCACCTATCATGTGCTTGATATCAACAGTAGTATTGAAATGTAAGTGTGAAAACTGCAAAAAAACAAAATATTACCACAATTTTGACATTTTTTTCTGGAAAAGTAGCTGCATGAAAAACTCCAAAATTCTCCTGATTATTTACCTCATGTTGTGTAGTTTTCAGAAACATATACCTTTGTGGGACATTTTTGGTTCTGGCACCGTCAGCTAAGCTATGATGCTCACATGCCAATTGTTGAAAAATCACAAGTTGGAAATAACGGCAGCCATCTTGTAATATTTACCTTGTAAATGTGAGTAAAGGACTAAAATACTAGACTTGTGCACGGGCAAAATTTTCGGTAAAATTCGAATTCGGACGAATTTTTTTTTTTCTAATTCGGATGATCCTAATTTTGGACTTGGCCTATTCGATTCGGACGAAATTCTGATCCATTCCGAATTATTCGGCCGAATTTAACATGGGTTAAATTATAGCAGTGCGCCTCCGTGCACGCTGCTATCATTATTTGCAGACAGGGTGTGCATTTAGAAAAAGATCCATCCCAAAAACGGACATTGTCATACATTGAAAGTCTGTGCATGCCTCTACTCTAGCATGGGATGCCAGTCACAATGCAAACGTCGAACATCGAAGACCCATGCCTGTCATTCAATTTAGCATGTTCGAACATCGAAACCCCATGCCTGTCATTCAATTTATCATGTTCGAACATCGAAACCCCATGCCTGTCCTTCAATCTAGCATATGTTCGAACATCGAAACCTCATGCCTGTCATTCAATTTAGCATATGCTCGACATCGAAAACCCATGCCTGTCACATCCTACTCAACATAAGTGGTCGACTCGAATATGGACAAACTACATGTAACATTCTATGTTAGAACATGGTTAAAGATTAAGGTTTCATTTTCTGGTACCAGCCTCCTACCCTACTGTCCCTCTTTAGTACCCAAATTCCTCTCTCTCGTTTTCCTATACTGATTTCCCCTCATATCAGATAACTCTATGTGTATATACATTGTAGAGTTTCATACTACATCAAGAATAAACATCAATGATTGTAATGTGATAGATGTAATGTGTTAACCCTTTGAGTGCCAGAGTGGTTACGCAATGCATTGCAAAGCAATACGTTGCATACCACTCTGGCATTCAAAGGGTTAAAAAGAAAAATTGAGACATTCTGTTGTGAACAAACTGCAACACAGGAGAGAAATAAAAAAAATGCTTGACATCTATACTGAAGAGGGGTCCACAGCATTGTCTTAGTATAGCAATATCACCGTTTTCCGTTAGTGTGCAATACAGGGCTCTACGGTAATTGTTGGGCATTTCCCAATGTCATAATCAGGGGATGATGGGAGTTGTATTCTAACTACTGTTAGGAAACACATAAGTGATGCACATTCATCTCCCACCTAGAAATTATTTACACACGAGCCAACTCCCCCAAGTAATACCTAGCCCCTTTCCAAGTGAAAGGACTTCCAGGAAGGCTTCAGATCTCTTAGTGACTCACCTGTTATTGCCAGTCAGCGTGACCCAGAGAGTAGGAGGGGGTGATGCTATGGCTGCACGGCACGGTGATCTTAGTTGGTCACTTGTCGCAATGTTGAAGCTCAGCCCGGCCAGCACCTTCTGGGTGGAGACACCTCACAGCAATCCTGTTCAGGACACATCATGCACTGTTGTGCACTCATACTAGGGATCCCAAATGTTTACACTCATTTTGTACAGGGGGCACCCTCCTGTATTTGTAAAACCTCTCTAGCAAATCTGGGATGGTAGACCTATTTACTCAAGTCTTGACTTTAGGTGGGCGATAAACAATACAAAATAGGCATAATGTTTCACTATCACATAATTCACGTCACTGAAGCAGCCAACAGGCATCGCCACTGAGTGAGCATAGGGCTGCCCGGCTGCTGACAGTCACACTGATGGGACACCCTGCAACACAGAAATGGCGGAAGAGCACAAAATAAACATGCTATGGGACGGCAAATTGCCGCCCCTGTCAAAGTGCCGCCTGGGTCCATGGACCCACTGGGACCCATGTAAGGGCCGGCCCTGTATTCGAACAAATACCTAATATTTTTTTATATTTTGCACAGGAACAAATATTACTTGCTCTTGCCGTGGCAATAACTGGAACTAATGCTGGCTGCCTACCTATGCCTAGCCTAATGCTACCTGCCTGCCTACACAACAACTGTACACTCTCTAATCTCTTCTCTCTCTGAGCTCCAACAACCCAATGAGGAAATGCAGGCAGTCTGTCTGTGTGACTGTGTCATTAGTCCAACCCCCATCATGAAACGAAGAAGGCTATTCGAATACAGACAAAAGAGGGAAGTAGTGCATGAAACGGAGAATGGAATTGGACTAGAGACATGGAGGGAAAATTATGGAGGGAAAGTAATTGAGCGCGCACAGGAAGTACAAAATGTCCTGGTCAAAAGTAGTCAAAACTTTTGGAAATGTGTCGATTGCCGAAACTTCCGAAAGTTTCGACGAATTTCGGACCTGGGCTGTTCGGAGTCGGATCATTTTTTCCGAATGACCCTTGAGTTTCGGATTGGCCGAATGTCTCCGAATGACCCCATTTTCGACGAAATCCGAATGTCTCCGAATGAATTCGCACATGTCTATAAAATACTAGGCATATGGGGTACTCTTATATTCAGGAGAAGCAAATGAATATATTTAGGGGTATTTTTTTTCATTAACTAATAGTATGCAAATCCTGACAGAAAAATGTAAGCAAAATGTTGTTTTTTTCAATTTTTTTCCTCTTTTTTTCTATTTTAATCAAATTAAACAATGAGGTATTCATATAATTGTGGTATCAAAAGAAAGCCCTACTTGTGCTTAAAAAAACAGTATATAATTTATGTGGGTGCACAAAAGGAATTAAAGAGAAAATATGGTTGAACAAAGACAGTCAAAAAAGTCAAAATTGCTCCGGTCCTTAAGTCAAATCTAACTCAGATTTGCTCCGGTCCTTAAGGGGTTAAGGAAATATAGAGATGGAAAGTTCTTCCACAAATCTGATCTTCATGACAGATTTCCATATAAAATCTTCCTCTATCATAAACTTAAATATGGTGGGAATGTTAAAGAATCTCAGTCCGGTAATCACAAACCGACTCCAATCTGTTAAAGGGGATGTGAATGGTTTAACTTTTCTTCAATGTGGAAATACCACTGCATATGCAATTCCTTATATTCTTATAGATGCACATGATAGTTCATACCTCCGTATCTGTTTCATATACATGACACTTCTTCCACTATGTTCTTTTTGGCGTTGGAGTACTCAGTGATGTGCCCAGGGGCTATTAGTTGATAGGCATTAGTGTGATCTCTGAACAGAGACAGTTTCCAAGCAGGAGTGAACAGATTGCCATATGCGGGGAGAGTCAGAGACGATTAACCGGTTATTCTGGGGTCACTTTTCTGACGTGAATGTTGGTGGTTGAAGTTTGATCTGTTGGGTCCGGTGTATGAGAAGTGAGACATTGTGGCTTTTAGTCACTGGGAGACCCGGGACGTTTGACTTTGGGGTATTCTGCGATGTAGATTGTATGGAGATTAAAGGGATAGTAATACCTGAAAATATTTTTTTGATATTGTAGCCCTTAAAAAAATATTAAAAATGATATAAGTCTTATCTCCCAAACATTTATGGTTTGGGAGATATTCACAAGTAAAATAAAGTTCCCTTTTCCTGGCTGTTTCAGCCAAGTCTGCCATCTAGTGGACAGATTTGGAATTCGGTCCACAGATCAACCGGCAGCTCTTTAGCAGTGCCGAGTTCACAATCTTTAAAAAGAACTACTCAATTGGAACTGTGTACAAAGTGTGCCTGGCTTGCAAGCACACTTTGTAGACCATTCCAATGAAGAAATTCTTTTTAAAGATCGTGATCTCGGCATTTCTGGAGAGCCACAGCTGATCAAGGGACTGGATTCCTAATCTGAGAGCTAGAACGGTGGCGTCATTCAGGGGGAAACTTTGCTTGTGAATATCTCCCAAACCATAAAGATTTGGGAGATAAGACATATCATTTTTCATGTTTTTTTAAGGGCTACGATATAAAATACAATTTTCACTGTCGTCCAGTACAGGTTACTGGTAACTCTGGGAGGCGTTCCGCCCCTTTAAGTAGGCAGGAAAATTTCTCCAAATGTATGCAGGGGGTGAAGCCTCCTCAGCTGCATCCCAGTCAGCTAACACCAGAATGATTTGTTCCTGGGTGTGAACACACCAGGTGGAGAACATCTCTCATTAGTTTTAGTTTCTTTATTATTTTTCTGTCAGATATGGAATACCACCATTAGGCGGGTTACCATGACTGACAAATGCCCTCACCAAAGTGGCTAGCTCAGTGTCCAGGGCCTTTTGGTGGACCTTAAGCGCTGATGGGGGAATATCTTGGTTTCAAGTGCTTCCCCGGGGATTACCCACTGAGGTAATCCTCTCTTTACATGGTGACCTGAAGACAGAAGTTCTGCAGGAAAGGTGAGCCACCCTTTGAGTGCTGAAGGTCCACTTGTCCCACAGTGTCCCTTCATTGGGCTTGTATTTGGGAGTTCTCATTGCGCACTCTGGCACTCATTGGGTGTTTATGTATATATTTAATTGTATATATGTGTATGTCTGTGAGTTTTGGAGCAGTCTATGTGACATTTTAACCCTTTGTCTGCTGGTTTGACTTGTTTATTAGGGGTTCTGTTACACTTTCTTTATGGGATAGTGTTTTCTTATCATGTACATGTTTAATATGTATTTTTAACCTTTTTATTATTTTGGTTAATGTTCTTAAATTGTATGTTCCGCGCCTTTAAGGCGCGCTTTTACCGCATAGGCGCCATTGCTCCTTTACTCTCTATGGGCTTACACCGTGTGGGACGTATTCTCATAGCGACTTCAGAGTGGGCTCATTTTGTTTGTCTACCCTTGCTCTTTCATCCGGTTTCATGTTCAAGTGTGTTGGGGGACTTGGGGAGGTTTCGGGCACTGCTTTGGGGTACTTTTGAGAAAAACTACATTTCCCATGAGCGCTCGTTTCGCGCCTCTTTTCCTATTGGCTCCCCTCGCAGCAGCCATTTTGTGATCTTTTCTCAGTGAGTATACTATGCTGGGACCGGACTCTCTCTCTCTCCCCTCTGTTGTTTAACCCTTCGCTTGCCAGATAAGTTTAGATTTAATGTTTCTGGGGTGAATCTTTAATCTCTCACACTTAAATTGGGTGATTTCTTGACAGTGGGTTATTTTGACTCTGTGAGTATGTCTACACCGCTGGAGCTTGGGGCTAGACCTAAGACTAAGGAGGCTGGGGTATCGGTGTCCCCCATTGCGTATTGCTCTTCCTGTCATTCAGGGCTGTCTAGGGAATTCTCTGGTCATTTATGCCCAGCATGCTCAGAAGGTCCTGACAGCAACCCAGGGCCTTCCAGCCATGCTATTGAGCCAGCTTGGGTGAAAGAGTTTAAGGCTGCAACTAGAGACCTCAGGTCCACTCTTCAACTCTTTCCCTCTCAGGTACAGGGGGCACTGCAGTTATGGCACACTCCCTCTACTATCAAGACCTCCCTGCCTAAACCACAGGGAGCACCTGATGCATCTGATTCTTCTGAGGAAGAATTGTTGCAGGATTCTGATGTTGAGGATGGTACAGTTATTGAGTCTTCCAGGTCTGTGGGGGACCCTTTTGAATGTAACCCTGAACTCTCTGCTGAGGGTTTAATTAGAGCTGTACTGACTACTCTCAACCTTCCCTTGAGTCAAGAGGTTCCCTCTGACCCAATACCACGGTGCCCGTGATTGCTGCAATTCAGTGTCTATCACCTGTAGGGGGCTCCCATTGGCTGTCTGCCTTCAGCCCGCCTCACATTGCCTTTTTAAACTCAGTCCGGGCACCCTTTGGTTGCCCTTTCGTGGTGTTTTTGACAGCATCCACTTCCTCCTTACTGCAGTAGCTGATTGGGCCTGTTGCTGAGTTCCTGAGTCAACCTGTTCCTGAGTTCCTGCCTGCTTTGTTAGTTCCAGTCTGGTTCCGGTTGTTCTCATCAGTAGCTGATGCTCCTGTTGCCAGTCTGCTTGGCCGAGTTTGATCCGGTTGATCTTCTCTGCTGGTTCCTGTTGTTTCCTGCTTCCAGTTCCTGCATCTGTGGCGACATTGTTCGTCATTTGCTTCGGCGACATTTCTTCCTGTTGTTTCCCAGCGTGCGGATGCTGGTTTGCTTCAATAAGCCTTGCAGCTCACATTCAGCCTGTTGGTTCCAGCGTGCGGACCCTGGTTTGCTCCATTTGCCTTGTGGCTCACATTACAGTCTGTTGGTCCCAGCGTGCAGACGCTGGTTCGCTCCATTAGCCTTGCGGCTCTCATTACAGTCTGTTGGTCCCAGCGTGCGGACGCTGGTTCGCTCCATTAGCCTTGCAGCTCCCATTACAGTCTGTTGGTTCCAGCGTGCGGGCACTGGTTTGCTCCATTTGCCTTGCGGCTCACATTACAGTCTGTTGGTTCCAGCGTGCGGAAGCTGGTTTGCTCAATTAGCCTTGCGGCTCACATTACAGTCTGTTGGTCCCAGCGTGCGGACGCTGGTTCGCTCCATTAGCCTTACTGCTCACATTCAGTCTGTTGGTCCCAGCGTGCGGACGCTGGTTTGCTCCACTAAGCCTTGCAGCTCTCATTCTGCCTGTATGTTCCTAACGTAGGGCGCTGGTTTACTCCCTGACTTGCAGTAAGGTTCTTGATGGTTCCGAGTGCGCTGTCCAGTCCTAACAGCATTGATTCCTATAGTATATGGGCATGAGAGTTTCTGATTACTGTGAAACCACTTGTCCTGGTAACCTCTATATTCCATCTTACTGTCATTATCATCTGACAGTCATTAGGTCACTGTGGTTGTCACCTTCCTTTGGGCTGCCTTGCCCGGTATATTGGTAAGGCCGGTAGAACCTTTTATGTTACCACCTTACGGTTGCCTTACCCGGTATTGGCAAGGCCGGTAGAGCCTACTACACTGGTATCCCGTTAGGCTGCCCAGCCCGGTATATTGGCTGGGCCGGTAGAGCCTCTTGTTCCAGACTCGTCTGGGTTGCTTTGCCCGGTATATTGGCAAGGCCGGTAGAACCTATTTGCTATTATCATTATCTGCTATGTATTGTTTGTATGTGTATGAAAACCCTATGGGATTGCCTTTAACTTTTCAATAAAGTTATGTTTTTACCTAAACCTTACGTCTGAGAGTCTTAACAAACCGTGACACCCAACTGATGTTTTTCAGAAACTGGCAAAGGCTGTTACTTGTTTTCCTCCTAATCCTACCCTTGACCGCTTGGTTTCTGATGCTTGGAAAAATCCTGATAAGTCCTCTTCAGTCTCAAAAAAGTTTGCTAAACTTTATGCCTTTTCTGAGGCTGAACTGGCTAAATGGGTTCATCCTCCCAAGGTGGATGCTCCTGTTTCTAGACTGTCTAAATCTACTGCTTTACCTGAATCTGATGCTTCTGCTTTACAGGACTGGACTGACAAAAAGTTGGAGGTTTGCCTCAAGTCTATTTTTGCATCTATTGGCACTGCTATGTGCCCGGCCTTTGCTGTGGCGTGGGTTAACTGGGCCATTGCGGTCTGGACTGAGCAACTCACCACGGCGGTCCGTCAGGACGCGCCAGTTTCAGAACAGTTGCGTCTGCTTGCTAATATCTCTTAGGCTCAGAACTATGTTTCTGATGCTGCCTTTGATGCCGTCTGCATGATGGCAAGGGCTTCCACTTCTTCTGTGGTGGCCAGGCGTGCGCTTTGGCTTAAGATTTGGTCTGCTGACACTGCTTCCAAGAAAGTTTTGCTTTCTTTGCCCTTTCAGGGGACTTCCTTGTTTGGCTCTGAGCTCAAGGAACTGATTAGCGAAGCTACTGGGGGTAAGAGTACTCTTCTGCCCTTGGTCTTTAAGAAAAAGTTACCGGCTAAGCGCAATCGGTCCTTTCGTTCATTTCAAACTGAGACACGTTCGACGAACCAGGTGGTTCCATCTGCTCCGCGCTCCTCCTCCAAGCCCAAACAGGCCTGGAAGCCTAAGGTTGCATCCAAGCCCAAGACTTCCAAGACTGCTTCAGCATGACTCACCGAACCTGGGTTTGCATCCTGCTGTGGGTGGACGTCTCCACCTCTTTCGCAGGGTTTGGGAGGATTCTGTGATGGACCCATGGGTTTTACACGTGGTGTCGGAGGGATACAAGATCCCTTTCTTTTCTCTTCCTCCCTTTCGCTTTCATCTAACTCATTCTCCGCAGGATGCCGATAGAAGGTGTCTGTTCGACGATGCTATTCAGGCTCTCTTGGACAAAGACGTCCTGGAGCCGGTGCCTCCTTTGGACATAGGTTCGGGATTTTATTCCAACCTTTTTGTGGTGACCAAGAAGGACGGCGGCGGTCGTCCAGTTTTGGATCTCAATTCCTTTGTGCTGAAGAGTCACTATCGACAGGAGTCTCTGCGCACTGTGATCACTGCCATGTGTCCAGGGGAGTTTTTTGCTTCTCTGGAACTTCAGGATGCGTATCTGCACATTCCTATTCATCTAGAGAGCAGACAGTATCTGAGGTTTGCCTGCGCCAGAGGTCATTTTCAGTTTTCAGCCCTTCCATTTGGTCTGACGACGGCTCCCCAGGTTTTCCAATGGGTTCTGGCAGCATTGATATCTGTCCTCCATCGGGATGGCATCAGAGTGACTCCGTACATGGACGACTTGCTTTTGAAGGTGGCGTCTGCGGACCTTCTTCATCAGCAGGTCCAGACCTGCATTCAAGCCCTCACTCATCGCGGGTGGATTGTGAACTTGGACAAGTCGGACTTGGTTAAGTCCCAGCGTCTCATTTTCCTGGGTCTTCTGTTCGACACTCAGAGGTGCAGGGTGTTTCTACCGGAGGAGGTAGCTCATCAGATTGCTCAACGGGTATTCAAGATCCTGGCCCACGATCGGATTCCAGTGCCGAAGTTATCCTCTCTGGTGGGGAAGTTCATCTCTACGATAGAGGCGGTGCCGTTTGCCATGGCACACACCAGGGAACTTCAAAGGTTTGTGATCCAGACGTGCAGGGACCGACTGGATCATCTGAAGCTGTCAGTAGCTCTGCCTCCTCATGTCGAGTTGAGCTTGGAGTGGTGGTTGGACCTTTCCCATCTCCTGAAGGGGAGATCCTTCCGGATCCCCTATTGGACCAAGGTCACGACGGACGCCAGCCTCTCGGGATGGGGTGCTGTCTTGGGTAGCATCAGCGCTCAGGAGAAGTGGTCCTTGGAGGAGTCCCTTCTTCCCATCAACATTCTGGAACTTCAAGCGATTTTTCATGCTCTGCGCCATTGGGAATCTCAGCTGGAGGGCTGTCCGGTCAAGGTGGAATATGACAACGCCACCGCAGTGGCTTACATCAACAGGCAGGGCGGGACAAGACGTCTCACCGCTTGGCTAGAGGTCAAGGCCATTCTGTCCTGGGCGGAGGTTCATGTTCCTGTCATTTCAGCGGTGCACATTCCAGGCGTAGACAGCGTCATGGCAGACTTTCTCAGTCGTCACACAGTCGACAGCGGAGAGTGGGAACTCCATCCGGAGGTGTTTCAGCTCCTAACTCAGATGTGGGGAGTACCCCTAGTGGATCTGATGGCAACCAGGCACAACAGGAAGGTTCCAGTGTTCTGCTCCCGGTGGAGAGACTCGCTGGCCCTGGCGGTCTACGCCATGTCAATTCCCTGGGCGTTCTCCCTGGCCTACATCTTTCCTCCCCTTCCAATGTTGATCAGGGTGATTCAGAAGTTGAAGGTGGAGCGTTGTCCGGTCATCCTGATCACTCAGAATTGGCCTCGTCAGTCCTGGTATCCGGACCTTCTGGCTCTGTCTTTGGCAGAGCCCTTTCCGCTTCCCTCTCGTCCAGATCTTCTGCCGCAAGGTTATCTGTGGAAGAAGGATGTTCATAGTCTCAATTTGACGGCCTGGAGGTTGAATCCTCGATTTTGAAGAAGAAAGGGTTTTCTTCTGCTGTGGTGTCTACCATGCTACCTGCTCGTAAGCCTGTTTCTTCTAAGATCTATCACCAGGTCTGGTCGACCTTTGTGTCTTTGTGTGCTGACAGAGACCTGTCTCATGACTTTCATCTTCCTACTGTCCTGGCCTTTTTGCAGGACGGTGTGGATAAGGGGCTCAGTCTGAGTTCTCTTAAGGTTCAAACTTCGGCGCTCTCTGTCTTTTTTTCCAGGAGCGCATTACTGTTCTTCCAGATGTCAAGATTTTCTTCCAAGGCGTTGCTCATGTACATCCTTCCTTTCGGAGTCCGGCTCCTCAGTGGGACTTAAATCTGGTTTTAGGGGTTCTCCAGCGTCCCCCCTTTGAGTCCTTGGCTACTATTCCTTTACGCCTTTTGTCTTGGAAGATGGCCTTTCTTCTGGCAATTGTGTCAGTTCGCCGGGTGGCGGAGTTGCAAGCTCTGTCCTGTAAACCACCTTATTTGATGTTTCACAAGGATAAGGCTGTGCTTCAAACCTCTAAGGAGTTCTTACCTAAAGTAGTCTCCGAGTTTCACATCAATCAGGAGATCGTGGTGCCCTCTTTCTGCCCTAACCCCTCTTCCGACAAGGAGAGGGATCTCCACTTGTTGGATATAGTGCGTTTTCTCAAGTTTTATGTTCATCGCACTGAACCTATCAAGAAGTCTGACGCCCTGTTCGTCATTCCTGAGGGTCCTAGGGCTGGGAGACCGGCATCCAAAGTGACTATTGCATCTTGGATTAAGTCTACTATTCATAAGGCTTACGAATTGAGGAATAAGCATGTTCCCTTTCGGGTCACAGCCCATTCCACCAGGTCCATTGGGGCCTCTTGGGCCTACAAAAATCAAGCGTCTGCTGATCAGCTGTGCCGGGCGGCCACTTGGTCCTCTGTGCACACCTTCTCGAAGCACTACCGTGTGGATGTGCTGGCCTCGGCTGATGCCAGCTTTGGGAGGAAGATCCTGGAGGCAATTTTGCCTGTCTAGTTTCTTCTTTTTCTGAGGTTCTCAGTGCTTCCTTACTGTTGAGCCCTGTTGGCTCTAGTTCGTGTGCTGTGTAACAGTTCCTGGGGTTTGTTTTTACCCCTAGTTGGTGTCCGTTGACACTTCTGTTTGTTGGGATCTCTGACCGGTAGGTTCATAGAGGTCCTGGTGACTTTGGGGGCCTTGCGCCTGGTCCTTGCCTCCTTCCCACCTCAGGGAAACTCAATGGTTGGACATCCCAGAGTTACCAGTAACTTGTATTGGACAACAGTGAAAATAGGATTTTAGTCTTACCTGTTAAATCCTTTTCACTTAGTCCATACAGGTTACTGGTCTCCCACCCTGTCAAGAGACCATTCTTGGCTCTCCTGTGGCAATCTGTGGGAGTCCTTCGGGGCATGCTCACAGGAGTCTTCTTCTCTCCTATTTCTGGTCAGTTAGTAGTGTCTCAAATCATTCTGATGTTAGCTGATTGGGATGCAGCTGAGGAGGGAGGGGAGGCTCCACCCCCTGCATACATTTGGAGAAATGTTCCTGCCTACTTAAAGGGGTGGATCGCCTCCCAGAGTTACCAGTAACCTGTATGGACTAAGTGAAAAGGATTTAACAGGTAAGACTAAAATCCTATTATTTCCAAGTATTACTATCCCTTTAAGAGAGGATTATATGCATTACTATTGCATGTTTGATGTCGTGTACTAACTATTCTGCTGTTTATACTTTGAATTGGACTTTATGCATTTTTAATGGTTTAGAATAAAAGTATTTTGGAGTATTTCCTTGTTATTGTATCACTGTATCCTTTATCCATAGAGGTAAACATAGCGCTGATCTTTTTGGTTGTATTGTATATATTATTTTAATCACTCAGAATATGGTTATTTATTTAGATCTAGCTGCTGGTTTTCTGAGAGACTTGCATGTTGACACTATTGTGCTACATTATTGTTTATTAGATCACTAGTAGAAAAGCCCGTCTACACGGGCCACAGTGCCGGGCAGTTGTGGTGCAGTCATGCCCAGTAGAGACTGCCCGCACTGTGGCTGATACAGAGCTGGACGCACTGAAGTCTGAGCGCCCCGCTCTGTATTAGCCTTGTCACAGGCAGTCTCTACTGAACATGACTGCGTTGTTACAAACGTTTTAGCAAATTATTATATAGGAGGATATGATCTCCCTACCGGCCCACAACTGAGGTGGCCCACCAGGGGTTGCCCGATCCCCCTATGGGACAATCCACCCCTGAAATGAGTTGTGCACCCCTCTGGCACTCAGAAGGTTAGGAAATGAAGGGCTGTGTTTAGGAAGATAGAGATGCAATTCTGGTGCAAAGCAAACATGCACTGGAGTCAGTCTCTATACATTAATTTGTGGGGCATGTGTAACATGTTGAATTGCTTTGCAGTGGATTGGAGACCCTGCTAGAATTCAAATGGATAAAATCCCATTTAAATCAAAGTTGTGTTTTTCTTTTCTTTAACCCTTTGAGTGCCTGAGTGGTACGGAACGCATTGCTTTGCAATGCGTTCCGTACCACTCTGGCACTCAAAGGGTTAAAATGCCATATACTGTGAGCCCAATGTTCAAATGGAAATTGGAAATAATTCTTCAAATTCCCTTTTATTTTAAAAGCAGCTTTTCACACACTGAATGCTAGAGGTCTCCAGTGCATTGTGGAGACCCCTAACATTTAAAGGATTCAAAAGAATAGTGGATTAAGGACTCAGTTCACTTGTCCCTGATAGGCACAAGAAAAGAAACACTTTTTTCAAGCACAGTAAGCAATTAAATTACCTGTGCTATGAAAAAATAAAAATGCAGGCAAAAAAAAAACCCTGCGAGCGTTAAAGAGGAGTTTTAACCCATTGAAAAATAAAACAAATTCCACAAGTTGCCATTTAATTGACTATGTTAGCCCTTA
This sequence comes from Rhinophrynus dorsalis, assembly GCA_037306005.1. Lineage (NCBI taxonomy): Eukaryota > Metazoa > Chordata > Amphibia > Anura > Rhinophrynidae > Rhinophrynus > Rhinophrynus dorsalis. The sequence goes on from CM074718.1 coordinate 472,867,078, forward strand.
AAGGGATAGTAATGTTTCATAATAAAAGCAGCTCTAATTAATCATCATAGTATTTGGACTTTGGAGAGTGTTAATTCAATTCTGTCAGAGTTGTAGTTCAGGAGTAATTAAATGACAAAGTATCAACCTCCCGTCCCTTTTACTGATGTAACACTGCTCAGCCAGAGCAGAAGGGAGGTGCCCAGGTAGATTTCAGAGAGGGACAATCTTCAATTAAGATAAGGGAAAAACCTGAAAAGCTTGTCAAGGGGGGCAGGGATTTCATTGTTCTCATAGGAATAAGAGTGTCCCCTTCTGTTATCTGTCTGGTCTATGGACTGCATTCCACATCTGAGAAGAGATGGCTTACACTTGGTAAAAGGGGCGGGAGGGGAAACTTTGCTTGTGAATATCTCATAAACCATAAAGGTTTGAGAGATATGACTTATATCGTTCTTCATGTTTTTTTTAATGCCTACAAAATAAAATAAAGTTAAAACGAAGTATTACTATCCCTTTAAGATCCGATCGCAGGAAATTTAAGACCAAGGTTTTTTTTGTGTGACTAGAGTCCCTTATCGGATCTTTAATCAGCAGACGCAGCAATTGAAATGTTTAAAAAAAAAAAACGCCAGGATAATTGTTCCCTGACAACCTGCACATCTGTGCATAGTTTAACCCGTAACATGCCCCAAGTGATCTTGTGCCCATGTTTTTTTGACACATTCATATTTGAAATAAAAATATCAGGGTCCTGTTCTTTTTCTCCGCCGCTGTGCGTCCAAAGTGGCAGCAGAGGAACTGAGTTACATCAGAACTACTCTCTTTTACTTTGGTTCAGTAAAGAAATGTCGCCCACTAGTTGGTGACCAACCAAATGCCAAGTTAAATGTCACCTGCATATAAATGGCAAAATCTAAATGTCCCCTGCATAAAAAGGCCGATATTCTGATGTAGCTTATCAGAATGGTGTCCGCAGGCCCTCACTGATCTCAAAGTAGGCCAATCCAGCATCAATGCAGAGATCTCTTACTAGATTAACATTGCAGATTTCTGTAGTCACAAACACATCTTAGACTTTTTTTTTATATATATAATTAGTGATGAGCGAGCATGCTCGGCCGAAGCTCGGTTCGGCTCGAGCATCGCTCTGCTCGGCACATGGCGGTACTCGTACGAGTACCGCATGTGCTCGCCCGCCATGTTCGGGTCTCCTCCCCGCACGTTTCGCGGCTGCTGCGCAGCCAATAAACGTGCGGGGAGGCTCTGACATCAGTGTAATGCCAGCAGCCATGTTGGCTGCTGGCATTACACTGATTGGCTGGCCAGAACCCGTGATCGGGTGCTGTATAGCACCTGACCAGCGAGTTCGGCTCAGTCTTAGCCAGGGAGAGATGAGGTTAGGAAGGGAAAGTCAGTGTAGGGAGAAGAAAAGTGTTGGAACAACATATAAAGACCCAAAAGTCCTTTTTAGGACTGTTGTGTGTGGGGGCAGCAGTTATATTTTGTTTGGGGGGGCACAAATTTAAAAAAAAAAGTCACATATTCCGTTCACTGTGCCTAGCCGCAGATTAGCAGCACATTCTGTTTAGTGTGCAAAGTTGCAGATTAGCAGCACATTCTGTTTAGTGTGCAAAGTTGCAGATTAGCAGCACATTCTGTTTAGTGTGCAAAGTTGCAGATTAGCAGCACATTCTGTTTAGTGTGGAAAGTGTAAAAAATAAACGTCACATATTCCGTTCACTGTGCCTAGCCGCAGATTAGCAGCACATTCTGTTTAGTGTGCAAAGTTGCAGATTAGCAGCACATTCTGTTTAGTGTGCAAAGTTGCAGATTAGCAGCACATTCTGTTTAGTGTGCAAAGTTGCAGATTAGCAGCACATTCTGTTTAGTGTGCAAAGTGTAAAAAATAAACGTCACATATTCCGTTCACTGTGCCTAGCCGCAGATTAGCAGCACATTCTGTTTAGTGTGCAAAGTTGCAGATTAGCAGCACATTCTGTTTAGTGTGCAAAGTGTAAAAAATAAACGTCACATATTCCGTTCACTGTGCCTAGCCGCAGATTAGCAGCACATTCTGTTTAGTGTGCAAAGTTGCAGATTAGCAGCACATTCTGTTTAGTGTGGAAAGTGTAAAAAATAAACGTCACATATTCCTTTCACTGTGCCTAGCCGCAGATTAGCAGCACATTCTGTTTAGTGTGCAAAGTTGCAGATTAGCAGCACATTCTGTTTAGTGTGCAAAGTGTAAAAAATAAACGTCACATATTCCTTTCACTGTGCCTAGCCGCAGATTAGCAGCACATTCTGTTTAGTGTGCAAAGTTGCAGATTAGCAGCACATTCTGTTTAGTGTGGAAAGTGTAAAAAATAAACGTCACATATTCCTTTCACTGTGCCTAGCCGCAGATTAGCAGCACATTCTGTGTAGTGTGCAAAGTTGCAGATTAGCAGCACATTCTGTTTAGTGTGCAAAGTGTAAAAAATAAACGTCACATATTCCTTTCACTGTGCCTAGCCGCAGATTAGCAGCACATTCTGTTTAGTGTGCAAAGTTGCAGATTAGCAGCACATTCTGTTTAGTGTGCAAAGTGTAAAAAATAAACGTCACATATTCCATTCACTGTGCCTAGCCGCAGATTAGCAGCACATTCTGTTTAGTGTGCAAAGTTGCAGATTAGCAGCACATTCTGTTTAGTGTGCAAAGTGTAAAAAATAAACGTCACATATTCCTTTCACTGTGCCTAGCCGCAGATTAGCAGCACATTCTGTTTAGTGTGCAAAGTTGCAGATTAGCAGCACATTCTGTTTAGTGTGGAAAGTGTAAAAAATAAACGTCACATATTCCTTTCACTGTGCCTAGCCGCAGATTAGCAGCACATTCTGTTTAGTGTGCAAAGTTGCAGATTAGCAGCACATTCTGTTTAGTGTGCAAAGTGTAAAAAATAAACATCACATATTCCTTTCACTGTGCCTAGCCGCAGATTAGCAGCACATTCTGTTTAGTGTGCAAAATTGCAGATTAGCAGCACATTCTGTTTAGTGTGCAAAGTTGCAGATTAGCAGCACATTCTGTTTAGTGTGCAAAGTTGCAGATTAGCAGCACATTCTGTTTAGTGTGGAAAGTGTAAAAAATAAACGTCACATATTCCTTTCACTGTGCCAAGCCGCAGATTAGCAGCACATTCTGTTTAGTGTGCAAAGTTGCAGATTAGCAGCACATTCTGTTTAGTGTGCAAAGTGTAAAAAATAAACGTCACATATTCCGTTCACTGTGCCTAGCCGCAGATTAGCAGCACATTCTGTTTAGTGTGCAAAGTTGCAGATTAGCAGCACATTCTGTTTAGTGTGCAAAGTTGCAGATTAGCAGCACATTCTGTTTAGTGTGTAAAGTTGCAGATTAGCAGCACATTCTGTTTAGTGTGCAAAGTTGCAGATTAGCAGCACATATTCCGTGTAATATGAAGAAGGCGGGTAAAAAGGGACGGGGAAGTGGACGTGATCCTGATAGTTCAGGGCGCGGGTCAGGACGCGTAGAAACTGTGCCTGGTGCCAGAGCACAAGAAAGAAAGACATCCACCATACCTAGCTTCATGTCTCAGTTTACAGGGCGTCGCAGGACATCACTCTCGAGGTCAGACCACTGCGAACAGGTGGTCGGTTGGATTTCAGGTGATACTGCTTCCAGTCGGTTAAGCACCACCCTGTCTTCCACCAAGTCCACTCTCAGTAGCCAAGAGTCTGGTCAACATAATCCTCACCCTGATCATCCTTCCTCCCACCATAGAGGGTCTGGCCAAAGAAGTGATCCCACACTGGGATATAGTGAGGAGCTCGTCTCATCACCAATCCTTCATTTGAACCTCTCTCCAAGCACGCTTGCAGAGGAACATGAGATCTTGTGCCCTGATTCACAACCTCTAGAGGGTACCCAATCACAAGAAGATGACAGAGGGGAACGGCATTTAAGGTCAAAGGAAGTGGATGATGATGATGATGAGACACAGTTGCCATCAAATCAACCACTATTACTGTCTCAAGACCTTGATGAGGAGGATGATACACAGTTGTCAATGACTGAGTATGTGGTGGGATCAAGAAATGAGGAGGATGATCAGAGTGAGGAAGTGGAGGAGGACTTGGTGGACGATGAGGTGACTGACCCCACCTGGGAAGGTGGAGAGCCGAGCGATGACAGCAGTCCTGAGGGTGAGCCATCTGCAGCACCGCAACAGGCTGGAAGAGGCAGTGGTGTGGCTAAAGAAAGAAGGCGGACCGCACCAAACCGGCCCGCAAATGTTCCACGGAGCACCCCCTTGCGTAAATCTCCCTTGCCAAGGGCTAGGTGTTCCGCGGTATGGCGTTTTTTTAAGGAAAGTGCGGACGACAAAAGAATTGTAGTTTGCAACCTGTGCCACACCAGAATGAGCCGAGGCATGAACACTAGCAACCTCACCACCACCAGCATGATCCGACACATGGCATCCAAGCACCGTAATAAGTGGGAGGAACGCCCGGATCGCCAATCTGTGTCTGCAGGCCACACCACTGCCTCCTCTTCCCCTGTTTTCGGTGCCGGCCAATCGCCTGTCGAAGGCGCAGGCCCGCATACCTCCCGCCCTGCACCTGTACCATCTGAAGCACCATCAGCGACCATATCCACTTCCCTGTCCCAGCGCAGCGTCCAAATGTCGTTACCCCAGGCATTTGAGCGCAAGCGAAAATACCCAGCCACCCACCCACAGGCCATAGCACTAACCTCACACCTTTCCAAATTACTGGCCATCGAAATGCTGCCATTTAGGCTTGTGGAGACTGAGTCCTTCCGCAGCCTGATGGCAGCAGCTGTCCCTCGGTACGCAGTCCCCAGCCGCCACTACTTTTCCCGGTGTGCCGTCCCCGCATTACACCACCATGTGTCCCGTAACATCACCCGTGCCCTGACCAACGCAGTTACTGGGAAGGTCCACTTAACGACTGACACATGGACAAGTGCTTGTAGCCAGGGACGCTACATTTACCTGACGGCACACTGGGTGAATGTCGTGGAGGCTGGGAGCGACTCGGACCCTGGGATGGCACAGGTGCTACCCACGCCGAGGATTGCGGGCCCTACCTCCATCAGGGTTTCCGCCAGCACCTACGTTATTGGCTCCTCCTCCTCCTCCTCCGTTTCCACCTCCGAATTCTCTGCGCGCAGTGCCACTCACCCATCAGCCGGTAGCTGGAAGCAGTTTAGCACTGCAGTGGGGAAGCGTCAACAGGCCGTGCTGAAGCTGATCTGCCTTGGGGACAAACAGCACACGGCCTCAGAGCTGTTGCAGGGGATTAGTCACCAGACCAAGCAGTGGCTTTCGCCACTCAACCTGCAACCAGGCATGGTTGTGTGTGATAATGGGCGTAACTTGGTGGCGGCTTTGGAGCTCGGCAAGCTCACACACGTACCATGCCTAGCGCATGTATTTAATTTAGTGGTTCAGCGATTTCTAAAAACCTACCCCAATTTGCATGATCTCTTGACCAAGGTGCGCCGCGTGTGTGCACACGCTGTGTGCACAACAGCTTCAGCCGGCCTGTTGAAGCTGCAGCAGCGCTTACAATTGCCAGCTCACCGGCTGCTGTGTGATGTGAGCACGCGCTGGAACTCCACCTTCCACATGTTGGCCCGGCTTTGTGAGCAGCAGAGGGCAGTAGTGGAGTACCAGCTGTTACACGGTCGTCGGCTCTCCGTTCAACTTCCTCTAATCAGAAGTGAGGAGTGGGAATGGATGTCAGACCTCTGTGAGGTTTTACGCAATTTTGATGAATCGACACAGATGGTGAGCGGCGATAACGCTATTATCAGTGTAACCATCCCACTTCTGTGTCTACTGAAACGCTCGCTGCTCACAATTAAAACCGACGCTTTGCATGTGGAAGAGGTGGAAATGGGGGAGGAAGAGCTTACACAAGGTGATAGCCAGAGCACCCTCACTTCGTCTTCTCAGCGACAATTGGAGGAGGCGGAGGAGGAGGAGGAGGAGGAGGAAGACACGGTTGCCTCCGCTACAGAGGGTAGCCATGGAACTTTAGTTCCATCTCTTCAGCGTGGGTGGGCAGAAGAGGAGGAAGAGGATGAGGAGATTGAGAGTCATCCTCCTGGTGAGGACAGCGAAATCTTGCCTGTTGGTACTCTGGCACACATGGCTGACTTTATGTTAGGCTGTCTTTCCCGTGACCCACGCGTTATACGCATTTTAGACAACACGGATTACTGGGTGTTCACCCTTCTGGACCCCCGCTACAAAGAGAATTTCTCATCTCTCATTCCTCCGGTGGAGAGGACAAGCAAAATGGTGCAATACCAGAAGGTTCTTGTTGAAAAATTGCTCCAAAATTTTCCATCTGACAACGCTGGCGGCAGAGTACGTGCTACCTTGGCCAACCGAGAAGGGGAGAAAAGGGGAGCACACAGCAGTTCCGACAAAGGCAGGGCAACACTCTCCAAGGCGTGGGACACCTTCATGACACCCCGCCAGCACCCTCACCCTGATGCGCAGCCTAGTGTCACAAGGAGGGAAAAGTTTTGGAAGATGGTGAAGGAGTACGTAGCAGACCGTGTCAGCGTCCTCACTGATCCCTCTGTGCCTTACAACTACTGGGTGTCCAAGCTGGACACGTGGTATGAACTGGCACTCTACGCCTTGGAGGTGCTGGCCTGCCCTGCCGCCAGCGTTCTGTCTGAGTGGGTATTTAGTGCTGCTGGTGGCATCATAACAGATAAGCGTATCCGCCTTTCCACCGAAAATGCTGATAGGTTGACACTTATAAAAATGAACAAGGCCTGGATTTCCCCTGACTTCTCCACTCCACTGGAGGAAAGCCCCGGGTGAACATAAAGTGACTTTATATATGTTATTTACAATGATGGGAATACTCTGTATTCCCATTCACCCCTTCCACCCAAAAAACGGGTATATGGTTGACTCTCTTCCATATACCCTGGGATATAATTTTTATATAGGGCCAGCTCACCAGCGGGCCCTGTGATATAATTTTTATATAGGGCCAGCTCACCAGCGGGCCCTGTTTGACAACTTTTTGTATAGGTCAGCTCACCAGCGGGCCTTCTTATATAATGTTTTATTGGGTCAGCTCTCTAGCGGGCCCTCTCATATAATGTTTTATAGTGTCAGCTCACTAGCGGGCCTTCGCATATAATGTTTAGGATGGTCAGCTCCGCAGCAGACCCTCACCCATAATGTTTTAGATGGTCGGCTCAGCTGCAGACCCTCATTCCTAATGTTTTAGATGGTCAGCTTAGCGGCATGCCCTCGCCCCTAATGTTTTAGAGGGTCACCAGCAGGCTATTAATCCTAATTTTTCAAGGGTGTGTATGATGCCCTCCTTTATGTGTAATAAAGGGTGTATTGGAGTGACATTTCAGTCTAATTTTTGGCAGCCCTTTCACTTAGTGCATCGGCTTTATGAGTGTTGGACCACTACCTGAACTATTGTACCACAATGTGAATGAGGCCGTCCATTTTGTGATATACAGGTTGTATCGGAGTGCCTCAGGTCCTCCCATTGAATTAAATAGGGCTGGGGTGTTCGACAGAGCAGAAGGTAGTTCTTGGCTTCATCCACTAAGTCACTTCGTCACTTTTACTGAATGGATCAGACCCCACTGTTCCGACTATAAATTTTGGACTTAACAAGGGCAAACGGACATGTTGTAAAACCTGTGGTAGCTGCGGCCTCCGTTCCTGAATGCTGTACCTTACCCGGGCCATAACCACGTTGAACACCTGCTTTACTCTGCGCACGTTTCCCTCTTAATCATGGCCCCAGTTCAGAAAAATCGATGAAATTTTTTGCAGAATTTGCCTCTGCGCACGTTTCCCTCTTAATCATGGCCCCAGTTCCAAAAAATCGATGAAATTTTTTGCAGAATTTGCCTCTGCGCACGTTTCCCTCTTAATCATGGCCCCAGTTCCGAAAAATCGATGAAATTTTTTGCAGAATTTGCAGATGATATACAAGTAAATATACAGCAAATACTGTTTGGTAACAATTTTTCGCCTAAAGTCGTTTTTATCTTCCTTTTTGTGTGTTTTACGGTCAGTCTGTAAAAATGGCGTACTACGGGTGAAACATCGTTCCCAGCAGCAACGTTGGAGTCCAAGATGCATCCAGACATCCTCCCTATGCTGTCCCTGAACCATTTCTGTGGTGTTTCCATCATTTTCTGCCCTTTTCCTATGGACCAGGCACCCTCCCCTCATCAGAGCAGGGGGTGCCTGGTGTAATGCTCGAGTCCTCCCATTGACTTCAATGGGGCTCGGGTGCTCGGCCGAGCACTCGAGCCTCCGGGGGTGCTCGGCCAGAGCACCCGAACACCCGAGCATTGGGGTGCTCGATCATCACTATATATAATATATATTCATTTAATCCTCTGGTTGCCAGAGAGGTTTACAAACCAATGTGTTGCAGACCCCTCTGCCACTAAGAAGGCTAACATATCTTCATAAAGATAGTGACTACGTGCCTCATTATGTCTATGCTGCCTGGAGTTAAATATGCTGAAATCCCACCATGACAGCGCAAGTTACCTCTACAGCTCGAGACATTTCACTATGGAATTGGTCAGCATGTTTAACAAGAAACTGCATGTACTCCAGTTTTACTAATCTGAAAGTCTATATATCCAAGTACTCGCCATGAACTTTCAATACCAAATGTCAGACTTCTCCCAACAAAAGAAAATGCCAGAATACCCCAAATACAATATATATATATATATATATATATATATATATATATATAAAAGAATAAGCCTCATTGCATAATTTATGGTACCTCATACACAGAACATAATTTATGTCTCTCAGAAAACAAACACACATTGCACAGAATGCCTCATTACATAATTTATGTCTCATTAGGAGACACAACTCCTATTGGGTGATTCAATGGGGACATTACTGCTCCCATTGGGCGATTCAATGGGGGCATGATTATCATTCAGGGAGTTGGCCCGTCCCCTCCAGCCCACCCACCACTATCCAACTGACAAAAAAAAATATAGCTGCCACTCGCTCCTGAAGTAGGGGATATCAGTAACTTCTCCCGGTCCACACACACTCTCACTTAGGATCATGACCCCACAAACACACTGTTTCACCTCCCGCAGATAACTGTAACCCTCCATACACTGTGTCACCTCCCACAGATAACTGTAACCCTCCATACACTCTGTGTCACCTCCCACAGATAAAACTCAAGGATAAACTTAATAGCAACTCTTTTATTTAAATATTTTCATCTCTTCAGTCACCTCACTAACTGTCTGTTTTCAACTGTCAGTCCTCCACTTCCTGATTCCCACCCTTTCTCCTTAAAGGGAGAGAGATGCTTTGCTGTATGTTACAGAGGGCAAGCCTCAAACACCACTTTCTATTTGTTCCCTCAGCATATTGCTACGCTGCCTCAACTGAAGACCCACCATATGTTACCTCAACTTCACCCTTTGAGTGCCAGAGGGGTACGCAACACATTGCAAAGCAATGAGTTGCGTACCCCTCTGGCACTCAAAGGGTTAAGTAAGGAGGCGTTACTGCTCACATTGGGTGATTCAATGGGGGAGTGATTTAAATCATGCAGGGAGTTGGCCTGCCCCCCCTATCCAGCCCGCCCACCACTATCCAAGTAACTGAAAAAACAAAATGGCTGCCACTCGCTCCTACATCACAAACACATCAGACAAAAAACATATGCACACTCACACACACTCAATCATACACATTCACAATAATTCACACAATCACACACACTCTCTCTCACACACACTCTCTCACTCACACACTCACACTCTCTCAATCACACTCACTCAGTCACACTCACTCACACTCTCTCACTCACATACTCACATTCCCTCACTCACACACTCAGTCACACACTCACACTGTCACTCACACACTCAATCACACACTCACACTCTCTCACTCACTCTCATACACCCTCTCACACTCTATCACACACACTCACTAACACACTCATGCAATCACTCACATGCAATCACTCACTCTTACACTCACTCACTAACACCCCGGGAGCTAGCACAATCCACCTTCCACCATAGTCTCACTCACACCCCGGGAGCCAGCATGATCCACCTTCTACCATAGTATGTGCAATTACCACATGCATTTCAACTATATGAATGAATGCCACTCACACACACTCACTCACACCCCGGGAGCCAGCACGATCCACCTTCCACCATAGTATGTGCAATTACCACATGCATTTCAACTATATGAATGAATGCCACAGTGGAAGCATAAGTACAAACACAAACTCATTACAATGACACATAAGTCACCCCCTTATGACTCACTTCTGTGTCTGTGTGTGCCTGTGTGTTTCTCACTGTGTGTTGCATGTCTGTATCACACTCTTTCTGTCAGCATGTTGTGCATTGCATGTATGTGTGTATGACTGTGTCGCTCTTTATGCATCTCAGTGCATGCGTGTGCATTTGCGTGTGTGTCTCTGTGTGTGTTTGTCTTGCATCCATGTGTGTGCATTAATTCCCTATATATCCTGATGGGCAGCTCCATCCCACATTGCTAGTTCATCAATAAAATATGTGATTGGCTGGTCTATTATTCTAAAATAATAAGCATGCAAACTTTTCTTTAGATTAATGGATTGGAGGTTTTTTTGTCATCGTTTCTGTGGAGGGCTTTTTATCTTTTAATGGAAAATAGAAGATAGAGGGAAAATCCAGACAATGTTTTGGGTATAATGAGGAAGAATAGGAAGAGGTGTTTGAAAACCTCCCTTATAGGCCCCTTTGATGATGGACCACTCTATACCACACTAGTAAGACAAAACACCCAACGGTGAATAATAGAACGGATAGAAGAAAAGACAGAGAAGGGAAAGTGTACATTTGGGACAGGACTTCAATGTTCTGATGAACCCGAGGAAATGCATGCTATCACAATCCTTGGAGCAGAATGAGCAGTCCTTTGGATATATGGTATTTGGTTTATGATGGCAAAGATACTAGAAATATACTGCATAATAAATTTAAAGAAGTCTGACCCTATACCTAATTTTCTTGAATGGGGCCAAGGATTTTTGGATTATTAAGAGGGAAAGGTTCCCCCCTAAACTGGCTATATTCTATAATCTCCCAGAGAGCCATACGTTCCTTCATAACACATCTGGGAGCTATGTAATATCTGAAGTTAATGCACTGACTTCTGATCTATCTAAATATGTTAATTTCTTTTTGGCATGATATTTAAAGAGGAACTTTCATCTTACATAAAGTTGCACAGCAATAATTAAGTGGGTATTGACTAGCTTTATAATATATATATTACCTCTCATAAGTAGCTGATTGTACAGTAATCCTTTATCTTAGGAGACTGGAACCCAGGCATCAGTGCAGACATCTTGTCTGCACACCTGCACTGTCAGTCCTGGTCTCCATTGAGAAACATTGCAGTGTGTCATAAGGTAACTGGAAGGGACTGATGGTGCAGACTGCATGAACCTGGCCGTCAGTCTCTGAAGATAAAGGATTTCTTTACAATCTGCTACTTTTGAGAGGTAATAGATATATTATAAAGCTAGTTGCTACCTGCTTGATTATTGATGTGCGACTTTATATGAGATGAAAGTTACGCTTAAAACTTCAGTGTTATTTGAGGGATACTATGGATGCATTACAGGTATTAATATATATGGAAATCTGATTGTTACATTAGATGTTAGCTCAAAACTCTTCACCGTGGAATTTTTCAGCATATTTAACTGTGGCAGCAAGGACATAATGACGCAGGTAGTGAGTGACTGTATCTTAATTAAGACACATTAACCCTTTGAGTGCCAGAGCAGTCTGCAACACATTGCTTTGGAATGAGGTGCGGACCCCTCTAGCACTCAAAGGGTTAAATAAAAATAATAATAATAATAATAATAAAAAAAAAGTCTAAGATGTGACTGTCGAATTCTGAAACGATAATCCAGTAAGAGATCTCTGCCTTGATGCTGGATTGGGCTACTTTGTGAATAGTGAAGGCCTGCGGTCGCCATTCTGATCTGCTACATCAGAATGACGCCATTTTTATCAGGGGACAGTCTAATCTCACTATTTATATGCAGGCGATATATTTAACTCTGCATTTGGTTGGTTGCGACATACAGGGCACCATTTCAGTAGGATACATTTTAACTTATGAGCCGATGCCCGTTCCACAATAAGGGAATTTGAACAGAGAATGACTTTATATATGGGCAGTCTGTGTTCCAATTCCATCACAGCCACTGGCTGGGATGTGTGCTTACGCAAAGCTGACTGGCTGGGAGGTGCGTAAGCACATATCCCAGCCAATGGCTGTAAGGGAATTGGAATAGAAACTGCCCATATATAAAGGAAATCTCTGTTCAAATTCCCTCATTGTGGAATGGGCATTGTCCCGTAAGGTAAAAAGTGGGTCTCTGCTGCAACACAGTTTCTCCGCTGCCACAGCGGACACTGATAATTTTTATTGCAAATAATTTGAATGTGTTAAAAAACATGGACACAAGTTCATCATCACTTGGGGCATGTTACGCACTAATAAACCGCACACTTATACAAAGTTTAACCCTTTGAGATGCAGAGAGGTACGTAAAGCATTACTCTGCACTGCATGTACCCCTCTGGCACTCAGGGTGTTAAACTGTGCATAGATGTGCAGGTTATTGTCAGGGAAATTTTATTCATGCACTTTTTATTTATTTATTTATTTATTATTTTTTTTTACAGCTAAAAGACAAGAAGACAGAAGAAGAGAGGAAAAAAAGAGGAAACAAGGAAGATAGGAGATAGACAATGGATGACAGGTAAGTAACACCAGAATAGCTAACCGCTGGTGCTTGACAGTGTGTCAGACACCAAGTGTTGGCTTTTTTCCCTTAATGTTCTCATTATTGCCGCTATTTAGCAGCGTTTTGGGAACTTAATGCACAAAACGGACGTTTGGCCATAAGACCTTTTCTGTGGCCTAATGTCCATTGTGCTTTCAGCTGGTAGGGTAATTGAATAGCTCGTTAGCACTTTTTGCTAATGGGCCGGTATCCAAGTTCTCAGCAACTGCTCCTTCAGTGACTCCTGCTCTGGCTCCACTTTACCCCTCCGACTGCCTGTCAGAGAACCACAAGGTTCAGTTTTGGGCCCCTGCTCTTTTCAATGTACTCCTCATCTCTTGGCAAACTAATAAACTCCTTTTGGGTTTCACTATCATCTCTATGCTGATGACACTCAAATCTTTCTTTCCCCCCCAGAACTCTCCCCTTTTCCTCCTGTCCTAAGTATCTAATTGTCTGTCTTGTGTGTCTTCCTGGATATTCTCTAGTCATCTCAAACTTAACATTGGCAAAACTGAACTCATAATTTTCCCCTCCAACCAGCCTTACCCCACACACTGTTAACTGTACAACCATCACACCAACCCCTACAGCACGCTGCCTGAGGGTCACATTTGACTCCACCCTATCAATCATTCCCCACATTCAGTCAGTCTCCAACACATGCCACCTCCAGTAACATCTTTAGAATCTGACCTTTTCTCACCCAAGACACTACTAATATTCTAATCAAAACACTCATGTCCCATCTTGACTACTGTATCTCACTAATAATTGGCCTCCCTTTCACGCGACTAACCCCACTACAGTTCTTAATGAACTCTGCTGCAAGACTAATTTAACTCACTTATAGTTTCTCAAACACCAATCTCCTCTGTCAATCCCTACACTGGTTCCCATTGGTATATATAAATAAATTCAATATTCTGGTGCTAACTTACAGAGCCCTTACTAACACTGCACTCTCCCTATATTTCTTCTCTCATTTCCAAATACACTCCCACTCGCCATCTTCGCTCTGCACATGACCTTCTCCTCTCTACAGCTCTTCTTACATTCTTCCGGTCCCGCCTACAGAACTTCTCTGTACTGCACCTGGAATTCACTAACCTATCCCATCAGACTCTCCATAGTCTTCAGACATTCACTGAAAACTCACCTCTTCAGGTAAGCACCTCAACTACCTCCACAACCATTAACACAAAGAACCCCACCCCTTCCCTGGACCACTGCACTCAACAGCACTTCTCTCTCCCACCCACTGACCGGCAGTTCATGTGGCAGGAAGAATGTGGCCCAATAGCACTTACTCCTTCTGTGTCCAACCTACCTTCTTCTAGATTGTAAGCTGTCTGAGACAAATATACGTTTGCATAGATTTAAATGGATATTTTGAATTCTGTAAAGGTCCCATCACTTTACAATTTGTTGCAGACTATTCTAGCATTAAAGGGGTTAAATACAGTGTAATGTACCTCTCTGGAGCTCAAAGAATAAGTGGAAACTTGTTTGCCACCTATAGTGCAGTTGGCTTACCCTCACCATTAAGCTCTTTATTAACATGGGCCCTGTACCTGTTAGTGTGTTTACCAAGATCATTTTGGTTTTAACACTTTGCAAACCTTTCAGGTATTCAAAGGGTTATGGCTTACAATCACCATTTGGGCCTTGTGCACAAGTGTAGTCGTTCTGGATGAAAACTGCATCACATGGACAAAACAAAATCCCAAACTACCTTGGGCCTTAGCCCACTGAATTCTGGTACATGCACTGGATTCCTCTCTAGTAAAGCAATGCCTTGGAAACTTTCAGCATTCAGTGGGTTAAAAAAATAAAAATACACATTTTATGGGTTTTTCTTCTATGATACTGTTAACTTGCCTATGAACTGCTCCACTTTTGCTTTAAAGGGATAGTAATACTTAAAATGTAAAAAAAATATGTTGTAGGGTTTATCCCCCTGAGTAAAACAAGAGTACTCCCACTGCTGAAAGGTGTTTCATTCAAAAGTTATTAATTTTCAAAGTTGAATTTTTTAGGTGCAATATCACAATGGCCTGAAATTGTACAGTGGCGCTGTTGCTACACCATCCTATGGAGATTTATGGTCAATTGACCAGAGCTGTCCATAGGATCGTGTAGCAACAGCGCCACTGTACAATTTCAGGCCACTGTGATATTGCACCTAAAAAATTCAACTTTGAAAATTAATAACTTTTGAATGAAACACCTTTCAGCAGTGGGAGTACTCTTGTTTTACTCAGGGGGATAAACCCTACAACATATTTTTTTTTTTTAAAATCTTAAGTATTACTATCCCTTTAAGAATAAGGCACTTTAAGAGCCAGAGTGGTGATTAATGTAATGTTTAACTTTATACACGTCTTGTACCTAAAGGGTTGAGTCATACTAATAAAAACAGAAATATCACACTCACACACATACACTCGCTCTTTTAACCAGGCTAACCACAGGTTCCGTTCTCCTGAGAGCTGTTCTTGCAGCAGATTCTCTTCTTGTAGATGCCAGATGTCATGCATGATGCACATAACCACAGAGCTGCCAGTTACCTATGTGCAGATGATTTTTATGACGAGGTTTAGTGGATGGTTTCAATGCTTAACATTTTTTTGTGTTTTTTAAATAGACTTAGTGAACTGCACATATATTGACTGTGGGGATTGCTAACAGAATGACTTTAGCTCTGTTCACATGAACTGTTTTGTAGCATTAAAACTGTATTTGAAGAAAACCTATTTTGTCTCCTCCCTTGCACTCTGTTATCTATGTATGCAGTTTGTGTATGTTTCTCGTTATCCTGACTCTAGGATAGGAGTGTCTTTGGTGTTCTCTGTAAAAATACAATGGCTACTACCCCCTGCACTGTCTTCTTTACTGTGGCACCACCTTTCTTCACTTGGGGGACAGTCCCCTTAAGGCAGTGGGCTACTCTATTGTTTTGCTCACTTTTTTTGTGTGTTCCTTTTGATTTAAGACTGGGAACTCATGTGGCAGCCATTGGGACACAGAACTTGCACCTACAAGGATTCAGGGGAGCTCATAACTCACATAACAAGTGTAACTTCCCCCCCACCCCCCAGTACTGGGAGAAGTGTTTTTTTTAAATGGTTGGAGAGCTACAGCACCATTTTCCTGGGTTTTCTGCCATGAGAAGAGGTAGTCTTAGATTACTCCCCTTCCTTTTTGCATGCTGCACAGCTGGTCTCTTCCCCTATTTGCCAATTTAAAGTTTTACAGACAGATATTTTTGCATCCTCTGAAGTACTTTTCTTTCTCCTGTTTTTGAGTTTTATACTAGTTTTGTGGAGTCAAGAATCTAAGGGACAGATGGGTAAGTCAAAGTCTAAGGATTCTAGGGTCCTCCCAACCTCTTTTACCCATTGCTTCCCATGGCAGAATGGGCTTCCTAGATCTCTAGCTCCTCACTGGAGGGGGCTTAACCAGGAGGTCCTGGAAACGCTTCATGTCTCTGATTATAGCTCGACAAAAAATATCAGTGCACGCAGTCCTTACATATGCTGGCTCATAGCTTTCTTTCAATTACAGCACTGTGAATTTAACTGGTGTTGCAGGGGAGGATATGCAGAATATAAAGAAATACAGAAACCCTGGCTAAATAGCACTCAAAGTCAATGTGCACAAATGCTTTCTGAATATAGAGCAAAACAATTGGATAAAAGTTAAGTTTTAATGAACAATGAAATAAGAGAAAAGCGAAATAAATAATACTGGAGCTAAAGACCGGTTTGCCACCAAAGATCACTTGACAAACGATGTGTACAAGATATGTGACTGTGATCTTATAATACACATGCCCTAAGCAAGGGTCTTTATGACCGTTTACCAGCCCTGAAAAGGACCATTATAAGAAATAGTCTCTGAGCTAGAGATCTATGGGGGGTATATGTAACCATGAGGCACAAGAATCAGTAAAAATCTGAGCGACAGCGTAAAAAAACAATACCCAATTTAACCACTGAGCTAGTAGTAGCAAACAATGATTAAGGGTATGTGAGAATATGTGAGCACATTATTCTCGCATACCCTTAATCATTGTTTGCTACTACTAGCTCAGTGGTTAAATTGGGTATTGTTTTACGCTGTCGCTCAGATTTTTACTGATTCTTGTGCCTCATGGTTACATATACCCCCATAGATTCGTGCACATTGACTGAGTGCTATTTAGGCAGGGTTTCTATATTGCTTTATACTCCGATTATAGTTCCTCTGCCCCAGACATTTTAAGATATGCAAAAATAGGCACTTTTCCTCCTCCTCCTCCATTCCTTGGACCAAATTGTTCTTGAATAAGAAGTTGCCTGATAGTCCCCCTCTGAGGCCTACCATAGAGAATGGTTCTGCCTTTTCTTCAGGACTCAGCTTGTGTTCCTTGAGGATTCCGATTTCTTCACTTTGTGTTTTTCCAGAGAAGTACTGCCATTTTGCCTGATGTCAGTGTGTTCATTCAGGGGGTCACCTATGCTTTCCCTGGCTACAAGGCTCCCATGCCTGCATGGGACCTTCATTTGGTTTTGGGAGTTTTGCAGCAGCCTCCCTTTGAGTCACTTGCTACAATTCCTTGATTGATGTTGAAGATGGCCTTTCTCCTGGCTGTAGTCTCAGTCCATAGGGTTTCAGAGTTGCAGGCTTTATCCTGCAAGCCTCTTTTCCTGTTTTTTTTACAAGGAGAAGGCTGTTCTTCGAGCCTCTCAGGAATTTCTTCCAAGGGTGGTTTCTGAGTTCCACACCAATCAGGAGATGGTTGTGCCTTCATTTTGTCCTGACCCAAAGTCTGACAAAGAAAGAAATCGCTACTTGTTTGATGTGGTTTGGTGCCTTAAGTTTTATGTGCACCATACAGAGTCTTTTCATAAGTCAGATTCCTTATTTGTCATTCCTGAGGGTTCCAGGGCTGCTCAGGCTGCTTCCAAGGTCACTATTGCCTCTTAGATAAAGTCTATAATTCGTAAGGTGTACGAACTCAGGAAGAAACCGGTTCCCTTCAGAATTACAGCACATTCCACCAGGTCTATTGGGGGCTTCCTGGGCCTACAAGAATCAGGACTCAGATGAGCAATTGTGCAAGGCTGCTACCTGGTCCTCTTTGCACACCTTTGCCAAGCACTATCGTGTGGATGTTCTGCTTCAGATCAAGCCAGTTTTGGCAGGAAGGTCCTTTAGACAGTTCTGCTTGTCTAAGATCTCCCTCTTCCTGTGCTTTACTACTGTCCAACTGCTTGAGCCTGGCTGTGCTAATTTTTTTTTATGTGTCCATTGACACTTTATTTGTTTTTGGGCTGTTCTGATTCTGGATAGTCCTAGGGAACTCTGGTATCATGGGGACAGGAGTGAGGTACTCTCTCCTTCCCACCTCTATGAGCTTACTTTTGGTATATCCCCATAGTACCTGTATTCCATATTGGACGAAAGAGAAAGTGACCTCTTTTGACCTTGTCTGTCTGGGCGTGGGAGTCCTTCTAGGGAGTTTTCTCACAGGAGTGTTCTTCTCTTGCTGTCCCTACTTGGTGTGGTCCTCTCACATCATAAAACTGGAGGTGGGGAAGGGTTGGCCTGCAGAAGGGGAAGGAAGGCTCCACCCTCAAGACCTTGTCTTTTCTGATGTGTTCTGCCTACCAAAGGAAGATCAACCCCCATGGTACCTGTGTTCCATAAGGACTAAAAGAAAAGGATTTAACAAGGTAATATTAAAATCCTATTTTTGCTTAGCCTGATGTATGGGGGAAGGGACACACATTGCACTCACAGATTTGCTGTACCTATCTGTCCAGGTTTTTAAATTCGTATCCTCAAGTTGCATTAGTGACCCAAGGGGGGGGGGTTACCTGCTAACACTGAATCTCCACGGCACCATCATTCTGTACTTCAAACATACATACTAACCCATTCAATGCTGGTAAGTTACCAACACTCTCCAATACATGCACACACACACACAGGGGGCATTAATGTTTTCAAGAATATGAACACATGATGAAGACAATGGTGGTCACTGAAAACAGACAGGGTTTGTTCTCAGGTGACAACAATTCCGTCACAGGCATCAATGATGAATTCTTCAGAATCAACCAAGGAGTCTGGTGGAGGAGGAGTTGAGGAAGGTTGTGAGGCATGAGCTGACAAATAAGGCTTGCGTAGGGACACATGAAAGACCAGATGCACTTTCAACTTCTGAGGAAGGATCAAACGGTAAGAGACCAGGGAGATATGGGTCTTGACTTTGAATGATCCTAGATTCTGAGGACTCAATTTGTCAGAGGGATTGTGAAGCTTTATATTTGTGGCAGTAAGCCATACCATATCATATTCTCAGGAGCAAATATAGGTGTCAAGGAATGATGGCAATTGGCTGCCAATTTCTGCTTCATTTGCAATGACAGATGTCTTGCCAATGGTCTGACAGATTATGAGTATGCGTAAAGAGCCGGGGGCTGTACCAAAGCGCTGTAAAAAAACAAACTTCAGGGATGACTGGAGAAGGAAATTGTAAGAAAATTCGGCTAATGGTAATAGTCGGGTCCAGTTATCTTCCTGATGAAAGCAGTAACAATGGAGGAAGTGCTCTAAATTTTGGTTCAACCTGTTGGTTTTGCTCATTTGTCTGCGGGTGGTATGCAGATGAATGCTGAAGATGGATTGAGAGTGTGGTTCAAAAAGCCCTCCAGAAGAGAGACACTAACTTAGAACTGTGATCTGAGGTAATGTGTTGCAGTATCCCATGAAGATGGTAGAAAACCTATCCACAATAACCATGTTTCTAGAGGAGGGAGGAAAGTCTACCACAAAACCCATGTAGAACTGAGTCCATGGAATAGCTGGCTCAGGTAAGGGTTGTAACAGACCAAAGGGTCGAAATCTAGGTATCTTCACGTGGGCACAGACTGGACAAGGATATAGAAATGTGGATACACCAGATTTAAGCTCTGGCCACCAAAAGTACATAGAGCTGAGGTCTTGGGTAGGAAGAAGTCCAGGATGACCAGCTGTTACAGAACAGTGCCCCCAATGGAGAATATCTGGACGGTACCTATCAAGAACAATAAACAGGGGGGGGGGGGGGTAAAAAGACTCCAGGCGGGCAGATAGACTAGGCCCTCTTTAGGCGGGTAAGAAGGTTCATGTACAAGAAGGAAATAATCCAAGCAGGAGGACCTATAGGCTCCGAAACCCTAGAAGCCCCAAAAACAAGACAAAATATATGGAAAAATAAAGCCCTAGAAGCCCCAAATACAAAACAAAATATATGGGAAAACAGCAGAATATAAGGAAAGGGCTAAAAATAAAGGCTACTGCAGTCATATGTACTTCAAAGCAAAGAGGGAGAGAATAGAGCTAGGCATGAGTGCACCAACACGCAGTGTCAAAAGCTCAGAAAGGGACATAAATAGACCATGGCACTCAGAGGGTTGCCTACAACTCTCTTGTCTTCAGGCTCCCATATTAAATGTGCAAAATATCTAAGAGATTCAGCCATGAGGAACAGGCTTATATAAAGTCAATCTCCACAAGGAAAAAAGATCCATAAAACTCCTGTTAACTGGGCGATCCAACTCTAGGGAAGCCAGCCTAATATACCACCCCATATTTAAAGTAAAAATAATAAAACAACATTAAAAATTATTATTATATATATATACACACACACACAGGGCTTAAAATTTGAAGTCCTTTGCTACTAGCCAGACCTGAAAAGTTACTCACCACTGCAAGCCATAGCATACCCACCAGGGCTGAATTTCTACTCGCCAGGGCTAAATTTTCACTCGCCATTGGCTAGTGGCGAGTGGAAATTTTGAGCCCAGTGTATATATATATAAAAGTGAAGTTCTACTGCAACTCTATCTTCTTGGACACAGAGCACATGAATCTGTTGGGCGGGGGATGATCTGGAGATAGAGGGAATCTCAACCCCAAAGACCCTGTCTTTTTGGAGTGCCGAGAGGTGATATATGGACTGGACTCTAGCCACCATAGATAAGGTGACTTATCACATTTCTCATAATTTGGCTACATGCCCACTGACAAGTGTATGTATCAGTTTCCCTCAGGGAGAAAAAGGAACAGGGAGCACTCTTAAACTAGCTGATCGTTGCGACAGAATGGCTCCAGCTGCAGTATCAGATGCATCCACCTCTACAACAAATGGAGCATGAGGATCTGGATACTTAAATATAGTAGCAGAGGAAAAGGCCTCAAAAGCTTGTTAGGCTTCAGGACTCCAATGATGTGGATCAGGCCCTTTATGCGTCATAGCAGTGATAGGAGAGATGGTAGCAGAAAGCCTTTAATAAACTTGCAGTAATAATTGTCAAAGCCAATTAACTGCTGGATGGCTTTTAACCCCTTAAGGACATGTACATGTACATCATGGGGTGACCCATGATGTATATGCAAGTCATGGAATTCAGGGGTCCCCGTGGGGCTGCACGCCATTCAGGGACCTCTGATTCCGATAAGGACCACGGAGCATTTTTTCTTTCTTTCTTAAGTGCCAGCTACGCGCCCGTGCGGCTGGTCCTTAAGGGGATAAAACAAGAGGCAGAGGCCACTTGGCCATGGACGATAATTTTCCTGGATCCATAGAGAGTCCTTGGGCAGATATGATGTAGCCCAAAAAGGCCAGGGAAGTCTTCTCAAATTTACACTTCTCTATTTTGCAATACAGGTGATTCTCTTTGAGGCGAGTCAAGACCTATTTAACATGAACATGACTTTCCTCCAGAGTCAGGGAAAATACAACAGGAGATCCCTGAATACATCGTTGGCCAGAGACTGGAAGACGGTGGGGACAGTACAAAGGCTAAGGGAATGACCAGGTATTCCCTCATCCTGACCAGGTTATAGGCACCTCTTAGGTCATGTTTGGTGAAGAATCAGGCTCCCCTGAGTCTGGAATAAGAGGCAATTTCTGAGTTTGATTTTATTCAACCCCCTATAGTCCACACAATGATGAAGACCTCCTTCCTTCTTCTTGACAAAAAATATGCCAGCACCAGCGGGAGAAGTGGACAGACTTATAAATTCTGTGGCAAGATTGTCCTGAATGAATTCTGAAGTCTAGCGAGGGACTCACTCTAAGTCGGGTCATTTCCCGGCTTGTTTGGGCACAATAAAGACATACACCTAAAGAGAGTCTTCTGGCTTTCTCCTCTTACAATAAATTGAGAACCCATTCAGCCTCCATAGGTTCCTCTACAATCTCAGGAGTAGAAACTGGGGTCTGAAATGTGGGAGCAAGACATACAGGAGGTTAAGTCGCAGGCCTACAATTATGATCTCTGTCGCATTCAGCCTGTCACTCTTGTATATGATGATCCAGGCTGACACACAAGGCGTGTCAGAGATGAGCGGAGTTAAGTTATCCTTAAGTCACTGATAGACCCCTGAGAAAGGCCACATTCAAGTCATTGTCTCCCCCCTCTATCATACGCCCAGGTCCTGAATCTGTTGCGTACTGGAGTTCTAGAACCCCAGCAATCCATGTTCTAGCAATCCAGGACAGCAGACACAGAGCTAGCCCGACGTGTCAAACACAGAACAGAAGGCTGAGACAAAAGTGTCAAGATCAGCCAGGATTGGCAGTCCAGAAGTGGTGAGACCCAGGCCAAGGCAGAACCCTGTAACAAAGAGATAATGAACATAAGCCTCAGTTTGACTCTGAAAATGCAAACTGCATTGATTCAGGAACCCACGTAATTCAGAGGGAGAACCTTCATAACAGTCAGGCAAATGGAGCAAAGAGGGCCACCGAATCGTGGCAGAAGACATATCGATTGGAAGCTCAGTAAATCTACTCTGAGATGGTATTGATGCTTCAAAATGCTGTTGCATAAGTTGTAGCATGGCAGAAATCAAATCCAGCTTGGAATCCATTTCTTTGATCTCTGCAGAGTTTTTGCTCAGGCCTAGTCCCTTGTTGGACTACATACCAGAGTGAGTGTCCAGGAAGTATGTTGGGCTAAAGAGGATGTCCTGTGCATAAACCCATATGTGGGTGAAAAAGGGACACCGGGGAGCGGGGGTGGGGGTGTTAAGACAACCAAGCACTCATGCCCCCAGCTGAATGGCACAGAATGGGGAACCTTCATAGCCAAACAGATGTGTGTGCCCAAATTGAAAAAAGACCAGATATTGTTTTGCACACTGAGCAGATGACCACCTTCTTAGCCAAATGACCTAGAGTGCAGCTACTGAGATTGCAAAGGCAATCCCATTGAGCCTAGCTGAGTCTAAAGCCACCTCAAAGAGATACACATTAGTCTCAAGAATCTTAGAGGCGTCAAGAACATCCTCCTTTCTACACATGCCCACATGTAAGAGTCTCCCCCCTCCCAACAACAATAGGCCCAAGCAATAGCAAAGGTTGGAAGCAAAGCAACAACTGAAGCTGCAAAATTCACCTTAAGGAGACATTACAGGTATCTAGCCACTTATTCCTTAAGCTAAGAAAGGTGAAAAATGGAGGAGTCTACCACAAGGGGGATAACCCAACACTGGAGTGCAAAACAAGAGAGGATAAAGAAGATAAACATGTGACTAATCAATTTTGTATCAGGCACTTCCCATTCTTCCTGAACCACATGGTCAAAGAAAGGAAGAGAAGGGAAACACAAAGTAACTCTGTCTGAGGATGAAGGCCCTGAGGCAGGAGCCTCTGAAACTGTCAAGGTCTGTATAATATCCCCAAGAAAACCTTCAGAGGACCCAGGGGCCTCCTCAGAGGAATTCCCCAGAGAAAAAGACAAAGCCACAGTACCTTCCCCTTCCGGGCTTACTAGTTTTTAATATGGTCATAATTACAGGCAGAAAACCCCCTGTTCCTTAAAATACTGACTTCAAAAGACAAGCCTGAGTTAAGGGGACCAGAGGAAGACAATATAGCTAGGCAATGGACAAATTAATTAGACCCGAGAACCATGCCTGGTGAGGCCAGTAAGGAGAAATCAGTATTACATTAACACTCAATTCATCTTCACCTTCCTAAAAAAAAAAAATCAAGAGTTCAAGGGAAAGGAGGAAAACACATATGCCAAAGGAAGCTATCCTGGAATGGCCATTGTGTCCAATTAAAGAGTGAGAGGGTCCAGTCGTCTGGAGCAAAACAAGGGAACCTTGTGTTCAAATGAGACACCATCAGGCCCACAACTGAAAACACCACATCTGAACTATAGAGTTGAACACAGTCTGATTCAGTTCCAAATCCACAGGATCCAAACACTGATGGTGGAGAAAGTCTGCCATCATCAGAATGTGGCTAGCCAAGAGATTTGGAACACTGTGCTTCTGCCCATGAGTGAATGAGAAACACTTATGACCAAGTGGCTGTGCTTCTACATAGTAACATAGTAAATTAGGTTGAATAAAGACACAAGACCATCAAGTTCAACCTTCTCCTCATACCCCAGTAATTTTACAGCTTTCCTGCTACCAAATAAGTTAGTCTTTATCAGACCTTCGTGATCTGCCTACTAATAAACATTATAACTCTGTATGTTCCCTTTGGAAAGAAATGTATCTAATCTTCTCTTGAATATATCCATTGTATCTGCCATAACCACCTCCTTGGGCAAAGAATTCCACAATTTAACAGACCTCATTGTAAAAAAAAACCCTTCCTCTGCTGAAGTCTAAACCTCCTTTCCTCTAATCTCAAGGGGTGTCCCCTGGTCACCTGATCAGGCCTTGGAATAAATATATGAGAGGGCAATAGGAGGATCTCTGCTATTTGTACAATGTTATAAGGTCTCCTCTTAGTCATCTTTTCTCTAGAGTAAATAAGCCAAGTTTGTCTAGTCATTCCTCATACATCAAGTCCTCCATTCCCTTAATAAATTTTGTTGCTCTTTGCTGTACCCTCTCTAGTTCTAGTATATCCTTTTTCAGAACAGGTGCCCAAAACTGCACTGCATACCCAAGGTGAGGTCTTACCATGGCAAAATAATGTTATCCACTGTTGCTTCAATATCTCTTTTTATGCAAGACAGGATTTTGTTTGCCTTTGCTACTGCTGTTTGACACTGGTCACTGTTTCCAAGTTTATAGTTGACAAGGATACCGAGGTCTCTCTCTAGCAACGAGTCCCCTAAAATGATTCCATTAAGTTTATAAATAGCCTTGGGATTATTTCTTCCCAAATGCATGACTTTACACTTCCCCACATTAAACTTCATATTCCATTTGTTTGCCCAAATCTGCCATTTTATATAAATCCCTCTCTAGAGAGCAATTATGTTCTGAATTAATTACCCTGCATAATTTAGTGTCATCTGCAAATATTGATAATTTGTTTTCTATATCTATTTCTAAGTCATTTATAAACACGTTAAAGCAGCGGACCTAATACTGAACTCTGAGGTACTCCACTCTCCACTTTAACTGTATTGGAGAATTGTCCATTAAAAACAACCACACACTGTTCCCTATCCTTCAACCAGTTTTGTATCTGTAAGGGATGGTTTTTGTGATCTCCTCACGGTTAGTTGGGGGTTAATGCTCTGCAGTCATGTAGCTAGCAACAACAGAGAGGCAGGCAATGCCATCTTCAGTTACGTAGTGTTTATGAGAGGCAGGTAGTGCCATCTCCAATTGTGCAACATTCAGTGTTATATAACCAAGCAAATACGCATGCGTAGTGTCAGACATACCTTGCATACCTTTAAGGGTGTACTCTGTATTTACCCTATAATCAACATGGTTTAGCTTAGAGCCATTTGGGACTAGAGAGAGTTTACCTGGATCTCAAGTCTGTCTGTTCACCTGTTTTAACGATACTATGGAGCTGCGTGTGGAGGGCTCTCCCACACTGATGTACAGCTCGGTAGCTAAGTATCTTGATTTATTTTCTGTCTTTGCATGTTCAATAAACTGTAGATATAGTTTTCACACTGTGTTTATGTCTGTTCTTTATCTTTATTCTGAAATTCCAGACCTCTAATAAAACACTTGGTACCAGAAGTGGGGTGGAATTTCACTAAAGATAAGGAGTGTGGTAGTGCAGGCATGTTTAAAAAACTGAAGAATTTAACCCGTAAAGGGAGTAGGTGCGAGAGGGCACCAGTGTCAACATGGGCAGAGATGGGACCATGGTTCCCAGTTGCCCAAGAATTGTATAAATATGTTGATGGACACAAGCTAGCAGAGCCACAGAAAGCTGCTCTCAGGTTGGATCTATCTCGGTATTCTGCTGCAGAGCAGAAGGCAGCGGCACATACTGGTTGGCTTTTCTTTCAGGCTTTGCAAGATTTGCAGAATGATTATGATGGTCTGAGATTGACCAATCAGGTTTTAGAGGAGAAATGTATTATGATGCAAAATACATTGCAGGAGCAACAACAAAAAATGGCACAAATGGGGGAAAGTGCCAATCAGGCTTTAGAGGATAGATGTATTATGATGCAAAGTACTTTGCGGGAACAACAAAAAAGATTGGAACAGATGGGGGACAGTTTTGCTTCGTATGTGGTCAGTGCTGTGTCAAAGGCGAGAAGGAGAGGGAACAAGAAGATGGCTCCCCAGAGCACTGTCCACGTTCGAACCTTAGTGGCAGAGGAAAAATGGGATGAATTGTATACATGGGATGGGTTGTCCGATGAAGAAAGTGAATCAGATGATCAAACAGATGATCTAGAATATGGGGCAGGACCTATTGTTACTAAATGGCAGTGGAAAGACTTGACTAACTGTATGCAAACCTCTCAGCCCCAAGCAGCTGGAGAGGATGCGGTTGCTGCACAGCCCGCTGCTTCCACTGCCGCACAGGAACAATATACAGAGGAAACAAGGTCCTATTCAGCTACAGAGTTAGCAGAATTAGGGAAGGCATACAAACAAACTATGTATGAAAATTTGTTGGCATGGCTTCTGCGTGCTTTTGACACTGGTGGTGAATGTGTGACATTGACCAAGGATGAAGCAGTTGGTTTGGGTAACATTTGTGTAGATCCTTTGGTCAGATTGCAAATGTGACGAGCTAGGGCCACAAATGAGCCTTTTACTTTGTTTCATTTGCTGCGTGACTCTATAGTGCAGGTGCAGGAACATCCGATTGAGTTAATAGATCTCACACCCTGGACTACTTTGGGAGATGGAAATCAGAGATTACATGAGATGGCATGTGTGGCTGGGTGTCAGCAGATAATAGGTGAGCAAGGAAGTATTGGATTGAAGAAAGATTGGGAAGGTCTGTATGCGGAGCAGTTTGTCCCGCTGATGTGTAACAAGTTGTTGCAGTGTGCTCCTCCCAGGTATAAGGCTCCATAGTGGTCTTATGGGACGTTTGAGTGCACGGGACCAGGGTGAATATCAATCGTAAACAACTCTTTGTGGACTTGTTGGCGAGTGGGGTCCCCAAAGAGGAGATTGATGGAATACCTACAAATGCCTTGTTGAAACGATGGCAGGAATTGAAACAAACAGGGAAGTTACAAACTGCCAGACCCAAAAAGGTGGCAAAGAGTGATGTAGGAGGGGAGGGTGACGTAGTACCGACTGACGCACTACCCGTAACACCTACAGCACCACCCCCTCCAATGACTACCCCATACACGGAAGCATTTGAGGCATTACATGAACACCAACGGACATGGACAGTCCCTGAACCATTATGAAGTGTTGGCCGGTTCCCGTCCCCAAGCCCTACTGTTTTCCATATAGCAGCACTGAAAGCAGGGGACCGCAGCCCATATGTACATGTGACTTTATATTGGGGACGAAAGAAACCACAGTATGTGCTGGCTTTGCTGGATACTGGGGCAGAAATGTCCTTGTTTCAAAGCAACACCAGGAATACAAAATACACTACAGGTAGTGTTACAGTTGAGGGGTTGGGAGGAAGGAAAACACCTGAGTATCGAGTGCAGTGTCGAATGCAGATAGGAAAGGGTCCTATTTTTCCAGCGAAGATACTGGTCTCCGAATTACCTGATAACATTTTGGGTATGGACCTCTTAAAGGGACAGACTGTATACACAGAGACAGGCTGTTATACATTCGGCACTGCTATTCGTACTTTGTGTCTTTCAGCACTTAAGCCAATAGTCAGAGGGCATGCAAACTGGACTCCAGTGTACATTCCCCCGCCTCCACAGCCAGTGAAGTTGAAACAGTATCGAATACCAGGAGGCCATACAGAAGTTACAGAGACTATACAGGGCCTATTGCAAGCAGGTGTGCTAAGGCCTGCAATCAGTCCATACAATAGCCCAATATGGCCTGTGAAGAAACCAGATGGCAGTTGGCATATGACTGTGGATTACAAAGATGGTCACAGGTGGGCTTCTGTTCTTAAAGAGGCAGTTACACTAAAAACGAAGAGTTAATAAAAGGCTCAAAACTCCCAGGGAACATGATAAAAACTGGAATCTAAGTAGTAGGGGAGAGAAAATAAGCCCTCCAATCACACACTAAATTGCTAACAGTACAGAAAGGGTTAAATTAATAAAAACCTAGCAAAAAGGAGCCATCCTCACTTCAGAGCCCTCTGAGGGCATAATAAAATACACATTGTGAGGGCCAGAGCATGTGAGCTTGCATCAACTTCTGTATGGAGAGTCAATCAGATTGGGACTTAAAGTGGACCAAGGCACGCAAAAGTGTTACTCACCAGTCTTCTGGTTACCACCATAGGAGAGGAGAGTCTCAAGAGACCCTGTCATGAGGGAAAACTTGGCAGTAAGATTTCCCCCACAGAGCAGAAGAGGTCCAACAAGGCACCTGTGAACTGGGCAGCCCAATCCAGGGAAGCTCAGTGATCGTAACATGCCTAATGGGGGAGGGATTATACAGCCCTATATCTAATAGGAATATAATAAAAATCCTAAGAAAAACTAACAGGATGGGCATGCCCTTATTAGTTCTTGGAGATAGTGGGTGGGGGGTTTTAGCTGGAGGAGGGATTCTCCATCTCAAATACCCTGTCTTTTGTGATGTGCCTTGCCCTTTAGGAGGAGGGGCTCAACCCCATGGCACCTGTGTTCCATACTGTATGAAAGAGAAAGAAACTTTAAAGGAGCAGTAAACTTTATGAAAAACTACATTTCATAGAGCTTTTCCTGCGGAGTAAAACAAGGGTACTTTCACTGCTGTCAGTTCTTTTATTCAATGATATAAACAATTTATTTATTTATCAGTTTACTTCCTGGAAGTTCTAACTGGCAGGAAGTGATCTATTGCATTCTATGGGAAACTTTATGTCACTGACTTTCCTCTCCACATTAGAATGTAACAGAATTGGAATTTGATCACTAGAGGGCACTGCTGATAAAAAAAAAAAAAAAAAAAAGGTTTAAACTGTAATAACTCTGGAAATGCATCTCTCAGAAGTGGGAATACCCTTATTTTATTCAACAGGAACTGCCCTACAATTTATTATAAAATATATATATATATATATATAAAAAAAAATTTTTTTTATAAAAACTCATACTTATATTTATATACTGCTCCTTTAACCCATGCAGGATCCTGTCAGAAAAAGAGGACCTTGGGGATGGATGTGAAAGGGCCACAAAACGAGAGGCATAACTGATCAGCATGGTCGTTAGGAAGATTAGCCTGAAAAGTGGCACAGTGGGCCACTGTAGAAACTCCTGTGGATTCCCTATAGCTCCTTTATTGTTTGACATGGCAAGAAACCTGCCCGAAAAGAGGAATACAAGAACACAGTAAAATAAAACTATCTGCCTGCCTAAAAAAAGAGAGAAGAAATTAAAGGGATAGTAATGGTTAAAATTAAGTTTATTTAATATTGTAGCCATTAAAACATATTAATGATGGAAGTCTTGTCTCTCAAACCTTTATGGTTTGAGCGATATTCCTCACTAAAGTTACCTTCTGAGAGAAGTCAGTGCGATAGCTGACAGCTGCAGAATTTGGTCATTTGACCTGATGGAGGATCTTCAGAAGAGCCAAAATCACGCAATCTAGACATTAATACTTAATTGGAAAGGTCGACAAACTGTGCCTGGTTTGCAAGCACACTTTGTAGACCGTTCTAATGAAGTATTTATGTTTAGATTGTGCGATTTTGGTTCTGCTGAAACTTTTGCACTTTTCCTTATACAACATAGCAAAGGTTTGTCTCTTCCTCTGTTTCTCCACAAGCAATATTTCTCTCATGGATGGACTATTACAGCTTGTCTAGCTGAACATTAATTATGAAACTCTGCAAACACTTGCGAAACTATATAAACATTCATTCATTCATTATAACTTAAAATGCTCTGCAACATTACTGCCGTTCAGCTACAGTACAGGATAGAAAAACATATACATCCATGTTTGTTTTTGTTACAGACCCCAAAAAAGATGAAGCAAGTTCAAGCTGTGGCATTGAACAGGATCAAATACACTGTAAAGTACTTTTAATTGGGCTGTTTTTTTAGGATCTCTCCACCTGAGCAAAAATGATCTAATCTGAGTTACTAAACACACCTGTGTTGATATACAGTCTTTTTGAATAAAAAAAAACAAAACGAAAAAAAAAAACTTTAATAGATTTTTAGAGCAGGCTACATAAAAAAACAAACAAACAAACAAACAAAAAAACCCCAAAACAATAGAGAAAGAAAAAAGTAGTATAATACATTACAATCAGAGGATCCAGCAGAGATGAAAACTATTAATACCACAAGGATAGACCAGCAGGAAAAGGAGGACACAATATTATTATCCCTAGCAGTTTTCCCACTACAGAGGTCAAACTCACAGGTCTATAATTCTCAGGTTCTGTTTTAGTTCCCTTCTTAAATAGGGGCACTACGTTGGTTCTTCGCCAATCCTTTGGCACGGATAGATAGATAGATAGATAGATAGATAGATAGATAGATAGATAGATATTTATTCAGTGATGGGAAGGATTTAATAAAACACATACTCACTTCTCTACAAAAGAAAGTCACTAGTTTAGAGTGAAAATAAAGAACTTTAATACATTGTTTAAATAAACACAGTTCATTAAAAACAAGCTGTTTAGTCAGTTATCTACAATCCTTACAGTGCTATGAACATTGAATGGACTGTCACAAATAAATGTTACTGACCCTTAAAGGAATAGAAGTACCCCTCTGGTCCTTAAAGGTTTAAAAGATTCAAGTTTAGTACAAACAAATGTCAGGTTTTATGTTTGAAAGAAAGTTTCTCATTTTAGGGACAAACCAACTGCATCATAAGGGACAAATATTTCCAATATTCCCCCAATGATTTAAATAGGGATTTAATTCCTTGAACGATAAACTTGCAAATATATATCTAGAATTCAAGGTGTTAAATTCCCGTTTCATTCAAAGGGGACGTTTATCCCACCCCCACCCCCTTAGGGCAGTTGGCATATTCCAAAAATTATTCATGGTTTCTTTTGAACATAAGGACTTTTGCATACTTAATTAAAATATTACCCATAGTGCCAATTAAGCATCATGATCCTGCAATGCAATGTCTGCTACTGAAACCCCACATTTACATGATCTAACCACATGGTGTCCAAATAGGTTCTCAAGAGTCTTATAGAGCCATGATTAGATACTCCCCTGTGATTAATCAAAGCTATGAATCAGTGGCTTGTTCATTGTGACTAACCAGCCTGTTCTCAAGAAGGGGTTTCCTTAAATCCTGGATGAGATGCACTAAGATTCAATATGTTACATTTCTTTGGTGATATGAAGAAGTGAGGACTTCGCCTTGGCCAAATGCATAAACAATTATGTATTAATTATTCAAGGTGATATGGTTGATAGCATATGACAAAGGCATAAATCTCACCTTCATTTCATAACTGTATAGTTCTGCAATCAGGTCAATAATGGGCTAATGTCAAACTACTCAACAGCAGTGTATTTTCAAAGAAACCATTAGCAGTTAAAAAGACTTCTCCATAGCAGACTTTTGGGAGGTTTCTCATAAAACAGCTGTCGAGAAGTTTGAAACACACATATTTTAATTATACCAATGTGCTTAATTTACATGAGGTGGTGTACTGGAATATGTGTAATCTGAGGTCTACATAGAAAACTATGATAAATTAAGATTTCACCAGCCGCAGAGAGGTGAAGTTGTTTCTGTTAATTGACATGATCACCAGCTACTGGATCTTAATGCATACTGAGCATATCCACATTGACATGAAAACACACTTAGGAATGTGAAAATGACAAATTTATATATTCAAAGAGAAACCTTAGTGCCCCTCCCTCTGAATAAATCCGCTGAGGATTGGTCTGGACAGCTCTGATCGGATTCCTAGAAGAGAAGGGGTTTGCCAATATATCCCTTTGAGTGCCAGAGAGGTATACAAAGCATTGCAATACGTTCAATATCTCTCTGGCACTCAAAGGGTTAAAGCACAGTGACAGAAAGATCAAAGTCAGAAAATACAAAAAGGCACCTAGGAGTCCTGTTGCAAGCATACTTTGCATGAGACTCATGAAATTCACACAGAAAAGCCATGAGCAGCTATATAAGATCAGAGATTCAGCAAGGTTGAATACGAAGATAAGCTGTGCAATTCTATAGCAAACCAACCACCATAGGGACAAAGAATTCCCAAAAATAGGGCTATTAATCCCTTGAGTAACAGAAAGGTCCCCAATGCACTGCAAAGTTATCCAGCATAAAAAAAGATTTCTATGTTTTCCACCATGGAGAGATTGATTTGCCCCCTGAATTTTACCCCAGCCTAGCTATAATAGTATAGATATTAAACACTGAAATACTCAGATGGACTGCAAGATCTTATAGTTGCATCTCCTTGGGCTCCCTTACGTTAGGGGTAACTTGGAAGTGAAAGCCTCAGATCAGAGTGTTCACTGAGCAGAGTACTGAAATAAGTAGTTGTACATTTCTGGTAAAACACAGAGGCGCTGGTGTACAAATCAGAACTGGGGCAATTCAGGGGCAAACAAACTGCATAACAGGGAACAAAAAACAAACATTCTCACTGATTTACATTGGGCTTATGATGCCCTGACTGCTAATAAGGTCTCCAACACATTACGTGTAGGAGATTACTAGTATTCAGAAGGGTTAATTGCTCAATTTAAATAAAAGGGTATTTGGGGAATGTATATTTGTCCCTATAGAACAGCTGTTTTGCCTCCGTGAAATCACATTTATAGGTATTTACAGTATATTTATTGCTAATACTTGGGTAGTAAAGTATAGCTACTAGATATAAATTTTATGCAGACTATTACCAGCTTTGGCAGAGTTGCCAGGAAATGCACTGCTCTCCTACTGTAAGAGGGTTAACCAAGAAGCACATTCATTGAACTGCCAAAATGACTGTGTTCTGAAGTAATTCTGGGTACATAATGACGGATTTTTCTCACCTTTTAATCATTAGTGTTAAGTTTATGTTTTTAGAACAGTGGTGGGCAAGCTGCTGCTCTTCAGCGCTTACTGGACTGTTATCTTCAGCTGGCCAGCTGAGAAGGATTGGATCTGTAATCCTTTAACTGCTGGAGAGCAGTCTGTTGCCCATCAGTGTTTTAAGATGTGCAAGTGGTGCTGGTTAAAGGAACCAGGAAAATACATTGATCCCAATCTAGCAGCACCAATATTAGCTAATGACAAGGACATGTTCAAAGCACTGAAAAACATTAGTGCCGATGGACCCTAAGACATCTGTCTGGATTTGTAGTCCAGGGATAATCTGACCTGAAAAAAGTGAAGTAGTTATTTGCATCAACGGGTGACAACACACCATACGTGATTTTTAATGCGGGGGCATCCAAATTAAAAGTGAGGCCATTCACAGCCCTTAGAAATGGTCACTATGACTCTTCATGCACATCCAATTAAAGAGCAACTATCATGTAGACTGTGCTCTATCTGCAGATCTTTTCCCCTGAAAGACCTGTTGATGAAGTTGGAGGACCAATAGGGGAGCAGAAATGGCATTTGAAAAGCGGCTCCCTCTTTGGTCCCAAGAGAAGAGACTGAACTGTAAGAGTAAAAGTCTCCCAGTGCAGTCTTGCTGGGCTGCATGCACAACCTCCAGAGTCTTTAGCAAAGGGCTTACAAGCCCAATACTTGAGAGCAGTAGT
Organism: Rhinophrynus dorsalis; assembly: GCA_037306005.1. NCBI lineage: Eukaryota > Metazoa > Chordata > Amphibia > Anura > Rhinophrynidae > Rhinophrynus > Rhinophrynus dorsalis. The sequence continues at coordinate 472,901,039 of CM074718.1, forward strand.
ATATGCCCCTGCAACCCACAAAATTTGTGGCTATGCACCATATAGATCAGGGTTACATTCCAGTCTGTTTCCATAATCAAATATTTAAAGTGATAGTAATACTTAAAAACTATATGTATATAAAATGTTCCCTATATTAAAAGTTACTATCCCTTTAATGTGCGTGCAAGATAATTCAGTAGAATACAAGGTAGTATGTTGGCTTCACTTGATATTCTATAAAATAGCCAGTGTAAGCGCTTATTTTGTCTATACTTGTCTTTCATCCCTGTTCTTATAATGTGGTCCTCAATCCATTACTCTCATCCCAGTCTGGCCTTTGGGAGAAGACAAAACAGGAAGTGTGGACACCACTTCTATAGGCCACCAAAGTGGATTTTCAGAAGAATTTTATAATGTGTTGTGTAACTAGCGCATGGTTCCAACAATGTGCACCTAAGATAACAACCAGATCACCTCAAAGACCTTATGCATAAATGGAGGAAACCATTCTGGAGCAAATCAACTGCACCACACTGGACACAAAATCTCTACTATTCCCACTGATTTTAAATAAGGCTTTTAACCTCTTGAATACTAGAAAGGTCTGTAACATACTGCTGTGATAAAAATCAGGAAATGAAATGCCCCATTTAAAGATATAGCAATGCTTGATATTTAAAAATACATATACTGTAGGGTTTACCCTGCGGAGCAAAACAAGTATTTTCTAACTCATACTTGAATGGTTTGGGTTCAGTACTGCCATGGCATGAATTTTAACAGTGACACTGTTGCTACAGCATCATATTGAGGTTTATGGTCAACTGATCATAGCTGCCCATAGACAAGATAAACCCTGCAAATGATTATATATATATTCACATTAAGTCTTACTATTATTTTAAAGGAGAACAATACCCTTATATATAAGCAATGTCATATAGACTCTGAATAGACAATTAGACTATACAGTTCAAATAATAAAAAGCAACATATATAAACTACCCCAAAAGCTTCACAACAAGGTATACTGAACTCCTCTTGTTAAAGTATAAAGTGTGTTCCTTCCACTGGTTCATGCCTTGATTTGCAAAGGATGAACCAAGTTTTAACTAACAAGATGAAGCTCAGTATGCATCAAACTGTGGGACAGCTTATATATTTTACTTGTTATTAGAATTAATTCATATTACGCATATACATTATATATTATAGTTATCCAAATTGTATTTGACCTCACTTCACATCAAGTGATAGTTCCCTTTAAATTAACTGGAAAATTGCCTTCTATAGTGTAGTTGATAGGACCCCTGGAGTTGCTCTTTCATGCACAGAGTACAAAGAATCTAGATCAAAACTGAAAAACGACCTAGTGACTTTACTAATGATATGACTAATACTGCCAACAGCCACCATACACCTAGTTTTATCCTATTGAACAAATCTGTGTCATTAGTTTACTTTGGTTCTGCACTTTGCTAGCATCTAATGAATACCCTCTGGTGGTATTGAAAAGAGGTCATCTTCTGAGCTTTAAACCAGAAGCAGTGTGTAGTTAGGAGTCCTTGGGTGTAATTAGCTAGGCTTTATAATCCAGCTCTGCGTTCATCTTGTTGTACATTATGTAGATGGCTTCTATGGTGGTGGTGTAATTCACCAGGAATTGGCGGATCTTCTCTATGCACTCTTCTTCTTTCACAGTCTGTCCTTTGGAGAGGGCCTTCAGGAAATCATCTTTGTATGGAGCAACACAGAGTGCAGCCTGATAATAAAAAACAAACATTATAATTTTCCACTTGTAGGAAGTGTATCTACACAGACATCAAACCAGGCTCTCTCTTGAACAAACAGTCCCAAAATCTAGAAAATAATAAAATCAGTAGTATAGTGATAGTAATACTTTGTTTTATCTTTATTTTATTTTGTAGGCATTAAAAAAAAAAAACATGAAGAACAATATAAGTCTTATCTCTCAAACCTTTATGGTTTGAGAGATATTCACAAGCAAAGTTTCCCCTCCCGCCCCTTTTACCTAGTGTAAGCCATTTCTCCTCAGATGTGGAATCCAGTCCATAGACCAGACAGACAACAGCAGGGGACAAGCTTCGTCCTATGAGGACAATGAAAGCCCTGCCCCCCTTGACAAGTTTTTCCCTTATCTTAATTGAAGATTGTCCCTTTCTGCAATCTACCTGGGCACCTCCCTTCTGATCTGGCTCAGCAGTGTTACATCAGTAAAAGGGGCGAGAGGGGGATACTTTGTCATTGAATTACTCTTGAATTACAACTCTTGAATTGAAATAATACTCTCCAAGGTGTAAATACTAGGATGATTAATTAGAGCTGCTTTTATTATGAAACATTACTATCCCTTTAAAATGGTTTCAAATAACTGCAGGACAGCAGACAAATTCCCATTGATATAAATTGGGCTTTTTTAACCCCTTAAATAATAGCAAGTATGTATGGACTAGGTAGAATATGTAAAGAATATAGACGAGTCAGCACTCATTAGTAAAGTAGGCTGTAATACCTTATTGTGCTACTAAGTAGCTTCCTATCTTGTGGAATCTCCAAATATGAATGTGTAATATGGTCTGCTCGTTAACCATAATGATTTTTTCTTATTATTTGATGCCAGTTCATGACACCTGAAAGAAGATTCATTAAAGGTAAATTAAGGGCCAGGATGGCGATGTTGTCGGATTTGTGTCAATGACGTATTGCCAACATGCACCAAGAGGTCTTCACTATCATATCATATACCAGAAAATCTGCCACAGTGTGCAGACATTGCCATGAACCCACCGCCAATACAACATCTACGATTTGTTGAGGTCTGCATTGTCAAGAAGTAATTAGCATATGGAAATTCAACATAAGTCTTTTTCCTGTTCATTAGGGGATGATCATATTTTAATGGTCTGTTCGACATATGCACTAAGGTTCAATGAGCGTCCTCAGTCAGGGGAATGAGTGGTGATCTTGTAGAACCCTCTAGTTGAAGTAGACGGATGTGTCCCTTTCTATCGTTGTTTCAATCGCATCTCCCCACCGACTGGCTGACCAAGCTATGGTTAATCATGCTGCGGAGATCCACACACTTTTTGGCAAGCTTAGATGCTGAATTGTTACATACCAGCATCAAGCATGATGTGGAATTAATGGTGGTTAAGACTCTCATCTATATTTAGGCGAGTCATTCAAGTCACAATGAATTGGTACAGTTGTTGGAAAGTGTTGACCCACAACAATAAAAAAAGTTCCATCAACAAATATAGGGGACAAAAATGGGAAGCACTTGTATTCCCACATAAGTCACCATCTTCTTAGGCTGGAGGGAAGAGAACCTCATTTTTTTAAATTAGTTAATACACAATTCATTTCCATCTGGCTTCGCTATATAGCGAAAAATAGATCCATGAATTTGTCAACAAAATCAATGACAATCATACCAACTTAAAATTGACAAGTCATCTACATAAAAACAAAATTCCTTTTCTGGACATGAAGATTAAAAAAAAAAAAAAAAAAAAAGAAGGACAGCCTAATCAACAAATAGAGACCACTCTATATAGAAAGCCAACTGCTACAAAATGGTGTTTTGGAAGCGAACAGTATCTGCTTTCCCTCAAAAATACCATTGCAGTTGGACAATATCTCAAACAAAGACAATTATATCAATACATACATATAGTATATAAACCTGTATGACGCGTTTCGGAACGGTAAAGTTCCTTTATCAAATATCAGGCAACGGAATATATATTGTTAAAAACATTTATAATGGCAATGTGTATGCATTGACGTTATTTGGCAAAAAAAATTTGTAATATTTTTTTAATCAAATATAATTTTATACTGTAGACTTGGATTTTCCTATTGTGGGACAAGCAGCTGAATCTGGGCAGCTAGAGATACAACCAGCAATTTCCAGCGGGGTATCAACAACCAACACAACACTGTTCGTGGTGTGAGTATCAGATCAACTGTTACTGAATCCAAGAAGGATAATTTATTGTTGGTTTGCGCTTTTCGGTCTTTTGTTTCTTTGCATTCCAAAATATGCTGGGGTTGGATGGGACAGGCATAAGCTGCCAATGTCCAACCAATACTGGGGTCAAACGAGACGGGCATAAGTTGATCTAGTCCAGGGCTGTCCAAGTTTGGTCTTGAAGAGCCACCAATGGGCCTGCTTAAAGGGACAGTAATGTCCCATAAAAAATGTTTATAGATTTGTAGAGAGTAAAAACAGAAACTCAATGCCACAAATCCAATCTCTCAAACCGCTATGGTTTGACAGATATTTGCAATCAAAGTCCCCCCCCCTTCTCCCGACATCAGTGTTTAGCTGACAGCATGAGAGCCGGCGGCTCTGCAGCAGAGCCGAAATCCTCTTTTTTTTTTTTTTTTTTTTTTTCTTTTTTCTTCTAATAAGAGTATAAACCATCCATTCATACCTCGCAAAGTGTCCCTTTTTAGGGGGTTACTGTCTCAGACGCAAATCCCTGTCCCTCTTTCCTATCCTGTTGTCCTGCTTTTTAAGAGATCATGTTGTGTGGTATGTATATAAGCATCATATTGCTCCACAGCAATAAAAAACACATTAATGTTTGTTTAACCCCTTAAGGGCCCATGACGGTCCTGGACCATCATGGGTTGTTATCCCCTTAAGGACCCATGATGGTCCAGGACCGTCATGGCTTAAATGATAGCAGCATGCCTCCGTGCATACTGCTATCATTAATTCCAGGCTGAGATGGAGCGCTCTGAGACCGGGCATTCAGCCTCAGCCCTTCTTGCTTGTGCCGGTTCATGTGATCACCGTAGTAGCGATCACATGTACCGGCATTCTGAGAAACAGAGTCAACATGCAAAGCATGCTGACTGAGTGTCTCCTCTACCTCTGTCTCCCTTGATATCAAAGTAAGGGGGAGAGAAGTAGAGAGGAGACACGTAGTGGTAAAAGAGAATACAGCAGCTGGGGGTATTAACCCCTTCACTGCTGGTGCAGGAGGCCAGCTAAATGCAGGTCAATTTTTGACCTGCAATTTATATTAATTTATTATATATTTATTAATTTATTTTTTTAACCCCTTCAGTGCCAGAGGCTCGGGCCATTTCCTGAACCCTGCAGGCCAGACACTTTTTCAACATTTTTGCTATCCTTCCGTTTAGGCTTGATTTCCTCTGGGGATTTTTAGTTACATATGGAAAACTATATATTGTTTTTTTCAGAACGAATTGAGCTTTCTTGTGATACCTTACATGAAGAGAATTTTACATCATGCAAAAAGCTATGATGTCATAATTACAAAAAAAAGTGAAAATTTACTCATTTTGCTAAAATCACATACTATGTATCAAAAATATTTACCTTGATTGAAAAAGTTTCAATTATTTGAAAAAGCCTCGAGTCCCCTGAGTAAAAAAATACCAAATTTGTATAGTTTTACCTACGTCCATGGCTAGCGTAGAGCCCTAATCACCAGCAGTGCAAAATGACATTTTCAACTTTATAAACTAATATGCGCATTCTAGGGTTTTTGTGGTAAAACTACCCTAAAACAGTGGAATAACTATATAAAACTATATATTTCGGAAAAGTAGACAACCTGCCGCATCTAATGAGGGGTAACTTGCCTTCTTACCCCAAGCCTGGTGTGCACAAATGCCTCCAGAAGATGGCGCTAATGAAAAAAAAGGCATTTTCTTACATTTCTGCCCCTTCAAATGTACTGAAATTTGTGCAAACCATGGCATTTCCAACTGTATTCATTAGCTAGTGCTCTTAGGAGAAAAATGACACCCCATTGGTATGAGTTTAACTACCTCAGGGGGCGTTAGAAGTGCAAAATGACACCTACTACAACCTCAAATTTTTCTAACATTTTCTCAAACATTACTTGTCTGTACACAAATGGTTATAACAACTACAGAAGTGAAGAAAGGGTACACAAACCATACCATTTTGAAAAGAAGACACCCTGCCGCATCTAATGATGGGTGACTTGCCTTGTTACCCCAAGCCTGGAGTGCACAAATGCCTCCAGAAGGTGGCACTAATGAAAAAAAAAGGCATTTTCTTACATTTCTGCCCCTTCAAATGTACTGAAATATGTGCAAACCATGGCATTTCCAACTGTATTCATTAGCTAGCACTCTTAGGAGAAAAATGACACCCCATTGGTATGAGTTCAACTACCTCAGGGGGCGCTAGAAGTGCAAAACGACACCTACTACAACCTCAAATTTTTCTAACATTTTCTCAAACGTTACTTGTCTGTACACAAATGGTTATAACAACTACAGAAGTGAAGAAAGGGTACACAAACCATACCATTTTGAAAAGAAGACACCCTACCGCATCTAATGATGGGTGACTTGCCTTGTTACCCCAAGCCTGGAGAGCACAAATGCCTCCAGAAGGTGGCGCTAATGAAAAAAAAAATAGGATTTTAGTCTTACCTGTTAAATCCTTTTCACTTAGTCCATACAGGTCACTGGTACTCTGGGAGGCGTAAGTCCCCTTTAATAGGCAGGAACAACTATGCAAATAATTTGCAAGGGGCAGAGCCTCCCCTCTTACTTAAGCCACCTTCTGGCCAGAGCCACTTTAGATTGATTTGAGACCCTAAAACTGACCTCAGGTAAGCAAAAAGAAAGACTCCTGTGAGCATGCCCGAACGGTCTCCCACTGAATGCCACAGGAGAGCCAAGACTGGTCCCTTGACAGGGTGGGAGACCAGTGACCTGTATGGACTAAGTGAAAAGGATTTAACAGGTAAGACTAAAATCCTATTTTCACTGTCGTCCAATACAGGTCACTGGTACTCTGGGATGTACAAACATTGAGCTGATCCAGAGGCGGGAAGTAAGGCAAGGACCAGGCGCAAGGCCCAAGTCACTAGAACTGCTATGACCAGTTGATAACATAGCCCAAACCGTAAGTGTCAACGGACACCAACCAAGGGAACAATCCCTGAACTAACACAGCACACGGAACTAGAGCCAACCGGGCTCAACAGTAAAGAAGCACTAAGGATCACAGAGCGGAAGACCTACACAGGCAAGACTGCCTCCAGGACCTTCCTTCCAAAACTGGCATCAGCCGACGCCAGTACATCAACTCGGTAGTGCTTTGAAAAAGTGTGCACCGAGGACCAAGTGGCCGCTCTGCACAGTTGATCAGCAGAAGCTTGATTCTTGTAGGCCCAAGAGGCCCCAATAGATCTGGTGGAATGGGCAGTCACCCGGAAGGGAACATGCTTATTCCTCAACTTATAGGCTTCACGGATGGTAGCCTTAATCCAAGAGGCAATGGTAACTTTGGAAGCCGGTCTCCCTGCCCTAGGTCCCTCAGGAATGACGAATAGAGCGTCAGACTTCCTGATAGACTCGGTGCGATGAACATAAAACTTGAGGCAACGCACCACATCCAACAGATGGAGATCTCTTTCCTTGTCAGATGAAGGATTAGGGCAGAAAGAGGGAACCACAATCTCCTGATTGATGTGAAACTCTGACACAACCTTGGGTAAGAATTCCTTGGTAGTGCGAAGCACAGCCTTATCCTTGTGGAACACCAGGTAAGGAGGTTTACAAGACAAGGCCTGTAACTCTGCTACCCGGCGCACTGACACAACAGCCAAGAGGAAGGCCATCTTCCAAGTCACAAGACGTAATGGAATGGAAGCCAAGGATTCAAACGGTGGTCGCTGAAGAACTCCCAGCACCAAATTGAGATCCCACTGGGGAGCAGGACTCTTAAAGGCAGGTCGAACATGAGTCACACCCTGGAAGAAGACTTTCACATCAGGAAGGACAGCAATCCGTTCCTGGAAAAACACAGACAAGGCAGAAGTCTGAACTTTGAGGGAACTCAGACTGAGCCCCTTATCCACACCGTCCTGCAAGAAGGCCAGGACAGTGGGAAGATGAAACTCAAGGGATAACTTCTTATCAGAGCACCATGTCACAAAAGTTGACCATATGCGATGATAGATCTTGGAAGACACAGGCTTACGAGCACTGAGCATCGTCGATACCACAGAAGGAGAAAAGCCTTTCTTTGCTAGAATCGAGGATTCAACCGCCATGCCATCAAATGGAGAGAGTGAACATCCTCTTTCCACAGATACCCCTGAAGAAGCAGGTCCGGACGGGCTGGAAGTGGGATCGGATCCTTCACTGACATGGCCATCAACTCCGGAAACCAGGACTGGCGAGGCCAGTTTGGAGCAATCAGGATGACAGGACAACGTTCTCTCTTCAACTTCTGGATAACTCTGACCAATAGAGGAAGAGGAGGGAAGATGTAAGCCAGGGGGAAGTCCCAAGGAATCGACAGGGCATCCACTGCTAGAGCAAGGGAGTCCCTTAACCGGGAGCAAAACACCGGAACCTTCCTGTTGTGTCTGGAGCCATCAGATCCACCACAGGCATCCCCCACCGTTGAGTGAGCATGTGAAACACCTCTGGGTGAAGAGCCCATTCTCCGCTGTCGACGGTGTGACGACTGAGGAAGTCTGCCATGACGTTGTCCACGCCTGGAATATGAACTGCAGAGATGACAGGTACGTGATCTTCTGCCCAAGACAAAATATCCTTGACCTCCCACCAGGCGGAACCGCTTCTTGTGCCGCCTTGCCTGTTGATGTAAGCCACCGCCGTGGCGTTGTCGGACTCCACTCTGATTGGAAGACCGGTCAATTGAGACTCCCAGTGCCTCAGGGCCAGCCGGACAGCTCGAAGTTCCAGAACATTGATGGAGAGCATGGATTCCTCCAGACCCCATTTCCCCTGAGCACTGAAGCGACCCCAGACTGCACCCCAGCCCCGAAGGCTGGCATCCGTAGTGACTGTGGTCCAAGGAGGGACTAGAAAGGATTTCCCTTTCAGGAGATGAGAGAGATCTAACCACCAGTGCAGACTCGACTCGACATGAGGAGGAAGAGAAACAGACAGATGTTGATGATCTGGATGATTCTTGCACGTCTGGATCACAAATCTCTGAAGATCCCTGGAGTGGGCCATGGCAAATGGTACTGCTTCGATTGTGGAAATGAACTTCCCCACTAAGGACGACAACTTCGGTACTGGAATCTCGTCCATGTCCAGAATTCCAGCCACTCTGACAGCTATCTGGTGAGCCACGTCCTCTGGAAGAAACACCATGCATTGGCGAGTGTCGAACAGGAGACCCAGGAACAGAAGCCTCTGAGATGGAATCAAGTCCGACTTGTCCAGATTCAGGATCCAGCCATGACGGTTCAGGGTGTGCATGCACATCTGTAATTGCTGAAGGAGAAGCTCCGCTGAGGAGGCCTTCAGTAGGAGATCGTCCATGTAGGGGGTCACTCTGATCCCATCCTGATGGAGCACCGCTATCAAGGAGCCCAACACCCTCTGGAAGACCTGAGGGGCTGAAGTCAGCCCAAAGGGGAGCGCTGCAAACTGAAAGTGTCCCCTGTGGCAGGCAATCCTGAGATACCGCCTGCTCTCTGGATGAATAGGGATGTGAAGATAAGCATCCTGAAGGTCCAGGGAGGCAAGAAACTCCCCTGGAGACATCGCTGCAATCACAGAGCGCAGGGACTCCTGGCGGAAGTGGGAAGTCACCACATAGGCATTGAGATCTTTGAGATCCAAAATGGGACGGGCTCCTCCGTCCTTTTTGGCTACCACAAACAGGTTGGAATAAAATCCTGAACCTGTGTCCCCTTGAGGAACCGCCTCCAGGACCTCTTTGTCCAAGAGATCCTGAATAGCGTCGTCGAACAGACGCCTTTTTGTGGGTTCCTGAGAAGGACGAGTAAAATGGAACCGAAAAGGAGGAAGGGAAGAGAAAGGGATCCTGTATCCCTCTGACACCACCTGAAGAACCCATGGGTCCGCCACTGACTCCTCCCAAGTCCGGCGAAAGATGCGGAGACGACCGCCTACAGCCGGATGCGGACCCGGGTTCGGCGAGTCATGCCGAAGCAGTCTTGGAGGTCTTGGCCTTGGAGGCAACTTTGGGCCTCCAGGACTGTTTGGGCTTGGAGGAGGAGCGCGTAGTGGGAGGACCCGTTTGGGCCGAGGAGCGTGTCTCAGTCTGAAAGGAACGAAAGGACCGATTGCGTTTGGCTGGAAACTTTTTCTTAAAGACTGAGGGCAGAAGAGTACTTTTACCGCCAGTAGCCTCACTGATCATTTCTTTGAGTTCAGACCCAAAAAGCAAATTCCCCTGAAAGGGCAAGGAAAGCAAGGCTTTCTTAGAGGCTGTATCAGCAGACCAAATTTTCAGCCAAAGAGCGCGTCTAGCCACCACAGAAGAAGTGGAGGCCCTCGCCATCATGCGCACAGCATCAAAAGCAGCGTCAGCAACATAGTTCTGAGCTTCAGTGATATTAGCAAGAAGCTGGCATCCTGGCGAACCGCTTCAGTCAGTCGTTCAGTCCAGGCCGCAATAGCTCTATTAACCCATGCCACAGCAAAGGTGGGGCGCATGGCTGTGCCAATGGAGGCAAAAATAGACTTAAGAGAGAGCTCTAGTTTCTTATCCGTCCAGTCCTGCAAGGCAGAGGCATCTGAGACAGCCAAAGCAGTAGATTTGGATAGTCTAGACACAGGAGCATCCACTTTGGGAGGATGAACCCATTTTGCCAGCTCCGCCTCAGGAAAAGGGTAAAGTTTAGCAAACTTTTTGGAGACAGAGGAAGATCTATCAGGATTCTTCCATGCCTCAGAGACCAGACGGGCAAGAGTAGGGTTAGTTGGAAAACAAACAACTGGTTTAGATGGCTTTTTCTGAAAAACATCAGTAGGATCATAAGTGGATTCCTGAGTCAGAGGAAGGTTGAGCGTATTCAGAACCGCTCTGATCAGACCCTCAGCCGAAACTTCAGGGTCACACTCATAGGGGTCCCCAATGGACCTGTTAGATTCAATAACAGTACGTTCCTCAGCATCAGAATCCTGTAAAAGTTCTTCTTCAGAAGAATCAGTGATATCAGGAGCTCCCTGTGGCTTAGGCAGGGAGGTCCTGATAGTAGAGGGGGTCTGCCAGACCTGGAGAGCCCCCTGTATCTGAGAGGGAAAGAGTTGAAGCGTGGATCTGAGATCCCTAGTGGCAGCTTTAAACTCCCTCACCCAAGATGGCTCAATAGCGTGGCTGGGAAGCCCAGGGTTGCTATCTTGACCAGTACAATTAGGGCATAGATCCCCCACATTATCGCCATCCAGCCCAATGTGGCAAGAGGAGCAAAACGCCATGGGGGTAGCAGACCCCCCATCCTCCTTAGACTTGGGTCTAGCCCCTAGCTCCAGTGAAGTAGACATGCTCACAGCGTCAATATACCCCACTAATAACACTATCACCCAGAAAAAGTGTTAAAGATTAAAGTTTCACCCCAGAAATGTTCTAAAAACGGACTTATCTGGCCAGCGAAGGGTTAATCTGTTGAGGAGAGAGAAGGCTCGGTCCCTGCGTAGTGTACTCGCCTAGGAAAAGTACCACAAAATGGCGGCCGTCATGACAGCCAATCAGAAACGAGCGCGAACCAAGCGCTCATGGGAAATGTAGTTTTCCTGTCCAAGTACCCCAAACATTGCCCGAAGCCCCCCCGAACACCCCACATGAATAAAACACATTCCGGATGATAGATCAGGAGCCTAGAATTAAAATGAGCCCTCTCTGAAGTTGCTGTGACAAGCGGTTCCAGAGATATGTCCCATACTGTGAATTCCCATAGAGAGTAAAGGAGCCCTTGCGTCTGAGCGGGAAAAAGCCGCGCTTAAAGGCGCGGAACACCATTTTTAATAAAGTTTAGTAAAACATTAAAAAGTGCCCAAACAAGCATGAAACACATGAGAAACAGAAATAAATGAATACCCAATGCTCCAAAACTCAGAGAATAACACAGAAATTGCATAAACAGTAATAATGCAATAAAAAACACCCTATGAGTGCTGGAGTGTATTAAAACTCCCAAATACAAGCCCATCAAAGGGACACTGTGGGGACAAGTGGACCTTCAGCACTCAATGGGTGACTCACCTTCCTTGCTGGACTTCTGTCTTCAGGTGACCATGATAAGGAGGGAAAGAACCAGAGGTAAATTCCCCAACAGGGGAGCTGCTTAACACAAGCTGTCCCCTCTTCAGGGCATAAGGTCCACAGAAAATCCCTGGAAGCTGCACCAGCCACTTTAAAGAGGGCAATTCACAGCCATGGTCACCCTCCTAATGGTGGTATTCCATATTTGAATAAAAAATAATAAAATACTAAGATGCATAGATGTTCTCTACCTGGTGTGCAAGCACACCAGGAACAAATCAATCTAAAGTGGCTCTGGCCAGAAGGTGGCTTAAGTAAGAGGGGAGGCTCCGCCCCTTGCAAATTATTTGCATAGTTGTTCCTGCCTATTAAAGGGGACTTACGCCTCCCAGAGTACCAGTGACCTGTATTGGACGACAGTGAAAGGCATTTTCTTACATTTCTGCCCCTTCAAATGTACTGAAATTTGTGCAAACCATGGCATTTCCAACTGTATTCATTAGCTAGTGCTCTTAGGAGAAAAATGACACCCCACTGGAATGAGTCGACCTACCTTAGGGGTGCCAGAAGCACATCACTACACCTACCTGTTTGCTTCTTCGAAAATGGCGGCTTGTACTAAAATGTCCATAACTGTTAGAGACATGAAGGAAAGGTATAAAAGGTTTTTGGAAAGTAGACATTCTCCCGCATCAATTGAGGGGTCACTTGCCTTTCTACCCCCTGGGCTGAAGTGCACAAATATTTCCAAAAGGTGGCGCTATGGGAATAAATACATGTTTTTTTACATTTCCACCACTTCAAAGATACTAAAATCTTTGAAAACCATAACATTTCCTGCTGTATTCAGTACCTGCTACCAACATGAGAAAAATGGTAGCCTATTTGTGTGGGTTAACATAGAATATGTGGGTGCTAGGAACACGTACGTAAACCTGACACTTTTGTTTTTGAAATTATCTGCTTGCACTAAAATGGTTATAACCATAATAGATATGCAGAAAAGGTAGAGAAACAATGCCATTTTGGAAAGAAAACATCCTTCCGCATCTAATGAGGGGTCACGTGCCTTCTTACCCAAAGGCTGGTATGCACAAATGCTTCCAGGAGGTGGCGCTAGTGAAAAAAAAAGGCATTTTCTTACATTTCTGCCCCTTCAAATGTATGGAACTTTGTAAAAACCATGGAATTTTCAACTGCATTCATTAGCTAGTGCTCTTAGGAGTCAAACGACACCCCATTGATATGAGTTGACCTACCTTAGGGGGTGCTAGAAGTAGAAAACTACACCTACTACAACCTCTGATGTTTCTAACATTTTCTCAAACCTGACTTGCCTGTACGAAAATGACTATAACACCTTCAGAATTGAAGAAAAGGTAGATAAACCATACCATTTTGGAAAGAAAACAACCTGCCGCATCTAATGAGGGGTCACTTGCCTTCTTACCCCAATACTGGTGTGCATAAATGTTTCCAGAAGGAGGCGATATAGGAAAAAAATTGCATTTTTTTACATTTCTGCCCCTTCAAATGTATGGAGCGCTGTGAAAACCATGGAATTTTCAACTGCATTTGTTTGCTAGTGCTCTTAGGAGTCAAATGACACCCCATTGGTATGAGTTGAACTACCTTAGGGGGTGCTAGAAGTAGAAAACTACACCTACTACAACCTCTGATGTTTCTAACATTTTCTCAAACCTGACTTGCCTGTACGAAAATGACTATAACACCTTCAGAATTGAAGAAAAGGTAGATAAACCATACCATTTTGGAAAGAAGACAACCTGCCGCATCTAATGAGGGGTCACTTGCCTTTTTACCCCTAAGTTAGTTGGCACAACTATTTCCAGAATGTGGTGCTACAGGAAAAAATAAAATTTTGTTTTACACATCAGTCACTTCAAAGATACTAAAATGGTTCAATGGCGTGGGATTTCCTAGGAGGACTTCTTGCCAGCCTAAGAAAAATGGTACCCCACCGCTGTGGGTTGACATACCAATTTACGCTACAGGAGCGTAGCTACCAGTGAAACAGAAATGGTAAAGCAAACAGTGTATGTGTGATTTTATGGCTAACAGATGAAAGAAGCTAGGGCGTCAGCCGGTGTACGTGCGGACCTGTGACTACAAGTGTAACAAAGTATGTGGGAGGGTGAGGGATTAGGCAGTGTGTGTGGGTATGAGCAGAGGAGCAAGGATGGTGGGGCAGTGTTTGATAGTGTGTATGGGAGATCTGTGACTACCAGTGTTGATAAAAAGTCCTGTGTGTGCCACAGGAAGGGGGTCGGCATTGAACTCCCCTCCTAGTGGCACACACAGGGTTAATTTGTGTTTTAATTTTTTTTTTTTTATTATATACCTCATTGAGGGGCATAAGGACCCCCTGATCCCTCCCCAATGAGGTCTTAGTAAAAAAATATATATATATGTCCACAAACAGGGGACCCGGAGAGTGCCACAGGGGTCTCCAGCGCATTGCAAAGCAATGCATTGGATCCTTGTGGCACTCAGAGGGTTAATTTTTTTTTTTAATCATTACTTGGTAATCAGAGCTTGTTGGGGGGCCATCAGGACCAATCATGATGGCCCCCCAACAATCTCTGATAACGAAGTAATGAGAAATGCCCTGTGTGTGCGCCGCAGAAGGGGGGCTGCATTGGCCCCCCTTGAGGCACACACAGGGTTAATTTTTTTTCTTTACTTTTTTTATTATGGACCTCATTGGTGGGTATCAGGACCCCTTTGATTCCCCCCAATGAGGTCTTAAAAAAAAAAAAAAAAAGGAATCAAAATAAATGTCCCTGTGAGTGCCAAAGGGCTCTCCAGCGCATTGCAAAGCAATGCATTGGACCCTTCTGGCACTCAGAGGGTTAATTTTTTTTTAAATCATTACTTGGTAATCAGAGCTTGTTGGGGGGCCATCAGGACCAATCATGAAGGCCCCCCAACAATCTCTGATAACGAAGTAATGATAAATGCCCTGTGTGTGCGCCACGGAAGGGGGGCTGCATTGGCCCCCCTTGTGGCACACACAGGGTTAATTTTTTTTTCTTTACTTTTTTTTTATTATGGACCTCATTGGTGGGTATCAGGACCCCTCTGATTCCCCCCAACGAGGTCTTAAAAAAAAAAAAAAAAAGGAATCAAAATAAATGTCCCTGTGAGTGCCAAAGGGGTTTCCAGCGCATTGCAAAGCAATGCATTGGACCCTTCTGGCACTCAGAGGGTTAATTTTTTTTTTTATTATTACTTTGTAATCAGAGCTTGTTGGGGGGCCATCAGGACCAATCCTGATGGCCCCCCAACAATCTCTAGTAACAAAGTAATTATAGAAGCCCTGTGTGTGCCACAGGAGGGGGGGGTGCATTTGACCCCCCCTGTGGCACACACAGGGTTAAAAAAAATTTTTTTTTTTTTTTTTTAATAATAGACCTCATTGAGGGGCATCAGGATCCCCCCTGATCCCCCCAATGAGGTCTTTAAAAAAAAAAAAAAAAAAAACCCCAAAGAAAAGACCCTGTGAGTGCTACAAGGGTCTCCAGCACATTGCAAAGCAATGTGCTGGGGACCACTGCGGCACTCACAGGGTTAGTTTTGTTTTTTTTTTTTATTTTATTTTATTTTTTATATATTCAGACCTCGTGGGGGACATCAGGACCCCTCCTGGTGTCCCCCAAGTAATTGATCTCCCAGCCGATAGGCTGGGAGACCAATTTGGCGACTGCAGGAGAGCAGAAGCTCTCCTGCCCTTCACTCCTACCACCGGTAGGAGTGAATGGGACTGGGGAAACTTCCCCAACGTCATCAGTGATATGTCACTGATGACGCTGGGAGGCTTCCCCCGGTCCCGCCCACTCCTACCCGGAAGTTCGGGTAGGAGAGACAGAAGAGGAGAAGCTGCGCTTCTGCTGCGCTTCTCCTCTTCCTTTATTGATCTCCCAGCGCGATCGGCTGGGAGATCAATAACAGGGGAGACATGAGGAGTGATCCTCATGTCCCCCCACGATTGCCCACCTTTTTTTTTTTAAAATGCGGCCACTGCATGCCGGTTATACCGGCTCATGCAGTGACCGCATTTTAGTGGGTACATTGTACGAGCTTGGCACAGCGGGTACAGCTGTCCAAACTCGTACAATGTACCCACTTGGCACTCAAAGGGTTAAACACAACACTTTTTTTTTTTTTTTTTTTTAAAAATTTTAAATCTCATTAAACAATATTGGAAGTGTGATTGTTGTGGAGCCATGTAATACAATTATACACACCGTCAAATATCATGAATAAAAAAAGTGTCAAAATGGGGTGGGAAAAAGGGATATGGAGGTTTTCACCCAGGGGGGGACAGTGGCCACTTTAAACTGCGTATTTTGTAGGTATGACTGACCGGTCATACTTTTCATGCAGTCGCCATAAAAATTCAACCCTTTGTGCCCAATTGATCCCAAGAGAAAAAAAAATGGTGTTTTTTTTTTTTTCCCCTTTTTTTTCCCCATTTTTTTAAATTTTCATAAAGTAAATGGTGGGTTATCCATATGTGTGGTATCAAAGGAAAGCCATATTTGTGCTTAAAAAAAAACAGTATATCATTTATGGGGGTGGAATAAAGTACTTAGAGGGCAAACACTGTTGAACAAAGACATAGTCAAAAAGGTCACAATTGCTCCGGTCCTTAAGGGAAAACAACCTCAGATTTTCCCGGTCCTTAAGGAGTTAAACTTTAGTAGGTGTTTACAAATTAATTACTCTATGTAAATAAAATACATTGATCTTGCTCCAAGTCATTTGGTCATCTACACACACACACACACACACACACACACACACACACACACACAAAAATGTCAACAGGACATGAAGGAATCTAAAAAAAATATGGTAACTGCTCTCACCACCAGTCCTGCCCCAGCACCACCACTTACCACTCCCCTATACAGCTTTTGAAATATGCTGTGTAACAAAAGTTGAAAGTCCCTTTTTCCAGCACCACCTGTCAATCACCTCACCTCTCTAAGTGTCAAATTCTGAACTGTGTCCTTCAATTCTTACACCATCTCATATTTAATAGTAGACTGAGACAATCTGTAAAAGGGAGCATATGCTTTGAAATCCCAGACATCCCTGGTGAATACTAGCTCTGACCTGCCACTCCATATCAGTGAGAATGTTCTCAGCTGAGTGCTCAGTTCAGCCTCCTAATCTGTAGCTCAAATCTGTGCATCAAAATGGGAGAAGCGCTACTTAGGATGCCTATATATTCTGGATTGCATGAGACTGTCCATTAACTTGTGCATGTGCTCCTTGTCCCAGGCAATCTCATTCCAGGATAACACTGTCCTGCAATTGTAGTCAAGTATCATGTGAAGGGACTGGAATCAGAGTGGTGGCAATTACTACCAGTATAAAGTGCATGTTCAATAGTTTAAACCATGAGCTGGCCAGGTTGGGGGTGGTGTTCATCATTCAAAGTTGCCAACCAGCTAATAATTATTACTCCTATCACACTGGCTGGTTGGTGTGCTCTGCACCTAACAGGCTGCTGCAGACTTTAGGGCACGGAGCAGAAATGGGAGGGGGAGCGACTGGAATAAGTGAAGCAATACGCCCTGACGAACATTACTCGCCATGGCCTTCCTACCGGAACCAGTGTCTGGTTGTTTTCTCACCCAAATTACATTTTTTCCAAGGCTATCAGCCTGACATGACCAGCTGACAGGGCACCGATGTGAGTTAACCTCTTGCTGTCATTGGCTGTTTTATTCATAAATACTTTACAGTACAAAATATACCTATTTGATATGCCAGATTTAACCCCCTTGATACCTCTTCAGTGTTCAAAGGGTTACACCAGGCCTATTAAAATCAACAGGAATTTTTAAAACAAAATCAGTGAATCAAAATTTGCAGTTAAAAGGATTTTTAACCTGTTTAATTTTTAAATTCAGAAGTCAAGTCCCAGGTGAGCTATTCTTCAATTAACTATTTTCCAAGGCAGGGCCAAAGTTTTGATTTAATAAATTTGCACATTTGTACACCTTCAGTTAACCCTGCAATTATAGAGATTCCTTGAATACTTCATGTATAACCTCACCTCCAACTTGCATCTGGGCCTTAACAGTTCATTTAGAGGTGAATGCATTCCTACATGGACTTTTAGTATATGTGAGTAGGTGTGTTTTATTACACAATAAACGATGTTAACACCTCAATGACCCATGACGTTATGGAATTCAGGGCTCCCCGTGCAGCTGCACGTCATTCGGGGAGCCCTGAATCGGATGGGGAAAAAAAAAAATAAAATAAATAAAAAATAATGTCCATGGTCCTTAAGTGCCGGCCACATGCTGGAAACGCACAGTGTGGAGACAACAGAGTGGAAGGCAACCTGCAACACTACCAGTGAGGTAACGGTTACATTGGGACGATGGAGCAAGCCCTTTGAGACTGACTGAGACAAGTGGTAGTCAGACAGGAGCGGGAGTAGGCATGGAGCGTAAGTCAGACAACCCACAGTCAGGAGCTAATCGGGTAGTCAGCCACAGCCAAGGTCAGATTGAAGCGGGTAGTCAGACAAGCCAGGGTCATACACAGATCGGGTAGTCAGAGAGCCACTGGTCAAACCTGGCTTTGACTACCAGCTCCAGTTATCGAGCCAGAGACTACATGGAAGCCAAGCTAGGGGCAAATAAGAGCAACACAGGAGTAAGCACAGAAACGCCACGAAAGGGCAACTAAGTCCGGTTCACAGGCAGACTATAAGGCCGTTGCCGGGACTCCATCGGCCAATTGTGCCGAATGCTACAAAATAGCAAACGCAACGTCACAGACACATGCCCGCAGAATAAAGGCAAGCATGAAGGTGGCCAGGTTCTGCATGCAGCATAGACCACGCACAACCAGACTGAATTACAGGCAAGCGGAATCATGGGTACAGTGATAGGAAGAAAGAAACAGACATAAGAGAGTAAAAGAGTGGCAGAAAAAACTGAACCTGTGAATGTAAGATAGGAATGACACTGTATGTCATGCAGTGCGAGTATATTACACACCCAGGGCAATGCTGGGACATTTATGCTAATTACATACTTTGCATAGGGACACAAAAGGATAAAACTGAAATCTTGCATAACAAATACAAAGCAAAAAAGCCAAATTTGACTTATCCTTAACCCCTTAAGGACCGGCGCACGGACAGTTGGCACTTGAGGACCACAGGGCTTTTTTTTTTTTTTTAAACTTCCGGTTCAGGGCTTCCAGAGATGCGTGCTTAAGTGCCGGACCGCCGTGATGGTCCTGGCATATCAATGGTCCTTAAGGTGTTAAAAGGTGCAAAACAGTCCCAGTCCATAAGGGGTTAATGCAAACATGGAAGTAAGCGATTCATTTGGGGATATGAATTTTTAAGGCTTGTGCACAAAGAAGAAATAATGTGACACTCACTTTGAATAGCTTCTGTACCACCCAGCCATGGTACTTCTTGAGTGCAATCTCGTAGGCCTTTGTTACATTGACTTTAATGAGATTTGGGTTTTGTTCATCTCTTTCACCATCTGCTATGCTCTGCAACATAACCTGGATAAACTTTAGACCCCTGCAATGTGGGAAAGGTAGGATGTAATGTTTAAATTGAAGGTTTACATCTAGTGTGGAGATAAACTAAGGTCAAAATGAAAGACACCATGATTTTGAAGAAATACAGTTAAGAAGAACCAAGCCTTCTATCAATGTGCATACAAACTGGATGTGACAAACAGTTTGAGTCTGTGCATTGAAAGAAGGTCCTGAAAGGAGCTAAAATGACATGGGACATATGGAAGAAGACTGGCAGAAAATTCAAACGTGCTAACAACCAGACCACACTTATACAAGGCTCTGGCAAAAGTTGGGGTGGGTGGGGGGAGGGTCACCTTACATTTGGTGATTACTCCATATTCGTGCAAATATGGTATAAATTTATGGCAGGGAACAGTAGAATGGGTTGTGAAAAGGGCCGTGTGTATGCCCTGGAACTTTTAGGAAAACATGTAAAGTTCAAATATGGAACAGGAGAATGGGGAAAAGAAAAGAAGACAGAAAACATCACCTTTTTAACCACATCAGCGCTAATGTTGCCCCAACCTTCGGCCATTGCGGCCCATGCATTTCCTTTTCTCCTTCCAGAATTTGCTGCAATGTTTTGAACTTAGTAGGGTTGGATTCGTAAACTGCCCGGATTTTCTAACATTAAAAAAAAAAACATATTAGGAAAAAAAATTAATTATACGTAAAATTAAAAATATTTGAAATCAGAAAAACCGTTTAAAGGGGAGAAGTGGATATGGTAAGTAGGGGAAGCATTACGGCAAGTTCACACAGACAAAATCAGAGTACAGTATATTGAATTTTAAAAACAAAATAATAATAATTAAAAAAAAAAAAAAAAAAAAAAAAAAAGTGTAAACTAGCTAACTCCTAAAGGACATGAATGATCTTCACTGTACACACCAAAATGTAGCATGCTCCAGCTTGGATGCATTCTGTGGTGTAAAAATCCTAGTCGCAGCATGCCTGGTTTGCACCGTGTCCTATGAACAGGGTCACAAAATATGCTAAAAGCTTATGGAGACGCCATTTTATACAACAGAACAGGAAACTTTGCAATTCCACACTGTGCATTTTCCATAAGTGTCCTTCTTTTAAAAAGGATATTTGGTCACCCTATTTATAGGCCACAATTCAGATCACTAATACAAGCAATATTGGAACAAATCTCATAGCAAGTTCCAGCAAGTTCATATAATAGGATTAGTCTTAACTTGTTAACCCCTTTGAGTGCCAGAGGGGTATGGAATGCCTTGCTTTGCAATAGCACTCAAAGGGTTAAATACTTCTCACTGGAAGGTGGAACATTCCCCTTTTTTTTTTTTTTTTTTCTTTCAGGTTAGCCCCTCCTCTGCCCTTCCAGTTTTGATATGAGACAAGCTCGCTAGATAGCGAGAGAAGAAGTGATAAGCTCCTGTGAGAAAAGACCCAAGAAGGATTACCACATCCAGCCAGGCGAGACCAAGTGAGGTCCCTTTACTCTGGGTGGGAGGCCTGTATTCCATATAGCCTAAGAGAAAAGGCTTTAACAAGGTAAGACTAAAATCCCATTTTCTCTTTCCTCCAATATGGAATACAGGTACCATAGGCTATACAAACTGTGGGCTCCCGGGGGTGGAGTAATAGAAAGTACCTAGCTCTGGTGCACACGATACCAGTGTTCCCTAGGACTCTCCAGAACTAGGAACAGCCCAAACAAAGTGTCAACAGACACAGCACACAAGAACAAGAGCCAACCAGGCTCAATCAGTTGAACACCAATAAGGCACAGGATGGATTAGGATCTTAGACTGGCAGCACTGCCTGAAGGACCTTCCTGCCAAAACTGGCTTCAGCCAAAGCCAGAACATCAACACGATAATGCTTAGAAAAGGTGTACATGGAGGAACAAGTCCCAGCCTTGCACAGATGTTCAGCTGAGGCCTGATTATTGTAGACCCAAGAGGCCTCAAAAGACCTGGTGGAATGTGCTGCAGCACAGAAGGGGACTGGTTTGAACCTTATTTGAACCCTATTCTGGACACTTAACATACTACCAGCAAAACCCACTTGTCAACAACAGAGTGGTACAGACGTCCACCAATGAGGGCCTGCGGACCAGGATTCTGCAAGTCATGCAGAAGTATGCTTGTCAGACTTTGGCTTGGCAGCGGCTCGCTTAGACTGCCACTGCTGCTTGGGCTTGGCGGGGTGGCACCGAGTAAAGGCCTGAGAGGCTTGCAGCCTTTGTGCCTCTGTTTGGTGGGGACAACAAAGGCAGTTTCCTCGCCGTGCTAGGGCTTTTGGACATCTGAGGTAACAGGGTGCTCTTACCCCCAGTAGTATCACTGATGATCTGCTTTAGCTCAGGACCAAAAAGACTGCTTGGAATATAGGTTTGAGGAGCAGATCTTAAGCCACAAAGTGTGCCATGCAGTAACGGAAAAAGCTGAAGCTGTTGCCAACAACCTGAGAGCTTCAACCTGACAGCTTCAAAAAGAGTGTTTGAGTTTCTGACATGTTGGCTATGATGGCCAAAAGGTCCTCCTTTGGGGCACCATCACAGAAAGCTTCCATAAGCTGTTCTCCCAATACAGCAATAGCTCTGTTAACCCAGGCAGAGGCATAAATAGGCCCCAACGCAGCCTCAATTGCAGCAAAGTTGGACCAGAGGATAGATTCAAGCGTCTTATCCATCACATCTTTAAGACCCGCCGCGTCTTCCAACAGAAAGCCTGGAAATAGGAGGTTCAACTGAAGAAGGAGAAGCCCACTGTGTCAAAGCTGCCTCTGAAAAGGGGTACAGCATAGAGAATCTCTTAGAAATAGAAAACCTCTTATCTGGGATCTTCCACTCATCCAGGAGGATATTATCAATAGTGGAAGTTGGGGGGGGGGGGGTGTGTGGAAAACAGTAGAAGACATTTTACGTCTCTAAAATGCATCAATAGAAGAATGACCCTAATCAGGGGTGCCAGAGACCTGAAGAATCTGTAAAACAAACAACCCTAATGTGCTCCTCGGCAGAGGTAGCAGGGTCAGCTACAAAAGGGTCCCCATAAGAGTTGGAAGAATCACCTTCATACTCCCCCTCCTCTTTATCCTCCTCAGAGGATTCCATAAGTGCAGGCAAACTTGGGGCCTTAGGGGCCACAAACATGAAGGTGGTAGGGGGTTTCCAAGAATGGATAGTCCCTTGCAGAGAGAGGGGATATTGTGTCATAGTGGACTTTGAGTCTTTCACATAGACTGGCTCTTGTTCAAGGCTAGAGGGCTCCGGTGGAGTAGTAGGGGCCGCAGTGCAAGAGGGGCATAGAGATCCTGAATACTGTCTAGGGAGCCCCGCTTGGCATGAGGAGCAGTAAGGAAGGGGGGGTCAGAGACGCCCCAGAGTCCTTTGTCTTAGGTCTAGCCCCATGTCCCTTTGAATCTGACATCCTAACAGGAGTAGTGTCTATAACCGTATAAAATACAATTAACTGTTTCCCAGAATAATTCACCCTAGAGAAGCCCAGAAAGGTACTTATCTGGCAGGTGAAGGGTTAATCTGAGGAAAGAAGTAAAATGGTGGCTCCAAAACAGGCAGCCAATCGGAAGAAAGACTGAGAAAGGGTGTTGTGGGTGATGTAGACTTCTCTGTTAAAGTTACCTAGCAATGCCTACAACTCCACTTGCAAGGCCCCAAGGGCCCCCAGGACACGAGATGTGAACCGGATACCAGGGCATGAGGAAACAAGAAGAATGAGCCTGCTCTGAACTCTGTATGACAGACGGTTGCAGAGATATTTCCCAGAGAAGTATTTCCCACAGACATCAATGGAGCAAGGACGGCTGCAGTGGGAAGCACGTCTTAAAGGATCCGTTACCAAAAAAATTTAAATTTAAAAAAGTTCCCCAAAACACCCTAAGACCCAAGCGGACATGAGTGGAGTAATAAAAATGCATAACTGAAGGGAAACCCACAGAAAGAGCTGCAAATCCAGAGAAACCAGCATCAGGGAGGTTAATCAGTACTAAAGCAGCCATCCATGCTCCACAACTTAGAGTAAAGACTAGAAATAAATAACCCAACATAAGTGCAAGAAGCTCAAGGCTCAGACACAATCCCTGTAGCAAGGGGGCCAATGAGGACAAGTGACCATGGCACACAAAGGGTTACTCTACAGTCTTCAACTTCTGTCTTCAGGTTACCATTATGAAGAAACAGAGCCTCAGAGAGACCCTGCTGGGAGTGAAAAATTGGACTGCAAGATTCTCTACACAGGGCTGCAAAGGTCCACAACAGCACCTGCACAGCACACCTCCAGGGCAGCAATGATAACCAACCTAATATGGGAATTGAAACAGCCCCATATATAAAGCTAAAAAAACTAAGCAGCAATGTTCCAAGCCTGTTCACTCTGTCCGGAACATATCAAAACTGGAAGGGCGGGGGCGGGGATAGCCTGAAGAAGGGGTGGGAAAGCTCTACCCTTAGACTTTGTCTTTTTGAAATGTTCTGCCTTCTAAGGAAGGAAGATCACTTCCCATGGTATCTGTATTCCATACTGGATGAAAGAGAAAATGGATCTCTGCACAGCTGGGTGACGCCAGCACCTAACTATGCGCTCATGGGAACTTCTCCCCTCGCTGTAGATGTCCTGTGTTAGTATATCAGCCATCACTTGGCTTCTATGGGAACTGAAGTATTTCTCAGCATGTAAGTTAAAGGTACGGATGTCACCCAGCTGCACAGATCTCCATGATCTGCATGGCAACCCAGGAGACAGCCAGTGAGTTATGGGCACATGCAGGGGTTTAAAATAGTATTTTATTGACCTTATACTGCCCCTTTAATGTTCATATCCATTTAACATTCTTAAAAAGGTCTTAAATGTCCTCAAATCTTCTTAAGCAAAATATAAATTGACAAATGTAGTCCCATTAAGTTGTATCTACAATAGTTATCTATAACAGATCAAATAAACCCACAAAACAGTAAACAGAAATAACTAGCTACTGCTTGATGACACCTACTTTTTTCACTTACTTTTAACGATATTTAGTCTTCTGTGCACTTCCGCATAATGGGCAAGCTGAATCTTCGGCACAGCTTTTCACCTTCTACCTCCCAGCTGCCCCAGTGAGCGTGTTCACGCTTCCCTTCGGTGTGAATGCGTATCATTACATCAAGCTCCAGTTCGCATTATACTAAGGTTGAAACCTCAGTATAATGCAAACTTGAGCGTGATGTAACTATAGAAGCCATTCACACCACACAGAAGGGAAGCGTGAACTTTCTCCCTGGGGCAGCTGGGAGGGAGGTGGGAGGAGAATTAGGAAGTCAAGAAGAGCTGTGCCGGAGATTCAGCATGTTGCATTATGCTGACTGGCACTGCTTGAAGATTAAATAAATAGTACGCAAGTAAATAAATACATACATTTCTTAAAACTATTTTAATAACTAAACTTATGCTAAAAACTTTTTAAGAGGTGATGGTTCCCCTTTAAGGAGTAGTTCCAGAAGCTCTGACTGCTTTCCAGAACCAACAAGTGGCCCTATTACTGATCAGAGTCGCTCTGCTCTACAATATGCAAAATCATTCAGCTCAGAGTTTAAGAAATGCTAAATGTCAGGAAAAAAGTTACCGTGATATTTCCTGTAATATCTGCTTTGATTGGAGAAAATATTGCAGGTCCAAGGCAGTCTGAAAACATACAAAAATATTAAAACACTGCAAAACAATTTTCCAGTTCTTGGTTGGAGGTATATATTTGAAACGGCAATTTAACACTTCTGTTTTAACATTTCTACTGTGTTTAGCTGTAATTTTCCTCTTACTCATTTACTGTACCCACACATATTATACACTGTTTTTCTTGCCATAAGAGGGGCTTTCTAAAGATACCATTATTTTAATCAAATTTCCTGTAAAACAATTTATAAACTATGATGAAAAAAAATGTAACAAATGAATTTTTTTTTTTTTTTTTTTTTTTTTTTTTTTTTTAAACTTTGGCACTAAGAAACTTTTACACATCTACAAATGCAAAAAAAAAACAAAACAAAACAAAAAAAACTTAAATAGATTAGAATATTTGTCTTGATTTTAGAAATACCCAATGTTGACATGTTTTTCTAATGTTTTTGTCAAGTTATATGGCAATAACTAAAAGTAGCAAAAATAGAGGTGTCCCAAAACTTTTGGCCACATATGTAGACACCTCTTTACCATTTAAGGGGTTACATCACACCACCAACTGCTTTCCCTTCCTTCTAAAAGTAAGTACTCAAGCTTCATGGCAATTTCAAAATTTTGATCTTATATTAAATTAACTCTTTAATGGCCAGAGGGTTGTGAAACATATTATAAAGCAACGTGCTGCACACCCTTCTTGTCCATAAAGTGACGTGTGCTCAAACCTAAGTTCACCAGTCGCTAACCACTTACTCCTATAGTACCATGAGAAATTAGTGAGTCTTCACACCCATCTTCTGCCAATGCACACTTTCCACACTTGGCTTTACACCAATGAATCTCACCCCAGTACTCAGGACACACCAACAGGTCAGGCTTTAAGGATATATTTAATTAAACAGTCAAATCAATTAAAACAACTGAGCCACTGATTACTCACCTGTGACCAACCTGGGATATGCTAAAAACAAACTGCTGGTATGACTCCAGAACTAATGCAGAAAATCACTGCTTAACACATTATTCAAATTGTGCTGTGTTTGGTGAGAGAGATCCAGAGGGTTACAAACTTTGTTTTATGACAGTTTACACTTAAAGTATTAGTAATGTCCAGAAATTACTTTTAATAGGTTTGGAGAGGCAAAAAAAAAAAAAAAAAAAAAAGATAATTGCCGCAGACCCCATCTCTCAACCGCTATGGTTTGAGAGATATTGGCAAAGTTGCCCCTTCCCTTGACATCAGCATCTAGCTGACAGCAGGAGATCAGCCTGCAGCAGAGCTGAAATCCCGGTATTAGAAAAGAATTACTTCATTGGAAAGGTCTACAAAGTGTGCTTGGTTTGCAAGCAAACTTTGTAGACTGTTTCCATGAAGTAGTTCTTTTCTAATAACAGGATTTCGGCTCTGCTGAAGAGCCTCATCGTGTCGGCCGACACGGATCCCCTTCTGTCAGCTTTATAGCTGGCATCAAGAGAAAGGGAGGGAACTTTCATTGTCAATATCTCTCAAACCATAGATAGTGGTTTGAGAGATGGGGTTTGTGGCAATGAGAATCTTTTTTAGCCTCTACAAAAATATTAAAAGAAATTTTTGGACATTACTAACACTTTAAGCATGTGGATCCCCATTCACCAGTGGGCCCTTCGCAGCTTCCACTTTGTCCTATTATTAGAAAGGACCTGTGTTCACATTCCATGTTTTAGTTGCACTGCACACGCCTAAATAGAGTTTTCAGCAAGGTGCAGAAGTATACATTTCTCATGAAGGGAGATGCACTAAGGAATGATAAAGAGGTGATGAAGTGGAGAGCACTTACTTAGTGGGATAAACTCTCTAAGTTCTACGTTAACTTCTGGAGCTAATTCTCTAAGATTTCTCCAACTTTAACAATCTTTGCGCATTGGCTCCTTAGTATAAAATAGGGCTAGGACAGTTTAGAACACTGGATAAGTAATTTCCTTCAGTGCGTAACCCCCATGCTTTCTAGGTGAAAGGAGAAGGCTAAAGAGCAATGTATGGAAGTTCCACAAATACAAGCAAAGACCCCCCCAAAAAAATAAATAAATAAATTCAAAACTGCTTGAGGCGTGTTAAAAGGATCATCTAAAGTAGAACATGTTTCACAAAGAAGAATGAAACAAGCAAACTTGTGTTAAGTGGTCTAACTTCCATCTCTTCCCAGGTTTTATGCACTTGGCTGCTTTCACACCCTTGGTCTCATTTCTGATATCCGAGACTTAAAGCCTTGACGTACCACAACAGTGGAAAAATACCAAATGAGCCCAGTCAAACAGAGAAGCCGTCGGCATCTACATCATAAATAAATTATAAATCGAATCCCAGTTTCAGCAACTCTGGGTCAGAATGAAGAAGCAGCCCATATCAAATTTATTTAATTATTTTTTTCTGGCGTCTGGGACAAAAGGTAGATACTTGATCAGGCACTTCCATCCAGAGAGGGGTGATGGGCATCGTATATCAATCTCACATGGCTTGCTTATCGGCTGATAGTAATCTGCATCTAACAGATGAAGGAAAGGGATGTAATCGCTTTGTGTCATCAGTTAACCTTTCACCCAAGTACATCTATAAACTCACCTGGAAACCGATACAGAAATAAGATCTATGTCACGCAGTGATCTGAATATAAAGTAAGTGCAGGAAGACCCTCTAAATATTTAAATACCCAAACCTGTAAATCTATAAACTGTACTTCTGCTTTAGACATATTTCAATGAAGAGAAAAAACCTGCAGTCCTCCCAGTTATAATAAGTTTCATAGAAATGTTATAATAAAACATGCAGGGGAGAATCAGGTTTAAAAAGGTATATAAGCTAGAACTCCAACAAGGATTAGGTAAAGCCCCTACCCCAACATATCAACTGACAATCTATGTCTCACATTTAAAACCGAGAATGCCAATCTGCAACTCTCCAGCTGTTGGTGGACTACAATTCCCAAACTCTTCAGGTAACGTGTATAGATGAGGATGATGGGAATTCTAGTCCAACAAAATCTGACAGGACACAGATTGCCATTTCTGGGCTTAGGCAAATCTGTTTATGAAGCTGTGACAACACCAGTTTATCTCCATTGCCACACCTTTGAGGACATTCATTCAGATCTCTGAGTATTTATGAACAATCAAGGGTATTCCTCTAGCTAGCATACTGTTGTCATGTAAATACACTGGAAAAAACATGCGTGTTTGCGCAGCTCTGAAATATACATGTATGTATGTATATTTACATCCATTAACTTACATAGCATATACCAACCTGGACCCTGTGTAAGGAAATCATACTTGAAATGCTTATACGATCTTTAGTAAGTAAAATCTCTCTGAAAATAGAATAATTAACTCAAGTAAATATTAGAGCGGAAGTTCCTAAAAGGTGTGTCACAACACATTTATATGTCACAGCATCAAGCTTAGTATGTCTCACTCTTCCAAATATTTAATAACCATTACTTTAATTCTCACGTGTAACAGCAACTAAAAGGTTCTACCTGCTTAGTCAGGACTTAAAGGAACAGTGGAAGTCATTTTATTAATTGTATATAATCTGTCTTATGCTTCTGAGTAAAATATGGGTAATCCCATACAGTTTTCTAATGTGGTCACCCGGTTATGCAGTTTCTCTCAATTATGATGGAGAGAGAATATATGCCTTCATGCCTGTGTTGTTTGGACATCGTTAGCACTGTTGCTAACAATTTAAATATATATTTAAAAAAAAAAAAAAAAAAAAAAAAAAAGGTCTGAGCAGTAAAATCATTGGGCTGTCCCAGGAGTGGGCATGTTCTTGTTTTACTCAGCAGAAATAAGTGTGTGTATATATATATATATATAAAAGTTTATATCTATTGGACTTGCAGTTTCCAAATAAGAAAATTCAAAGGACCACTTTAAGTACAACAAGGGGAA
Source organism: Rhinophrynus dorsalis (assembly GCA_037306005.1). NCBI lineage: Eukaryota > Metazoa > Chordata > Amphibia > Anura > Rhinophrynidae > Rhinophrynus > Rhinophrynus dorsalis. Next base: position 472,930,229 of record CM074718.1, read on the forward strand.
AAACAAAAAAAATCAGTGAAAATTTACCGGAATCAATATAAATCTGGTCTGCTTCTGAATTTAACCCTGGTATGGGGTTGCACTCTAACCACTACAATTGATCCCAAGACTGGTCTTCAAGAGCTACTAATAGTAAGAATTTCCCTGTTTAAACACAAGTGTGCCAATCAAAATGAATGAGTCATTATTTAACTCACCTATGCTTAGTTGGGGAAACTCTGAAATACTGGCCTGTTGATGGTCTTTGGGGATCAAAGCCACACAAAAACTAGTAAGCAGGAGGAGAAAAGAAGAAAACTTCCCACGTCTAAGACCCTAACAGGACTCCTCTGCCCAGGAAGAAAAACCATGATGGTCTCTCCCTGGGTGGGAGGCCTGTGTTCCATATGGACTAAAGGATTTTAACAGGTAAGAACACTAATATCCTATTTTCTTTTAAGTCCAGTATGGAACACTGGCACCGTGGGGATATACCAAAGCTAGGATTCCCGGGGAGGGAAAGGAGAAGAGACCTCTCACATGTTCCCATGATACCAGAGTTCCCCAGGACAATCCAGTATCTGAATAACCCAAGCAACAAATGAACTAGCGCAGCACACTAAACCAAGAGCCAACAGGACTCAGTAACTACTGAACAATAACTGCCAGCAAGAAGAAGTAGATCCTTAAACACTCAGAACTGCCTGCAGGGCCTTCTGGCCCAAAGCTGGCATCAACTGAGGCCAAAAGGAAGAAACAGCACAACACAGACCTCTAACCATAGCAATGTAGATATTCATATGAATGCCCTCCTTCCCCAAGTGGTCTACTCACATGTACAGGAGGCTGTACCTGCCTCCCAGTATAAACTGCATGCACTGGACCATATGAATCACTCCAGGCTGTGATATTCAATATCATTGAATGGATTGTAGTTCCCCAGAGCAAAAGACCGTATATATAAACTGAATGCTCCACAAAAAGGAGCAGAGGCCAGTAGGTTGACATGGTAATGTTAAGTGAGTATATGCAAGGAGGACCAAATCGCAGCCTTGCACAGCTGTTTCCGCCAAGGCCTGGTACTTGTAGGCCCAGAAGCAGCCACAAATCAAGTGGAATGTGCTGTGATCTTAAAGGGAATGGGTTTCTTCCAGATCTCATAACCCTGGTGTATGGTAGCCTTGATCCAAGAAGCAATAGTGATCTTGAAAGCAGCCTGACGCTCCAGAGTCAGAGTCAGCTTTGTGAAGATGTTGAGTGCGAACCACGTCCAACAGATGGAGATCTCTCTCCTTGTCAGAAGTAGGGTCAGGACAGAAGGAATGTACAACAATCTCCTGATTGATGTGAAACCCAGAAGCCATCTTGGGTAGAAACTCCTGAGAGGTACGAAGTACCACCTCATTCTGATGAAACACGATGAAGGGAGGTTTACAAGACAGAGCTTGTAACTTAGATATTTGTTACACTGAGACAACTGATAAGAGGAAGGCAGTCTTGGGTGTCAACTGGCCCAAAGAGAGGGTAGCAAGAGGCTCAATAAAAGGCCTCTGGAAAACACCCAGGACCAGAAGGGAAGGCATGAGTCACCACTTGAAGAAAAACCTTGGCATCTGAGATGATGGCAATCAATCTCTGAAAGAGAACACAGATCTGAACCTAAAGGGAACTCAAGCTGCTTCAAGAGGTGCACCATCAAAGATCAAAGCCAGTCTCTCCACATGCTTGTACCACAGGTGACTCTGTTACAACAGATATAATCTGGGAGGTAGACTGATCGAATCCTGAACAAAATAGGCTGACCAGGTCCTCAAGCCACACACTCCTGGACCAGTAAGGGCAATCAGAATGACCTGTCCATTCTGATCTTACAGATAACCATGGGGATGAGAGAAATCAAAGGAAACCGATAGGATAAATGATTGCTCCATGGGATGGACACTGCTTCCTTCTCAAAAGTCAGGGGATCCCCTGTTCTAGGAGTAAAAAGTGGAAACCTTAGTGTTCTCTCTGGCTGCCATGAGTTCTATTGCTGGCACACCCCATTGCTGGACTATCTGGTAAAAGCACCTCCAGACAGAGTTCCCGGTTTCCAGGATCTAAGTCTTGGCGACTTAGAAAAACCACCAGGACAATGTCTACCCATGGAAGGTGATCGGCTGTGATGGCCGGGTGTCCAGCCAACTGAGGAGATCCTTCACCACCCTACATGCTACCTTGCTGCAAGTTCCTTCCTGGTAACTGATGTACGATACACATGTGGCGTTGTTAGACTGTACTCTCACTGGAACCCCCGTGAGAAACGGGGACCAATGAAAGATGGCTAGCTGGATTGCTTGGAGTTCCAGAATGTTGATGGGCAGAAGACACTCATCTGGACTGTACCTGCCCTGCACACCTAGGTGACCCAGGACGGCAACCCAGCCCCTCCGGCTGGCATGAGTGGTGACCAGGGCCCACTCTGGGATCACAAAGGGCCTCCCCTACTCTGGGTTTGGCTGATGTAACCACCACTAGTGATCCTCCCTGGTATCCTGAGAAAGACAGCTGCTGAAGAAGGACTTCTGCAGATTCTGGATCCAGCCTTGGAGAGCTAGAACGCAGGTGCAGTCTTGGACATGGTGAGCCAAGAGATCCCCTGAAGCCTTGATGAAGAAATCGTCCAAATGGGGTGTCAAAGAGATACCCAGTGCATGAATGAAGGCAGCCAGGGCCGTCGATCTTTGTGACGATTCCTGGCACAGAAGCCAGGCCAAACGTCAGAGCCGTTAATTAGTAAAGCTTGGAACCGAAAGCAATCACGTAGGTATCATTGAATGTTCGGGTGAATATGAACGTGTAACTACGCTGTCACGGTTTGCAAGCAGAGACAAGACTCAGACAGTAAATTAAAATTCACCTTTATTGAAGTAAGTGTAATAAAGATAATAATACACAGGATGGAGCAGAGGGTAAGCAAGAGACAGGGACTCCATCAGCAACAGTAGTATGTCTCCAGATCTCAGAACTGCAGTGTCACAGGAACCATCATGCCCTTGGCTCCTGGAGGGGCCTGGGGGCCGGCCACCTCCCACAAGAAAGTGGATGCCATGCCCAGGGAAGCTCCTTTTCCCGCTTCAACGTTCCCTCTCGGGTCACCCTGTGCTTATTGGGGGCACAGGGTGACTGGGAACACCCAGTCTGGTCTGCCCCGGGCAGACCCAACAGACTCTGTGGACTGTGTTGTTACGTGTGTCAGGGGGTTTAGAGGTTGCCACTGCCCTATCCTCAGGCTTCAGGGCAGGGAAGTGTCCCTTGCCCTGGAACTATACTTGCTTCCACTAAGGAGTGGAATTCACGGGGCGGAGGACAGCCAGCAGAACTAATCAAAAGCCCCATTGACTTTACATGGGGAAGTAGGCGGCTTCCTGATTGGCCAATGCCCTGGGTGACGAGTTTAAAGGTCCCCCATAGAGTTAACATGGGGGAAAGTAGGCAGTCCAGGGATTGGTCGGTTAGCTGCCCGCCTACAGAGTCTGACTGGCCGAGCTAGCCGTGACTAGCACAACCAGGATTGGTCAGCCTATTCTAGGCACTGGATTGGCCAGGGGTTGAAGCGGAATATTCAAAGATGCTTCAACCTCCTGGCCTTTGTTGTACAATGTGTATTCCAGCCCCTCAGCCCTTTGTCCCAGTGTTTATCCCACAACAGTCCCCTTTTGTCCAAATAATGCAATCATGTCTGGTCCATTGTATGATATGTACACCAAATGTTTATACCATTGTGTGTTTTGTTCAGCCCACCATTGTATAGCCCCTCCACCCCTCTTGGCCTTTTGTGTTAACCTGTATAAATATGTGTGTCTTGGTTCCAATAAAGCAGTTCTTGTTTTAACCTACACAAGTGTTGTCTGGTGAGGTTAAGCTGCTGGTATGCTGGGAGAGTTCTTGTTATCCTGACACTAGTCCTGCCTGGCGACTGGGATACCTTGGGAGAAGCTGGTGGAGTTTTCCTGTTCCAGAGCGAGGGAAGCGGCGACTAACGGAGTCACCCAAGGCTGGGTGGCAGCGGTATCCGTTACATTGGTTGGCAGCGGTGGGATGCTTCCCAGTTAGTTTTTGGAACATACAAGTCAGCACCACCAGGATCGTTTCGCCTGAAACTGATAAAGCCAAGGAATGAAACTGAGACCAGTATCCAGGGGGAGATATAACCACCTGGCTTGACCCCGGTCTTAGCAACACTGAAACCAGCATCCAGGGGGAGATATAGCCGCAGGGCTTGACCCCAGGTTTCAGCAACAGTTCATGGGAGACCGATGAAGCAGCTCTCCACCAGCAGGCGCCAAGCGGTCAGACACGGAGATGGAGGCTATGCTTTGCCAAGTCCTATCCGGCTATGAACAACAGCGGGCCACACTGGAGGCAGAGGGACACTCCTTCTCCTCCGAGGGCTTCATCCCTTATGCATAGAGGCATGAGAGTGAGACACAGCAGTGGAGCCCCTGCATCCTTGGGCCGAGTTCGGACCCCCAGACAAGCCAGGTACTGGCATCCTGGATCGGAGATGTCATTTACCTGGATCTCCAGTATGGGGCTTTTTGCGACAGGACCGGATTTGAGTGGTTCGGGTTCCCCAAAACTCCTCTCCCGTGCAGCGGCTTCGCCTACAGGGGTCCCAGCTCGTTGTGGCATGCCAGGGCTGAGGAGCCGGACTTTGGCAGTCGCAGGGAAAGCCGGTTCTGGGAGATCCGCGACAGGCGAGCCATGCAGCTGGGGGTGTCAGAAATACCCGAGGTATGGAGAGAGCTGGAGGATCTTGTAACCCAGGAGTGGGGACTGGAGATGGAGTGTAGGGATCTCCGGGAAGAGGTGGCTCACACCTATCCCCCACAGCAGCGTTGTATGGACGTGGAAGGTGCAGTGGATGAGAATGCGGTCGCCACAAGCACCTTGTCCGTGGAAGAGGGGGCTCTTCCTGAGGCTGACTTCAGCGACCTGTTATGGTCTAGTCAGCGGGTAGCAGGCGAAGCTGCGGCCACCGCTAACCCGTTTGGTATGGATGTCCCCACAGCAGAGAGGTGCTGTATTTCGGGAGTGGATGTGATTGGTGTCACTCCCCAGCGGCTGTTTGTATTACAGGGAGAGGAGGTAGCTGACCCCTCTCCCCAGCGGCAGATGTCTGATGGAACTGGGGGTGTCGTGGCTGAGATTGCGGTCGTCACCAGCGCCCCTACACTTGCCTTGGAGAGTGGAACAACTGTCCTCTCCAGCGACTTTGCTACCCCAGCCTTGGAGAGTGAGACAACTGTCCTCTCCAAGGCCCTTCTTGCCCCTACCCTTGCCCTGGAGAGTGGAACCACTGTCCTCTCCAGAGGCCTTGTTGCCCCTACCCCTGCCCTGGAGAGTGGGACCACTGTCCTCTCCATCGACTTTACTACCCCAGCCGTGGAGAGTGGGACAACTGCCCTCTCCAGCGACTTTGCTACCCCAGCCCTGGAGAGTGGGACGAACATCCTCTCCAAGGGCCTTGTTGCCCCTGCCCTGGGGAGTGGGATCGAGGTCCTCCCCAGTGGCTCTGCCACCTTTACCCTGGAGAGTGAGACCACTGTCCTCTCCAGAGGCCTTGTTGCCCTTTTCCTGGAGTGTGGGATCACTGTCCTCTCCAAGAGCCTTGTTGTCCCTGCCCTGGTGGGTGGGGTTGAGATCCGTCCCAGTGGAGCCGTTACCCCTCCCGTGGTGAGTAGGGCCAGAGTCCTCCCCAGCGACGTCGTTACCCCTACCCTGGGGCGTGGGACTGCGGGCCACAACAACCCCCAGCCAGCTGACTCTACCGTGTTCCCCCTGCAGAACAGGATACCATACTGGCAGAGGGGGACAGGTATCCCAAGGATGGTGCAGGAGATGGGATGGACTGAGAACATGACTAACCTGCTGGCAGACCCGGTAAGGGTCTGGCCCCAGGTTAGTCTTATTTGGAAGGGGGGGAAATGTCACAGGAACCATCATGCCCTTGGCTCCTGGAGGGGCCTGGGGGCCGGCCACCTCCCACAAGAAAGTGGATGCCATGCCCAGGGAAGCTCCTTTGCCCGCTTCAACGTTCCCTCTCGGGTCTAAGTCACCCTGTGCTTATTGGGGGCACAGGGTGACTGGGAACACCCAGTCTGGTCTGCCCCGGGCAGACCCAACAGACTCTGTGGACTGTGTTGTTACGTGTGTCAGGGGGTTTAGAGGTTGCCACTGCCCTATCCTCGGGCTTCAGGGCAGGGAAGCGTCCCATGCCCTGGAACTATACTTGCTTCCACTAAGGAGTGGAATTCACGGGGCGGAGGACAGCCAGCAGAACTAATCAAAAGCCCCATTGACTTTACATGGGGAAGTAGGCGGCTTCCTGATTGGCCAATGCCCTGGGTGACGAGTTTAAAGGTCCCCCATAGAGTTAACATGGGGGAAAGTAGGCAGTCCAGGGATTGGTCGGTTAGCTGCCCGCCTACAGAGTCTGATTGGCCGAGCTAGCCGTGACTAGCACAACCAGGATTGGTCAGCCTATTCTAGGCACTGGATTGGCCAGGGGTTGAAGCGGAATATTCAAAGATGCTTCAACCTCCTGGCCTTTGTTGTACAATGTGTATTCCAGCCCCTCAGCCCTTTGTCCCAGTGTTTATCCCACAACAGTCCCCTTTTGTCCAAATAATGCAATCATGTCTGGTCCATTGTATGATATGTACACCAAATGTTTATACCATTGTGTGTTTTGTTCAGCCCGCCATTGTATAGCCCCTCCACCCCTCTTGGCCTTTTGTGTTAACCTGTATAAATATGTGTGTCTTGGTTTCAATAAAGCAGTTCTTGTTTTAACCTACACAAGTGTTGTCTGGTGAGGTTAAGCTGCTGGTATGCTGGGAGAGTTCTTGTTATCCTGACACTAGTCCTGCCTGGCGATTGGGATACCTTGGGAGAAGCTGGTGGAGTTTTCCTGTTCCAGAGCGAGGGAAGCGGCGACTAACGGAGTCACCCAAGGCTGGGTGGCAGCGGTATCCGTTACATGCATTGACTAAGCCGAAGCCAATGGTAGTCCCTAAGGCCAGAGGAATAGTAGGCCAGACTGTCTCCCCTGTGGATGGTTAACTGGAAAACAACTGACTCACACCTGCAGCCAGCCAGGAGAAGGCCGTAGCCTGAAGGTGGGGCAACCAAAGAACCCACTGACTCACGCCTGAAGTCAGTAGAGTCAGTCTGCCAGAGCCACAGGTCTGCACCAGGTAGGATATCCGTTCAACAGGAAGTAATGAGAAGTTAGCAGGACAGAGCCCCAGGTCTGCACCAAGATGGATGGTCAGACAAGCAAAGGTCATACACGGAGCAGGTAGTCAGCCAGAGCCACAGGTCTGCACCAGATTGGGTGTCCACTACAAGGAGTAAGACAAGAGAGTAGTGAGACAGTCACAGGTCAGCACCAGGATGGATGGTCAGACAAGCCAGGTCATACACAAAGATCAGGATCAAGAAGAGAACTTCACTGAACACCAACGTAAGGTTAACTGGATGGAAATCCAGTTCCTTTTAAATACAAGACGCCAAGAAGTAGCTGGGAGGAGCCAGACCAAAACCCAAAGTATAAGAAGGTAGCCTGCGTCAAGAACATCTCCTTGCACCCATGACAGACACATCTCGCGAGATGCGTCACAAGTCTGCAACACCGCTGCGTCAAATGGAGCCTCAGAAACACCTAGTACGGGGGCACGGGCGTCCGCTACTGACGCCAATCGTGCCCAAGTCCAGTCCAAACAGCGATGTGTGGGATGATGCAAAAGCGTCATTTAGAGAAATACAACTCCAGCGCCAGTCGATGCGACGACATACGCATCCTGAAGATTCAGGGAGACCAGATACTTCCCTGGGTACATCGCCACAATGACAGAAAGCAAAGACTCCACCTTGAAGAATTTAGTGACCAGATACTTGGTGAGGCATTTGAGGTCCAGAATGGGGCTGCAGCCAGTGTCTTTCTTCGAAACCACCAACAGGTTGGAACAGAAACCTGAACAGTCCTTGGGGGGCTGGGACAGGCACCAGTACCTGTTGATCCAGCAGAGAGTTCACAGACTCTTGGAACAGTCTTACCTTGTCTGTATCCTTCATAACCTTTGACAAAAAAGAACCAATATGGAAGAAGGCAGGGCTCAAAATTTCTACTAGCCACTAGCCAATGGCGAGTGAAAATTTAGCCCTGGCGAGTAGAAATTCAGCCCTGGTGGGTATGTTATGGCTTGCAGTGGCGAGTAACCTTTCAGGTCTGGCTAGTAGCAAAGGACTTAAAATTATAAGCCCTGAAGAAGGGATTTGAAATCTATGCGGTACCTTTCCTATATTACCCACAAAACCAAATGGTCCATCATGGAGATACCCAGGTGTCTCGAAAAAAGAGAAGGCGGCCCCCTACAGGCAACAACAGATAAGGATTCCTGAGTGACGCGGAGGTAGGTTTGTCAGACGTAGCCTTTGAAACTGAATGCTTGGACTGCGCGGCTTGTCTGGATTTTGTGGCGGGGCATGCTTGAGAGGTTTGCAAACTTTGCAGGTGGGAGAAAAATACGCACCTTCCTTGTGAGAAAGGAATGCTTGGTGGAGCTCTGCTGCAACAAAGTGCTCTTACGACCCATAGTGTCTCTGATGATCTGTTTCAGTTCAGGTCCAAAAGGGGACTTCCCCTGAAATGGCAAGAAGACCGGTGACCTCTTAGAAGATTGGTCCTCAGACCAAATCTGAAGCCCCAGAGTGTGACGCACACCATCAGTAAAAGTCAAAGGCCTTTGCTGAAAATCAAGTGGTGTCAAATATTACCCAAGACACATAAGTACTGTCCTCCGTGCTTTTAGCCATCAGAACCAATAACTCTGACAGGGCAATATCAGCAAATAGAGCATCAGAAAGTTGCTCACACTAAATGGCAACTGCCTTGTTAACCCTGGTAGTGGCCAAAAAAAAAGTTTTAGTGCTTCCCTGGTGGCAGAGAAGGGGGCTTTGCGAAGAGAATCCAGCTTCTTATCAGCAGCCTCCTCAAGTCCCACTGCATCTGCCATCAGGAGGGCAGTGTTCTAAGCCAGTAGTGAAATAGAGGGATCCACTGGGGGGGAGCCCACTGTGCCAAAGCAGTAGCTGAAAAAGAGAGCTTTTGAAGAAAAGCCTTTTATGAGGAGTTTTCCCACTCATCCATAAGGATCTGATCAAGAGTGTTATTGGGTGGAAACAGAGGAGAACACTTCTTATGCCTCTTGAAAATATCCAAAGTGGGAGCTCCCCCGTCAGAGGCATCAGAGACCTGGAGGGTCTCCAGGACTGCTCTGATGAACCCCTCAGCTGAGGGGAGAGGATCAGTCTCATAGGAATTCCCACAGGAGTACAAAGAGTCCATGTCCTCATTTTCTCGATCATCCTCCTCCTCGGAGGAGGTAAATTCTTCCTCAGAAGAAACCCCAATTATCTAAGAATGTCCCCTGGAAACAGGGGCAATCTGCTTAAGTGTGGACAAAAGTTTCCAAGAGTACCCCCTACACAGAGGAAGGAATCTGGGCCACTAAAGATAGTGTCTTAACCCATGCAGGCTATTGACTGGTGCTAGAGGGGCCCAGGGGAGTAGTAGGGACCACTGCATGAGGGGCACAGAGACCCTAAATATTCTCTAGGTAGCCCAGTTTGCTCTATATTTAGTATCTTACTTTTACGTAGCTGTAATAACTTTTGAATAAAACACTTTTCAGTAGTGAGAATACCCATGCTTTACTCGAAGTAAACCCTTTGACATATTTTTATTATTTTTTACTAACTCTTTAACCCCTTAAGGACCATTGTCGTGCCAGGACTGTCACGGCGGTCCGGCACTTAAGGACCAATGACGGTCCTGGCACAGCATGGAGTTCAGGGCTCCCGGCACAGCTGCACGCCACTCCGGAAGCCCTGAACCGGAAGCCATATTAAAAAAGAAAAATGCCCCATGGTCCGCAAGTGCCGGCCGCATGGGATTGCGCTGGTCCTTAAGGGGTTAAAGACTTCTGTCCTGTACAGTGAGCTCACTGGATCAATGTTTATAGAGAACCTTCTGTCAGACAGTGAAAGCAGGGGTAGCGATACCATTTAACACTATCACAGTATAAGGAAATACTCCTGTTTATTAAATACAGCATACAGAGCACTCAATGCTGCAGGAATAATGATTCATTAGACTATGGCGCTAGATTAAAACAAAAATTAAAGTAAAAAAGTTTATCATCACTTTAATTGTAGTGTTTAATGCTCTAAAATTCAAGGAGTTAAAATCTCCATTTAAATAGACACTAATGTCCCATAAACGTTTTGTTGTTTTGTAGATTAAAAAAAAAAAAAAAAAAATTATGTGGCGCAAATCTAATCTCTCAAACCTTTACAGTTTCAGAGATATTTGGTGCTAAAGTTCCCCCCTCCCTCCCCTTCTCCTGATGTCAGCGCTCTGTTGACAGCAGGAGATCCCGGTCCTGGGACCAGCCAGCTGCTCTGCAGCAGAGCCGAAATAATGATACTGGAAAATAATTACTTAATTGGAACGGTCTACAGCTGACATTGGAGAGCCGAGAACTTTAGATGCAAATCTCTCTCAAACCATAAAGGTTTTAGAGACAGGATTTGCGACTTTCCATATTATATCAGCATCTAAATGGAAATAGTTTCCCTTTAAAGTGGAACTACCACCTGAACACAATTTTAGCTTAAATAACTCCCCATCTGGTGACTAGCTGCTTAGTAGCGCTAGTCGCCAGAATTATTACCCTGACAAATAGATTTAGCCTTTCTTCCCTGGCTGACAGCATCATGGAACATGGACATCTTGCCATAATGATGCCTGCACTGTCAGTCCCAGCTGGGTCTAGGAGGCGTTGCTAGGAACCGTCCGGCTCCAAAAGAAACTGACAGCGTTCCGTGATGCTGTCAGCCCGGGAAGAAAGGCTAAATCTATTTGTCAAGGTAACAATTCTGGCGACTGGCGCTACTGAGCAGCTAGTCACCAGATGGGGAGTTATTGAAGCTAAAGTTGTGTTCAGGTGGAAGTTCCGCTTTAAGGTGCAGGACTATGAAGTAATTTCTCTATACTGGGTATGACACAATCATGTCTTAAGCTCAGGCTACCCTTCCACATCCAAAGTCAACTATTGCAGGCCCATGAAAAGGTCAATGTCTTCAGTGTAACGGAATATTTCTAAAGGAAGCCAATCACCCATAAAGCAATGTACTTATTTGTACCTTGTGAAATATTTATGTTCTTTCACTGAAGGAAAGAGGATCATTGGTTTGTTTTATTCAGTATAACTGCAAAAAATTATTCTGATGAAAACAAAACAATTTACATGAGGAACTGAAGACTGATGGTTATATACCTTAAAAGAGATAGTAATACTTTTATGAAACATTATTTAAATTTGTGCTTTGTCAATAACTAGATTGTTGTATTTTCAGTGCTTAGCGTTTTAAGCTCTAAAAAAGATGTGCAATGCATTGCAAAGCACTACTACACAACTTTCCATCAGTGAGAGTGAATGTGTACATGAGCATCAGTGTGTACGCGCACCAGTATGTGAGCTTTGCTTGCATAGCACTGTGTATATAGCATTTTGCTTATTGCATTGTGTGAACAGCATTTGGAGAATTGCATATAGTGTTTCATACTACATTTTGCATATTTTTGCAGTGTAGACTTCGGCGCATTGTGTTTTGTGCGCATTGCATGTAGCATTTGGAGTATAGCATTTCATTTACAGCATGTTCAATATGGCTTTTGGCTATGACGTTTGGTGTATTGCATATAAATGTAGAACATTCTTTTTTGGAAATGTATTGCATGTGTGAGTATTGTATATATTGTGTTTGTGTGTATTATGTACATTGTGTGCCTATGTATTGCCTGTGTGCACTTGTGCGTGTTCATTGCAGCCCTTGCATCTTCTTACAGAGATTTTGAAGGGAGTCACCCCCTGGCCACTCCCATTAAAATCACACACCCATGCTTACACCAATGGGACAGATAGTCTAGAAGAGATTTGAATAACTCCTTACTGCTATCACGGTGCCCCGTGATTGCTTTTGGCTGGATATTGCCCTGGAGCGACATTGTTTACTTCCTAGCTGTCGCTCTTGCTGAGTCGCTATTCTTATAGGGCACCACGCTGATGAGGTCATTGCTCCACCTACCTATCAGGGTTTTTAAACCTCAGCCTGTGTCATTTCCAGTGCCCTTTCGTGGTGTACCCGAGCTTATTGCTGTGTTGATCCATTACCATTCCTGTATTACATGGCTACGTCTGACTACCTGTTCCGGTTCTGACTCCTGGCTACGTCTGACTACCCGTTCTGGCTACAACCACTGGTGACGTCTGACTACCAGATCCGGTTCGGACCATTGGCTGCCTCTTGGTTACTCTCCGTGTTGCGCTCCATGACCATTCCGTGCCTCGGTTTGGTTCCCGTGCTGCCTGTGTCTTCCACTCTGCGCTCGCTTCAGTTAGCAGTGCTTGTCGGTCACTCTGTGTGTTTGACCTCCCGTGGCCATACCGATTTGTGCTGCCTAGCCTATCCTCCATCTGGCTACCTCCTAGTGTATCCCATGTTGGGGTATTGGTCTGCTCCTATTCTTTGCTGACTGTGTGCATGGGAGTGCTCTGCACGGTCCTCAAATCTACCTTGTAGTCATAGAGCCATTCCGTTTCTGACCACCTGTCCTGTGAAGGGTGAGGAAAGTGCCTACACTTGTTCCTCTCTGGTCTCGTGAAGGTGTGCCATCCTATCCGGGTACGGGAGTGCTCTGCACTACCCTCACATCTACCGTGTAGTCCCAGGGCCAGTCCGTTTCTAACTACCTGCCTGGTGAAGGGTAAGGAAAGTGACTCCACTGTTCCTTCCTGGTCTCGTGAAGGTGTGCCACTATGCACTGCCACTTTGTGTCATTACCATACTATTGCTGTGTCATTTGTTGCCACCAGCCTGTTGCCTTATCTCCTGTCATTCATTGTATTTAATAAAGTTTTATATTAAGTTCATCTGTACTTGTCAGTGTGTTAATTTCCTAGTCACTCCGTGACAATACGAAAGGGCCTCAAAAGCATTGTAGGCCTCGGGGGACCATAATGATGGGTTAGCACCCTTATGTGTAATGTCAGTTAAAGGTCTGACCAAGGATGAGAAAGTACGAATGAACTTTCTATAATAGTTTGCAAAACCGAGGAATCTTTGTATGGCCTTCAGGCCCATAGGGCGTGACCATTGTAATACTGTCGACAGTTTTTCCGTATCCATAGCAATTCCTTTAGTCGAGATAACATAACCCAGGAAGGGTACCTGGTCCTTATAGAATTCGCATTTCTCAAGTTTGCAATAAAGTTTGTTCTCCTTCAGTTTTTGCAGTACCGTAATGACATCTCTCCTATGTGTATCAAGATATCGTCCAGGTACACTATTACACAGGACTGCAGCAGGCTTCGTAAAACATCGTTAATGAACTCCTGGAAGACCACTAGCGCATTGCACAGCCCAAAAGGCATAACCAGATATTCGTAATGGCCATTACGAGTATTAAAAGCAGTCTTCCACTCATCGCCCTCCTTGATTCTAATCAAGTTGTATGCTGCTCGCAAATAGAGTTTCGTGAATACAGAAGAGCCCTTTAAACGGTCAAACAATCCCGTAATTAGTGGGATGGGGTAAGCATTCTTTACCATTAATTTGTTTAGCCCTCTAAAATCAATACAGGGCCTAAGCTCCCCATTCTTTTTCTTTACAAAAAAAAAAAAAAAATCCAGCCCCCTCGGGCGAGGAAGATTTCCTTATAATGCATCTGAAATGTATTCCTCCATGGTCTTGTTCTCTTCTACTGATAGAGGATATGTGCAGCCTTTGGGAGGTACTGAACCTGGCGTTAGATTAATAGCACAGTCATACTAATGATACAGATTCTCTAAGATGGCACATTTTGTTCCGCTCCCCGGACTACCCTCCTCTAAGGAATTGGCTATAGTATTTGCTAAAGAGGTATTCAGGCTCCACGGAGTACCTCGAAGTTGTGGTTTCTGATCATGGGAGTCAGTTCGTATCAAGGTTTTGGAAGGCCTTTTGTGACCAGATGGGTATCAAACTGCTGTTTTCATCCGCCTATCACCCCCAGACCAATGGTGCTGCAGAAAGAGCCAACCAAGGACTGGAACAATTTTTGCGCTGTTTCGCTTCTGACCATCATGATAATTGGGTTGATCTGTTGCCGTCGGCAGAGTTTGCCAGGAATTGTGCCATAAACGCTTCATCCGGGAGCTCCCCTTTCCTGATCAATTATGGGTTCCAACCCTCTCTGCTCTCTGATACATTTCGGGCACAGGACATTCCAGCTCTGGATGAGCATATGGAGCAGCTCCGCTCCACATGGGCACAGGTTCAGAATAATTTGAGAAGGTCCTCAGAGCGATATCAGAGACACGCAGATCGCAGGAGGCGTCCTGCTCCGGTCTTTCAGATGGGGGAGAGGGTCTGGTTGACCACCAAGAACCACCAAGTACCATGTCACAAGATGGCTCCACGATTCATAGGACCCTTCCGGGTACTCCGTAGAATTAACCCTGTGTCTTATGCCTTAGGCCTCCCTAGGAATATGCATATCCACGACGTATTTCATGTATCTCTCCTGAAGCCACTGATCTGCAACCGTTACACTTCCACCCAGGTAGCCCCAGGTCCAGTACGCATTCAGAACCAAGATGAATATGAGATCGAGAGCATCCTGGATTCCCGTAGGGTTCAGGGGCGCATTCAATATTTAGTCCACTGGAAAGGTTATGGTCCAGAGGAGAGTTCATGGGTGGACCAGGGTGATATTCATGCTCCTAAACTGTTGCGCAGCTTCCACATGAAGTTTCCCAACAAGGTATGGTCTCCTCCCCGGGGGGGGGGGGGTACTATCACAGTGCCCCGTGATTGCCTTTGGCTGGATATTGCCCTGGAGCGACATTGTTTACTTCCTAGCTGTCGCTCTCGCCGAGTCGCTATTCTTATAGGGCACCACGCTGATGAGGTCATTGCTCCTCCTACCTGTCAGGGTTTTTAAACCTCAGCCTGTGTCATTTCCAGTGCCCTTTGCGTGGTGTATCTGAGCTTAATCCAGTGTTGGCCCATTACCGTTTGTGGTTCTGACCCCTGGCTACGTCTGACTACCCGTTCCGGTTCTGACTTCTGGCTACATCTGACTACCCGTTCCGGCTACGACCACTGGCGACGTCTGACTACCCGATCAGGTTTTGACCATTGGCTGCCTCTTGGTTACTCTCCGTGTTGCGCTCCATGACCATTCCGTGCCTCGGTTTGGTTCCCGTGCTGCCTGTTTTCTCCACTCTGCGTTCGCTTCCGTTAGTGGCGCTTGTCGGTCACTCCGTGTGTTTGACCTCCCGTGGCCGTACCAGTTTGTGCTGCCTAGCCTACCCTTCATCTGGCTACCCGCTTAGTGTATCCCCTGTCGGGGTATTGGTCTGCTCCTTATCTTGCTGACTGTGTGTATGGGAGTGCTCTGCACTGTCCTCACATCTACCGTGTAGTCCCAGAGCCATTCCGTTTCTGACCACCTGTCCTGTGAAGGGTGAGGAAAGTACCTACACTATTCCTCTTTGGTCTCATGAAGGTGTGCCATCCTATCTGTGTATGGGAGTGCTCTGCACTCCCATACACAGGGCCAGTCCATTTCTAACCACCTGCCTGGTGAAGGGTAAGGAAAGTGACTCCACGGTTCCTTCCTGGTCTTGTGAAGGTGTGCCACTATCCACTGCGTGTCATTACCGTACTACTGTTGTGTCATTTGTTGCCACCAGCCTGTCGCCTTATCTCCTGTCATTCATTGTATTTAATAAAGTTTTATATTAAGTTCATCTGTACTTGTCAGTGTGTTAGTTTCCTAGTCACTCGTGTGTGTGTGTGTGTGTGTGTGTGTGTGTGTGTGTGTGTGTGTGAGTGAGTGGTCGCGCACGTGCGAGCTAGGTGTAATTTATATACACATACACAGAGTAATGTGCAAAAGTTTTAGTCAGGTGTTCAAAAAAAAAAAAAAAAAAGCTGTAAACTAAGAATTCTTTTAAAGAAATTTAGACATGTTAGTGGTTTATTTCTATCAATTAACAAAAAAAAAAAAACACCAGAGTGAACAGAAGAAAAATCCAAGTTTAACGGTATTTGGTGCAACCACCCTTTGCCTTCAAACACAGCATAAATTCTTCTAGGTACACTTGTACAAAGTCAGGGATTTTGTAGGCATATAGTCAGGTGTATAATTAAACAATTATACCAAAGAGGTGCTAATGATCATCAATTTAATATGTGGGTTGAAACTGAAACAGCTGTGTAGGAGGAATAAAACTGGGTGAGGAATAGCCAAACTCAGCTAACAAGGTGAGGTTGCTGAAGACAGATTAAGGTCAAAATTCATACACCTCTCCAACTCCAAAAAACATGCTCCTTCTCCAGCAAACTGCCCTCATCACCACCTCTCCTATGGCAAAAACCTTCATACTCCTGCTCCACATACACACTCCCTCCTATTACACATACATCCTTAAGTGCAACATTTTTCCCCATGTAACACGTCCACACAGCCATGTTTACTTCGGCACCTCCTGCAAGAAGGCGCACACCAGTGGCAGAAGCAACCATGAATTAAAGGTCAGTCTGCATGTAATTACGACAACGGCCTGCCCGGAGCCAGTCATGAACTCTTCAAAATGTTTAGACTGCTCTGATTCCTCCTAGCAGGAGCTGCTACACTAAATATATGTTTCTGCACTTTCTGAACCTACACATTCTGTAAAGCCACTACCATACTATGAATGTCCTCATTTATGCTAACTTACAATGTGGTAGTGGTGTCTGGTGACATACCTAAGTTTAATTAACTAGCTCCTGCAAGGATGCATTGAGACAGATGAAGCCGCTGAAAAGGTTGCTAATCTGTGTGCACAAGTGCAGCCTGCCTATGGGGGAGGTTGTTAATTCAAATACACACCACTACCACGAATCACTATGCTGCTGGTGGAGGCTTCTGCCAAGTTACAATTGATGGTGCACTTTTTATTCACGTAAACCTCACCCGTGTGCCACTTACTACAGCTAAACAAGTGCACATACACAGTTTCCTCTACAAACACTATGCCCATTAATCCCACATGTATCTTGTTTATGCTCACCATCGGTAATCACAAAACACACTGTTTTTTCAACTACACACCCCTCCCTCCAGACCCACGCAACATTATTCAATTGCGAGCGCTTTCTCCACTGCTGTGCCTATTGCTTGCTCTTAACGTAACTTTCTGCCATTTTACCACTGCCACATCCTCTCACACTACTATCATACTTTCAATGTGCACATGTATCATCACACAATGATAGTGCTGTGTCATAACCTATGTATGTTTAACCCACCGGCTCCTCCTTCTCACTCCATTTCAGAACACCATCACTGTCACAAACTCCACCAGTGGAGTAGGCAATCCACTATTCCAAAATACTACCTATGCCACAATCAAACGCAGCAAGTTACATACCAAACACTTAAATAGTTCATTACTGTTCAAAAGTTTTTAACCACGAAACTACCTTACAAAATGTGTACAAGCTGGTACTCACATAATGACGTTATCATTTCTACTACACCACTTTACATGTCGCAGGACACAAAATGGAGGGTCTGCACCATATATATGGAAAGTTGACAAAACAAAGGAACAAGTGAAACAAGGATTAATAAAGTTTTGCACACACACATTATAGGTGTCCCTTTCTCGCTACAACTGCATTATCGGTCACTTCAACAGCTACTGTTGCATTGCCAAACTGAGGTTTATTTTGGTTGTATGTCATATGTATGTTATTTTATTCAACTTTCTAAAACTCCCTGAACTGGATGGGGTGATCAGATGCCTATTAGCATGTCACATACCACGCAGTGCTAACCCTGCAACTGCCAAACCATGTGAGATAGAGAGAGCACGTGTGTGTGTGTGTGTGTGTGTGTGTGTGTGTGTGTGTGTGTGTGTGTGTGTCTCACACACACCCCTCATCTCCTCGGTACCCGATTCTCTCATTTTATGGCCCTCCAATTTTCATTCCTCCACCTTTCTTCCCCATCCCTCCTTTCATCCCATTTTAGCTCCACACATTCTTCCCATTCTCTGTATCCTCATATTGGAATACATAAATAGATACCCATACATACATATATAAATGTAAAATGGTATTTAGACTAGAGGATACAAGCAGCCATGTTCTGGCAATTACACTTTTCACACACTAAAATGTGTCTCATTTCCCCTTGCCTCTTTTTCCACATCCCCTAAAGAAAATACAAAATATACTTTGCTTCATTAGTCAATATGAGACTGCACACAGGATGAAGGTGATAAGAAGTCCTTTAATCAAGTGTTCATAGCTCCAACTAGCCAAAATGTTTTCTGTCCTACAACTGGACCTTCCTCAGGGCAAATTGTCACAGACAGACAGACAGATGGTCTAATAAAATGTAAATCTAAACAAGTGACCATTCAGAAACTCACCCCCTTTAGACACCCGCCAAAAATTGCCAAATGTCCGCCATCTAAAAGTAACATGATGTCATGAACCTCAGCTAGTCTAGGGTTGTCCAAGTACCCAGAAAAAAAAAACACAAATAATAAAAGTGCATGAACAAAATGACAAAAATACGCAATAAAACGAGTAAAACACCTAGTGCTGACCCAAAAATACCCCCTCATGAAGTCATGAAGCAAAAATGGACCAACATTATGTTGTGCCTCCATAGAAATAATCCATCGAGACACATACTTGGCATCACACAGCTCATCATGTACCACTGCTGCATTAGGCATAATCGACACAAGGAAAGACTTGTTCAAGGGTTGCCCCAACGACTGGAATGTTGCGAGACGCGCTAGTTGGGAAAAATTGCACCAGCCAGAGACCCGGTCCCACACCACAGCACACCAATGAAGGGACAAAGTCCACATTGTAAATAAATATATATCAGTACCACCCAGATTTCAAAATAGTGAAAAGATGAATGGAGCAGTCTGTGTACTCTGCCTCAAGCATACATCTGGCACATCACTATACTGAACTCTGGGTGACACTGATATCTTAGTAACAACCTCATCTATTTAATCAATTTTACCATATTTTACTAAATGCCGCTGGTGGCTCCTCTTTGAAGTATCTTAATTTAGGATGTGGCCAGAAAATGCCATGATAACTTTGGTGAAAATCCACGGGGTAGATACCAACCCAAAAGGGAAGGGAGTTAAATTAAAACTGGCAGGCTTGAAAGGAAAAAACAGAGAAAACACTGATCTGGGTGAACAGGAACATGCAGATATGAGCCCCACATCCAGAAAAGCAAAAAACAAAACACACTCCCCTGGGTACATGGCAGAAAAAATGTAGCATATGAACTGTGGCATATGTATGAAACTACTGAGACACTTCAGGTCCTGGACAGGAAGACAGCTGCCATCCTTTTTGCGGACTATGTAGAGATTGGAATAAAACCTAATGAATTTCTCCCGAGGAAGAAATGGTACCAAGACTTGCATAAGCACCAGGGATTAAACCTACACTAAGAATTAGGAGGTCCTTTACTGGGTCGCAAGGCACCCTTAACACGAAAAAAACAATGAGGAAGGCACTTTAAATCTGTAATACGCTTCTGAAATCACTCAAACCCATAGATACATCAAAGACTGTCCATGTACCGGTAACCCTTTGAGTGCCAGAGGGGTATGGAACGCATTGCAAAGCATTCCGTACCCCTCTGGCACTCAAAGGGTTAAAGAAATGGCTTCCAAATCACCTGAGGTGGGCTGGGCCTCCACAAATTATACAAAGGTCAGCTTGTCAGCTGGTGGGCTTCTGACCCTCAAACTCTCTTTCTTGGATTTCCGGGAGGGTCAGTGATTGCCTCATAGAAGAATTAGGAGCCGTGGATGCAAACCCATATTAGCGAGGGGGGGCGCAGTGCGCTAAAATCATGGAATCTCTGCAGAAAATAAATGTTTGTAAGCAATTTGGATCAACAGGACACTTGTCCCCAGCAGAATGACAAATGGCATTCTCCAGGTCTGGACAAACAGTTGCTTTCCCATAAAGAGAGAGAAAGAAAGGACTTTAGAAAACTGATCAGCAGACCAAATCTTCAACCAAAAGGACATGACAAGCTGCAAATGGCAGTTCCAAGAACTTGCCAATTAATTGGGCAATGCAAAAGGCTGCTTCAGGAAGATATGCTTTGCCATCAAGACTCAGACAGACAACAATGTAACCTTTTGGAGAATCTGAGCAAATAGCTTCAACATCTACAACACGGGTGGCACTACTCTGGAGAGAAAGGAGAAAATTAACCACTATGCAAGCTGACATGGACCAACACTCCTCCAATCCAACTGCAAAATATACTGTATAGTCTGGCACTTCAGTGACAAATTGGGAAGCTCTATATGACCACGTCATGCATCCATACATGTGGTAGAATTTAAACCACGTTGACAAAAGTAAAAGGATCTAAACAGCTTTACATATTAATAAAAAATTGCCGGGATTATGTATCTATGGTACCAGATCCACGCACAAGGAAAGAAATCTCAATTACATCTACAGTTTTGCTCTACTGTACAATTCCAGTATCCAGAATAAAACTGTACATGGTGACAGATCAGCTGCCGAAGCGAGGAGATCCAGTTTGTGTCGTGTGAAAGTAGACACTGAGGACCAGGTAGCTGCCTTGCAAATCTCTTCAGGTGTAGCTATAGCCTTGAGTTCCCAACAGGTAGAAACTGCTCTATAAGAATGGGCTTTTATGCCTGCCGGTGGTTCCTGGTTAGCAGGTTCATAAGCCTGTTTAACACAGTCCCTAATCCACCTGGCAATGGAGGCTTTAAAGGCTGGAATACCTTTAAACTTGCCAGCGAAGTGAACAAACAGTTTATCTGTTTTCCTCAGACATTTGTTTCTGTACAGATAGATTTAGTTAATGTCTAAGAATATATCTTATGTAATTTACTTTCTTTGTCAATGGCCGGAGTAGGACAGAAGGAAGGCAAAACAATTTCCTGGCTCAGGTGAAATTCGGATACCATTTTAGACCTGAATGATGTGGGTGGTCTAAGCACCACTTTGTCTTTGTGGAAAATCATGTAGGGGGGAATTCACAATAGGGTTTGTAATTTTCCCACACGTCTAGCAGATGTTACTGCCGTGAGGATGGTCTTTAAAGATAGAAATTTTAGAGAGATCTCTTATAATGGCTCAAAAGGATTTAGGAGCGCTCAGCTGTGTTAGAACGAGATTTAAGTCCCATGGGGGAATTATTTCATGGATGGTAGGTTTTATCCCAGAAATTGCAGACACATAGCGTTTAACCAGGTATGATTCCGCAAATGGTGTAGCTAGTATACCAGAGAGTGCTGAAAGCTGTACCTTTATAGAGGCAGGCTTTAGCCCCTTTTTGAATCCATCTTGCAAGAAATCCAGGACTTGCTGATGGGAAATATGAGATCTTTCAAGTTGTCTTTCCCCGCCATTTATAAAAGATTGACCAGACACAATAGTAGATTTTTTGATAAAGGACTACGCCCGGCTAGAATACAGTCAGTCAATCACTTGGTCGGATAGGCCTTAGATCTTTAAAGATGCCTATTCAGCCGCCATGCCTTCAGCCTCAAGAAAGCAGAGTTTGGGTGCAGAAGAGGTCCCTGTGTTAGGTCTGGAATCAGATGTACGTGTATTGGAGGAGCACATAAACATCCTTTGAATGTCTGCGTACCATACCTTCCTTTGCCAACCTAGAGCTATGAGAATCACTTGCTTTTTCTTTTCTGAATCACTTCTGTGAGCAGAGGAAGTGGAGGGAAGATGTATGCTAACCGGAAATTCCATGGAAGTCTTAGAGAATCTTGTCCTATTGCTCAGCTGGATTTCCAATGGGCTAGGAAGAGGGCACATTTTGAGTTTGTGTCTGATGCCATGAGATCCACTGATGGTGTCCCAAATACAGAGATCACTTGGAGGTACACTTGTCTGGTGAGGGACCGTTCCCCTGGGTTCAAGGTCTGATAATAATAATCCTTTATTTATATAGCGCACACAGATTCCGCAGCGCTTTACACTCATATTGGTTCCTGTCCCCATTGGGGCTCACAATCTAAATTCACCTATCAGTATGTTTTTGGAGTGTGGGAGGAAACCGGAGTACCCGGAGGAAACCCACGCAAACACAGTGAGAACATACAAACTCATTGCAGATGTTGTCCTTGGTGGGATTTGAACCCAGGACCCCATCGCTGCAAGGCAACAGTGCCAACCACTGAGCCACTGTGCTGCCCACTGATGGCTGAGAAAGTCCACTTGGTGATTGAGGTTCCCTGATAGATGACCTGCTGTTAGAACCTGCAGGTGTTCCTCTGCCCAGAAGAGGATTCTGAAGTCTATCCTGTTGAAAGACCAACTCCTTGTTCCCCCTTTGTTTAGGGGATGTTGTACTGCAGTCACATTGTTTGCTCTTATTACAGATTCGTGTCTTAGTTTGACTGCCAGACCTCTCAGAGTATTCCATACTGCCATGAGTTCCAGGATGCTGATGTGGAGGTGTGTCTCCTTTTGGTTCCATGTTCCTTTCACGGTCTTTGTGTCCCAGATTCCTCCCCATCCAGTCTTGCTGGCATCTGTGTACACAATTTCCAGTCTGGATCTCACAGAGATTTTCCTTTTGGCAGATTTGGTGGATTACACTACCATATCAATTCCTTTTTTGTGGAGTAAAATAGGGGAATCCTTTGATGAGGATTGTGTGGCATCTTTTTGAAGAATGTTAGATAATGGTGTTGGGAGAGACAGCTATGGGTTCTTACTACTTGTTTTGTCAAGGAAAGGTTTCCCAATAGCCTTGAGAATTCTTTTGCCGTCTGAAATTTTGTCTGATGTAAAGCATTGACTGTCTGCAGTAGTTGATCCTGTCTGTCCTTTGAGAGAATGGCTTGATTTTGACAGTGTCTAATTCTATTTCCAAGAACACCAGTCTTTGGGTTGGTGTTAATTGTAGTTGATTATCCATCCTCGTTGTTGTACAAGGTCTATACACTGGCGTGTGCTTGCAAAGGACTGATTCACAGGTTTCCTCAATCACTAGCAGATTGTCCAGATATGGTAGGATCTGAATCTTGCACTAATGTAATTCTGCCATGGGAATTGCCAATATCCTTGTAAACACCTTGGGTGTTGATGCCAATCCGAATGGAAGGATCTTGTATTGGACGTGATGTCCGAATACGTGGAAATGCAGAAACCTCCTGTGTGATGGATGTATCCCTCAAGTTTATTGTTGTGAGGAATTCATTTTCTTGCACCATCATGAAAGCCAATTGAACTGTTTCCATCTTGAATTTTATCTTCCAAAGAAAGGACTTTGTTTCAGGTCCAGAATCAGTTGAATCTCTGATGATTATTTTGGAACCGCAAAGAGAGTGGAATAGAACCCATGACACCTGTTTCAGTGGAAGTGGTTCTATGACATTGTTCTGAAGCAAGAGATCTAGAACTTTTTCCATTGCCTTTGACATGTTTCTGTTCCTGATCCTGGAAATGCTGAATATCTGTTTTGTTGGGACAGTGTGGAGCTCTAATGCATACCCCATCTGTAAAAGTTTGCAGGAACAGTTTATCTGGATTTATGTTCTTCCACTGGTCCTGAAATAGCTCCAGTCTGCCCCCAACTGGAGTGAGAGATGAGGTGTGCAAAACTGCATTGGAAGTTTCTTTGAAATCTGGGCTTAACCTGGAACTCCTTACTTGTTCCAGATTTTGCCCCTTGACCGGCTCCACTCTGTCTCTGATCATAGGTCTTACCTGGCCTGTATCTCCTTGGGTCTCGAAATGCCAGTTTCTTGAAGTTGGATCTGGTAGGAGATGTTCTGGTTCTGCGCTCCCTTGGTAGAAAGAGGGCCCCACATGACTGCTGCTGATGATCTCTTCTAGTTGGTTTCCAAACAGTTTGTGTCCTGTAAATGGCAGAGAGATCAACCTGCTTGTTTCTTGAAGAAGCATTCGCTTCCCATGACTTGCCACACCGTGATCTTCGAGCTGTAACTGAAAGTGACGAAGCACATGCTAGAAATGTTATGTTGTCCAGCGATGCATCACAGGAAAAGTTGACTGCATCCTTGATAGAAGACAAATACTTTAGGAGGCAAGATCATGATCCCGATGACTCGACTGTCTCCTCAAACTCTCTTAGCCAGATGCGTAAAGTGCGGAATATGCATGCCATGGCTGTAGCGGGTTGAGGTTTTGTCCAGTGGCTGTAAACTGCTTAAGTGCACTGTCAGCACGCTTACCCATGTTGTCACGCAATGTGGTTCCATCTTCAAGTAACAGTTGTCAAAAGTGATATTTGTGCGATAGCGGCATCTACCTTTGGTGGAGCTGTCCAATGTCCTGTATCTTCCTCTGAGAAAGGATATCGTTTTTGAAATCTTCTGGACATGGTGGATCTTGCATTTCCTGTCTTCCATTCATTAGTGATAATTTCCTAGATAGAGCTGTGGACTGGATACAGGGGAGATTTTTAACCGATGAACGCAGAAACCATGACGTTTAGTTCCTTATGCGTTTCTGCCAGCCCTAATGTTTTCCTCATTGAGCGTATTAGACAGTCAATTTTCTCTGTATTGAAATGACCCAGTTCTTTAGTAATTTCCCCTTCTTCTGCAGATGAGGGGGCTGATTTCTTTTCCACCATACTACCTTCATATTAGTCTTCTAACAGATGTGAAGGGCCTTCATCTGGGTTGGAAACTCTGGGGCACTTCTTAGGGAATTCTTGTAAAGAGGAGGTCTCATGCATAGAAGAGCGCATCCAGCCTAGAAATTCTTTAAAATGGACTGGTACCTTAGGAGTGGCAACTTTTTGCAGGCATTCAGGGCACAATTTAGAATATTCAGTAGCATATATTTTATTTTCGCAGCCAGCACAAACTTTAAATTTTGGTGCAGTCTTATCCTGTCTGGGGGTGTCTGATCCACTTTAGACTTGTCCCCTTTACCTTCCTTGGACCCAGACATAGTATCAGGCAAGATAATGAAGTTTAAGCAATGCAACTTAAAAGCCATTAAACAAGAAATACAAATAAATGCAATACAGCTAGTGCAAAATACAGACTTGCATATCCTTCCGTAGGTCTGTTGTGGCTGCCTTTAGATGTAGGATGCTGTAATGCCACATTCTATGCTGTGTATTCCACCTGTGGAATGCATGCGCCCAAACTTCTGTTTCTCAGTTGGCATTTAAGGCACGTCATCACCAGTGCTTCAGTTTGTCGGAGGGAGCTGGGATGGAGAACCTGTGGCCAGGCATTTATGGGAGCAGCTTCACACTGTCCCTACACCGTGTAGGGACCCATGCAACCTCCACCAAGGTATCTAATCAGTAGCAGCCAATATTTTGTATGTAACCCGCATTTAAGGCAGGGTACATGGGGAGCCCATAGGTTTAGAATTTGCAGGCTAAATAGAGACACATAGTGCCTAGTCCTCCATCTTGGTAGAAACAAATTAAATGACAGGAGGAGGTTCTACCAGATAATTAAATATTTCAATTTGGTCCTACCAGCTGGGAGGCAGAGTTAAATCCCATAATCAATGCCGTGGATTGGGCACAGAGAAGAAATTTGTATTATATTTATATATACACATATACGCTCACATATACAAACAATGGTAGATGTGGGAGCTCCAAAACAAAAAAGAAAACAAAAACAAAAGATGAAATGCCTGGGTGGTACTTGTATAAACTGTATGCAACACGGGTGAATGGTGAAATAACCAAACTCTAGGGCACTCACAAGAGCTGTGAGAGCACTTGAGTTTGGTTATTTCACCATTCCCCCTTGTTTATATATATTTTATATATACACACACATACACATATATTATACACACACACACACACACTATAAAAGGAGAATGTGGTCATATGACCACAAATTCTCCAGGATGTGCCACACATACCCTGGGGTAGCCAGAAGGAGGAAATATGCCTCTCTCTCCTACATTCAGCCTCAAGAAAACATACTATGAGGCGTAATTTTGACAGGAGTGGGCAGGGTCCCTGTACAGTCCTGTCAAAATCTCTGCAAGGACTTGGCCTGGCCTCAGTATTGCCCCTTCAACACAAATAAACATGCCCAACTCACGCAGTTGCTCAACTCCCATTGCAGCCTTAGGTCTCCCGGTCAGCGGAGTTGCTAAGCTCTCACTATTGCGTTATACATACACACACGTATTAATTATATAATATACATACATACACACATACACACACACACGCCGAAATGACACCGCCACTATTATTGCTTAGGAAAGCTGGATAGAAAATCTGTTCTGCCCCCACAGACCTCATGTACATTCTGTCACCCAGCTTAACCCTTTGATCACCAGGGGGTATTCAACGCATTGCATAGCAATGCGGTGCGTACCTCCCTGGTACTGAAAAGGTTAACCACATGGAAATCCTCCACCCCAAATTTTGTAACTTTTATAAAGGAGCCCAGGACTGCCCATAAACACATGCAATGTCACCACCCATACCCCTCCTACTGCCAACAGCTGCTCCTGTTGTTGGTCACTGCTGAAGCCTCCTATTGCCTTCCTTTACCCTTCTCTTTGTTCACAGGGCAAGACCAGGCTAAAGGAAGCCAAGAGGAGGCTCCAGCAGTGACCGATCATTCCGATCTTATGGATCACCCCGGGGGATGAGAGGAATTAGGGGAAACATGAGAGTTGGAAGCTCCAGGGGATGGACATCGTGTCCGTTGAGAAGGCCAGATGGTCCCCATTGCAAAAAACAGAATATTAGAAACTTCCTGTTCCCCATCAGGTCTAGTTACTGGGACCTCACCACTGTTGAACTATCAGGTAAACCGCTTCCAGATGAGGTTCCCAGTTTCTTGGATCTACACCTTGGCAACTTAGAAAGTCTGCCAGCACTTTTTCTCCTGGAATGTGAAAGTCTGAGATGGCTGGAACACATGCTTCAGCCCAGGAGACAGATTTGAGCTGTGACTCTAAAGGGCACATGTATTTTCCCAAGGATGTACATCTGATGAACGTTCTCCTTGATCCATGAAGCCATTTTCTCAGACGCAGCCTGGCCCACACAAAGGCCCTCAGGAATGACAAAGCCCAATTTCAAGAAAGGCTGAGTGCAACGAACACAGTACTTCAAACACCCAACCATGTTCAAAAGAGGACCTGTTAGATGAACTGGACAAAGAAGGAAGAAAACGTTCTTGATTAACCCCTTAATGACAGTTCCCCCGCCCCCCCTTTATAGCGAATGACTTCCTGGACTTACCAGGCAAGTCGTCTGTCACTAAGGGGTAAATGTTAAACAACCTTTGGGAGAAACCCTACAGGAGTTCTCAAAATCAACCTATCATAATGAAAGATCAGAAAGGGAGGTTAAAAGGAGAAGGCCTAGAGCTCAGCAACTTACAGAACAGAAAACAGCCAACAGAGTGAGATCCAAGAAGACTGGGTCGTCATGAGTCACCCCATGCATATGTGGTAAGAAGGTGATGCACCTTTGGAAAAGCACAGAAAGAGCAGAAACGTGGACATTAATGGAGCTAGGACTAAGCCCTTTCTGAAGGATATCCTGAAGAAAGGCTATGATTACCAAGGGGCTCGGACCATACCCTATGGTACTCCTTGGGTGATACCAGCTTGCAAGCTTTCATCATAGTGGCAAAGAAAGAATCAGAGAAATGTTTTTAAAATCAGGATGCTGGCTTCAAGAGTCAAGCCATCATCTCCACAGATTACCCAGAGTCACGAGGTCCAGAAGTAGAAGAAGATAAATTGGCTCTGCAATGGAGAATGTAAGAAGATCTGAGGAGCAGTCCCAGAATGCAATGATCAGAAGGACATGAGCACACTCCATCCTGACTTTCCTTAAAACTCCGATAATCAAAAGGCACAGAGGAAACACATACACCAGAGGAAACTGCCACAGAATAACCTGTGTGTCCACAACAAGAGCAAAAGGATCCTGGATTTTAGGACAGTTCAACAGAGGCCATTAGTGTCAATGTCTTAAGACATCACAGACAGAGCTGGAGTTGATCACCACCTAGTTAAGTTACCAATTCCTGTGGTCTAGACACTAGACCATTTTGTACCCCTGGAATGTAAACATCGGAGAGTGCCGACATAGAACACTCTGCCCAAACAAGTACCAGCCTATCCTTAAGCCATACAACTGTGCTCCTAGCCCCTCACTGGCATTTGATCCAGACACATTGTCGGATTGAATCCACAGAGGCAAACCCTGGAGGGATTAAGACCAATACGTCAGAGCTATGGGCTCCAGTACTCTGACTGGACACAGTCAGAAATCTTTCTGCCTAAGGCCCCGAGCAGTCCGAGGACCCAAGAAGGCTCCCCAGCCTGACATCTGTCATGACTATCTCCCAATTCAGAATGACCAATGGCCTTTCCAACAACAGATGGGACAGATCCAGCTTCATCCGACTGTATAGTGACATGACACAAAGGGAGGACACTGCTGCCTGGATCAGTTCTTAAGAACCTCCATCTGCAGCTCCTGAGTCTGAAGTTGTGCATATTAAACTGTCTTTAAGGCAGAGATCTGATACTCCAGCATCTTCTTGTACTCACGCACTGTCACGTACAGCTAAAGTAAGGCAGCTGAGACTACAATGGAACCTTGTCCTCTGGCAGAATGACTAGTCCATGAAGTGTCAAATCTCATGCCAAGAGTGAGAAGGACCTGGGACGGATTCAGGGAGGATTTGTTGAAAGTAAGAAAAATAAGCTATGTTGTCCCAGAATGGACACAAGTCTGAATCCTTTAACAAACGCTCATCTAGGGAGTAACAAATCAATAGACAGAAAATATGAGCAACCAAGGCAGCTGTAAAAACTGGATAGATGCCAGGCCAAAAGGAAGGGCTGAGAACTGAAAATGATAGTCTTGAAAGTCAAACCATTGGAGATACTGTTAATCTGCATGGATAAAAATATGCAGATATGTGTCCTTTACATCTAGGGAACCAGAAATAGCCACCTGACAAAGTTGCCATGACAGTGTGCAAGGACTCCATTATGTACCGGGAAATAAGAACAAAATGGTTGAGACGCATCAAGTCCAAAACCTGAATGTTCATCAGGGAAGAAAGTATATAAAGCAAAATTGCAAGGAACCCTGGCCATGAAAAAGCAACTTAGAAGAAAGAACTAGAAGTATATGCAGTATTGTTCCATGATCACATGTAAAACCCACTGGTCCACCATGGAGAAATACCACATATCATGAAAGAGAGCACCTCCAATTGTCTGAGGTGGACCAGAATCCTGCAAGGAAAGACTTATCAGTTGGTACTTTCTGGGTTGGCTTTTTTCCTGTCAGTGTTTCCAACCCCATGAAAAGTCTTGACAATTTATGCTTTAGCCTGGAAAGTTTACAGATTAATGAAGCCCGAGTTCTGGGATTTCCCCTAAGTAGGATAACAGAATCAAAAATACTTAGAAAATATAAGTTTAGGAAATGTATGGAATCTTTAAATTATTTGGGAGTTCAAGTTTCACAGGATAACAGGAAAGTCTTTCAAATGAATTACAGAGATTTAAAAAGATAGACTCCTTATTACTGAGTCAATGCTTATTAAAGCTCTCTAGATAGAAGTTAAAAAAAAAAAAAAAAATAATAGATTTACTAGATATACAGAATAGATTATTTAAATTTTATTTGGGTGTGCAAACGTCTTAGAATTAGGAGAGAGATATTATATAAGCCTAGAGTTGGGAGGATTTCTGGTATCAAACTTGCATAAGTATTCTACAGCTTGCATTTTGACACGTATTATTCTCATATGTTAAAGATCAGAACTCTGGATTATTCTGAGTTTCATAAGTAGTTCAGAATTTGTTAACCACATATGGGCAAGTAGCTCTTTGAGAAACAATTCCTTCAGAAATTGTCTTGATACCACTTATACTATTTTCAAAATATGGGACAAAATTAAAAGTTTCATAAAATTAACCTAGTTCAGATCAAAAATGCTACCCCTATCTAATGGGAAATTGTTTAAACGCAACAGCAATGAATTGGTAGTGGTGGAAAAAATGTAATCTTCTAAAGGCATACACTCTATTTGGGATCTAATATTTAGGGGCAGTTTGATGGACTATGAAGAAATAAATAAATAAAATAGGAAACAATAATTCTAGATAATTAAATTCAGGTCCCCCTTTTTCATTTTGAGCATTTCTTAAGACACCTGGAGTTAGGGTGCAAATAAAGATCACACATTTAAAGAATTTTACACAGAGAAAATATGAGTGGATTGTATGAACAGATAGCAAAGTATGGTGGGTCAAATTTTAAAAGATGAGGAATGGTTAGAAATTCTGAAAAGTATTCCCAAACCCCTTATTAATTCTAATCCAAGGGACCAAACCCTCAGAATGCTACACTTAAACGATCTAGGGCTGGATTCAAATGCAGGTGCTAATTTTATCTCTGCTTTTATCTCCAGGTATCACCATAGACTTCAATACGAACATTTTTTATCTCCTGAATTTGAATCCACCCCCTAGTCTCTTTCAGGTTATCCGGTATGTTTCCAGAGACAATGTATCCATGCTTCAGGAACTGTGGGGAGAGAGCTACTTTCCTGCACATTTGGTAGAGCTGTGTGAAGGTCAAGAAGGTCTATAAACTTTTGTCAAATGTCTTAGGGAAACAAAGCCACTTAAATATATGGAAGGCACACTTAGGTAAAGGGTACAAGGCCTATCCAAATATGAGGATAATTTATGTGTACTAGAATGTCGACTGCTTCTCACTGGAAGGACCAAAATATACCTTGGCAAAAAATCCTGGTTAAAATATCTCATAATGAATAATATCTTATTTAAAGGAATAGTATTGTCTGAAAAGTTTATTTTATATTGCAGCCCTTATATCATTTTTTTTTTTTTTTTAAAGTCTTATCTCCCAAACAGTTATGGTTTGGGAGATATTAGCAAGTAAAATTAAGTTCCCTTTTCCTGGCTGTTTTATCCAAGTCTGCCATCTAGTGGACAGATTTGGAATCAGGTCCACAGATCAGCGGGTAGCTCTTTACCAGTGCAGAGATCAAGATCTTTAAAAAGAACTACTTAGTTGGAACTGTCTACAAAGTGTGCCTGACTTGCAAGCACACTTTGTAGACCATTCCAACGAAGAAATTATTTTTAAAGATAGTGATCTCTGCACTGCTGAAGAGCCGCGGCTGGTCTAGGGACCAGATTCCAAATCTGAAGGGTTGAGCAGGGACGTCACTCCAGGGAAAACTTTACTTGCTAACATCTCCCAAACCATAAAGGTTTGGGAGATAAAAAAAAAACATTAAAAACGATATGTCTTAAGGGCTGTAATATAAAGTAAAAATTATTTTCAGGCAATACTATGCCTTTAAATTGAAAATCTTTATGATAAATCTATACTAAACTGGTTCCCATTGATAAATAGCCCCTTCGTAAAAATCTTGACAGTTTTAAACAAGCCTAGAGAATTCCAGAATAGCACCTCAGTGCCTAAACCTCCTATTACAGGTCCTATTCTTTTTCTTCAGTTTGCTAAAATTGTGCCTCTAAGATTTTTTCTATGAATATTATAGCCTTTTACTTATTACACCCTTTATTGGGAAATTAAATTTAAAACATATTTACTACGAAATTTCCCTTTGTCTATATAGTTTATTTCAGTATCTGCTACTTTCTCTCCTCCTTCTCTTATTAAGTTGATAAACTGTATCAGAGGCATTTCTGAAAACACATTCTTATACTTTTCTTGGTTTTACACAGTTTTATATTGGATAATTCCTAAATTTGTACATATGACAATTACTTTTTTTTCTGTAAAACTCATATTTATATATATATATATATATATATATATATTTTATATATATATAAAAGAGAGAGAGACACACACACATACATATATATTTATTTTTTAAGACAAAAATGCATTGTGTTCCAACTGTGTGATCTATTGAATAGATTATATTTATGGAAACAATATGTGGGTAGGAGTACACACATTTTGCTGAAAAGATTTGGACAGCACACTGATAACATAAAAGATAATGGCAAGGCAGTTGATGTAATATATCAAGACTTTGCAAAGGCATTTGATACAGTGCCACACAGAAGACTAGGGTACAAAATAAGGAAATTGGGGCTAGGAGATAACCTTTGCAATTGGATACAAAACTGGCTGAAGGATAGGGAACAGTGTGTAGTTGTAAATGGAAAATTCTCCAATACAGTTAAAGTGGAGAGTGGAGTACCTCAGGGCTCAGTATTAGGTCCACTGCTTTTTAACATGTTTATAAGTGACCTGGAAACAGATATAGAAAGCAAAATATCAATATTTGCAGATGATACTAAATTATGCAAGGTAATGAATTCAGAACAGGATATTTGCTCTCTACAGAGGGATTTACAGAAAATGGCAGATTGGGCAAACAAATGGAATATGAAGTTTAATGCGGGGAAGTGTAAAGTCATGCATTTGCGAGGAATTAACCCCAAGGCTACTTATAAACTTAATGGAATCATTTTAGGGGACTCATTGCTAGAGAAAGACCTCAGTATCCTTGTCAACTACAAATTTAGAAACAGTTACCAGTGTCAAACAGCAGTAGCAAAGGCAAACAAAATCCTGTCTTGCATAAAAAGAGGTATTGAAGAAAGAGTGGATAACATTATTTTGCAATTATACATTTCTTTCAAAAGGGAACATACAGTTACAATGTTTTTTAGTAGGCAGATCAGGAAGGTCTGATAAAGACTAACTTAATTGGTAGCAGGAAAGCTATAAAATTCTGAGTCACTGGGGTATGAGGTAAAGGTTGAACCTGATGGACTTGTGTCTTTAGTCAGCCTAATTTACTATGTTACTAAGTATGAGGATTTCCTTTTACACAGCATTTCTAAACGTATTACAATGCTATGACAAAAATCCCCATTAAACAAACTAGTAATAATGGTAAAGGCAAAACACTGAAGTCTTCTGTTAGTCGTATTCTTACTGGATTGCCAAATTTGGGGATCTTGTTCCAGAAAGTCTAAAATGAATTTGTGAAGCAAACTACGTGATAAATTAGATAACATTTATTGGTCCAGACAAATAAAGTACCTACTAGTTTCATATGAGAAAACTGGACACGAAGGATTAATCCATTTAATCAGGTAAAAAAAAGGAATAGGTTTATATCATAACAATATTGTCAGAGTTCTATACATCAAGGGTTAACAGAAATGAATAAAAAAGGGGATGGGAGAGCAGAGGAGCTCCAGCAAGACAGGAGGAAGTTTAGGAAGTTAAAATGGAGATAAAGGGCGATACAAAGAAGGATGCATGTTTTATTACCTTCCAGGAGGCAAAATAATGGGGAAAGGAAGAGAGGAGGGGAGAGGGTGTAAGGGTGTGTGTGGGGGGGGGCAGTGAGCAGAGATTAACGGGGTGTAGAGCGAGAAGGACTGCAATACTACCATGAAGGTGCCTGGACTTTGTAGCAGCAAACAGAGGATGAAAAGATATAAAGTTAGGTCATGGGGGAAAATAGGAGGACAGAGCCAGCTGGGAATTAAATTAGTGAGGGGAAAGGGTACATTAACAGGAGGTGGGGGAAAGAAATGCAGGGGAAAACTTAAGGAAAAAAGGGGGCGAGTGTGGAGGGGGGAACATCTGGCTGAATAGGACAGGAAAGAGAATGTTACCACTTGACGAGAGGAAGGTAAAGACTGCAGTGTGCAATGTGAAGTTGTGTGTCATTTAGTGTACCAGCTGACACCGGTGGGAAGCGAGAACACACTGAGGTGAGGTGAACCGAGAAAGTATATACAGGCCTCTAGCCCCGCCCACAAATGTAGGCATAGCCTTATTATTATTCTTTGTTTATATAGCACCAACTAATTCCGCAGCACTGTACAATTGGGAATGGACATACAGAGGTTTTAAATAGTACAATCAAATGTGGAGAACAGAAGGATCAGAGGGCCCTGCTCGTGAGACCTTATACTTTTGTAAATGTACTGGCTAAAAGTGACCTTTCTTAATGCTTTGGTTACTTATATAGTCTTTTCTCTCCCTCCTCTGTTTTCTTTTGGGAAATACCTATAGTCCTTATGTTCCCCCAATGATGTAAGACAAGAATGGATTTTTCCTATAACTGGTCAGTAAAATCCTTTCCTCTTACGCCACAGGGAGATGGCGGACTTGTGTGGTAATATCTTTGGGAATTATACTCCAGTTCCTGTGAACTGTACAGTACCTGCCTCCTAGCGATGTGTTTTACCCCATCCTGCCTGTGTCCCCAGATGGGATTAGGACTATATAACTATGTTTTTAACCTCAGCCTTTCACTAATCACCACCATTCCTGCCACCTTTGAAAGTAATAAAACATACAGCCTCTTGTCTCACCAACCAGAAGAGCTAGATCTACCAGCAGCAGCCTCATTCCTCTTTGTTGATTGTGCAGTGAGCTACAGTGAGTCAACTGATGATTCCATCACAGCAGCAAACTTGAATAATGAGTTACCTTTCTGAAGCTCACTGCACCATGTCAGAGAGGAGAAGCCTTGGGGTTACCTGTACACAGAGATCTGCACAGACTGAGCTTTAAGTGTTTTTTTTTTGTTTTGTTTTTTTAACTTAGCTGCCCTTTAAATTAAACCTGATGTTTATTATTATTAGAAAAAATTAAGTCACAAGTTATTTTACTAGACACAGTTTTTTCCCCCCCATACCTTCATATGTTTTACAATTATAATATAAGCCAGTTCTCTCTCACACACACGTCTCCCAACAATGGACAAAGACCTGGCAGCCAGTGAACAGTGGGCAGTACACAAAGACCATTCACTTCAAGAGACTAACGAGCCATTGTTCCACACTTAGGATGGAATGCACAGTGATTGGCCTATTCCTAGTAAATATTACAATATCCCCAACCTAACTTAGAATTTTAGTCACTAACAGTTGTTTTGTTACTTATGTGCATGGTTTCTTTGTATACGAGAAAAACGGTTTTGTTTTGTTTGTTTTTTTTTTTTTTATAGCTGAGCCACCCCAGAACACTACCTCTGTGGATGTGTTGTGGACTATTTAATGTATAGCTTTAAACAAAAGTAGCTTAAGTTATTGTTTTCTCACAACTTTTTAACCCTTTTAAAACATTGAGAAGCATTTCACAACCCTCTGGTCCCTAAAGTTTTTATAAATGTGAAGAGTTACAGATAATATCCATAGAAATTAAATTATATTTTGATAGTCTTATCTGCTTTTACACAATACAACTCAAATTGACCTTCACTAAACAAGCACAGGTGGATTTGAGCGTGCATGCATATAGATTCGAGATCAGCTGCTACTGGACTACAAATCCCATCATCCCCAAAAGCTGTCATAATATAGCAATAGCTGGTGGGCTTCAGATTACTGACCCCTTATATCGTGCCATAAGAGGAAATCGCCAGAATTTTGGTATGAAAAAGTTATATAAAATGTGACAATATATTAATTTTCTAAATACCAATTATTAGTACTGACTAATCAATGTGTTAGGAATCCTTCTGTTTGTTTTTTTCCCCAAGGAAAGAGCAAATCATTTCAATAAAATACCAGTGTGATTGTATAAAATGAAAATACTAGTTTCACTTAGTCACAGAAAAAAGTGGACAAAATATTAACACTTTCAGTGCCAGAGGTTATCCAATGAGTGTTTCTGTGTCATACAATTTGCGCCAAAGGAGATTAATACAAAATCTCAATAACCTGTAACCCATGGATAAGAAAACTGTCTCTAAAGTGTTCTAGTGCGCTCTCTCTGGCAAACGTACTTTATAAGCACAGTTAAATCCATGACAATATATGGATTTTTATTTCTTCCTATGTGACAAGTTTGCCCTATACTTGCGACAATATTGCTTTTAGCCCTCGTTTTCTTTTCTACCACATCCCGCAAAGTTTTCAGAGTATACCAAAAGTGAATTAATAACATCAGAACTACTATAAAAAGTTTTTAAAACTATTTTCCCAGCTTCAACGGGTAGTACTCCACGTCTCCACTACGTTTTCAAATGTCCTACCTACTCACCAAAAAAGGACGGCAGGTGGGACACAGACTCCAGGAAGCTGCTTGTGTCAATCTGCTTATCAGCAGGAAGCGGCTTGAATTGGTGCTGGAGAAGTAGAGACATGATTTGACCCTGGTGTAGGTGTCCTAGTCCGCACTAGATAATATCCCCTACCACACCACCTAACACCCGAACAGCGACCAAAGCGGAACTTGTCGCTATCACCTCTCCACAAGCAATTCACAGCTGACTACAAAGGGCCGGGCTTTCCAAACACGCCTCAGCCAATCAAGAGTAAGTTTACCAACCAATAGCAAAACAGTAACGTGCGGAAACAACAAGGAAAAAGAGAGCTTTCTTTAGCCAATCGAAATAAAGATGATAGTGCTATGGCCAATCAGCGTTGACTGTGCGGTGTTTCACACTTGACATTAATAATACACATGCATAGAGTATAGGCATTCATGGTGATTAAATATTTAGGGTTACTTTCTAGGGTCTTTACAGGCGGCTTGTTATCGGGTTGAACGGTATTAGCGCAGCAATTTAGCTTGGATTTCAGTGCAGTCATTGAGGAACAAATGAGCTGTTAAGGTATATAAAGGGAGGACCGTACTATACTGCGTGTAATACAAAACTGGTGGATACTATTGCACTTTACTTTTGCAGTAAACGCAATATGCAAAATCTGAAAAGCATGCTAAAACTGTACAATGCGTTGGAGCCCTTTATAGCATTATAATTCTTTCAGTGCCAAGGGCTTGGACCATTCTTTAGACCTTGGAGGCAGGACGCCTTTTTAGTGTTATTTGCTATTCAAGGTTCAGGAATGATTACCAGTTATAACTTTATAGTTTTATACGGCATACGTCCCAACATTTCAAATTGCCAAAGAGGGACACTTGTGTTTTAGGGGGTGTTGCTGGGGGTGTGTCTGGTAGGCGTGGCATTACAGATAATTTTTGGGCTATTTCATGGCCTATTGACACCTCCTTGTGTAACCTAATGCATGACTTATAACAAGACCAAAGTCTTTTACTTACTAATTTATAAACACATATACATTTAAACAAACAATAATGTGAGTTTTATTGCTGTAGAGCAATGTGGTACTCTTAGATACACACCACACAGTCTGATTTCCTAAAAAGAGGGACATCAGGGTAGGAAAGAGGGACAGGGGGTTTTGGGTCTGAAAGAGGGACACTTGGGAGGTATGATACAGACAGCTATCTGGTGAGATAGCTTAGTGGTAAATTCCCTGACTATGAAGCCTATTCAACCTCAGGGTTGCAAGTTTGAAACCCGGCACGGTCAACTCAACCCTTCATCCTTCCGAGGTCCATAAATGAGTACCATTGATTGGGTAATAATAACATCTATTATTTCAGCTGCCGATTTGGTCAATTCCGAGAGCGTGCGTAGAAAGCGCTTTGAGACCCACTGGGAGAAAGTCACTATATAAATATTAGTTATTATTATTAATTTTTCAGACTAAATCCATCATTATCATGATGACTTACTTGAACAACATTTTCCATTGTGTGGCAAACTATGATATTATTATTATTCTTTATTTATATAGCGCCAACTAATTCTGTAGAGCTGTACAATAGGGAATGGAGATATTAAACAGTACAAATCAAATGTGGAATTTCTTTCTAACAAAAATGTATGAAAGGATAAAAAACAAAAAACAAACAGAGGACATATAAAGAGGCACTCATCTCCTCAAAATAAACCAAATAAATATACCAAAATAAATTCACAGAAATAAACTCGATACAAATATATAAATATACTTTAATGTGATGTACTCAAGGGGTATAAAAACACAGCGGAGACAGAGTCACCCCCCAAAAACCCCCCACCAATGATTCCCACACTTACACCTGTGCAATAAAACAGAACCTACAACTAGATGCCGGAATCTATACAAAAAATATATATAAAAAAGAAGAAAAAATTCTCTCCATATATATCCTGTTGCCCGGAGGGACGAGAAGCTGAATAGAGAAATCCAAGTCATAAACAGCGATCAGAGGTGATGATAAGTCCCAGGTGAATCACAAAATACAGGGCCCAAGGAAATCGCTTCCACCGATAAAACTATTATAGCAACAATTATATCTCTTCACCACACTTAGACCAGCAATAAAGAGTCATATCTCATGTACTCACATATTCCATGTAGCGATCTCACATAACTACCGCAAGACGCTGTTACATCTTCAGAGTACAAACAGAGAATAAACATTGTACATACTTCGTGCAGCTACGCGGAGCTCTCTCACTGCTCCTGCTTCACGCTGCTCTATCTTCAAAGTGTACACCGGAAGTCATCAGTAAGCGGTCTCTTCAGTGGTTACTATATAGAAACATCCTCACTTGATACCAAGTATCCCACTGTTCACTTCATCATTCTCCATATACGTGCTAAACACAGAGCAGTAACATAATATCTCTTCAGAGTCCCTCCAGCAGTAAAACAGTCATGCCATACACAAGTAGTTTAAGGTCACAGAAGATCGATCACAATAAGTCAACGCGTTTCGCCCGTCTTGCAGGCTTTTTCAAGACACATATACAACTATCAAGTCAGGTCTCCTAAATACCCTAACGGAAGTTACAACCTCCAATCAATTTAAAAAAACTCAGGTAACTGTTTGATCTGCTGAAATATTTAAGCCCATCCTAGAGCAGTCTCAAATCCCCCGTTGAGCACTCACTTAAAGAAAACTTGAACACTACAAAGTCCACACTGAACGATATAGTTTTACCAAATCATATTAACCAATGAGTGCTCCATAAGAATGAGACTGCCCCAGAAAGGGCAAGATAATTAACAATTGTCCTATATTAGAACCCCATCAATTCAAAATTATTACACCAATCCCAGTTCAATTCAATTTCTCACTGATATTGAGCTAAATTTTGTTGGAACTGAAGTTATCAACTACAGGAGAGTCCCACAACCGACACCTGTCACAGAAACATGTTGTATTTTATTTCCTCGTTTAATCCAAGTGGGGATTTAGCTTTCAAATTATAAATCCATCTTGACTCTTTTTGCAGAAGATGTTTATCTCTATCTCCACGTCTCAAATCTTTTTTAAGTGAGTCAATCCCCCTCACACATAATCCCACAGGGGAACCATCATGTTTCTCAACAAAATGTCTGGCTATGGGACTTTACATTCTCTTATGTAGAATATCCCCCACATGTTCAAGTATCCGAACCTTTAGTTGCCTCTTAGTCTTCCCAATATAGATCTTATTACATGGGCACATTAGCTGATAAACTACTTCAGTTGATAAACAGTTCATAAAACCTTTTATTCTATATTGCTGACTTCCGTCAAAGTTATTAAA
Source organism: Rhinophrynus dorsalis (assembly GCA_037306005.1). Lineage (NCBI taxonomy): Eukaryota > Metazoa > Chordata > Amphibia > Anura > Rhinophrynidae > Rhinophrynus > Rhinophrynus dorsalis. Next base: position 472,969,801 of record CM074718.1, read on the forward strand.
ATATTTTCCAGTCTTCACATATTTACAGGCTTTAAATGTCCGCATCTAAACATGCCATTAGTAACTTTTTTTCCCAACCAATCTTTATTACAGGTTTTATTGAATTCTGATTTCACCAACTGATCTTTTAAATTGGTAGCCCATCCTAGCAACCATCGAGGGTCTTTCTCCAACAATTTTACTCAACACAGGGTTGCCTAACAGGATATGCCAATGTTTAGACAGAATCTGACGTATACCATTCCATTGACTTCCAAAAGTGGTAATAAATCTAACCGATTCCCCACTCAAATTGTGTTCCACTTTTTTATTTCTATTAGTTCGAAAGATTAACATTTCTCTATCACATCTAAGGGCTCTCCTATAACATCTCATCAATTTCTTTTTTGGGTAGCCTCTATCGATAAACCGACATATCAGCTCATCAGCTTGCCTTTTAAAATCTTCAATATTTGAACAGTTGCGTCTCAGCCGTAAAAACTGTCCCCAGGGTATCCCTTGCTTTTGAGATCTTAAATGGTGGCTCTCATAATGTAACAAAGTATTACATGCAGTCTTTTTTCCAAAGGTTCTAGTTTTAATAATTGTATCATCTTTAAAAATGCACAAGTCCAAGAATTCTACCTCCTCATAACCAACATGTATGGTTAATCTAATATTGAGGGAGTTCTGATTTAACCTCTTAACAAAGTCATCCAGATCTTCATGTGTTCCATTCCATATCATGAAGACATCATTGATGTAACGAATCCACAGGGCCACGTGTGCCTCAAAACCACGATCACCATACACCTCGTGCTGTTCCCACCAGCCCAGGTGCAGGCAAGCGTATGTCGGGGCACACGTAGCCCCATTGCTACTCCCCTACACTGTTGATAGAAAACTCCATCAAATAAAAAATAATTATTTGTCAATATGAACTACAATAGGTCCAACACAAATTCATTCTGACGAGCGAAATCAACCCCCTTCATGTCCAAAAACCATTTACATGCTCGAATACCACATTCATTAGGAACTGAAGTGTACAGCGACTCCACATCCAAAGTAACCAAAAGGGAGTCGCTGCACACCTCCACCCCAGCCAATCGACGTAATACATCCCCTGTATCCTGAACAAATGAAGGTAATGTGGGGACAAATGACCTCAATTTCCAATCAATAAATCTACATATATTCTCAGTAATTCCCCCAATGCCCGAGACCACCGGTCTACCAGGAGGAGATTTCAGACACTTGTGCACCTTAGGTAGAATATAAATAATAGGAACCCTTGGACATTCTACATACATATATTTAAATTCTTTATCCGTTATCAATTTTTCTTCGAGAGCATAACTTAACTTCAAAGATATCTCCCTTTGTATAGTCATAGTGGGATCATTCATAAGTCGCTTATAACAGTTCTTATCACTAAGTTGTCTTTTAATTTCTTTGATGTATTGAGTTTCAGACATTAATACAACATTTCCACCTTTATCAGATGGTTTTATTATTATCTCTCTATGCTTTTTAAAATCCTCTAGGGCACATCTTTCATCTTTGGTTAAGTTATCCTCTAGACCCCCCAACTGCAACAACTCTGTCATATCTTTTTCTACTAAATCAGTGAAGACGTTAAGGTGGGAATTTAAACTCAGGGGAGGCATACATTGAGATTTTGGTCTTAAATTTGTATAGAAAGTCTCACCATAATAACCATCCTGGTTCTGTTGGAACTTACTGTCATCATTTTCAAGCAATAATTCCTCCAAATCATTAATAACTTGTAGATCAATAGTCTCATCTTTATCACACAATGGGCGATGATGTAGATACCTTAAAATAACCTTACGAGAAAACAGATGCAGATCTTTCACACAATCAAACCTGTCATTATCTATGACCGGTGAAAATGACAAACCCTTATTAAGTAAAGAAACATGAGCATCTGTGAGTTTAAAATCCGTAAGGTTTATGATCGTCTTATTTTCATCCACATTTATCTCCCCTCCTTTGTGTTTTATGTTTTCTTTTTTTCTTTGTCTTTCCCCCTCCCTCTTCCTCTTCCGTTTCCCCCTCCTTGTTCGCCTTCTCCCTCCTGTGTTCCATCTAAAAAATTAGAAGCCTGATTTTGTTGAGCCATCCATTTTGTTATTCTTCTATTAACCTCATCATCTGAACCTGATTCTTGACTACTAGAATCAGAGCCAGATGTACCACCACGCCTATTTCTTCCTGATACCCTAAAGATTGTGTAGACTTTATTATTAGCAAAATCCTGTGTATCACGGAAATATTTTTTCTTTTTCCTGACCATGATTTCTCTCTGCAGTTTTTCAATTTCATCCTTTATATTCTCATTTATATTATCAAAATCAACATGTTCCTTATACAATCTTAATTCTGAAACTGTTTTTTCAATATCTAATTTTACATTCTCCAATTTAATTTTTTGCTCCTCAATAATTAGTGAGATCAACTTAAGGGAACAATCAGTTAATATTCCATACCACTTCTTCAAAAACTCATCATTCTGGAAATTTTTACTTGGCATTAGCCTGATACGCAACCCTCTTGAAACAACCGTAGCCCTAATATAGGCTTCCAAACTAGAAATATCCCATTTTAATTGTTTAGTGAGATTCTTCTTATGATCATTAAATTTAGCAAACAGATCTTTTTTGGATGCTGAACTCTCAACACCGCTATCAGATCCAAAGGCTAAAAGAATATCAGAATCCCATTTATCATCCAAACAAAACGCCATATTAACTATATTATTAAATCAGCAGACCAAACACAAAGTATGGAGAAACCTGTAGAGGGCGGGGCCAAACCCGTCTCCACTCTATTCCCCCACCCCAAGAGGACAATCACAGCTATATAAAGATAAATTCAGGTGCCTCACAACCAAAAAGAAAAAGGAGTAAAAAACCTTCAAATATACAAAAAATACTAAACAGGTTGGGCACTCATGAGAATATACCTACGTGTGCCCCGACATACGCTTGCCTGCACCTGGGCTGGTGGGAACAGCACGAGGTGTATGGTGATCGTGGTTTTGAGGCACACGTGGCCCTGTGGATTCGTTACATCGATGATGTCTTCATGATATGGAATGGAACACATGAAGATCTGGATGACTTTGTTAAGAGGTTAAATCAGAACTCCCTCATTATTAGATTAACCATACATGTTGGTTATGAGGAGGAAGAATTCTTGGACTTGTGCATTTTTAAAGATGATACAATTATTAAAACTAGAACCTTTGGAAAAAAGACTGCATGTAATACTTTGTTACATTATGAGAGCCACCATTTGAGATCTCAAAAGCAAGGGATACCCTGGGGACAGTTTTTACGGCTGAGACGCAACTGTTCAAATATTGAAGATTTTAAAAGGCAAGCTGATGAGCTGATATGTCGGTTTATCGATAGAGGCTACCCAAAAAAGAAATTGATGAGATGTTATAGGAGAGCCCTTAGATGTGATAGAGAAATGTTAATCTTTCGAACTAATAGAAATAAAAAAGTGGAACACAATTTGAGTGGGGAATCGGTTAGATTTATTACCACTTTTGGAAGTCAATGGAATGGTATACGTCAGATTCTGTCTAAACATTGGCATATCCTGTTAGGCAACCCTGTGTTGAGTAAAATTGTTGGAGAAAGACCCTCGATGGTTGCTAGGAGGACTACCAATTTAAAAGATCAGTTGGTGAAATCAGAATTCAATAAAACCTGTAATAAAGATTGGTTGGGAATAAAGTTACTAATGGCATGTTTAGATGCGGACATTGTAAAGCCTGTAAATATGTGAAGACTGGAAAATATTTTAATAACTTTGATGGAAGTCAGCAATATAGAATAAAAGGTTTTATGAACTGTTTATCAACTGAAGTAGTTTATCAGCTAATGTGCCCATGTAATAAGATCTATATTGGGAAGACTAAGAGGCAACTAAAGGTTCGGATACTTGAACATGTGGGGGATATTCTACATAAGAGAATGGAAAGTCCCATAGCCAGACATTTTGTTGAGAAACATGATGGTTCCCCTGTGGGATTATGTGTGAGGGGGATTGACTCACTTAAAAAAGATTTGAGACGTGGAGATAGAGATAAACATCTTCTGCAAAAAGAGTCAAGATGGATTTATAATTTGAAAGCTAAATCCCCACTTGGATTAAACGAGGAAATAAAATACAACATGTTTCTGTGACAGGTGTCGGTTGTGGGACTCTCCTGTAGTTGATAACTTCAGTTCCAACAAAATTTAGCTCAATATCAGTGAGAAATTGAATTGAACTGGGATTGGTGTAATAATTTTGAATTGATGGGGTTCTAATATAGGAGAATTGTTAATTATCTTGCCCTTTCTGGGGCAGTCTCATTCTTATGGAGCACTCATTGGTTAATATGATTTGGTAAAACTATATCGTTCAATGTGGACTTTGTTTTGTAGTGTTCAAGTTTTCTTTAAGTGAGTGCTCAACGGGGGATTTGAGACTGCTCTAGGATGGGGTTAAATATTTCAGCAGATCAAACAGTTACCTGAGTTTTTTTAAATTGATTGGAGGTTGTAACTTCCGTTAGGGTATTTAGGAGACCTGACTTGATAGTTATATATGTGTCTTGAAAAAGCCCGCGAGACGGGCGAAACGTGTTGACTTATTGTGATCGATCTTCTGTGACCTTAAACTACTTGTGTATGGCATGACTGTTTTACTGCTGGAGGGACTCTGAAGAGATATTATGTTACTGCTCTGTGTTTGGCACGTATATGGAGAATGATGAAGTGAACAGCGGGATACTTGGTATCAAGTGAGGATGTTTCTATATAGTAACCACTGAAGAGACCGCTTACTGATGACTTCCGGTGTACACTTTGAAGATAGAGCAGCGTGAAGCAGGAGCAGTGAGAGAGCTCCGCGTAGCTGCATGAAGTATGTACAATGTTTATTCTCTGTTTGTACTCTGAAGATGTAACAGCGTCTTGCGGTAGTTATGTGAGATCGCTACATGGAATATGTGAGTACATGAGATATGACTCTTTATTGCTGGTCTAAGTGTGGTGAAGAGATATAATTGTTGCTATAATAGTTTTATCGGTGGAAGCGATTTCCTTGGGCCCTGTATTTTGTGATTCACCTGGGACTTATCATCACCTCTGATCGCTGTTTATGACTTGGATTTCTCTATTCAGCTTCTTGTCCCTCCGGGCAACAGGATATATATGGAGAGAATTTTTTCTTCTTTTTTATATATATTTTTTGTATAGATGCCGGCATCTAGTTGTAGGTTCTGTTTTATTGCACAGGTGTAAGTGTGGGAATCATTGGTGGGGGGTTTTTGGGGGGTGACTCTGTCTCCGCTGTGTTTTTATACCCCTTGAGTACATCACATTAAAGTATATTTATATATTTGTATCGAGTTTATTTCTGTGAATTTATTTTGGTATATTTATTTGGTTTATTTTGAGGAGATGAGAGCCTCTTTATATGTCCTCTGTTTGTTTTTTATCCTTTCTTGATTGTTTAGGACATGATGGCACCCTATGTATGACATACATGGTTTTCTCCCTAGGTATATTCTCATGAGTGCCCAACCTGTTTGGTATTTTTTGTAACAAAAATGTATGCCAGGAAATTGTTAAAAAAAACCAGGGGTTTTCAGAAACTTATACTAATGTCACAATTTACTGTACAAAATCTCAAGCTTAACGTAACAAGTAAAAAAATATGAAATTTCTTTCGTCCAATGTGGAACAAAGGAACTATGGGGTAAAGTCTCCTCCAGGAGGGCAGGACATTTCTAAAAAGGTCTCTGAGGAGGAGTCTGCTTCCTCATTTCCATTTTACCCCTACTTGCTTAGCTCAGTTTTAACTGAACTCATGATCAAGAAAGTAGCATGTGCATAGCTCTTTAGTCTTCTTTTTATTGCTTAGTAAATGGTGCTGCAGAGTCCCCCATTTGGCAAGTTCCTATTTCTGGCTTCCGACTTCATGGATTGACCAATGCGCAGTTTCTTTTTTCAGGGCCATAAACCTGTGGAGGTTAGTTTGTCTTATCATTCTTTACCTCACTGTACCATCACAGAAACTCTTTTCTTTCATTATTATGGGAGCCTAAAGAATGAAGATTAAATGTGTTAACTTATTGAGTGATTTGGTCCTGTGAGTATGTCCTTCCTACCTGGCATCCGCTGGTTCATGTGGATTGTTGCCTGGCTTGTACATACTAGTGTAAAAGCCCATGTACACGGGCCAAAGTGCTGTGATGCAGTCATGCAAGGTTGTCCGATGCAGTCATGCGATGCGCAGTAGAGACTGCCCGATGCAGTCGTGCGCAATAGAGACTGCCCGATGCAGTTGTGCGCAGTAGAGACTGCCCGATGCAGTCGTGCGCAGTAGAGACTGCCTGATGCAGTCACGCGCAGTAGAGACTGTCCGATGTAGTCATGCATAGTAGAGACTGCCTGAATGTTACACGGCAGGTGTACTACCGCAGAACTACACCTCCCAGTCTTCTGTGCGTTCAGGCAGTCTCTACTGCACATGACTGCATCGGACAAACATACATCTGGTCTTTTATTTTATTGTATGATTCTGTTGATTTGTGTTTGTATCTGCCTGCCATGAAAAGTATGACAGTGGCTTTGGTGTTCTCTGTAACACTGCAAGGGCTACTAACCCCTGCACCGACTTACTGGTAAACTTCCCTCCACTTGTGGAGGGTTATCACCTTAAGGCAGTTGCCTTTTCTAATGATTCTCTCACTGTCTCACTCTATTTTTTTAAGCTTATTCTTTGAATTTGAAGAATTTGGACATGGCCCATTTAAGCCCAGGTGCCTGGATTACACATACAGCGCTTCTATGGAACATATCTTGCCTCTGGTTAAACACAGGAAGTTGCGGGTGGGCTACTTTTTGGCAGTCTAAGCCTGCGCGGATTAAGATGTCCATTCTGGCACGTAGTAGACAACGAGGTAGTCTCGCGCTGCCTCTGATTGGCCCCTACTATTCGGCCTCAGAGCTGTCTTTACTGGGATGGTGGTTTCACTCCAGCGCGGACAAACATTGGCTCTGTATTATGTCGGATATGTCATCTCCATTCCCGCTGTCCTGTTTGCCTTGGTACCCACATTCCATGAGACCTCCCCTTCCTACTCCTAATCTTATTCGACAATCGATTCTGCGCTCTTTGGATCTGCTGCTTCACCGTTTCCTATCTTGCTTGTCCAGACCTTCTCCCCTGACTTCCTTAATTAGTAATCCAGACTTCCCTCCAGGTCTTTCGTATACTGCCATGAATGACTGGCGCTCCAATGGTATTTTTTTAATTGCGCACCTCTTAAAACGTGGGACTCTTCTCCCCTTTGGAGATCTCCAGGAATACTTGCACTTACCTTCTGGTGAGTTTTGGAGATATCGTCAGATACATAGTTATTTGTTCTCCCCCAGCTGTAGGGAGAAGGTTCTTCGATCACTTACCACACTTGAACAGCTCTTACTAGAACATTCTCCCAAACGCTGTTCCACATCTATGATCTATCGTTGCTTGCTTTCCCTGCAGGCTTCCCCTTCCCCTGATCCTTGTCAGATCTGGGAAAAGACTTTGGGATGTGCCCCCTAATACAGCCATATTGGCAGGGAGTGTGTCGACATATTTCTACTTGTTTATCTACTGACATCGATCTGACCGCTGAACATGTTTTTCTGTGTAGTGTCCCTGCTGTTCTCAAGTCTCCATCCGCTCATTCACTACTGTTTACTCACATGTTAAACTTAGCAAAACTTTGTATCCCGGTGCTGTGGAAGTCTTCGGTTTCCCCATCCCCCAACAGTGGATCTCCCACCTCTCTGCAGTCTTGATTTTGGAAAAAGTGACACGGCCGAAAGGTCCGACTGCTACCCTGTTCATGGAGGCATGGAATTTGTGGCAGGATTACTGTCATAACATGGTCCCCAATGCCATCACTGACAAATCCTCTGATGCTTGAGTGTTCATACTATCACAGGGATGTCTATTCTCGCTCTTCTTCTTATCTCTCTTCCTCTGTCTCAAGCTATCTATTTCCCTCTTTCCTGCTTTCTCTCTTTGCTGTCTCCGTGTTTCTCTCCTTTTGTTTCCTATGCTTGTTTCCTATGTTTGGTCTCCCCTCCTTACCCCCCTTCTTTATGCTCTAGACCGCTTTGCTGACCAGCTGCATTTCTCACTACCACTCTTTAATATGTCATCAGTTGATTTTGATGCACTTTGTGACTGTGATACCATAATAACAGTTGAATTTTTTGTCTCAAGTGGTCAAGTTACACTCTGTTGATATGCCGCATATGTGCATGTCCATTGCCATTTGCATGTACCCCCTCCCTGATGTTTGTTTTTCCTTTCCTGTATCCCATTGAGAGCTTCAATAAAATTTTATGGAAAAAAAAAAAAAAAGAGGTATTCCGGTTGCATGGGGTACCGAGAGTGCTGGTGTCTGACAGTGGGAGTCAATTTGTATCCAGGTTTTGGAGAGCATTTTGTAACCAGATTGGCATCCAGCTGTCCTTTTCATCTGCCTACCATCCCCAGATCAATGGAGCCGCTGAGCGTGCCAATCATGGATTGGAGCAGTTCCTGCGCTGTTTTGTGTCCAATCATCACGATAATTGGGCAGACCTGTTGCCATGTGCAGAGTTCGCCAGGAACTGTGCGGTTAATTCATCGTCCAGGAGCTCCCTGTTTCTCATCAACTACGGGTTTCAGCCATGTTTGCTCCCGGACTCATTCCAGTCGCAGCAGATTCCAGCTCTGGACGAGCACATCGAGCAACTCCGCTCCACTTGGGCACAGGTCCAGAAGGCCCTCAGTCAGTCGTTCCATCGTCATCAGCGCCACGCTAACCGTAGACGGCTGCCAGTGGTCTCCTTTCAGGTTGGGGACAGGGTATGGCTTTCCTCCGGAAACCTGAATCTGCAAGTTCCGTGTAATAAGTTGGCTCCCCGGTTCATTGGTCTCTTCAGGGTTATCCGCAAGGTTAACCCTGTTTCATATGCCTTGGATCTCCCAGTGTCTATGCGCATTCACAATGTGTTCCATGTATCCCTGCTGAAACCTCTGGTATGCAACCGTTACACTACCACTCCTGTGGTTCCCGGTCCTGTGGAGGTTCAGGGTCAGGAAGAGTATGAGTGTCATGCCCCTCTAGCTCCTGCCTCCATGTCCCAGCCATCCACCGCTCCTGGGGGCTTCCCAGATGCTCCGTGATCGCTGAGTAGGCCGAAGCCGCGGCCTCGAGTAGCAGCGTCTGCCCGCGGTTGCGGTCGCAGTGGGTCGGTAGGCCTAAGCCATGGCCTAAAGTTGAAGGAGTCTCCAGGGAAGGTATCCACAGGGTGCCCAGATCAAACCATGGTGTTGTACACCTGTAGGGGGAGGTGAAGCCTGCTTCTCTCACCAACTGTTCACCAATAGTGTGCCTCCAGGTAAACAGTGAGGCAGGTGCTGTGGTTGCACACCCCTCTGTTGGCAAATCCAGTGAGAGGTTTGTTCAGCAGAGGGGAAGGGTGAAAACCCATGACACTATAAAAACACCTCAGGCTGTGTCCACTTTGCATCAGTGTTCCAGAACTTTGGTTCCTGTGTGCTCTAAGCTTCCAGTCCTCAGTGCCTCCTTCCTTGCTTTGCTTCAGACCCTCTGCTGGATTTCCCATTGCCTGACCTTCTGCTTGCCTTCTGGACGTCCCTGCTTGCCTGTTTCCTGACCTTGGCTAGTTTTACTGATTCTGCTTGATTGCTGCCTGCCCTGATTGTAAGGAATTCTAGCGTAGGGATGCCTAGTACCTTTCCTCCTATTGGTCAGCTCGGATTTTTAGTGCAGCCTGCCCTTCTCTCCCTTGCTCCGTTATTGAGCTTGTTCCTGGTGTTTCCCCTTCCGGGTCCCGCCCGTGGTTTCTTGGCTGTGTTTCCTGTCTTCGCGCTGGCGGTTGTGGCACCGGCCTGTGTCTCCTCTTTCCTGCTGGCCTTGCTGTGTTCTGGATCAGCCTTCGGTAAGTCCCCTCTGGTCTCCTGTCTGTAGCTCCGGGTTAGTCTCGTCCTCTCCCGAGCCGCTTGTCGGCCTTGGCCTCCCTCTCGCCTGCTTCCGTCCCGGCGGCAGTCTCCCGTGTTTGCTCCAGTCCTCAGGCTCCGAGGTCTCTTGTTGGGGGAATTCTGTTCCCCTCTGCTCTTCCCTTTGGCTCCGTTCCCCTGCCGGGGGTATCTCGGTAGGCCCCGCTCGGCCCTGTTTCCCTCGCTCTTGTATCCCCCGACTGCTCCCTGTTGCGGCCTACCTGGGAGGGTACTCCCCTCTGGGTATTCCCCTGTGGCAGGAGTAGCGGTTGGAGGTGCAGGGTCCTGCCTGGTTGGGGGTCCCGCCGGTCTGGGTGGGTCTCCCGCAGGCTGGGGCTCTTGTTTGGTACTAGGGGCGTTGGGTGTCTGTACCGACCGCTCAGGACCTTCCATCTCTCGGTGGGGAGTCCGGGCGGGCTGTCGGACCCAGGGTTTTGTTCTAGGGGTTCTGGGGCAGTGGTTTGAGCCTTCTCTCGGCTTCCTGTTTATCTTTCCTCCCTCTCTCCTCGCTCCTGTGTCTCCTTCTCCTCTGGTTGGCCTGAGGACCCACAGTGGGATTAGCTCAGAGGGGGTTGGCTGGTCTCTCCCTTTTTCTTTGGGACTTGGACTAGGACAGGAGCCTTGGGGTTGTCACTGTGACCTTGTCTTCTCGGTCGCTGGTCCTGGGCCTGGGGGCTGGCAGGTTGGGTGGAGGTCCTTGTCCGGGTTAGGTGGTTCCCTTCCACCATTGGTGGACCCTGTGTCTCCACAGCGTCAGTTAGGTGACGGTGCCGGTCCGTTTGCGGTAGGGACCCTCTGGGTACCCGTCCCAGATTTAGGGAAGTTAGTTAGTGTCCCGTTACCTCTTTGTCCTCCCTTGATCTCCACCCTGTTGGTTTTCTGCATTAGGATCCTTTCCGCTTCCCTTTGGACCAGGTTCGCACAGTCCACCCTTGTCTCCATCCTGGTCAGGGTCCCGGCTCAACCGGGATCGGACATCTGGCTTCGCGGCCAGCACCTCTAGACTCGGCCTCGGCCGCAGCAAGGAGACAAGAGTGGCTGTCACCGATCACGAGCTCCGCTCTCAAGCGTCGCACCCCAGCAACATACTTGGTCATTGGGAAGGGGCCTTAAACGGCGGTGACAGAATAACGGAGCCACAACATGGATCCTGCAGAATTGGCCCAGTTGAAGGCTAGACAAGACCAGCAGGAACAAATTCTCTCCTCCCACGAGAGTCACCTCAGGAGTTTAGAGCAAAAAATGGATACTATCCTGGAATTACTCCAAAGGCCTAATCCGCCCCCTACAGCCGCTGCCAATCCTCCTTCACAGGCTTCTGCTCCATCGGACGCTGGATCTTCAGCTTGTTCTAACCTTGGCAGAACTCCAAAATTTCCATTGCCGGAGAAATATTCTGGAATCGATAGCGAATGCAGAGGGTTTATCAACCAATGCCTCCTTCATTTCAATAACTCACCTCAGTTCTTCAGCACTCACTCTTCGCGAGTATCCTTTATTATTTCCCTCCTGAAAGGGAAAGCCTTGGCATGGGCATCACCTCTGGTAGAACAAAACTCCCCACTCTTGCAGGATATTGATGAATTCTTAAGAATGTTCCGACTGGTATTCGACGTTCCTGGAAGAAGAGCCGCAGCAGAGGTTTCGCTATCAGAACTTCGCCAGGGTGCACGACCCCTTAGTCTTTACGCAATTGAGTTCAGAACTTTGGCCTACGAAACAGACTGGAATCAAGGGGCTTTAAAGGCTGCCTTTCGCAGAGGGTTGAACGAAAGGATTAAAGATGCCTTGATCACTCGAGATCTGCCTGATTCTCTGGAGGAACTGATTGCGTTATGCCTAGAGCTTGATAGGAGACTGACGGAACGACAGATGGAGAGAGATACCACCCGGCGTCCACGGATTTTTTCTCCCACCCGCCCTGTCCCCCTGGAAAGTGAATCCTCAGAGACACCTATGGAGGTTGGGGGGGTGTCTAAACTATCGGAGACAGAACGCCGCCGTCGTAGATCCTTGGGACTTTGTCTATATTGCGGACTGAAGGGTCATTTCCTACGTCAATGCCCCACTCGTCCTCCTCTCACACGTCAGGGAAACTCCTCAAATTAGGGAGGGCTGGAGGTAACTCCCTAAGTCGTTCTGGGCACCTCCAGAAAGATTCTTCCAGGCTTTTGGTTCCGGTACATCTCCAGTGGTCGACGGGGTCAATTTCCACTATGGCATTTATTGATTCTGGAGCTGCAGGGATCTTTCTCGACAAGACATGGGCTAAGGAACATCAGATTCCCTTTCAAGCCAAGGCTATCCCTATGTTAGTATCCACTATTGATGGCAAACCCCTGGGTGAGGGTCTGGTTTTATTTGAATCCATACCCCTGCAGACCACTACAGGGTTATGTCACTTGGAGACCCTTACCTTTGATTTGATCTCTGCTCCCTGCACACCGGTGATCTTGGGATTACCCTGGTTGAAGAATCATAATCCCACTATCGATTGGCAGAAGGAACAGATTATTTCCTGGAGTCCGTGTTGTCTAGATTCCTGTATAGACAAGAGTTATTCTGTTTCTAACACTGTAGCCTGTACTCCTCTGGTTCCCACTGAGTTGATTCCTGAACCCTACCGTGATTTTCAGGATGTTTTTTCCACGGGGGAGATCCGCCAGTTACCCCCCCACAGGGCATCTGATTGTTCTATCGAACTCTTACCTGGAACTATTCCTCCTAAAGGTAAAGCCTTTTTACTATCAGCCCCGGAGAGAAAGGCATTGGAATCATATATCCAGGAAAACCTTGCTAAAGGATTTATTCGGTCCTCCTCCTCTCCGGCAGGAGCAGGATTCTTTTTTGTGAAAAAGAAAGATGGATCTCTTAGACCCTGTGTGGATTACAGGGGTCTAAATAAGATTACGGTCAAAAATGGCTACCCTCTTCCACTAATCCCGGAACTTCTGGAGCAACTTAGGGGTTCCGCTATTTTTTCCAAGATTGACCTTCAAGAAGCGTATAACCTGATCCGAATTAGACCTGGAGACGAATGGAAGACGGCCTTCAATACCACCTATGGCCATTATGAGTACTTGGTAATGCCGTTCGGGCTATGTAATGCCCCGGCAGTATTTCAGGGATTCATTAACACAATTTTTCAAGATCTATTATCCTCCTTCATCATTGTCTATCTTGATGATATCCTGATCTATTCCCCGGATTTGGAGACACATAGAAGTCAGGTTAGACTGATCTTGGCCAGACTTCGGGAAAACTCCTTGTTTGCGAATCCCAGCAAATGTGAGTTTGAGAAACAGCAAATCTCCTTCCTGGGGTATATCATTTCCAAAGTGGGATTGAAGATGGACCCTGCAAAGGTCCTAGCAGTGATACAATGGCCACTGCCCTCTGATAAACGGGCTATCCAACGTTTTATTGGATTCTCCAATTACTATCGAAAATTTATTCGCAACTTTTCCCGAATAATTGCACCTATCACTGCCCTGACTAAGACTGGAGCCGATCCTCAGCATTGGCCTGCACCTGCTATCCAAGCCTTCGCCTTCCTAAAAACAGCATTCACATCAGCCCCTATTTTACAATTTCCGGATCCCTCCAGACAATTTATTATGGAGGTGGATGCTTCGGAACTGGCTGCTGGGGCAGTTCTCTCTCAGAGACATCCAGAGACCTCTAGACTCCATCCTTGCTCCTTTTTTTCTAAAAGATTTTCAGACTCCGAAAAGAACTATGATGTTGGCAACAGAGAACTACTTGCTATCAAATTGGCCTTTGAAGAATGGCGACACTTATTGGAAGGGTCCTCCATCCCTGTCATAGTTTTCACTGACCATAAAAATCTCCAATTCTTGGAAACAGCTAAGCGCTTGAATCCCAGACAGGCTCGGTGGGCATTGTTTTTTACGAGATTTAACTTTGTTATTTCTTATCGCCCCGGATCTAAGAACACCAAAGCTGATGCCCTGTCGCGACTTTTTGAGCCTTGTCCTCCTGCAGCCCCTACTACCATTCTTCCCCCGGGCTGCGTTGTTACGGCTATTTCCTCCTCTACATTGGAAAAGATCCGGTCTCATCAACCACCTCCAGTTCCATCGCAACCCCCTCGTACCTTGTTTGTCCCTCCTCGGTTTCGTGTGGAGATTTTACAGCTTTTCCACGAATCAGCTACTGCAGGTCATCCAGGTGTAAAGAAAACTTTGGAGCTTCTTCTCCGGCAGTTTTGGTGGCCGTCTGTCAAGGCTGATGTTCACGATTTTGTGGCTGCCTGCCATATCTGTGCTAGGTTTAAGACTCCGCGACATAGCCCGTGGGGATTGTTGTGTCCACTCCCCATACCATCTCGCCCTTGGACTCATGTGGCCATGGATTTTGTCGTAGACCTCCCAGTCTCTCAGGGTTGCACCACTATCTTAGTGGTTGTAGATCGATTCTCTAAACAAGGACACTTTATTCCGCTCCCCAAGCTCCCTTCTGCCGCAGAATTGGTCCCTATTTTTCTGCGAGAGATTTTTCGTATTCATGGTTCCCCTTCCTATATTGTGTCTGATCGAGGGGTCCAGTTTGTCTCCAAGTTTTGGCGAGCCTTCTGCTCACGCCTAGGTATCACTCTTCAGTTCTCTACTGCCTATCATCCTCAGACTAATGGACAATGTGAACGTACCAACCAGTCCTTGGAATTATTTCTACGACAATATATGTCCGCTGACCTCTCTGATTGGATTTCACTCTTGCCCTTCGCTGAGTTCATGTTTAACAACCGGCAGCACGAGAGTTTGAACTGTTCTCCATTCTTTGCTGCAGTGGGTTACAATCCATCTCCTTTCCCGTGGGGGGCTCCTGTGGGTATTCCTTCAGCGGATAACATGGTAGACAATCTTCATTCTCTTTGGGATAACCTTACAAACCAGCTCGCTCGAGCTACCTCCAAATACAAAAGAGCTGCCGACAAGAGACGTACCCCGGAACCTAGGTTACGCCTTGGATCTCTAGTGTGGCTCTCTACAAAAAACCTTACACTTCGACTCCCTTCCTTGAAGTTTGGACCACGGTTTGTTGGCCCATACAAGATTACCCGAATCATTTCTCCTGTTACCTTTGCCTTGGCCATTCCTGCATCCTGGCGTATTCCTAATACATTTCACATTTCTCTTCTTAAACCAGTAGTCCAGAATCGCTATTCTAAATCCACCCTTTCCCCTTCCCCCGTACTTGTGGATGGAGAACCAGAATATGAAATTACCCGCATTCTAGATTCTAGATGGGTACGTCGTTCCCTCCAGTACCTGGTGGACTGGAAAGGGTTTGGTCCTGAAGACCGCTCATGGGTTCCAGCCCGGGACGTTCATGCCCCGGCTCTCCGTTCTGCCTTTCATAAGGCGTTTCCTCATAAACCTGGTCGCCCGGTGGGCTCCTCTTTAGGGGTGGGGTAATGTAAGGAATTCTAGCGTAGGGATGCCTAGTACCTTTCCTCCTATTGGTCAGCTCGGATTTTTAGTGCAGCCTGCCCTTCTCTCCCTTGCTCCGTTATTGAGCTTGTTCCTGGTGTTTCCCCTTCCGGGTCCCGCCCGTGGTTTCTTGGCTGTGTTTCCTGTCTTCGCGCTGGCGGTTGTGGCACCGGCCTGTGTCTCCTCTTTCCTGCTGGCCTTGCTGTGTTCTGGATCAGCCTTCGGTAAGTCCCCTCTGGTCTCCTGTCTGTAGCTCCGGGTTAGTCTCGTCCTCTCCCGAGCCGCTTGTCGGCCTTGGCCTCCCTCTCGCCTGCTTCCGTCCCGGCGGCAGTCTCCCGTGTTTGCTCCAGTCCTCAGGCTCCGAGGTCTCTTGTTGGGGGAATTCTGTTCCCCTCTGCTCTTCCCTTTGGCTCCGTTCCCCTGCCGGGGGTATCTCGGTAGGCCCCGTTCGGCCCTGTTTCCCTCGCTCTTGTATCCCCCGACTGCTCCCTGTTGCGGCCTACCTGGGAGGGTACTCCCCTCTGGGTATTCCCCTGTGGCAGGAGTAGCGGTTGGAGGTGCAGGGTCCTGCCTGGTTGGGGGTCCCGCCGGTCTGGGTGGGTCTCCCGCAGGCTGGGGCTCTTGTTTGGTACTAGGGGCGTTGGGTGTCTGTACCGACCGCTCAGGACCTTCCATCTCTCGGTGGGGAGTCCGGGCGGGCTGTCGGACCCAGGGTTTTGTTCTAGGGGTTCTGGGGCAGTGGTTTGAGCCTTCTCTCGGCTTCCTGTTTATCTTTCCTCCCTCTCTCCTCGCTCCTGTGTCTCCTTCTCCTCTGGTTGGCCTGAGGACCCACAGTGGGATTAGCTCAGAGGGGGTTGGCTGGTCTCTCCCTTTTTCTTTGGGACTTGGACTAGGACAGGAGCCTTGGGGTTGTCACTGTGACCTTGTCTTCTCGGTCGCTGGTCCTGGGCCTGGGGGCTGGCAGGTTGGGTGGAGGTCCTTGTCCGGGTTAGGTGGTTCCCTTCCACCATTGGTGGACCCTGTGTCTCCACAGCGTCAGTTAGGTGACGGTGCCGGTCCGTTTGCGGTAGGGACCCTCTGGGTACCCGTCCCAGATTTAGGGAAGTTAGTTAGTGTCCCGTTACCTCTTTGTCCTCCCTTGATCTCCACCCTGTTGGTTTTCTGCATTAGGATCCTTTCCGCTTCCCTTTGGACCAGGTTCGCACAGTCCACCCTTGTCTCCATCCTGGTCAGGGTCCCGGCTCAACCGGGATCGGACATCTGGCTTCGCGGCCAGCACCTCTAGACTCGGCCTCGGCCGCAGCAAGGAGACAAGAGTGGCTGTCACCGATCACGAGCTCCGCTCTCAAGCGTCGCACCCCAGCAACATACTTGGTCATTGGGAAGGGGCCTTAAACGGCGGTGACACTGATCTTCTGAACTGTTCCTGACTACGCTTTGCTTAACCCTTGCACTCCCGTGCTGTCATTCTTACCTAGGTGTTCTACTTGCATTCCTCTGTGGATCACCTGGTAAGGTTGTCTGGCAAGAGATAGCATTCCCTGCTCCTACGCTCCAACCATAACAAGCCTGACAATACACTGAAGCCGTATGGAGCTGACAGGGATGGTTGATGCTATCACATCACTGACTAAGCAACTCACTACATTATCCCACACAGTACAAGGTATACAAGAAAACCAAGCTGCTTTACAAGCCCAGTTCCAGGGATTACAACCTGCTCCAGTACAACCTCCAACTATGTATCAACCACCCTCAGTGAATGAATCGGGATCTCTGGGAATTGGGGCCACTACTACTCCAGAACCACATGTCAAGCTTCCTGCTTGTTTTTCTGGAGATCGTAGCAAGTACCGGTCATTCATCACGTCCTGTTAACTGTTGTTCATCCTGAAACCTAGGACATATGCCACAGACTTTATTAAAGTTCGTACTGCCATATCCGTACTAACTGACGCCCCTTTGTCCTGGGCCCATCACCTACTAAATGCTAACAGCCCTGTTCTAGACTCCTGGACACGCAATGGGTGCACTTTATGATGATCCCCATAAAAGGGCCACTGCTGAGGCCACTGTGAGATCACTACATCAGGGGCGTCATCCTGTGGAGGACTATGTATCCGAATTCCGGAGAGTAGCAGTAGGAACGGAATGGAACGAAACTGCTTTGTGTGACCAATTCCACCTGGGCCTTGAGGATTCTTTAAAAGATGAGTTAGCTTGGACTGGCATTCCTGACTCTCTGGATGATCTAGTCGTCCTGGTAACCCAGATAGATCGGAGACTCCGGGAAAGACGCATGGAGCGTACCACTAACCTCCCTCCCCGCTTAACCTCTACACCTCGTCCTCCTTTATCTGTTTCCTCGACTCCAGGTAACACTTCGGAGGAAACCATGCAACTGGGTGCTACTTGTGGACCACTCACTGAAACCGAAGAGGAGACTAATGAACCTGTGTCTTTATTGTGGTGGCTCTGGTCACCAAGTCCGTCTCTGTCCTGAATTGGCAGCGAGAGGTAAGCCAGATCCAATACAGTACCCACTACTCCTGGGTGGAACGGCTCCTCATTTGTCTCTTCTTGTCTCCTTACAGTGGACACATAACAAGATTCCACAAGACGCCATCATTGATTCCGGGGCCAGTGACTGTTTCTTGGATTATAAATTAGCCCAGAGTCTGAACATACCTACACGACTAAAGAAACAACCCCTCACGATACTTCTTATTGACGGCAGCAACATTAACTCCGGACCTGTCACCACAGAGACTGTACCTCTCACCATGAGCATTGGGGCTAAACATGTGGAGACTCTTAGCTTTAATTTAGTACAATCTCCTTTGTTTCCCATAATCCTTGGCTTAAACACCACAACCCCACCATTAATTGGTCCACAGGACAAATCACCTTTGCATCATTCTACTGTAAAGAACACTGCCTCTCTCACAGTTTCCACCTTGCATGCTACTTCTTCTAAGACATTGGAAATACCGATACCCTACCGTGCTTTCAGCCAAGTCTTCAGCAAACAAGAAGCCAACAAACTGCCCCCACACTGTCCATATGACTGTCCCATAGACTTGCTTCCTGGAGCTCCCATTCCGTTTGGTCGTATATTTCCTCTTTCTGAACCTGAATTAAGCTCCATAAAGGACTATATAGAAGAGAACCTAAGGAATGGATTCATAAGGCCATCCACTTCTCCTGCCGAGGCTTGTATAATTTTCGTGGGGAAAAAAGATGGAGGCCTCCAGCCCTTTGTGGACTATAGAGAGCTTAACAAGGTTATCATCAAAAACAAATATCCATTGCCCTTAATCTCAGAGTTAATGAATCGACTTAGAGCGGCACAAATATATACTAAGTTGGACTTACGAGGAGCCTATAATTTGGTACGCGTAAAAAAAGGACATGAATGGAAGATGGCTTTCCGATCTCGGTATGGCCACTATGAATACCAGGTCATGCCGTTCGGGCTCTGTAATGCCCCTGCCACCTTTCAACACTTCCTCAACGATGTATTCCAAGATATGTTGGACATATTCGTAGTAGTATATCTCGACGACATCTTAGTCTACTCACCATCACTTACCACCCATCGGGAGCATGTTAAACGTGTCCTTTCTCGGCTTCAGCAACATGGACTTTATGTGAAATTAGAAAAATGTGTGTTTGAGACAACTGTTGAATTTTTGGGATTCATATTAACTCCGGGAAATATCAAAATGGACCCCAAAAAGGTATCAGCCATCTTGAATTGGCCTGTTTCTACTTCTGTTAAAACTGTTCAACAATTTTTGGGGTTCTCAAATTTCTACAGAAAATTAATCCACGGTTTCTCTAAAGTTATCGCTCCCATCACCCAGCTAACCAAGAAACATGTCCCATTTGCCTGGTCACCTCAAGCACAACATGCTTTTGATGAAATTAAACAGAGGTTCATGTCAGCCCCCATTCTCGTACTGCCAGACCCTAAAAAAACATTCTTTATGGAGGTTGATGCCTCCGAGACAGGGGCCATCACAACGACAAGGAGAAAGTGAGACACTTCCTCCTGTGTCTTTCTTTTCTAGACGATTATCCCCAGCGGAAACTAACTACAGCGTGGGAGACAGAGAATTACTAGCCATCAAAATGGCATTGGAGGAATGGCGTCACCTCTTGGAGGGGGCTAACCATCCAATCACTGTGTTCACTGACCACAAGAATTTAGAGTATCTATGAGGAGCTCGCCGTCTATGTCCTAGACAAGCCAGATGGGCTCTGTTCTTCTGAAGATTCAACCTGCATATCACTTATAGACCAGGATCACGAATTGGAAAAGCGGATGCCTTGTCCCGTCTACATGAACCCCATACAGATACAGACACGGATACTATCCTCCAACCTGGTCATTTCTTGGCTACTCACTCCTCGCTATTAGAAGCTTTGCAGACCCATTCTCAAGCAGATTCCTACCTGTCTCAATATCCTTACCTTACCAAAAAACATGGGCTGCTGTACAAAGACAATCTTTTTTTCGTTCCTCCTGAAGTTCGTACCAATGTACTTCATACGGTACATGACCACCCGTTAGCAGGCCATGGAGGTGTTAAGAAAACCACAGAACTCACCCAACGGTCATTCTGGTGGCCTTGTATGAAAAAAGACATCGAACAATACATACAATCATGTGATGTGTGTGGGCGAGCCAAAGGTACTAATTCAAGACCCGCTGGGTTACTACAACCGTTACCAGTACCAACAAGTCCTTGGGCTGACATAACTGTGGACTTCATTGTGGAACTCCCACCATCACGTTACACCACTATAATGGTGGTTGTAGACCGCCTAACCAAGATGGCACATTTTGTCCCCGTTATCGGATTACCTACAACTGCCGAGACCGCAGACTTGTTCATCAAAAAATTTTCCGCCTTCATGGTATTCCAAAAACCATCCTCTCTGACCGTGGTGTCCAATTTACCTCTCATTTCTGGTCTGCTTTTTGTCATGGTTTGGGTACACAAAGACTCTTGTCATCCGCATACCATCCTCAAACTGATAGTCAGACAGAGAGAACAAACCAAACGCTTGAACAATATCTACGTTGTTATGTCACCCATCTTCAGAATGACTGGTTGTCCCTGCTACCACAGCAGAATTTGCTTATAACAACCATCTACACAGTTCTATAGGCATGTCCCCCTTCAAGGCCAATTATGGTTATCATCCACCTTATATTCCTCAACTACCTGTTACTACCATGGTCCCTCAGGCTACAGACCGTCTTCAATTACTGAACCAAGGTTTTACTCTATTACAGGAAACATTAAAAAAGGCACAACAGTCTTACAAGAACCAAGCTGACCGGCGACGTAAACCTTCACCCTTATACCAGGTTGAGGGTAAGGTATGGCTGTCCTCAGCACATGTTTAGATGTCTTGCCCTACCAAGAAATTGGGACCCAAATTCTTGGGGCCTTTCCCCATCACAAAAATCATTAGGCCTGCTGCAGTTTCCTTACAATTACCTAATACATGGCGCACCCATCCTACATTTCATGTGTCGCTTCTCAAAAGATAGATACCCGACACCACTCAAAGGAGACCACCTACTCCTCCTCTTCCAATAGTGGTGAGCAATGTAGAAGAATTTGAGGTTCAAGAAATCATGGATTCACGTATACGTCGAGGAAGGCTAGAGTATCTAATACACTGGAAGGGGTATGGACCTGAGGAGCAATCCTGGCAACCAGTTGCCAATATCCATGCCCCAGAATGCCTTAGGGCATTCCACCGAGCCCATCCTGAACGTCCGGCACCTAGACGCGCCCGGAGGTCGCTCGTAGGAGGGGGTACTGTCATGCCCCTCTACCTCCTACCTACATGTCCCAGCCATCCGCCAGTGCTGGGGGCTTCCCAGATGCTCCACGACTGCTGAGTAGGCCAAAGCCGCTGCCTCGAGTAGCAGCGTCTGCCCGCGGTTACGGTCGCAATGGCGCGGTAGGCCTAAGCCATGGCCTAAAATTGAAGGAGTCTCCAGGGAAGGTATCCACAGGGTGCCCAGATCAAACCATGGTGTTGTACACCTGTAGGGGGGAGGTGAAGCCTGCCTTTCTCATCAACTGTCCACCAATAGTGTGCCTCCATGTAAACAGTGAGGCAGGTGCTGTGGTTGCACACCCCTCTGTTGGCCAATCCAGTGAGAGGTTTGTTCAGCAGAAGGGAGGGGTGAAAACCCATGACACTATAAAACCCCTCAGGCTGTGTCCACTTTGCTTCAGTATTCCAGAACTTTGGTTCCTGTGTGCTCTAAGCTTCCAGTCCTCAGTGCCTCCTTCCTTGCCTGACCTTCTGCTTGCCTTCTGGACTTCCCTGCTTGCCTGTTTCCTGACCTTGGCTAGTTTTACCGATTCTGCTTGATTGCCGCCTGCCCTGATCTTCTGAACTGTTCCTGACTACGCTTTGCTGTCATTCTTACCTAGGTGTTCTACTTGCATTCCTCTGTGGATCACCTGGTAAGGTTGTCTGGCAAGAGATAGCATTCCCTGCTCTTACGCTCCAACCATAACAAGCCTGACAACGAGGTACAAAGCATCATTGATTCAAGCAGATTTAGAGGAAAATTGCAATATTCGGTCCACTGGAAGGGCTATGGCCCCGAGGAACGTTCCTGGGTTGATCAGAATGATCTTTATGCTCCTAGATTGCTGCGCAATTTTCACTCTAAATACCCACAGAAACCAGGTCCCTCTTCTAGGAGAGGGGGTCTTTGAGAGGGGGTTACTATCACGGTGCCCGTGCTCTTTCTGCAACATTCTGTCAGTCTACACTCCTGCTCTACTCCTTTTGGTTATACTGTGCGTGTTCCGCCAAGTATGGCCTTTAAATACTGGGTTCTGGCACCTCTCCGGTGCCCTTTCATGGTGTTCCAGTACTAGTGCTTGTTCCTGATTGTTGTTCTCAGTGTATCGACCCGGCCTGCCTGACTACTCTGTGTCTCGTCTCCTGCTTGTGAACTGACCAGGACTGCCTGACCATTCTGCTTCTCCGTTCCTGTGTACCGACCCGGCTTGGCTGACTTTCGTGCTCCGTGTACCGATCCTGCTTGGCTGACGTTCCTGCTCCGTGTACCGATCCGGCTTGTCTGACGTTCCTGCTCCGTGTACTGACTTGGATTGGCTGACGTTTCTGCTCCGGGTGCTGCAGCCCAGCCTCCGGTTGAGGGCGGTGATCCTTTCTCTCTGTCTGTGACGGCTGTGCAGTTTTGGTCACAGTTGCCTCCGTGTCTCCCCGGCGACATTTCTAGTGGCTTGTCATTCTATCCGCTCCCGGTTGGTTGCCACCTCAGGGCGAGTTGCTCAGTTGTTCATTCCGTTACTGTCACGGCAGTGCTCAGTTGCTTAGTCTCTATTACTGCCACAGCAGTCTCTTGTCGCTTAGTCTCCGTTACTGCTACGGCAGAGTGCAAGTGGCCTAGTCTCCGTTTACTGCTACAGCAGAGTGTAAATTGCCTGGTCTCTGTTACTGCTACGGCAGTGTCTATGTCACTCAGTCTCCGTTACTGCTACGGCAGTGTTCACGTGGCCTAGTCTCCGTTACTGTTCCGGCAGTGCTCTATGTTGCTCAGCCTCCGTTACTGCTCAGGCAGTTCACCATTACTTGCTAACTTATCATTGGGCGTTACTTGTATTTAAAGGGATAGTATTACTTCAAAATTACTATGCCTCATATTGTAGCCCTTAATAAACTGAGTTAAATGACACCAGCGGCATCACTCAAACCTTTATGGTTTAAGAGATAGCCGCTTTCAAAGTTTCCTCTCCCCTGCTGTCAGCGTTCTGCTGCCAGCAGGGCAATCCGGTCTCTGAGTCAAGAGGAGGCTCTTCAGTTGAGCCGATATCTCGTTATGGAAGGAAAAATGATTAATTGAAACAGTCTTCTACGTGTGCTTGGTAACCAAGCACACATAGAAGACTGTTTCAATTAATCATTTTTCCTTCCATAACGAGATATTGGCTCTGCTGAAGAGCCTCTGCCTGTCCCGGGACCGGATTCCCTTGCTGGCAGCAGAACGCTGACAGCAGGGGAGAGGAAACTTTGAATGCGGCTATCTCTTAAACCATAAAGGTCTGAGAGATGCCGCTGGTGTCATTTAACTCAGTTTATTAAGGGCTACAATATGAGGGATTGTAATTTTGAATTAATACTATCCCTTTAAGCTGTCTATCCTAGGTGAGCTTCTTTACAGGCCTTTCCACACATGGGGTTGTATACACCTGCTGACTGCTATTAACCCATGCAGTACCGATACACTGGGACTCTTTCATGATCTGCCTGACCTGTGTCAATATAATGTGTTATGGACTCTATCTTTATACTGGACCTGTGTGGGCATATCTATATGTCTTGTGTCTGTATTATATTGAGAATATACTACAGGACCTGTGAGGGTTTTTATATTACTAATTGATTAATAAAACTGTGTTTTATCCAAACCTACTGTGCCTGTGTGTCAAACAAACCATTACAACAGGTTACTTGTAAACTTGGGAGGTCCAACCATTGAGTTTCCCAGAGGTGGGAAGTAAGGCAAGGACCTGGTGCAAGGCCCCCAAAGTCACCAGCAGATATGAACCATCAGAGATAGCCCAACAAAACAACTGAAGTGTCAACGGACACTGAACAGGAATAACACCCCAAGAACTGTTACACTGCACACAGAACTAGAGCCAACAGGGCTCAGAAGTGAAGGAAGCACCAAGAACCGGAGAAGATCCTAGACAGACAAGACTGCCTCCAGGATCTTCCTCCCAAGGCTGGCGTCAGCCGATGCCAGCACATCAACATGGTAGTGCTTCAAAAAGGTGTGTACAGATGACCAAGTGGCAGCCTTGCACAACTGATAAGCGGAGGCCTGATTCTTGTAAGCCCAAGAAGCCCCAATAGATCTGGATCTAGTAGAATGAGCCATAACCCGAAAGGGAACGAGCTTCTTAAGACAACGCACCACATCTAACAAGTGGAGATCCGTCTCCTTGTCAGAAGTAAGATCAGGGCAGAAAGAAGACACCACAATCTCCTGATTAATGTGGAACTCAAAAATCACCTTCGGGAGAAACTCCTGAGAAGTGCAAAGCACCACCTTGTCCTTATGAAACACCAAAAAGGGTGGTTTACAAGACAGAGCATGTAACTTTGCGACACGGCGAACGGACATGATTGCCAGGAGAGAGGCCATTTTCCAGGTCAGCAGGCTTAGAGGAATAGTAGCCAAGTACTCAAAGGGAGGGAGCTGAAGGACACCCAAGACCAAATTAAGATCCCACTGAGGAGCAGGAGTCTTAAAGACAAGACGAGTATGAGCAACGCCCTGGAAGAAAACCTTGACATCAGGAAGAATAGCAATGCGAAAACAGAGAGAGCAGAAGTCTGAACCTTAAGGGAACTCAAGCTGAGGCCCTTAGCCACACCATCCTGCAAGAAGGCCAGGACCGTAGGCAGATCAAAATCCTGAGAGAGATCACTATGAGCACACCAAGATAGGAGGGTCGACCAAACACGATGGTAGGCCTTAGAAGAAACCGGCTTGTGGGCACTAAGCAAAGTAGCCACCACACTAGAAGAAAAACCCTTCTTCTTCAGTATTGAGGATTAAATTTCCAAGCCGTCAAAGCTAGACAATGAACATCCTCCTTCCACAGGTAACCCTGTATAAGAAGATCCGGACGGCAAGGGAGTCGGAATGGCTCCGCCACTGACAGATCCAGAAGCTCTGGAAACCAAGCCTGCCGAAGCCAGTATGGAGCAATCAGAATGACTGGACAGAGCTCCAGTCTCAGTTTCCGTAACACCCTGTGCAACATGGGAAGGGGAGGAAAGATGTAAGCCAGAGGAAATAACCAAGGAATGGACATGGCATCCACCGCTAGAGCTAGAGGATCCCTCCACAGAGAGCAGACTATCGGCACCTTCCTGTTGTGTCCTGTCGCCATCAGGTCGATGCAAGGAAGACTTCACTTCTGAACAATGAGGGAGAACACTTCTGGGTGCAGCTTCCACTCTCCGATGTCCACCGTGTGTCGACTGAGGAAGTCTGCCTTGACATTGTCTATGCCAGGAATGTGTACTGTGTGTTCTTCTGCCCAGGAGAAAATAGCCTTGACCTCTAACCAAGTAGCGAGTCTTCTTGTTCCACCCTGCTTGTTGATATAGGCCACGGCCGTGGCGTTGTCAGACTGTACCCGGACTGGGCATTCTTTCAGCTGGGGAGTCCAATGACGAAGGGCATGGAATATCACCCACGGCTCCAACACATTGATGGGAAGGAGAGATTCCTCCGGAGACCACCGACCTTGTGCACTCAGGCGACCCAGGACCGCTCCCCATCTGGAGAGGCTGGCATCCGTCGTCTCTGTGGTCCAGAAAGATACTAGGAAGGACTTGCCCTTCAGCAGATTGGAGAGGTCGCGCCACCAAGACAAACTCAGTTCCACATGAAGAGGAAGTGACACTGACGTCTTCAGAAGGTCCAGCTGACCCCTGCACACCTGGATCACGAACCTCTGGAGTTCCCTGGTGTGAGCCATGGCAAATGGGACCGCTTCTATGGTGGAGATGAATTTCCCCACTAGAGAGGACAGCTTCTTGGCTGGAACTGGATTGAGAGCCAGCAGATACTCTTTGGGTGATCTGGTGAGCCACTTCCTCTATGAGAAACACCATGCTCTGCTGAGTGTCAAAGAGAAGGCCCAGGAAGACCAGATGCTGGGATGGGACAAGATCTGACTTGTCCATGTTGATGATCCACCCATGATGGGTGAGAGCATGAATGCAGTCCTGAACCTGCTGAAGTTCTGCAGTGGGGGCTTTCAGAAGCATGTCGCCCATGTATGGAGTAACTCTGATGCAGTCCCAGTGTAGGACGGATGAAAGTGCCCTCGGTCGCAGGCAAATCTGAGATACTGCAGGCTCTCTGGATGAATGGCGATGTGTAGATACGCGTCCTGAAGATCCAGAGAAGCAAGGAATTCCCCTGGGGACATGGCAGCAATCACTGTCCTGAGGGACTCCTGGTGATAATGAGTCCTGATCACAAAGGAATAGAGATCTTTCAAATCCAGGATGGCAAGACAACCTCCATCCTTCTTAGAGACCACAAAGAGGTTTGAGTAAATACCCATACTCCGGTCCTGAACTGGAATAGGCTCCAGAACATCCTTGTCCAGAAGAGCCTGAATAGCGCCGATGAACAAACAGCATTTCTCTGCGCCCTGAGATGTATGAGAAGGGAAAAAGCTAAGGGAGGAAGAGAGACGAAAGGGATCCTGTACCCTTCCGTCACCAACTGTAAAACCCACTGGTCCACTATGGAACCCTCCCAAACGCTGTGGTAGTGATGCAGAAAGCCACCCACAGCTGAGTGGGGACCCGGGTTTGGCAAGTCATGCCAAAAAAGTCTTGGAAACCTTATGCTTGGAGGAGACCTTGGGTTTCCATTGCTGTTTGGGCTTGGAGGAGGCACGTGGAGCTGATGGAATTTCCTGGTTCGCCGAACGTGTCTCAGTCTGGAAGGGATGAAAAAACTTTTTACGCTTGAGAGGAGTTTTCTTCCTGGGTACCAAGGGCAGAAGAGTACTCTTACCCCCTGTGGTCTCACTAATCAGATCCTTAAGATTCGGCCCAAATAAGGATGTACCCTGAAAGGGTAAGAAAAGCAAGGCTTTCTTAGAAGCAGTGTCGGCAGACCAGATCATGAGCCAAAGAGCTCTTCTGGCAACCACGGACATGGTAGAAACCCTTGCCACCAAACAGATGGTATCAAATAAGGCAGCAGAAACATAGTACTGGGCCTCAGAGATGTTGGCATGAAGCCGCAACATATTCAAAGAAGGAGCACCCTGATGTACAGCCAGGGTGAGCTGTTCAGTCCAGACCGCAATGGCCCGGTTAACCCATGCCGCAGCAAATGCTAGATACATGGCAGTGCCAGCAGTGGCAAAAATGGACTTGATGGAAACCTCAAGCTTCTTGTCAGTCCAGTCTTTCTGAGCAGATGCATCAGAAACTGGCAATGCAGTAGACCTAGATAGCCTGGATATAGGAGCAACCACTTTAGGGGGATGAACCCACTGAGCAAGTGCTGCCTCAGAAAAGGGGTAAAGCTTAGCAAACTTCTTGGAAACAGAAGGCTTTCTGTCCAGAGATTTCCACTCATCAGACACAAGGCTGTGGAAAACAAGTAAGGGGCTTTTTAGGCTCCTGGAAAACATCATAGGGATCTGAAGGAACCTCCTGAACTAAGGGAATGTTTAGGGTGGTCAAGACAGCCCTGATCAGGCCCTCAGCCAAAGGTTCAACATCAATCTCAAAGGGGTCTCCAAACACTGAGGGGAGCCCACATCAGAATATTCCTCAACATCTGAATCCACCAACAGTTCCTTCTCAGAGGAATCTGACACATCAGGTACTCCCTGCAGTACTCCCTGCAGTTTTGGCAGGGAAGATTCAACTGAAGAAAGGGGTCTGCCATGAGTGAAAGACCCCCTGTAACTGAGATGGAAAGAGTTGTAATGTATACCAAAGGTCTCTGGTAGCAGCCTTGAACTCTTGCACCCAAACTGGCTCTATTGCATGGCTGGAGGTCCCTGGGAGAGACTCAGGGACTTCAAAACATGCTGGGCATAAATGACCTGAGAATTCTCTAGGTAACCCTGACTGATATAAGGAACAGTGTGCAATAGGGGACACAGAGACCCCAGCGTCCTTAGTGTTAGACCTGGCCCCAAGCTCCAACGGATTAGGCATTCTCACAGTGTCAAAAAAAGTTTAATATAATGAATCACCGAATTACAGTGTGAAAGATTAAAATTTCACCCCAGAAATCGATAAAATAAACTTATCTGGTAGGCAAAGGGTTAATCTGCAGAGGAGAGAAGGAGAGTCCATGCCCTGCGTAGGATACTCGTTCTAGAAAAGGTACAAAATGGCTGCTGTGGTGGGAGCCAATCGGAAACAAGCGCGCAAATTGAGCGCTCATGGGAAATGTAGTTTTCCCAGAATAAGTACCCCAACAGTGCCCGAAGCCCCCCTGAGCCCCCCAACACACTTGCAATGGTAACCGGATGATAGAGCAAGGTCAGACAAGTAAAATGAGCCCTCTCTGAAGACGCTACATTGAGTGGTTGCAGAGATATGTCCCAAACTGTACAGTCCCATAGGAGTGAATGGAGCAATGGAAACATCACTAGAACAAGTTAGGAGACCCAAAAAACACTGAATCCAGTACATAAAGTGACAATAACCCCCCTCTAAAAGATGCAAACCAGCAGCTAAAGGGTTAAGTTACCACATAAACCTGCTCCAAAACACCCAACAGACAGACAGATAGACCCAATGAGTGCAGGAGTGTGCAATAAGAACTCCCAAGGAAAAAAACCCTGTGCGGAGGGGCACCATTGGACATGTGGACCTTCAGCATTTAAAGGGTTGCTTACCTTTCCTGCAGATCTTCTGTCTTCAGATTACCGTGTATCAAGAAGAAGCCTCTGTGGGCAACTCCTGAGGAAAGAACTTGTACCCAAGATTTCCCCCCAGGGCTTGAGGTCCTCAAAAAGCACTTGGATACTGAGCTACCCACGTAACAAGGGCATTGTCAGTTATGGTAATCCGCCTAATGGTTGTTTTCCATTTCTAACAAAAAAATAAAATAATTTCTAAAACTATAGCAGAACTGTTCTCTTGCCTGTGTCTTCAACAAGGAACAAATCTTTATGGAGTGGTTGGCTAGATGCAGCCAAGATGGGAAGGTAGGCTCAACCCCCTGCAATCAATTGTAGAATTGATCCTGCCTACTTAAAGGGGCGGATTGCCTACCCGAAGTTACCAGTAACCTGTATTGGAAGACAGAGAAAGCTATTGTGCTGGATATTAAAACCTTACTAATGAATCCAGACAGGACCTGTATAAACTCACTGTAGTAAAATATAACATTTACAATGTGGCACATGCTTTCCCTTCATTCTGGCTCAGCTTGGTGTTAAATGTCTTCCAGAGGCCTCCTTTTGAGCCTCTGGCCTCAGTTCCATTGTGCCCCAGATGCTCAAAATGGCTTTCCTTTTGGCCACGGTCTCTATTAAAAGGGTGGCTGATTTGCAAGCTCTGTCCTCCAAACCTCCTTTCCTGGTTTTTCACCAGGACACGGTGGTACTTCGGACCTGACAGGATTTCATACCCATGGTTCTCTCAGATTTTCACATTAATGAGGAGATTATTGTACTTTCCTTTTGTCAAGAAGGATCTCCATTTAATGAATGTGGTGTGTTTCTTTAAATACTATGTGCATTATAGTCAGGCTTTTTGCAAGACTGCCTCACTTTTTGTCATTCCTGATGGACCTAGGGTGGGACAGGCAGCATCCAAGGTCACCACTGCTTCTTGGAATAAGGCTTGCATATGCCAGGTGTTTGTGATCAGGAAGAAACCTGTTCCTTTCAAGATCACATTGCACTCCACCAGATCTGTGGATGCTTCCTGGGCCTACAAAAATCAGGCTTTGGCTGAACAGCTGTGAAAGCCTGCGACATGTCCCTCCTTGGACACTTTTACCAAACACTACATTATCAATGTCCTGGCCTTGGCTGAGGCCAGCTTTGCTGGAAGATCCCTCAGTCAGTTTTGCCTGTTTGAGGACTCTCTTTTTTCCTTTTCTTCTACTGACCATTTGTTGCTAAGTAGTTTGAGCCCCACTGGCTCTTCTTTGGTTTGCTGTGCTAGTTCAGTGTCCGTGACACCTAGGGTTATATAGATCCAGTTTAATGCTATGGAATATTGGTATGATAGGTGAAGAGGGTGTTTTTCTCCTTTTCCTTCCCGGAATCTTAGGGATGATTTTCTATATCCCCATGGTTCCCCTATTCCATATTAGAGGTAAGAGAGAATAGGATTTTAATGAATTTACCTTTAAATCCTTTTATATTTATTCAGTATGAACACAGCACTCCCACCTGGGGAAATGCCTACTTGAGTTTCATTCCCCGGGTAGAGGAGTCCTCTTAGGGTCTTAGTCTTTGGAGCTTCCTTCTTACCCGTTTAGCTTCTTTTTTATGTGGCACTTGTCACACATCTGGAGTAGGTGTGTGTGGGGGGTTTGAACTGGAGGAAGAGGAAGGAGTCTCTGTCCCAAAGACCCTGTCTTTTTGGAGTGCCCTGCTCTCCTGGAGGGAGCCCAACCACCATGGTTCCTATGTTCCATATGGACTAAAGAGAAAAGGATTTAACAGTAAGTTCACTAAAATCCTATTTTGTTGTGTTCAAGTGTTTATGATAATTGAGGATGGTGTAGCAGTTAAACTGTTGTATATGACAGCGGGAGTAACAAGTACAACACCCTCCTGAAAATATTAGCGAGTGTCCTGAAAATCCCTCTAAGGGGAAAAGAAGAAACTGCTGGAGGCTCCAAAAAGGCTAGAGGAATATGAAAGTATTGTTGAACAAACAGCAGGCAATGCTGATGATGACCTAATTATTGATGATGATGTTGAGCTAGATTATACAGTACTGTGCAAAAGTCTTAGGCAGGTGTGAAAAAAATGCTGTAAAGTAAGAATGCTTTCAAAAATAAACATGATAATAGTTTATTTTTATCAATTAACAAAATGGACAGTAAGTGAATAGAAGAAAAATCTAAATCAAATCAATATTTGGTGTGACCACCCTTTGCCTTCAAAACAGTATCATTTCTAGGAATAGTTGTACAAAGTCAGGTATTTTGTAGGCATATAGTCAGGTGTATGATTAAATAATTATTCCAAACAGGTGCTAATGAACATCGGTTCAATATGTAAGTTGAAACACAATCATTAACTGAAAGAAACAGCTGTGTAGAAGGAATAAAACTGGGAGCGGAAGAGCCAAACTCTGCTAACAAGGTGAGGTTGCTGAAGACCGTTTAATGTCAAAAGTCATACACCATGGCAAGACTGAGCACAGCAACAAGACACAAGGTAGTTCTACTACATCAGCAAGGTCTCTTCCAGGCAGAAATTTCAAGGCAGGAGTTTCCAAATGTGCTGTCAAAGCGCTTTTGAAGAAGTACAAAGAAACAGGCAGATTTGAGGACCATAGATGCAATGGTCAGCCAAGAAAACTTAGTGCAGCAGATGAAAGACACATCATACTTCCCTTCACAATCGAAAGATGTCCAGCAGTGCCATCATCTCAAAATTGGCAGAAAACAGAGGGATCCTGGTACACCAATTTGCTGTCCAGAGAAGTCTGGTCAGAAGTGGTCTTCATGGAAAACTTGAGGCCAAAAAAACATGCCTCAGACATGGAAACAAGGCCAAGTGACTCATCTAGCACAGAAACAGAGGAACTGGGGTGCAGAAAAATTGCAGCAGGTGCTGTGGACTGAGGAGTAAAATTCTGAAATATTTGGATGTAGCAGAGGGCAGTTTGTTCACCGAAGGGCTGGAGAGCGGTACAAGAATGAATGTCTGCAGGCAACAGTGAAGTATGGCGGAGGTTCCTTGAAAGTTTGGGGTTGCATTTCTGCAAACTGAGTTGGGTATTTGGTCATAATGAGTGGTCTCCTCAATGCAGAGATGTAAAGGCAGATAAGTATCCATCATGCCATACAATTGGGGAGGCATCTGATTGGCTCCAAATTTATTCTGCAGCATGACATTGACCCCAAACACAGCCAATGCCATTAAGAACTATCTTCAGCGTAAAGAAGAACAAGGAGTCCTGGAAGTGATGGTATGGCTCCCACAGAGCCCTGATCTCAACATCATTGAGTCTGTCTGGGATTATATGAAGAGAAATAAGCAACTGAGGCTGCCTAAATCCACAGAACTGTGGTTAGTTCTCCAAGATGTTTGGAACAACTTACCTGCAGAGTTCCTTAACAAACTGTGTACAAGAGTACTAGAAGAACTGATGCTGGTTGGAAGGCAAAGTATTGATTTGATTTTAGATTTTTTTTCTTTTCACTCAGTATTCATTTTGTTAATTCATAAAATTAAACTATTAACATGTCTATTTTTGAAAGCATTCTTACTTTACAGCATTTTTTCACACCTGCCTAAGACTTTTGCACAGTACTGTATTCCTCCTGCTTTTTCTCCATCTTCTGATACAGATGAAGTTGAGCATGAGAGCAATGATGAGATGGCCATAAAATTAGCTGAAAAGCTCAATCTTCCACCACTGAAAATGAGCACTATGCTTAGTTATAAATGCTTTGAGGAATCAAATACACAGAGTATTGATGTACCTCCATATTGTCATCATTATTAACCCTTTACTCTGCGGCATATTTCCCGCATATCACAAGTATATGAAAAATGAGGTTTTAGTCACATAATATGGCCATAGAATTCTAAGCTTGCCACCACGCCAAGGTTCCGCATTAAAGGCAAGTCATAACATTAATATGCTTTGTCCTATGAGCTGAATCTCTCCTACATTACTCATTTACTGACCTCTTAATTTACTTTATCCTAAGAGCTGAATCTTTGCCAGCTTCACTCATTGATGGAGAGAGACTATTTGACAGGCATTATATAGTGTACTAAAGAACATTGCACCTGGGAGTGGGAGGGGAGCTTAAACCAATAGAAGATGGTCAAAACTTCCAGAAGTATAATTCCAGTCCAGATTTTGATACGCACACCCAAAGGGGGAAAAACACATTTAGAATTGCTGGAGTGCAACCAATTTTGACCAAAATAGCTAAAAGCAAATACACAAAGTATTAGTGCACATCCATATTTTCATTATTAGTAACCCTTTACTCTGTGGCATATTGCCTACATATCACCACTATATTAAAGATGATGTTTTAGTCCCATAATATGGCCATAGTATGCTAACCTTGCCACCAGGCCAATGTACTCCATTATAGGCAAGTTCTAACCTTAATATGCTTTGTCATATGAGCTGAATCTCTCCTACGTTACTCATTTACTTTATGCTTTGAGGAATCAATTGGAGTCTGCCTCTGGCAAGTAAAGACACAATCATCATGTCAGTCATCTTTGCTGCTTTCAGGTTAAACCCCCACTTAGCCAAACACACTTTTGTTGAGTAAACAGCAACACAGATCATCAACATATATAACCCTAACTATGATGAGTATTTCTGATGCTGTTGGAAGTGCAATACCACTGACAGCTACTGATATTACATCTGCGACATCTGGCTCCACTAGTAGTATCCCCACAGGAACACCTCAGTCTATGACGTCTACACTATGGAGATCATTCATGATCCCAAAGCTAAACATGTTGCTATTTATTGTCTGTGGGAAAAAAAAAGCGTGCAGGGGTGTGTGGGGTGGAACAGATTTATGCCTAGGTACATTCTAATTGAGATCCCACTTGAAGCTCATCAGCAGGTCTGATTGGGAGACACACATTCAACATGTTAGAGGTGCCACTACTAGCAACAGTAGAAGCACTGCTAAAATTTCCCAGGACTCTGGGGCACGTAATAGTTGTACTGTGGATGTGTTAGAGCAGAGGTTCTTAACCTGTGGGTCGCGACCCCGTCGGTGGTCGAATGACGATTTGCCAGGGGTCGCTGAAAATGTGTCTAATGTACACCTTAATAAAGCTCAAACATGTCTAACTTCTGTCATTTATAGCATGAGTTAGTATGAATCAGGGCCGGCACTAGCATAAAGCGGCAGCTTAGGGCGCCGCAGCAGAGGGGCGCTGAAATGGCAAGAATTAATTTTTTTTCATATCTCCTGTGACTTAAGCAGCGTCTCCTGAGCTGGTGGCTAGTGACTGCTGGTCTCTCATATGATGTGACAGTGACTGAGGCAGGCAGCCGGCAGGCAGCCACTGTGAGCCACGGGCAGCAGCGCAGAAGACCTACAGACGGAGTCCACTCACTGACTGACTCACACTGAATTAGCCATGACGACGTCAGGCGCACACACACACACACACCCACCCTATCTGTGCACTGCCGCCAGAAGACGCAAGAGAGAGCAGCGTGAGCGGGAACAGAGACAGAGTGCCATGAGTGAATGAGTGAGTCTGAAAATGATGCTACAGGAATCGGGATGGGTTGTTGCATGCTGTACTGTACTGTACAAATGAGTTTCAAAAATGATGGGGATGGGGTAAGGTTTAAGGAATCCACATGACCACAAAACAATAGTTTGTTTAGTTCTTTTAAAATAGCGCATATGTAAGAGCGAGTTGCTTGGAGCACATTAAGTTGGATGCCATGTTGAAAAGGGCAACATGACAATCTCTGCAGATCAGCGATCGCCTGCGGGTTGTTTTGAAAAAAAAACATATAATTGAGTGGGGTCCTGGCCTGGGGCTCCTTTTATTTGTTATTATTTGGGGGGGGAGTGGGGCTGGCTGGAGATCTAGGGATAGAGAAATGGAAGTGGGATAGAGAAATGGAAGTGACTAGCAGCCAGCCTCTGAGTTTGCCACCCACCCAGCCAGGAACCCAGCCACCAACAGGCTCTTATCAGCCCTTTGTATCCCAGACAGGATTATCTTTACTGGACAGGAGGACAGGGTTAGATTACATATGTAATATATATATTGTGAAATATTTATTTCTAATTAACATACAAGTTACAAATGAATAAAATGTTTACGACTTAAGTTTTATTTTTTATTCGTTGTGTATTATTGAACTGTATTCACCGTATTGTATAATCACGTGAAAATGTGAAAACAAAGCGTAACAATGATGACAGTCTTAATATATTATATTAAGACTGTCTCTGTTACCGTTGTTAAGCTTTGTTTTCATATTTTCACGTGATTATACAATACGGTGAATACAGTTCAATAATACACAATGAATAAAAATAACGTAAGTCGTAAACATTTTATTCATTTGTAACTTATATGTTTTTAATTAGAAATAAATGTTTCACAATATATATTACATATTCATTGTTTGTGTGATTAATCACGACTATGCTTTATTTATGTTAAATTTGTAAGAATGAAAATACATCCTGCATATTAGATATGTATATTTCGATTCATAACAGTAGCAAAGTTACAGAGATTGAAGGAGCAACGAAAATAATTTTACTGTTAGGTGTCACCACAACTTGGGAAATTTTATCAAATGGTCTCAGCACTAGAAATGTTGACAACCGCTGTGTTAGAGAGTATGACAAAATGTCCTGCATTTACAATAAAACCTGCTGTTCTCCAAATGCAAAACACAGAGGAGTATGACTCTGACTTTGTTGGAGGAGATGATAAAAGCCATAGATTGCCACCTTGTGGCATTGGACATGCTGCCTTATTAGTTTGTAGAAAACAGAGGTTTTAAATAACCAATGTCATGTGTTGCACCCCACTGGCATACCCCAAGCTACAGTTATCTGTCAAGGAAATCACAACATAGTTGATGAAGCTGAAAAAAGTTATGCATCCATCAAGGTCAGCCCATGCCATATCTCCCTGTTGATCCAGAGGCAGGCAAAATATAAATATGAAGTCATTTTGAATTAAGTCTCAAGTGGAAAAATCCTTCCGGACTCCAAATGGCAGTTGGATATTTCCATGCATAAACATCCTATCTGCTGTGACACCATCATAATTCACAATTTTGTTCTGAGCTACAAAGGTATCCATTACTTTTTTGAAAGCAACTACAATATCTGTAAGCACAGCAAAGAATTCCATAATGTTACTGCCCTTACTATAAAAAAAATGCCTTTGTTTCAGTTGAAAGCGTCTTTCCTCTATTCTTAATGCCTGACCTCTTGTTTTTTGCTCAGCTTTTTAAGTAAATAGTTCCTTAGAGAGTTTTTGTAGTTACCTTAATTTTATTTGTTAATGATAATCATGGCACACCTTAGATAACACTTTTATTGCACATCTACAAACTCTTTCCAGTTCAGTAATGTCTCTTTTAAGAACTGATGTCCAAAACTGTACTCCATATTCCAGATGAGGCCTAACCAAAGCTTTATATAGATGTAGAATTATATTTACATTCCATGCATCTATACCCCTTTTTTACAGGATAGTACTATATTGGCTCTTGCAGCAGCTGAGTGTCACTGCACACTTCTGTGAATTCTATTGTCTATCAGTTCTCCTAAATCTTTTTCTAATGAGGATTCCCCAAGTAGCTTTCCATTTAGTGCATGTGTAGTGTATGTTTCTGAAACTCAAATGTATAACCTTACATCTATCTATATTAAATATCATCTTCCACTTTTCCACCTGTGCACTCAGTTTAACCAAATCTTTCTGCAGACAAAAAAAACATCCTGCTCTGTATGTATTTCCTTGCTCGTCTTAGTGTCATCAGCAAAGATTGAGACACTACTTTTCATATCCACTTCCAGATCATTAATAAACGAGTTAAAAAGCACTGGGCCCAGGACTAAACCCTATGACACTCCATTTACTATTTCGCAGCTCAGATTGCTATCGTTCTTCCCAGCCCCCTGTTTTTTTCTTCCTATCCTCAGAGGTAGTGCTGATTTTGATGTCCACTCACCATGCCCACTGATTGCTTTCTGATTTATTAGAATGTAAAAGGCTTGAATACCCCACAAAAAAAGCATTCTTTTCAATGACTGCATTAAACATAAGGCTCAGGTGGTGAGGATTCAAGAGACTCAATTCACAATTTCCAAAACAATGTTTTAGTTCAACCTAGATAAAAAAAAGTGTGGATCTTGATAAGTCCCTTCCCTTTGAAGTAAAAGCACCTGACATGATGTAGTTTGCTGCTGGTTGTTTGTGAAGGGCTTGTTGGGAGATATCACCCTAACTTTAGCAAATGTTTATGCTCCAAATGAGGGGCAGTGTGAATTCATTCTGGAGATGATGAATTCCCTTAGCTGATCTCAGTCAGGATTGATGATCTTAGGTGGGGATTTTTATTCCCTCCTCTGCATATCTCTGTTCTTTTATACCTGCCTCTCTGCAACTACTAAAGCTTTCAAAACTCATTCATTACATGATACTTGGAGACTTGTGAACCCTACCGCACGTGAATACACATTTTACTCTACCCCACGTGATTCATATTCCAGAACTACCTGTTTGTTAGTCAACCCTATATTCAGTATATCACCGACACCAGGATTCACCCAATTACTTGGTCAGACCATTCACCAGTTGAGCTGATCATGAAGCATACACTTTGCTTTCCCCAGTCGTTCATGTGGGGAATGGGTCCTACAACACTAGAGGATGCTATTACCCTTCAAAAGATGTAACAATTACTAAAAGACTTCCAGCAATTTAATGATACCAGGGAGACGTCCTTAGTCACCTTGTGGGAAACCCTTAAGTGTTTTATATGAGGGGACTTGGTTAAACCAGCAGCTTACAAAAAGAAAGTGAAATGTAAAAAAAATTTATCAGATTTTGCAGGCTATCTATGATCTTGAACAGTCTCGTAAAGATGCTCAGGAGAAAAACAGTTTGACAGAAGCTTTTGGGTTATAGAAAACAGGCTAAAGATTTGCTTCATTCCAACTTTGAGAAGTCCTTTTTATACTCCAAGCATACTTTCTATGAATATAGGAATAAGCACAGCAACATAAGGCTTTTCCAAGTTATCCATCAAATACAAAACCCTGACAGCTGATTATTTAAGGACTCGCCTTCCATAGCTTCAGTTTTCTACTATTTCCATAAAAAGCTTTATAATGTACATTGTCAGGCTACCTACAGAACTACAAGCTATTAGATATTTATTCCACTTGGGAATCCCTAAGCTTTAGTTCTCACAAGTATCACAGTTGGAGATCAAGGTTACTGGAACTGGGGACTGCCTTAAAACACAAGCCAGAATGCAAAGCTCTGGGCCCGAATGGGTTCCCGGCATCTTGCTACAAATTTTTTTTTTACATATTCTTGGCCCACTACTTATCAGGGTGTTTAATGCTATTCCTGATCAAATGTAGTCTTAAATGTTTGAAGCCCATATAAAGGTACTATCTGAGGAAGGCAAGGATCCTACACTTCCTTCCAATTATTGTCTTATATTTTTATTGAATCTAGACTTAAAATGATATGGTAAAATAACAGCTATGCACCTTCAACCTCTCATGCCTCATCTCATTCATATCACACACTGTCTTTGGCTGGGGAAGGGAGTGCAGAGACTCAAAATTGGAAGTCTGGTCTACTTGGCACACTCCTTGAAGGTTCCCATGGTGTAACTGGAGGTTGATGCTGAAAAGGCCGAATGAAATGGACATTTCTCTTGGAAACTCTGCTTTATTATGGTTTTGGCCCTACAATTCGGAAATTTTTCCAAGCCCTGTATATTAATGTTACTACACACATTAAAATGAATTCCAGGCTGTCGGACTCCCTGAGCGATGGAACTAGACAGGCTTGTCCACTATCTCCCCTCCTTTTCACTTTGATGCAAACTCTACCCAATACTTTGTGGAACAAAGAGGGGAATCTCAGGCTTAAATGTAGTGGGCACAACATGCAAATTATCTCTTTGCAGATGATCTATTACTAATGATAACTGACTCTGACATGTCCCTGCCCTTGGTTGCACGAGTTGTAGAAATATGGAAGGATATCTAAATTACTGGACAAGCTGGGGGCAGTATATGTCGGAGTCGGGCAGTGCATGTTGAACTGGACAAGGGGAGGGCAGTATATGTCGGAGGGGGGTTAGTGCATGTCAAAGGGAGGCAGTGCATGCTGGATTGAACAAGGGGGTGGCATCATGTCAGATGTATAGAATGTTTGGCAACATGGGGAATGACACCATTGTGTGTTAGCCCCACATACACTGCCTGACACCCCCAGCCTTCTTCTCTTGCCCAGACAGTGCCCATGGGATTCTATGGCTACCAGTGGGCAAGGGAACAAGGTTGGAGGGGAAGTGGTAGCGACAAATCCCCCAGCCTAGTTCCCTTGGGAGTGCACAATATGTATCAAATATGATACAGAGCTATGGGGATCATTTTGTAGTGTTTGGTGTACTTTTTTTCTTTTTTCAACCCTTTGCGTGCCATAGGGTGGAGCAATACACATCCCTATGAATGCGATGCTGTTCATGGTGCTGAAAGTGTTCTCTCCATTCCCCTAGTGACCAAGTGGGGTAGCAGAGAGAATGCTCTTGAACTTCAGAATTGTCGTAGTGTTGGTGATGTGTGAAAGGAGGAAATCCCTTCCACATCGACAACAGTTCACAACACTCCCTGCTTGTGATTGATTGAGAGCTTTTACTGCTTAGGAAAGTACAGGGAGATCCCAAATTTGCCAACCGTGGGTAAGTCAAGTTGAGACTGTGAACTCCTACACTACCAGCTCAAGCTGCTATCGGAAGTTTAGTGAATGTGTTGAAGTGCCACATTAATATATCAACTCATCCCCTTGCATACAATAATGGCTCATTATCCTGCATTTCCATATGGAAATTACTTTTCATACCATTGTGACTTCATGAGCTCTCCCCCCTTCCATTTTTTTCCTCTCTCTGTACACTAACTTCTGCTCTTTCTTGATCACTCCTGCATAATAATGTTCACACTATTGTATCTCTCTGTAAACATTCTATCTGTAGCTGTGCCCCAGCCCTCAAATTGACTTGCCTATAATTGAGAGAAGCATTTTTTATGCCACAATAAAGATGTGACAAAAAAAAATGAATGTGCCATTGAAAATCATTGCCGTATACCATAGTTTTATGATGCTCTATTTGAGTTGCAGTATTGTGTCCCATGTGAACAAGCTTGGAGTAAAACAAATGTTACTAATAGCCTTTGTCAGCAGCCAGGCAATACAGATAACTGTGGTTATAGTCATTATTGTTTTTCACATGTCTTACAATCAAAATGTCAAAAACAGCATTGTTTGCATAATAATTTGCATAAAAATATATCAGAAACTCAACGCTCCAATTTTGTCATAGTGTTTGTCAAAAGTGCCACAACACCTTGTTGAAAACCACTGCCTGAAAATCTGGGCATGTAATTTTAGAATTTCCAGCTATCCATAAGTATTTGATAGTTTGATGTGGCTGCTTTATGTGTATGTGCCACATCAACACAATAGTTACCAAGACACCTGTGTACATCCAGAAAAAAATATTAATGTAACATTAACATCATAAAATGAAATATGTTGATATAACTTTAAATATAATGTATTACACTGACCACATGTAAACATTGGATGTTACATTCCTAAAATGTAATCCTAAACCTGCTTTTTAACATGTATAAATGGTCATATTCAGAGTGCATTTAATGTTTTCTTTTAAACTCAGTTAAATGATTGTGATTACTAACCACTGCATTTGTATTCAGAAAGGCTGTGATCTTATTTCAGTACAGATAATTCCTGACACTCAATGGAAGCCTCTGAGCAGGTAGGAATCTCTGCTCCCTTAAAACATATGTAAGACGAGATTTGGGCCTTGGTAAATACATAGATACGTTTTGCAGATGCTAACATGAAGTACAGACGATTTAGTTCAAATTTAGGTGTTAGTGTTGCTTTAAAATGTGCCCTGCCAGTTTGAGGCACTCTGAGTTCAGAGATGGTTCATTCTTCTTGTCTATTCTTGCCCTATACTCCAGTGCACATCCTCAATGGGGGATGCGGGCTTTGTTTTTAGGGTACTCTGAGAGGAAACTACGGTTCCCAAATACGCCCGTTTTGCTGGCTGTTTTCTGATTGGCTTACAGTTCAGTCTCCATTTTCTTTCTTTCCTCTCACGAGTATCCTACACAGGGCTTGGATTCTTCTACTTTCCTCCTCAGGTTAACCCTTCGTTTGCCAGATAAGTATTTTTGGGCTTTCTGGAGTGAATTCTTTAATCTGGGACACAGTATTGGGTTCTTCCTTGTACTGTTAGACACTTTTTCTCCTGTCAGAATGTCAGACCCATTGGGACCTGGGGCTAAACCTAAGACTAAGGAAGTTGGGGTGTCTTTGTCTCCTATAACTCACTGTTCCTCATGTCAATCAGTGATCCCTAGAGAATACTCAGGTCATTTAAGCCCTTCATGCGCTGTGGCTCCTGCGTTTGCCTTGACACAGTTCCCTTTGCACCTTCACAGGGTCCTCCAGTCTAGGAAACCCCCAGCATTATTCAGGTCTGCGGCCCCTAAACCTCGGGGTATCCCTGATGTGTCAGATTCCTCTGATGAGGAGCTATTGGTACATTCTGATGAGGGTGAATGCTCCGAAGGAGCTTACTCAATTTTTTGGGGAGCTCTTTGAGGCTGACCCTGAGCCCTCTGCTGAGGGTCTCAGTAAGGCTGTCTAAGATATTTTGAATATTCCTGCAGCTTCTGAGGAACCTCAGTCTACTTCTGACATCTTTGAAAGGCTCAAGAAGCATTGTACTGTTTTTCCACCTAATCCCATTCTTGACTAGGTTATTTTAGATGAGTGGAAGACCTCTGACAAACATCTATCTCTGTCACGGTTGTCAGGCAAAGAAGGACAGACACAAATATAGGAAATAAAACCACCTTTATTGAGAATGCACAGAGTAATAATAATGCCAACATAAACCCCAGAACCCCAACAATGGTACAACGTCTACTACCTAGAACTGCACACTGTGCCGAGTCAGGCACGGGTCACAATGAAACCCTAGAAATACAAGCAGGAACACCATGTAAGGGCAATGACTGATAGGCCCAAGGGAGTTTAAATAGCAGCACAGCAAGGCGGGAATCAATTAGGCAAACAAGCTCTTGCCTATAAAACAAGAGCTCGTACATCGCCTGTTAGTGATGTCAGAAATGAGGAAGCGGCCGGCCAACATGCCGCGTGAGCACACCAGAGGAAGGAAGCACAGAAGACATAGGCTCGCCTAGGGATACTGTGATACTAAGAGATTTGCTAAATTGTACTCCTGTCACGGATAACAAGGAACGGACAAGAGTCAATACAGATTTGAAACACCACCTTTATTGAACAGTGTAAACAGACAATGGCAAATCACATGGATGCTGATAGTGTAGTGAATAGGCATGAAGCAAGCGGTTCCTACCAGAAATAGGAGGCTGCTTTTCGAGGATAGAATAAAGGCAACCATGAAATAGCTCCAACTGGGGCTAGGACCCAGGAAGGTATAGCGAGACTGGGGCTAGGACCCAGGAAAGATATAGCGTAATGACTGGGGCTAGGACCCAGGAAAAGAATGTACAGGTTGCCACAAGGAGTATAACTGCCTTAGGCCTACAGTCAGAATAGGGGGTAGTGTGGACATGCCAATAGTCAATACCAGAGTGGGTAGTTAGC
The DNA here is from genome assembly GCA_037306005.1 of Rhinophrynus dorsalis. Lineage (NCBI taxonomy): Eukaryota > Metazoa > Chordata > Amphibia > Anura > Rhinophrynidae > Rhinophrynus > Rhinophrynus dorsalis. The sequence goes on from CM074718.1 coordinate 473,012,561, forward strand.
GAGAGCCGATGGTCAATACCAAGCAGATAGACAAGCCAGGGGTCAATACCAGAGCGGGTAGTCAGCCAGAGCCGACGGTCCAATACCAAGCAGGTAGTCAGACAAGCCACAACACTGGACACCGGAGAAACAGATAGCCAAGCCAAGGGTCATACACGAACACAAGCTAAACAGAACTGCACTGGAACACCACGAAAGGGCAACTGGTGTGGTGTCCAGGCAGTTTCAGTACTAATTCCCCCACCCCCAGGAGGTGGAGCACATAATGAGCCTGTCCCTTTAAGAGTCGGAATGCAACGTCACCAGAGGGAATCCCAGTGACGAGCGCCCGACTCTGCTGGCCTGGGGAGGAAGCCTGTATTCACGGCAGGAGCCGCATGGGGCAGAAGAGAGGAGACCGGCGCCCAGACAAGTAGGATGCGGCGTGGCCGCTAAGAGACACGCAGAGGAGACCGGCCGCCTCCCTGAGCACCGGAGCAGCCAGCTCCCCTCCAGAGCAAAGGTAAGAGCGAGCACTTACAACTCCTTCTCAGAGGCGGCCTTGGCTCAGTGAGCTCTTCCTCCTAAGGTTGATGCCCCTATCTCTAGGCTTTCTAAATCCACGGCCTTGCCTGTGGCGGATACTTCTGCTCTCAAGGATTTGACTGACAGGAAGCTGGAAGCTATTTTGAAGGCCACTTTTGCGACCATAGGTGCGTCTATGAGACCCACCTTTGCATCAGCTTGGGTAATAGGGTCATTGCAGTATGGACGGGGCAGCATACTGAGGCTGTTCATCAGGATGCCCCTACAGCTCTGTGAGACTACTATTTCAAGTAACTGCTTCCAAGTGAAGAGTTAGAAGGAATCTGGTTAAGTACATAAGAGTGTGTTTGGTGTTTTATTGGTATTTTATTAAGGTTTAAAAAAAAATTGTGTGGGTATTGCAAGAGTTAAAAAAACTGTTTACTGGGTTTTTCTCTGGCCTGTGTGATTAGGGGTGATTGCTAAGGGATTTCACCTGGCTGCTAGTTACTATAAATACAGTCCATTAGCTCAGTGGAGCTGGCTCTGTGAGACTGCTATTCCAAGTGACTGCTTCCAAGTGAAGAGTTAGAAGGAATCTGGTTAAGTACATAAGAGTGTGTTTGGTGTTTTATTGGTATTTTATTAAGGTTTAAAAAAAAATTTGTGTGGGTATTGCAAGAGTTAAAAAAAGTTTACTGGGTGTTTCTCTGGCCTGTGTGATTAGGGGTGATTGCTAAGGGATTTCACCTGGCTACTAGTTACTATAAATACAGTCCATTAGCTCTGTGAGACTGCTATTCCAAGTGAAGAGTTAGAAGGAATCTGGTTAAGTACATAAGAGTGTGTTTGGTGTTTTATTGGTATTTTATTAAGGTTAAAAAAAAATGTGTGGGTATTGCAAGAGTTAAAAAAAAACTGTTTACTGGGTTTTTCTCTGGCCTGTGTGATTAGGGGTGATTGCTAAGGGATTTCACCTGGCTGCTAGTTACTATAAATACAGTCCATTAGGTCTGTGAGACTGCATTGCAAGTGACTGCTTCCAAGTGAAGAGTTAGAAGGAATCTGGAGTTAGAATAGAAGCAGGAGCTGGAAATCAGCAGAGCCCTGAGGTGACTATCATTTCAAAGGATTTATTGCATTCACATTTAAGGTTTGTTACTTACCTTATATTGAGCTTTAGAGGATAATATAAAGCTATTTGAATTGTAAAACCAAGCATGAGTGATAGCAGGTTAGCCAATCTCACGCAGTGCACATCTTGTCACATGTTTGAACACTTGGAGCAGTCGTTCCAGGGGTCATACCGCTGTGCCAAGTGTGAGAATATTTTCTCTTTAGAGTCTAAGATATTGGATTTGGAGAGAAATATTGCAACATTGCGAGACATTGGAAACCTGGAAAGGAGTTTAGAACTCACAGAGCAGGTAGTATGTGGGGTTAGTGGTGAAGAGGGTGGAGTTGTAGATGAGAAGCGACAGGTAGGCAGCTGGGTAACAGTAAGGACGGGAGGTAGTGGGCAGAGGAAGAGGAAGGCCAGTTCTGAGTTGACTCAGTCCAACAGATTTGCAGGATTGTGTGAAGATGTTGATGAGAATTGTTCAGAATTGGCAACACTGGAGAGGGCTGATTGCTCTAGCAGCCAGGGGAACAGTCCTCCTTCCAGGCTAGATGGGATGCAGAGCAGGCAGAAACCAAGGCAGGTGGTGGTAATAGGGGACTCTATTATTAGGAGGGTAGATAGGGTAATCTGCCGCCAGGAACGTGAATGCCGAACGGTATGCTGTCTCCCGGGTGCTCGGGTTTGGCATGTTGCGGACAGGGCTGACAGATTATTGGGAGAGGCTGGAAGTGATCCAGCTGTCTTGGTACATATTGGAACCAATGACAAAGTAGGAGGAAGATGGATGTCCCTAAAGAATGATTTCAGGGATTTAGGGTGCAAGCTCAAGGCAAGGACCTCTAAGGCAGTATTTTCTGAAATACTACCTGTGCCATGTGCCAGTGCAGGTAGGCAGAGGGAGCTCAGGGAGCTTAATGCATGGCTCAAGCAATGGTGTAGGAAGGAGGGTTTGGGGTTTTTAGAACACTGGGCAGACTTTGCTCTTGGGTACAATATATATGGAAGAGATGGATTGCACCTAAATGGTAGAAGAGCCTCTGTGCTAGGGGAGAGAATGCTAGGAAGCTTGGAGGAGCTTTTAAACTAGGAAAGGGGGGGTGGGTATAGATAGCAAAAATGGGGTAGATAGAGCAGATAGGAACTGGGTCCAAGTAAATGACCAGGGTGGTGGAGAAAGGGTGGGGAAAAATTTAATCAGTAGGGAGGAACTCCTAGTAAATGAAGGTGTAGAAAAAAGGCATGTAGGGTTTAATATATGTAAAGACTTCAAAATTAATTGTATGCTAGCAAATGAAAGAAGTATGGTAGATAAAATAGGAGAACTAGAATTGCTGGCGGTTAATGAGCAATTGGACATAATTGGAATAACAAAAACATGGTGGAACGATGCACATGACTGGACTGTAAATATAGAGGGCTATTCCCTGTTTAGAAGAGACAGAATAAATAGAAAAGGGGGAGGTGTGTGCTTATATTTGAAAACAGAGCTAAATCCAGTTTTGCAAGGTGATATTAGTGAGGAAACTGGCCAAATTGTGGAGTATATGTGGGTAGAATTCGAGACTAAATGTGGTGTAAAAGGTAAAAAAAAGTTGTTGGTGGGCATATGCTACAAACCACCAAATATCGATGACAATGAAGAGGCCCAACTGCTATTGCAAATGAGGAAAGCTGCCCAGTTTGGGCATACTATAATTATGGGAGATTTTAATTATCCAGATATCAACTGGAAAAATGAGACCTGTCAGAGTGCTAAGGGTAGCAGGTTTTTGAACACACTTCGTGAAAGCTACATGTCACAAATGGTGGAAGCGCCGACAAGAAATAACAATGTATTGGACCTAGTGATCACTAATAACACAGAAATGGTATCCAATATTAAGGTAAGAGAACATATGGGAAACAGTGACCACAACATGGTTACATTTGAGATCAGTCTGGCAAAGCAAAAATGTATAGGTTCAACCAAAACTCTTAATTTTAAAAAATGTTAAGGGCTTCAATGCAACACAGACTGGGATATTTTATTTAAAGGCAAAAATACTGAGGAAAAATGGTCAGAATTCAAATTTAGGTTGCAGAAATGTACCCAACAGTATATACCAATGGAGAACAAATGCAAAAGAAGTAAGTCACAGCCAATGTGGTTAACTGCACATGTAAAGAAGGAAATGGCAAGGAAAAAAAACGCATTCAAATTATTTAAGTCTGAAGGAACTGAACGATCTTTCTTAAAATACAGGGAGTGCAACAAAGATTGCAAAAAGGCAATTAGGTTAGCAAAAATAGATAATGAAACTCAAATTGCAAGGGAAAGCAAGACTAATCCAAAAAAGTTTTTCAAATATATAAATAGCAAAAAACGTAAGAGGGAGTGCATTGGACCATTCAAAAATGAGATGGGTGAGTTGGTTAGCGAGGATAAGGAAAAGGCCGATGTTTTAAACACTTTCTTTGCATCAGTATATACAAGGGAGCAAGGAATGGTAGAAGAGCCTCCTCAAGTAACAAATAAAATAATACAATTATCAGATATTGGGTTAACTCAAGAAGATGTCATGGGAAGACTGAACAAAATTAAGACCGACAAAGCACCGGGTCCTGATGGTATACATCCAAGTGTTCTTCAGGAACTTAGTGCAGTGTTAGCAAAACCTCTATATTTACCCTTTAAAGATTCTATTACCACAGGCTCAGTGCCACAGGATTGGCGAACAGCTAACATAGTGCCTCTATTTAAGAAGGGAACTAAAACAGAATCTGGGAATTATAGACCAGTAAGTTTGACCTCTGTAGTGGGAAAACTGTTAGAAGGGATAATAAGGTACTATATTCAGGATTACAACACAAAAAATAAAATCATTAGCACGAATCAACATGGTTTTATGAAGAACAGATCATGCCAAACTAATCTTTTCAGCTTCTATGAGGAGGTAAGCAGCAACCTTGACAAGGGCAAGGCAGTAGATGTAGTATATCTAGACTTTGCAAAGGCATTTGATACAGTACCACACAGAAGGCTGGTGTAGAAAATAAGGAAATTGGGGCTAGGAGATAAACTTTGCAATTGGATACAAAACTGGCTGAAGGATAGGGAATAGTGTGTGGTTGTAAATGGAAAATTCTCCAGTACAGTTAAAGTGGAGAGTGGAGTACCTCAGGGTTCAGTATTAGGTCCGCTGCTTTTTTAACATGTTTATAAATGACCTGGAAATAGATATAGAAAGCAAAATATCAATATTTGCAGATGATACTAAATTATGCAAAGTCTTTAATTCAGAACAGGATATTTTCTCTCTACAGAGAGACTTATATACAATGTCAGATTGGGCAAACGTGGAATATGAAGTTTAATGTAGGGAAGTGTAAAGTCATACATTTGGGAGGAAACAATCCCAAGGCTACTTATAAACTTAATGGAATAATTTTAGGTGACTCATTACTAGAGAAAGACCTGGGTATCCTTGTCAACTACCAACTTGGAAACAGTGACCAGTGTCAAACAGCAGTAGCAAAGGCAAACAAAATCCTGTCTTGCATAGAAAGAGGTATCGAAGCAAGAGTGGATAACATTATTTTGCCATTATACAAATCATTGGTAAGACCTCACCTTGAGTATTCAGTGCAATTTTGGGCACCGGTTCTGAAAAAGGATATACTAGAACTAGAGAGGGTACAGCGGAGAGCAACAAAATTAATTAAGGGAATGGAGGACTTGACATATGAGGAACGACTAAACAAACTTGGTTTATTTACTCTAGAGAAAAGACGACTAAGAGGAGACCTTATCACATTGTCCAAGTATATGAGAGGTCAATACAAGGATCTCTGCGGTGAGCTATTTATTCCAAGGCCTGATCAGTTGACCAGGGGACACCCCTTGAGATTAGAGGAAAGGAAGTTTAAACTTCAGCAGAGGAAGGGTTTTTTTACGGTAAGGTCTGTTAAGTTGTGGAATTCATTGCCCAAGGAGGTAGTTATGGCAGATACAATGGATACATTTAAGAGAAGATTAGATACATTTCTTTCAAAAGGGAACATACAGAGTTATACTGTTTATCAGTAGGCTGATCAGGAAGGTCTGATAAAGACTAATTTAATTGGTAGCAGGAAAGCTATAAAATTCTCAGTTACTGGGGTATGAGGCGAAGGTTGAACTTTATGGACTTGTGTCTTTTTTCAACCTAATGTACTATGTTACAGCTGACCTTTTACATCTTTTTGGCTAACATTTCAGAGGCTCAACATTACATTACTGATGCTATCTTTGATACTATTAGGCTTGAGGCCAAGGCCTCTGCACTGTCTGTGGCACGTCCCTCTTTGGCCCTGAGTTGAATACTCTCATCAGTGAGGCCACTGGGGGCAAGAGCACCTTGTTGCCTTTGATCCCTAAGAAGAAGCCTCAACTTTGCAGGCACAGTCTTTTTCATGCCTACCAGGTCGAGATGCGTGGAGCGACCCCAGTGGTTCCTCAGGCCCCACACTCCTCCATGCCCAAACAGCAGTGTAGGCCCATGCAGTCCTCCAAACCTACTTCGGGATGACTCGCTGAACTCCAGACCACATGCGTCAGTGGGTGGTTGTCTTCAGCACTCTCTCAGTGTTTGGACAAACACCGTTGTGGGTCCATGGGTTTTACAGGTGGTTTCAGAAGGGTACAGGATTCCCTTCACATCTCATCCTCCTTCCGGTTCTTCCCGTCTCACTCCCCTCAAGAACCGGAAAAGGTTTGTCTTTTCAAAAGGGCCATCCAAACTCTCTTGGACAAGGATGTTCTGGAACCGGTTCCTGAACCAGAAATAGGTTTGGGCTTCTATTCCAACCTATTTGTGGTCTCCAAGAAGGATGGAGGCTGCCGTCTTATTCTGGACCTCAATTCCTTTGTGGTCAAGACTCATTATCACCAGGAGTCCTTACAGTCAGTCCAGGGGAATTTCTAGCTTCCTTGGATCTGCAGGATGCCTACCTGCACAATGTATTCATCTGGAGAGTCGCGGTATCTCAGGTTTGCTTGCCACAAAGGGCACTTCCAGTTCTCGGCTCTCCCCTTTGGTCTGACCACAGCCCCACTGGTGTTTATTCGTGACTTGGGTGCTTTGATTTCTTTCATGCACTAGAGGGGAATTTAGGTAACTCCATACATGGACGACTTGATCTTGAAGGCCCCATCCGGAGACCTCCTCCAGCAGCAAGTGCAGGACTGCATTCACACACTCACCCATCACGGTTGGTTTCTGAACATGGACAAGTAAGACCCGACTCCATCTCAGAGATTGGTCTTTCTGGGTCTTCTATCCTTTTGTATATTTATTTCTTCTATTCAACACCATACAAGGCATGGTCTTTCTGATGGAGGATGTTGTTCAACAGATCACCAACAAGGTTTCTTCAGTTCTGGCTTGCAAGTCCATTCAAGCCAAGATACTGACCTATCTAGTGGGGAAGTTGATTTTCACCATAGAGGCGGTAACATTTGTGATGGCTCACGCAAGGGAATTGCAGAGGTTTGTGATCCAGGTTTGCAAGGGGAACCCAGATCTCTTGAAGCTGTTTTCACTGTCGTCCAATACAGGTCACTGGTTCTCTGGGAGGCGAGTCGCTCCTTTAATAGGCAGGAACAATTATGCAAATTATTGCAGGGGGCGGAGCCTCCCCTCCTACTTAAGCCACCTTCAGGCCAGAGCCACTAGATTGATTTGTTCCTGGGTGCTGTGCACACCAGGTAGAGAACATCTATGCATTCATCTTAGTGTTTTGTTATTTTTTATTCAAATATGGAATACCACCATTAGGAGGGTGACCATGGCTGTGAATTGCCCTCTTTAAAGTGGCTGGTGCAGCTTCCAGGGATTTTCTGTGGACCTTATGCCCTGAAGAGGGAACAGCTTGAGTTAAGCAGCTTCCCTACTGGGGAATTTACCTCTGGTTTATTCCTTCTTCATCATGGTCACCTGAAGTCCTGCAGGAAAGGTGAGCCACCCATTTAGTGCTGAAGGTCCACTTGTCCCCACAGTGTCCCTTTGCTGGGCTTGTATTTGGGAGTTTGCTTTGCACTCCAGCACTCATAGGGTGTTTTTATTTGCATTTCAGTGATTTAATGCAGTTTCTGTGGTATTCTCTGGGTTTTGGAGCTTTGACTAGTGTTTATTTATGTGTTTAATACATGTTTGGGCACTTTTTAATGTTTTGTTAAACTTTATTAAAATTGGTGTTCCGCGCCTTTAAGCGCGGCTTTTCCCGCTCAGAAACTATGGCTCCTTTACTTTCTATGAGATTCACAGTGTGGGACATATCTCTGGAACCGCTTGTCACAGCAACTTCAGAGAGGGCTCATTTTAATGCTAGGCTCCTGCTCTATCATCCGGTTTATATTTTATAAGTGTGGGGTGTTCAGGGGGGCTTCGGGCACTGTTTGGGGTACTTGTATGGGGAAAACTACATTTCCCATGAGCGCCCGGTTCGCGCTCTATTCTGATTGGCTGTCCTGACAGCCGCCATTTTGTGGTGCTCTTCCTCAGCGAGTACACTACGCAGGGACCGAGCCTTCTCTCCCCTCAACAGATTAACCCTTTGCTGGTCAGATAAGTCCAAATTTAGGCATTTCTGGGGTGAAACTTTAATCTTCCACACTTTTACTGGGTGATAGAGTTTAAAGTGGGGTATATTGACGCTGTGAGCATGTCTGCTTCACTGGAGCTAGGGGCTAGACCCAAGTCAAAGGAGGATGGGGGGTCTGCTCCCCCCATGGCGTTTTGCTCCTCTTGTCACACTGGGCTATCTAGTGAAAATTTGGGGGATCTATGCCCTAACTGCACTGGTCAAGATAGCAACCCTGGGCTTCCCAGCCATGCTATTGAGCCATCTTGGGTGAGGGAGTTTAAAGCTGCCACTAGGGATCTCAGATCCACTCTTCAACTCTTTCCCTCTCAGGTACAGGGGGCTCTCCAGGTCTGGCAGACCCCCTCTACAATCAGGACCTCCCTGCCTAAGCCACAGGGAGCTCCTGATGTGTCTGATTCTTCTGAGGAAGAACTATTGCAGGATTCTGATGCTGAGGAACGCACTGTTATTGAGTCTAACAGGTCCATTGGGGACCCTTATGAATGTGACCCTGAAGTCTCGGCTGAGGGTCTGATTAGAGCTGTGTTAACTACGCTCAACCTTCCTCTGACTCAGGAATCTACTTATGATCCTACTGACGTTTTTCAAAAGAAACCATCTAAGCCTGTTGTTTGTTTTCCAACTAACCCTACCCTTGCCCATCTAGTCTCTGAGGCGTGGAAGAATCCTGACAGATCCTCCTCTGTCTCCAAAAAGTTTGCTAAACTGTACCCCTTGACTGAGCTGGCAAAATGGGTTCATCCCCCCAAGGTGGATGCTCCTGTTTCCAGGCTATCCAAGTCTACCGCTTTGGCTGTCTCTGATGCCTCTGCCCTGCAGGATTGGACGGATAAAAAGTTAGAACTTTCTCTTAAGTCTATTTTTGCCTCCATTGGCACTGCCATGCGTCCAACCTTTGCAGTGGCGTGGGTTAATAGAGCTATTGCGGCCTGGACTGAACGACTGACTGAAGCAGTTCGCCAGGATGCACCAGTGTCTGAACAGTTGCAGCTTCTTGCTAATATTACTGAAGCTCAGAATTATGTTGCTGACGCTGCCTTTGATGCTGTGCGCATGATGGCGAGGGCCTCCACTTCTTCTGTGGTGGCTAGACGTGCCCTTTGGCTGAAAATTTGGTCTGCTGATACAGCCTCTAAGAAAGCCTTGCTTTCCTTGCCTTTTTAGGGGAATTTGCTTTTTGGGTCTGAACTCAAAGAAATGATCAGTGAGGCTACTGGCGGTAAAAGTACTCTTCTACCCTCAGTCTTTAAGAAAAAGTTTCCAGCCAAACGCAATCGGTCCTTTCGTTCCTTTCAGACTGAGACGCGCTCCGCGGCCCAAACGGGTCCTCCCACTACGCGCTCCTCCTCCAAGCCCAAACAGTCCTGGAAGCCCAAAGTGGCCCCCAAGGCCAAGACCTCCAAGACTGCTTCGGCATGACTCGCCGAACCCGGGTCCGCATCCGGCTGTAGGTGGACGTCTCCGCATCTTTCACCGGACTTGGGAGGAGTCAGTGGCGGACCCATGGGTTATTCAGGTGGTGTCAGAGGGATACAGGATCCCTTTCTCCTCCCTTCCTCCTTTTCGGTTCCATTTTACTCATCCTTCTCAGGAACCTACAAAAAGGCGTCTGTTCGACGACGCTATTCAGGATCTCTTGGACAAAGAGGTCCTGGAAGCGGTTCCTCCAGAGGACACAGGTTCAGGATTTTATTCCAACCTGTTTGTGGTGGCCAAAAAGGACGGAGGGGCTCGTCCCATTTTGGATCTCAATGCCTATGTGGTGACTTCCCACTTCCGCCAGGAATCCCTGCGATCTGTGATTGCCGCTATGTCTCCAGGAGAATTTCTGGCCTCCCTGGACCTTCAGGATGCATATCTGCACATCCCTATTCATCCGGAGAGCAGGCGGTATCTCAGGATTGCCTGCCACTGGGGACACTTTCAGTTTTCAGCTCTTCCCTTTGGGCTGACTTCAGCCCCTCAGGTCTTCCAGAGGGTGTTGGGTTCCTTGATAGCCGTACTTCATCAGGATGGTGTCAGGGTGACCCCTTACATGGACGATCTGCTCCTCAAAGCCTCCTCAGAGGAGCTTCTCCACCAGCAGCTGCAGCTGTGTATACACACTCTGACCCGTCATGGTTGGATCCTGAATCTGGACAAGTCGGACTTGGTCCCATCTCAGAGGCTTCTGTTCCTGGGTCTCCTGTTCGACACTCGCCTATGCATGGTGTTTCTTCCGGAGGATGTGGCTCATCAGATCGCCGTCCGAGTGGCGGGGATTCTGGACCTGGACGTAGTTCCGGTACCAAAGTTGACATCTCTGGTGGGGAAGTTCATTTCCACGATCGAAGCGGTACCATTTGCCATGGCCCACTCCAGGGAACTTCAGAGATTTGTGATCCAGACGTGCAAGAATCATCCAGATCATCAGCATCTGTCTGTATCTCTACCTCCTCGTGTCGAGTTGAGTCTACACTGGTGGTTGGATCTTTCTCATCTCTTGAAAGGGAGATCCTTTCAAGTTCCTCGTTGGACCACGATCACAACGGATGCCAGCCTTCGGGGCTGGGGTGCTGTGTTGGGTCGCTTCAGTGCTCAGGGGAAATGGGGTCTGGAGGAATCTCTTCTCTCCATCAATGTTCTGGAACTATGTGCCATGCGGCTTGCCCTGAAACACTGGGAATCTCAACTGACCGGTCGTCCGATCAGAGTGGAATCCGACAACGCCACTGCGGTGGCTTACATCAACAGGCAAGGCGGCACAAGAAGCGGCACCGCCTGGTTGGAGGTCAAGGATATTTTGTCTTGGGCAGAAGATCACGTGCCTGTCATCTCTGCAGTTCACATTCCAGGCGTGGACAACGTCATGGCGGACTTTCTCAGTCGTCATACCGTCGACAACGGAGAATGGGCTCTTCATCCAGAGGTGTTTCACTTGCTCACCCAGAGGTGGGGGATGCCGGTGGTGGACCTGATGGCCTCCAGACACAACAGGAAGGTTCCGGTGTTTTGCTCCCGGCGGAGGGACTCCCTTGCTCTAGCAGTGGATGCCTTATCGATCCCTTGGGATTTTTCTCTGGCTTACATCTTTCCTCCTCTTCCTCTATTGATCAGAGTCATCCAGAAATTGAAGCAGGAGCGTTGTCCTGTCATCCTGATCGCTCCAAACTGGCCTCGCCAGTCCTGGTATCCGGAGTTGATGGCCATGTCAGTGGCGGATCCATTCCCACTTCCTGCCCGTCCGGACCTACTTCTTCAGGGATATCTGTGGAAGGAGGATGTTCACTCTCTCCATTTGATGGCATGGCGGTTGAATCCTCGATTCTAGCAAAGAAAGGATTTTCTCCTTCTGTGGTGTCGACTATGCTCAGTGCTCGTAAGCCTGTGTCCTCCAAGATCTATCATCGCATATGGTCAACCTTCGTTGCATGGTGCTCTGATAAGAAATTATCCCTTGATTTTCATCTTCCCACTGTCCTGGCCTTCTTGCAGGACGGTGTTGATAAGGGGCTCAGTCTGAGTTCCCTCAAAGTTCAGACTTCTGCCTTGTCTGTGTTTTTCCAGGAAAGGATTGCTATCCTTCCTGATGTGAAAGTTTTCTTCCAAGGTGTGACTCATGTTCGGCCTGCCTTCAAGAGTCCTGCTCCCCAGTGGGACCTCAATTTGGTGCTGGGAGTTCTCCCTCGACCCCCGTTTGAATCCTTGACTTCCATTCCATTACGTCTCTTTGACTTGGAAGATGGCCTTCCTTTTGGCTATTGTTTCAGTTCGCCGGGTAGCAGAATTACAAGCTCTGTCTTGTAAACCTCCTTACCTGGTGTTCCACAAGGATAAGGCTGTGCTTTGCACTACCAAGGAATTCTTACCCAAGGTTGTGTCCAAGTTTCACATCAATCAGGAGATTGTGGTTCCCTCTTTCTGCCCTAATCCTTCATCTGACAAGGAACGGGATCTCCATTTGTTGGATGTGGTGCGTTGCCTCAAGTTTTATGTTCATCGCACCTAGTCTATCAGGAAGTCTGACGCTTTATTCGTCATTCCTGAGGGGCCTAGGGCAGGGAGACCGGCTTCCAAAGTTACTATTGCCTCTTGGATTAAGGCTACTATCCGTGAAGCCTATAAGTTGCGGAATAAGCATGTTCCCTTCCGGGTGACTGCCCATTCCACCAGATCTATTTGGGCCTCTTGGGCCTACAAGAATCAGGCATCTGCTGATCAACTGTGCAGAGCGGCCACTTGGTCCTCTGTGCACACTTTTTCTAAGCACTATCGAGTTGATGTACTGGCTTCGGCTGATGCCAGTTTTGTAAGGAAGGTCTGGGAGGCAGTTTTGCCTGTGTAGGTCTTCCGCTCTGTGATCCTTAGTGCTTCCTTACTGTTGAGCCCAGTTGGCTCTAGTTCCGTGTGCTGTGTTAGTTCAGGGGTTGTTCCCTTGGTTGGTGTCCGTTGACACTTACAGTTTGGGCTATGTAATTAACTGGTTCATAGCAGTTTTAGTGACTTGGGCCTTGTACTGGTCCTTGCCTTATTTCCCACCTCTGGATCAGCTCAATATTTGTACATCCCAGAGTACCAGTGACCTGTATTGGACGACAGTGAAAATAGGATTTTAGTCTTACCTGTTAAATCCTTTTCACTTAGTCCATACAGGTCACTGGTCTCCCACCCTGTCAAGGGACCAGACCTGGCTCTCCTGTGGCATTCAGTGGGAGACCTTTGGGGCATGCTCACAGGAGTCTTTCTTCTTGCTTACCTGGGGTCAGTTTTAGTGTCTCAAATCAATCTAGTGGCTCTGGCCTAAAGGTGGCTTAAGTAGGAGGGGAGGCTCCGCCCCCTGCAATAATTTGCATAATTGTTCCTGCCTATTAAAGGGGCGAATCGCCTCCCAGAGTACCAGCGACCTGTATGGACTAAGTGAAAAGGATTTAACAGGTAAGACTAAAATCCTATTTTCTCTTTCCTTGCATGTGGAGCTGAGTCTTCCTTGGTGGCTGAATCTCTCCAACCTGTGGAAAGGAAGACAGTTCATGATCCCATTCTGGACCACGGTGACGACTGATGCCAGCCTATCTGGTTGGGGAGCGGCCCTGGGTCACCTGAATGTCCAGGGTCGTTGGTCAGCGGAGGAGTCTCCCCTACCCATCAACGTTCTTGAACTCCGGGCGATATTCCATGCTCTGAGGTACTGGTCATTTCATCTCAAGGTCTGTCCAGTTCGTGTCCAGTCTGACCATGCCACGACAGTGGCTTACATCAACAATCAAGGAGGCACAAGTCTCACAGCTTGGTTGGAGGTCAGGGCTATTTTAACCTTGGCTGAAGAACATGTCCCTGCCATCTCTGCAGTACATATTCCAGGCATAGACAACGTCTTAGTCGAGTCAACACACTGTGGACAACGGAGAGTGGGAGCTTCACCAGGAGGTGTTTAACCTCATTTTTCAGAGATGGGGACTTCCATGGATCAACCTGATGGCCACCAGACACAACAGGAAGGTTCTGATGTTTTGCTCCCACTGGTCAGATCATCTGGCTGTAGCAGTGGATGCTCCATCGATTCCTTGGCAGTTTCCTCTAGCGTACATTTCCCCTCCTTTTCCCCTGCTCCCCAGGTTGCTGAGGAAGCTACGAATGGAGAAGAATCCGGTTCTCCTAGTGGCTCCCTACTGGCCTCTGCAACCTTTGTTTCCGGATCTACTGGACCTGTCTGTGTGTGAACCATTTCTGCTCCACGCAGACTGCTCCTCCTCTTGCAGGGTTACCTGTGGAAGAGAACATAGAGCGTTTGGGTTTGACGGCTTCGTAATTGAATCATCTATTTTGAGGAAGAAAGGCTTTTCTCCTGAGGTGGTAGCCACCATGATTCAGGCTCTGAAGCCTGTTTAATTAAAAGCTTACCTCATGATTTGGTCTATCTTCCACTCTTGGTGGTAGACAGGGATCTGCTGACTGTTCTTTTTACAGGATGGAGTTCCTTGAAGGTCCAGACTTCAGTTATCTCTGTCTTTTTTCAGAGGAGCATTGCCGTTATTCCCAGATGTCAAGGTTTTCTTTCAAGGTTTTGCTCATGCTTTCCCTGCCTTTAAGCATCCCACTCCTTAATCTGGTTCTGGGGGTTTTGCAGCAGCCTCCCTTTGAGTCATTGGCTACCATTCCTCTTCGTCTCCTGACTTGGCAATCGTCTCTGTTCACAGAGTCACTGAACTGCAGCCCTTGTCCTGCAAACCACCTTTCCTGGTGTTTCACAAGGACAAGGCAGTTCTTGTACCTCCTAGGAATTTCTTCCTAAGGTGATTTCTGAGTTCCACATCAGTCAGGAGATTGTTGTGCCTTCTTTTTGTCCTGACCTTAAATCAGACAAGGAGAGGGATTTCCACTTATTTCATGTGGTGCGCTGCCGTAAGTTCTATGTGCACCGCACTGAGTTTGTCGGTCAGACTGATGCACTTTTTTGTCATCCTAGGGCTGGTAAGGCCGCATCCAAGGTGATTATTGCATCTTGGATCAAGTCTACCATTCGCAAGGCCTATGAACTCAGGAAGAATCCTGTTTCTTTTCATGTTACAGCTCATTCCACCAGGTCTATTGGGGCCTCCTGGGCCTATAAGAATCAGGCTTCTGCTGATCAGCTGTGCAAGGTGGCCACTTGGTTGTCTGTGCACACTTTCCCCAAACACTACCATGTTGATGTTCTGGCTTCGACTGAAGCCATCTTTGGCAGGAAAGTCCTGGAGGCAGCTCTGCCTGTCTAGGACTTTGTTTCCTGTGAGTTAGAAATATGTATCTGTTGAGCCCTGTTGGTTCTTGTTCAGCATGCTGTGCTCACAGTTCCTGGTGTGCTGTTTTACAGATCAGTGTCCGTTGACACTTTGTTAGTTGGGCTATTCTATGTCCTGTTTAGTACATGAGAGCTCTGGTATCTTGGGGACTGGAGCCTGTTCCTTGTCTTCTTTCCCACCACTGGGAACTCAATGTTGGTACATCCCAGAGATACCTGCAAGCTATATTGGATGACAGACAAAAGAGGATTTTAGTCTTAGCTGTTAAATCCTTTTCTCTTAGTCTATATAGCTTACAGGTCTCCCACCCTGTCGAGGGACCATGTTTGTTTCTCCTGTGGCTGGATGTGGGTCCTTTTCTGGGTTCATGCTCACATGAGTCTTTTCTCTTTTCCTTCTTGCTCTCTAGCTAGATAGTGTAAGGTATCAAATCTAACTGGGAGGAGACTAGCTAGTCACCAACTAAGGAGGAGATGAAGGCTCCACCCTGCATTCTTTCCAAGAATTGTTCCTACCTACTTAAAGGGGCTGTCACCTTCCTGGAGTCACCTGTAAGCTATATGGTCTAAGAAAAAAATATTTAACACCTAAGACTAAAATCTTCTTATTGTGCACATAATGCGCTTAGACTGTCTGTGTACCTAAATTCAGGAAAAAACAACTATCTTGTTAAGTCAAACTGAGAGTGGATTCCCCATAGCCCACAAAAAAACTTTACACTCTCTTGCCCCATCAGGGCTAAGGTGACCAAATACATTGATTCCTGCACAGTCCTGCAGAATGCAGTTTTAGTATGTCGCTTACTTAAACCTTTGCATGCCAGAGGGGAATGCAATGCATTGCTCTGCAATGTGTGGCGTATTCCTCTCCCACTCGAAGGGACGTGTTTACCTTAATCATAGCAATGCCTATACCTGAGCATACCAATATATTTGTTGCTGTGTGTGTATACGAAAAGAGTGGGCAGTCTTGAAGTTTTCTTCATGTTGTTGTTGGACCACAATTTCCCATCATTCTGAGCCTATCACAGTCGTCCAACAACAGCTGTGGACACGACAGTTATCCAGCCCTACATTTTCCTTTTATCCCGATTTCTAGGGACAGTGCTCTGATGTGGTTCCCTGGATCCAGCCATACCTTTAAAATTGAATATATCCTAAGTTTGCCGTTAACGGTTGATTTTAGTATTGTGAATCTATATGCTTCCCTATGTTATTTCGATTTTTTTACATTTTGCTGTAGATGAGAAATTCAAAGTCTGTTTTACAAGATCTGTGGGTTTGCAACTGGAGACGTTCAGAGTGTGACTGAAAAGATACATTTCCTTGATTTTTTTATGTTGGCATATATATGCAACCCTGGTCTAAAGAAAAAGAAAAATTATGTAGGACTAAAAGCTATATGTGTCAGAGATGCATCGTTTATGATCTAACCCCCTAGTTTCTCTCCAACTGTCACCAACAAGCAAATTTGTCCGGCGTCGATCTCCGTAGTCGCGCTAGGATGGTTTCCATAGCTACCAACAGACACCGGAATAGGAAGTAAGTGTTTACGTTGTGCTAGTGTGTCAGTTATAGTCTGTCTGGAGCCCGGGAGTGGTGAGTGGGAATAAGGAAAAATGGTTATCGTCCAGTTTAATAGCTGTGTAATCTTTTGAAAACAGAATTTTCAAGAATATTAACCTCTTGGAGATCAAAGGGGTGTGCAAAGCATTTATTAGCAGCGCTCTGATCCTCAAGGAGTTATTGGATGGGACAGTATAATCCAGATAATACAGGCTGCTGTATAAGAAGCATACCGTTTCCCCCAAAGCGACACATACACATTCTCATTTATTTAAATAACACTTTTAACACACTAAACACTAGAGAGGTCTCCAACGCATTGCTTTGTTATGGGTTGGAATCCTCCAGCAATCAGGGTTTTAACCCTGTAAGTGCCAGAGGGCCTGGAATTCAAAGGGTTAAAAGCTACATACTCTAAGGGAGTTATTTGGCCTTTGAGTTGTTACATTTCATTATTTGTACATCCGCTTCATTATAGCTAATGGTTCACAGATTTGGTGTGTTTTATTGCATCTAAAACTGTTGGGCTATATACAGCAAGGCATGTGTTTTATTAATTTGTATAAATGGTGGACCATGTATAAAAATGGAGCACTTCTGGAGAAAACCGACTACACCACAAGGAAAAAAAACATATTTATCTAAATGGGGCTGAATGAATGCTAGATAGGTTTCCAAATACTCCTTAACATAATAGGGACTTCTTGTTTCATTTAAAGTGTACCTGTCCCATTGAAAGGGGACTTTAAAGGGATAGTAATACTTCGTTTTAATTTTATTTTATTTTGTAGGCATTAAAAAAACACGAAGAATGATATAAGTCTTATCTCTCAATCCTTTATGGTTTAAGAGATATTCAAAAGCAAAGTTTCCCCCTCCCGCCCCTTTTGCCTAGTGTAAGCCATCGCTTCTCAAATGTGAATCTGGTAGTAAGACCAGACAGATAACAGAAGGGGACAATCTTCTTTGTATAAAAACAATGAAAGCCCTTACCCCCCCTTGACAAGTTTTTCAGCTTTTTCCCCTATCTTAATTGAAGAATGTCCCTCTCTGCAGTCTACCTAGGCACCTCCCTTCTGATCTAGCTGAACAGGGGGGGATACTTTGCTTGTGAATATCTCTTAAACCATAAAGGTTTGAGAGATAAGACTTATATCGTTCTTCATGTTTTTTTAATGCCTACAAAATAAAATAAAGATAAAACAAAGTATTACTATCCCTTTAAAAGAGGTGTTTTTTAAATTCAAAATAATCTAAGAGATATTTAGTTTTACTTATTACTTGTTAATGCAAATTTAACACTCATGCCTGCCTGACACTTATTAACAGCCACACTTTGGAACATTACCACATACACATCCTGTTGGTCAGTTCTTAGTCATTTGCTTAACCAAAAATAAATAAAGCTAACTGCTAAAAAGTATTGTTTTGTGTGTGTGTGTGTGTGTGCGTGTGTGTGTGTATATATATATATATATATATATATATATATATATATATATATATATATATAATATACTTTTTTAATCTAAACTCTCGTGATATGCTGTATGTTTAGTATTCCTATAATTTTCTTTGTTACCCTGGATCATTTTGCATTGATTCCCAGTGCACGGTTAGAAGTAGTGAGGATAAGGTCGCCATGTCTCACTCTAGGTGGAAAGAGAGAAAATCAAGACCCAAAATAAATAGACCAAGCTCTTCTGCAGAATTATTATTTTTATTATTATTTTTTTTATTCCTTTGCTTTTCCTAGCATAAGTCAGAAAAGAATCGGTGACATTTGCACATCAAGTGGTTCTGCTTAGTGTGGCTCTTGTTCCCTAACTAATACCATCACAGCTTCCCTTTATGAGGAACCTGACTAGGTAAAACTATAACTGTAGTTCATCTCTGCTATCTCTGAATTCATTGGCCAAGTGCTAAGCAAATGATTGTCTGTGCCACCTAACAGAGGCACTAGAAAGAACAGCATCAATAGTTTTGGAGCTTGTCACTTGGTCTGTCAGTGGAATCTATTTCTTAAAGGAGCGGTAATTTTTTTTTTTTAAACATTTATATTAGAGCTTTTTCTGCTGAGTAAAACAAGGGTACTCTAACTGCTGTCAGCTGTTTGTTTTATTCAACATTTATAATGGTTCAAATAATCAGGAAGTGAATTTACTGAATGTTTACATCCTGGAAGTTCTATCACATTCTGTGGAGAACTGTATGCAACTGATTTCCCTCTCCATTAGAATGTAACAGAATAACTAATTGGAATTTGACCACTAGAGGGCATTGCTAATGTAAAAAAACACTGGTTTATAATGTAATAGTGCTGTAAATATGCATCGCTCATCAGTGGGAGTACCTTTATTTTACTCAACAGGAAAAGCCCTACAATATAAATATATTTTTCATAAAAAAGTTTACTGCTTCTTTAAGAAGAAGGTGAACCATTGAATGAATCGGATGAGGAAGATAGTGTGTGTGTGTGTGTGATTCTTTGGTTACCACTGGAACAAGGTTGGATTGTCAGATGGAGTATTGTGTGGTTCTGTGACTACCAGTGGAATCAGCCTGGGGATGCAGACAGTATATATGGGGTTTCTGTAGCTACCGGTGGCAGTGGAGCCATGCTAGGATGTCAATCAATGTGAGTGGTGCTCTGTGACTATTAGGGGTATCAGGTAGGTGGGACTACTGTGTATGTGGAGCTTTGTGACTACCAGTAGAAAGAAGCGTGTGTGTGTTTTCATACAGTGGGTGGGGTTCTGTGACTACAGAATCCAGCTGGGAGTTAGACATTGTATTTGGTGAATCTGTGGCTACCAGAAGGCAGGGAACAAGGCTGGATGAGTCGGACAATCTCTGTGGTGAATCTGGGGTTATTAGTGGGCAGGGGAACAAAGCTGCGGGTATTATATATAGGGAGTCTAGTGGTGTATTGCGAGTATGATGTACACTGGAGTTCAGTGGTTGATCTTGGTATTGAATTAATCCAGGAAGATTAATCTGAAAGGACATTGTTATTTAACGTGGTAAGGATTTCAATTGGATGAGTATTGTCTTATTATTACCACTGTAATATTTCTATTTGGAGGTCTCCAAAGGATTGTGAAGGAATGGATGGAGACCTCTCATAACAGTCAAGGGGTTAAAATCCTCATTTAAATCAATGATAATTTGGTAATATTATATATCGTGTGTGTTCACTATGGTACAGAACGTCACCATTGTCCATAGCAAATCAACCCCACATAAGTTTGTTTTTGTTAATCTTATTATGAGAGATGCCTTTAAAATGAGACATTTGATATAAGGGGATTTTTTTTTCTTTTTTCATACCGATAAATCCTTTGCCCATTGCAGGACAAAGGGCATCCCTCCCCTTGTGAAACATTTTTATAGGGATCAAGCAGTGCCCTGCCATTTTCAGGCCTTTTTTTATGGTGACTTTTTTTTTTCTTCTAAGTGGAAATAGACGATTGGCCATAGGGGAGTGTCAGAATGACCTGAGTATAGTGAGGACTCTCCGTTCCTAAAATATATAACTGTTAAGGCCCCAGCCTCCTGGTGGAGTGTATTTTACTCCGTGTTCCCTTTGACTCCCAGTGGTCTAAGACATGGCTCGACAAAACCAAGTCATCATGTCTACTAGATATTTTGGACCTGGTGCTTTGATTTCAGAGCATCACCTTTTTATACTATATTTGCGCAGTAGTACTCTACTTCTATGCCTCCCTCTTATAGTGGTCTGCTTGTTCATGGTCTAAACAGTGTTGCATTGGGAAGCAGCATTTCCAAGTTCAGGCTTCACACCTTACCACAGATTTCACCCCCAAAGTTGTCCATGGTGCCGCACTATTGTGCCTGCGTCGTTCATGCAGCAGAGACAGACCCTCTGTCTCTGAACTTCACAGTGCAGGCAATGAGTGTCTCCTGCAATAACTGAGTGATAGTAGGAAGAGTGTGGGCCTGCGTTTCTCTGGGTCCTGGATTGGAAGTAGGTAAGGCAGGATGGTGGGGATGGCCATATGGGCACAATTCTCAGCACTGAGTGCACTGAAAACGTTATGGTGGTTTGGGATAATGGCACTGAAGCCAACTATCACTGCATACATTATATGACTTAACATTTTGAGTGCCAGAGAGGTACACAACTCATTGCTTTGCAATGCGTTGCATACCCTTCTGGCTCTGAGGGTTAAGGTACTAGATAGTGCACTTATCGAAGGGAGGGTGTGGAGAACACAGCATATTGGGGATAAGCCTCCCAGCAGCTGATAGACTTCAGGTCCTACAAAGGCTGACAGAGGATGATGGGAGTTGTAGTCCAGGACCTCAGGTTTCCAACCTCTGCTACATACACCCCTGCACACACTACTCTGCATCAGACTGCTTGATATATAATGTATATACACCATTCTGTATGTGAGCCTGCTCGGAGCACACTGTATATACTGTACACTGTTCCCTGTATGTGGAACTGTTGAGGGATTGTATATCTATAGGGGACTGTATATCTATAGGTACATATAAAATGGATAAAATGGGGCTTGTTGATTTTGTCTCAGTCCAACACAGGATCAGTTTTTGACACAGTAGTCAAAAAGCAATTCTCTTTCTAGTTTTCAGGACTTTCTGTGCTCCCTCTCTGAGACTCCCATATTTTTTCTCTCACCCCTCAATGTCTGAACCTTCTCCCAAATCGCTATCTGATCTATGTTTGCCCTTCCCTAGTGTCTGATATGTTCTGCACTTTTTTTTTTTTTTTTTTTTTTTTGTGATTCCTTGTCTGGTTTTTCTTGTTTTTTCTCTTGTTATCCAGATCCTGGTTCTCCCGCCTTGTCTTGTGTGTACTCTGAGTCTTTTTAGGGCCTCAGTGCTCTTGGCATATGCACGATCAAAGCGTTCCAGTTCGTGACCCATATTTCCAGTCTAGTTCCTGTGTGATCTCCTTTTGTATTGACCCTGCTTTTCCTTTGACTTTCCTGTGTTTTCAGATTTCCTGTTAAAGACTTTGGCTCGGTTTACTCAAATTTGCTTCTTCCTGCCCCCTGTGTACGGTTTTTCCTGACTGGTTTCTGACCTTGGCTCCGTTGTTGACCATTCTTTGTCTGCTGAGTTGTTCTGCGTAGCCTGCCAGTTCCTGACTTGGCATGTCTGACTTCCCAACTGTCTCGACCCTGGTGGGTTTCTGTCCCTTGTGCTTTGTTGAACATTGACCCACCTGGACCATTGGTCGAACACCTGGACCATCGGTCGACCACTGACCACCTGTTCTCTGCCTTCTCAGTGTTCTTATACAACAACTATGACTAGTACTGCAGGTTGATTGCCTGTTATCCTCTTCGACCTCAGTGAGTAGTTGCTTTTCTCTGGGTTGTTATCCTTGGTGTGGGCCAACTCCTCCGGTTGGCTCTAACCTGGCCTTGCTGCCAGCTTCTCTGGTCTAGGCCGCAGTAAGGCATCCCAAAGAGTAGCCACCACCAGCCAGCCTCGAACTCTAGCCATCGCTTTCAAGCATCTGGCCCACTGAGGCCTACCTTGCAGTATACTCTTTGTCTGTTGTGTTGTAGTCTTGTTATATTATCAAATGGTAGTCTGACAACTCTTTGTGGGAAATCTACTTCACAGAGTCTAACCAGGCAGCTTATATTGGGGGGTTAGTCTATCAGATCATCAGTGTCTGACCCATGCGCCCCACCCATATATCTTAACAGGAGTTTATGTGTTTCTGTTAAATTATTCCCTTTCGTAGGGGTCCGTTTGGTTTCATACACTATACCCCTGATGAAGGTGAAGCAGTGTGATACTGTGAAACATGTTGGGTGGTAGTGAATGTATGTATATGTATATATATATATATATATATATATATATATATATATGCCATATTGATGCAATTTTACCAGTATTTTAATTTATTGTTTCTATCTGTACTGATGCTGGATATACTCTGTATCCTATACTAATTTTACACTTGTTGACTCCATATTAAAGAAATTTGTATACTAAGTTTATACTTCAGTGTAGCTATTTCTTAGCCTGAAGCCTTAGATCATTCCACCTCAGTCCCTAATCAGTAGGCTTAACTCGACCCTAGATAGAGGGCCAGTTGGAGACTAAAAGAAAGATGATGTAGGTTGGAAGAGATAGATGAAGATTTGGGGAAGCAGAGAGGAATCAACCTAAAGATATTGACACTGGGGGGTTATCCAGTGAAGGTGTTTATATTGTGAGACTGGTTCTGCCCAGGTGAGTGTGATCACACTAAGATGTGTTATCTGGCACAGTCAAGGAAATTTTATCTATCACAAATTTGGTGGAGGTGCAATATCTTCCACTACAAGCAGTCTACACTTAGATTTTGTGCATCTTCTCTCTTTTGCATGGTTGTGGAGGACTCATTACCGGAAGTTCATGAGGGAACAGCAGCTACCACTAGTGAAGGACTCTTTTTAGAGAGATAGTAATATTTCATAATAAAAACAGCTCTAATGAATCATTATAGTATTTGGGCCTTGGAGAGTGTTATTTAAGTTCTGTCAGAGTTGTAGTTCAAGAATAATTGAATGATGAAGTATCCTCCTCCCGCCCCTTTTACTGATGTAACACTGCTCACCTCAGAGCAGCAGGGTGTGTCCAGGTAGATTGCAGAGAGGAACAATCTTCAATTAAGATAAGGGAAGAAGCTGAAAAACCTGTCAGGGGGGCAGGGTTTTCATTGTTCTCACAGTAGAATATTGACCCTTGATGTGAGCTGTCTGGTCTATGGACTGGATTCCACATCTGAGGAGTGGGGGTTTATACTAGGTGAAAGGGGCGGGAGGGGGAAACTTTATCATTCAATTACTCTTGAACTACAACTCTCACAGTAATGAAATAACACTCACTATGGCTCAATTGCTATGCCGATTCATTGGAGTTGCTGTTTTTGTGAAACATTACTATCACTTTAAAGACTCTGTCCAGGTTAAATATAAATAATTGAAGATTATTGTTATTATCTGGTTAGCGCTGGTGTAAAATTCTGACATTGGTAATGTATGCTGAATCACAGCTTCATAAGCTCTTGATCCTAACCAGCATTGTCTCAATTACACAATAAAAGGTACAGCAAAGCCATACATCACAGAAATATTGCCCATTTTAGTGTCGTAATGTATACTTTTTAAAAACAAAAAAATTAATTACACACAACCAAAACATTAACATTATAGAATCTAAAATCCCACTGGCAATGCTGTGCCACATTTGCTAGTATATGAATAAAACTGCCACTGCCAGCAGTGGGAATACCCTTGTTCTATTTGGCAGGAAAAGCCCTACGACATACATATTTTCTTAAAAAAAAAAAAAAAAATACTGTTCCCTTAAAGGAGTAGTAAACTTTTTAATGAAAACCTATATGCTTTTGGATACCTCTGGCAGTCAGAAGGTTAATCTGTAATAACTGGATATATGCATCTCTCAGCAGTGGGAGTACCCTACTAGTGTGTGTGTGTGTGTGTGTGTGTCTGTGTGTGTGTAAATAACATTTATTATTTTTCTTCTTAATAAAAGTTTACTGCTCCTTTTAAACTTTAAATACTACAGACCTTTAAATTTGAAGCATTTAAAAGCCTCCTTTGATTCTATGGACATTATGGGAATTTATATGTTTCCTGTGGTACAGTTGGTTTGTTCTATAATTAACCCCTAAGTGTTAGATTAGTATTGTATTAAACATAAATGATACAGCAAAGTGTTCAAGGCACCCCTTGTACTAAAAGAGTTGCATCGACTCCCAAGTGTCTTGTGATTTTCATAATTTTAATTACTGCATGCATGGTGTGGAAATACCAATGATATTTAGGTATTGCTAGTATATTGTGTTATTTATATTGAGTGTTCGCACTTTATCACATTGAAAATATTTTAATGTATTCTACAGTTTCTTATCAGATGGCGTTACCCACACTCCCGTCATCCTGGCATAGCCGTAGCAGGGTCCTGGAACAGCAGATAGTACGTCACAGGGAGCAAGAGGCTCGCTTACGGAATCAGTGGGACCTAACTAACCAGTATTTTAAACAGTCTAATGTATGCAGTAGTAAACAAGCACAATGGAGCTCTCGTCAGTCCTATCAGCAGAGGTATGAAGTTTTAGAATAAAGCAGAAATCCAGATGTGTTGCTGAAGGCTTCTTCTGAACTGTATCCTCCTTTATTCACAATACCTTCCATTTTTGCTGTTGGTGAACATGCAGTAACTCACATTCAGGCCTTAGGGGAATACAGTTTCTGCTATCAATCCATATCTGTGCTGACTAAGAAGCAAAAGGTGAATGTTATGTTCTTGTATGTATCATGGGGACATGTTCAGGAAGCTTTGTGGTTCATTCACCCTAATGTTAGCCCTCCTCTAAGCAATACACCGTATTAATACACATGTAATGTGCATCAATACTGTGTATTGCTTGTCCCTATAACATAAAGTGGAGCTGTCACCTTGCCTTTTTTTTTTTTTTTTTTTTTAACTCATTTGAAAACATTCAAACTGCCTATGTTTCATGTCAGCAAGTCCACAAGAATGCTGTAGTTCTGTCTAATGCATCAGGCATACTAGATTTGTATAAAATAAAGCACTGTGCATGCTGGGAAGTTTCTTCACGCTCCCCTACGCACCCCATGATGAACAAAATAGCTGACTGATGTTGCCGTACATCAGCTTCTCTGTCTCAGTCCTGCACACACAGAAGCTGATGTACCAAACCATTTTAAGGCATACTTTTAATTTTCCCACCAAGACACTGTATCTTATTTGATTCATCTACTAAAATGGTCTATTGATTGGCGATTTTTGTTTTAAAAAAAGTAAATACCTTATTAGATACTGGCTATAAAATTTTCTTGTGACATAACCAGTTCTGTTTTCTGAGGCCTGAGATTTATGCGGCACAGCTCTGCTGGATGTCAAATGTCCTCAAGTTCTCCTTTGATCATGATTAAGCGCTTACCGCGCAAAACGCGTTGATCAATAGGGTTTAACATGGTGTCATCTATTGGACTGTGATTCCAACAATCTAGTCTCTCCATGTGGTAGAAAACTGTGACAACATTTGGATGAAGGTATTTTGTATGTATTGTGTAAGAAGATACACTAATAAATTTGTTTTTATTTTCGATGGATATTTGTGGAAGTGCAATATTTTCAGGTGGTTATAGCTTCAAGTTCTCCTCCCAGCTCTCCCTGGGAGCACACTCACACTTCCCTTCATATTGATGTGCAGCACATATAATGGAACAGCAAACTCCCCTTTAATGAAATGTTAGTCTCCCGTAATGAAAACAAAATGTATTTACAAGCTTTGGTGCCAACTGTGCAGGAATGAATAAGGTATTAAGCGTTGCAATGTGATGGAGTGATGCTACTAGTGTCATTCTATCGGATTGCAATGCTTAATGCATTACTAATTCCTGCACAGCTGGTACTAAAGCTTTGTAAATACATTTTTGTTTTCATTATGGGAGACTAACATTTAATTGTATGGGAGCTTGCTGTTCCATTGTATGTGCTGCACATCAATATGAAGGGAAGAGTGAGTGAGCTCCCTGGGAGCGCTGGGAGGGAGATGGGAGGAGAATCTGAGGACGTGGTGTGGTGGCTTTACACATGCTAGGAAATGGATGGGGTGGGTTTTGTGAGGTCATAGCCAAAAGGAAAGAAGGAGGGAGGGTCCTAGAAAGTGGATCAAAGTAGAGAGCACAGCTGCTCTGGCTGAGTCTTTCTGATCTTGTGGGGTTGTTAGTGGATCCAGCATCCAGCCCCCTCCTGTGCCTACTTCCCCCTTCCCCCTTTCCCCTCTGTTTGTTGACTTGTAGCTGGCTCATCTGAAACTTGGGACCTCAGGTAACATTGGTGTGTAACTGTTAATGCAATAAGGTGGTAAAAAGGGAAATGGGTTGCCTGATTTAAAGAAAGGAGGGATTCACTCTAAAATATAAAACTCCGTATTTTATCTTTCTTTATAAATACTGCCTAAAGTAGATGAACCATTGGAATTGTGTGTATATTATATATAGATACCGTAAAATCTCGGGTATAATACACACAATTTTACCCCTCTTGACCTTATGTCAAGTGGGGGGTGCGTATTATACCCGAGAGTTTTTTTTCCAGACTTTAAAAAAAAAAAAAAAGTTAGCGCTTTCTGCTCCCTCTCTCTCCCTGCACGATCCGGTGATAAAGAAAGACTTACTTTTTGAAGCTGTAATTCAATATTTGTATGGTGTACCAGTATCTGCAAAAAGATCCCTCTCTCCCATCTTCCCTGCGGGCGGCACGCTTGCATCTGCCGCCCGCTTCCTTCAAATCGGCTTTCAGGACCTTGAGATCCTCACAGGGCAATACCATGGGAGGAAGGTCCTGAAAACCGATTGAAGGAAGCGGGCGGCAGATGCAAGCGTGCCGCCCGCAGGGAAGATGGGAGAGAGGGATCTTTTTGCAGATACTGGTACACCATACAAATATTGAATTACAGCTTCAAAAAGTAAGTCTTTCTTTATCACCGGATCGCGCAGGGAGAGAGAGGGAGCTGGAAGCTCTAATTTTTTTTTTTTTTTTTAGGAAGGGGAAAACAAGGGTGCGTATTATACATAGGCACTCTTGTTTTCCCTTAAATCTTGGGCATAATAAACACCTGCGTATTATACACAGGTGCGTATTATACCTGAGATTTTATGGTACTTTAATTTCTACACGTGGGAATTTCCAGAGGCAAATTGTCAGGTAGGAGAGTGGAAAAGCTGAAGGATTTCTGGAGGAAAAGGGCTGAAAGTGAGGGGAAGACAATGAATGATGAGAAAAGGTTTGAAGCGGCAAGGCGATGTGGTCAGTGGGAGGATGACGAAATAGCCTTTCAAACAGGCAGATCTTCAGATAAAACAGAGATAAACTGCACAGGTGCAGATTGTCCTATTGAATGAAGTGTTATTAACTCTCTGAGTGGCTGTGGAAGCTTGGAAGTTCAAATGATTGCAACATTCAGCAGACACGGGCTATTGGAAAGAAGCACTGGGTGGGTAGGAGAGGTGCAGGCTTCAAGAGCATTATTCGTTTAAAGGTGTGAGTTGTGAGTGAAGTTAGAGGGGACTGCTGCGGGCCACAGAGAGGTCAGGTAGTAAATGTTAGAGGGTAGTCCCACTCTTTCTCCTGCACCATCCTCACTGGCACATTTAGGGGAATGGACTGCGGAGGCAGAGGTTATGAAAGTGCACGTGCAGCAGCTCAATGGCAGTCATTACTTAAGGCTGTGAAACATGGACACTGAAGGCCAAAGCCTTACAAAAATGTAAGGTTACACAGAGAAGTATGGTGTGCATAACAAAAAGAAACTGAAAAACGTGAGTGGATTCGTCAGCAAACAAAGGTCTATGATGTAATTGAAAGAGTGAAGTGCCAGAAATGAATAGGCCACATAGCAAGAAGATATAATGCTTGATGGACCAACTGAATTTAGGAATGGATTCCACTTGATACTAAACTCCCAAGAAGAAGACCAAAGACAAGGTGGCTACATGAAATTACAAAATTTGTTGGTACACAGTGGCAAACCAAAGTTGCTGAGGAGGCCTTCATCCTACATTGGATCGACAATAGCTGAAGTTGATGATGATGACAAAATACTTTTTCCCCTATAGCACCACATTCTTTGCTATTTGCACTCACTAGCCTTGCGGTAAAAAAGGCATTTGACTCCTCATTTGTTGCAGTGGGGTTTCTTCTTTCCACAGCTATGTGTCTTTGTTATCTTTTCTTCATATCTGTAATTGTTACAGCTGTTTAATTATTTGCAGGTCATATTCGAAGAATGCAGGAAAAACAGATTTTTGCAACAACAGTTTTGTGCTTATGGCACCCCCTGTGGTATGTCAGCTCTTTGCAGTATTGTTACTTCTCTGGGAAGGTGCTGCTAATGAATACAACAGGAAATTCCATATTTTTCAAAGATATGAATACATTTGAAGGGATAGAAATGTTCAAAACCCCCCCCCCAAAAAAAAAACCGCATATTTCTTTTAGCACCATCTTATGGAAATATTTGTGGGCACCAGGATGTGATAGAAATGCAAATGACAGCTCATTTGATGTAGTGGTTGTCATTTTCCAAAATGGTATGCCTTGTCTACTTTGTGGGGGGGGGGGGGTTAGACATTGAATGTGGGACTCTGTGGCTATCAGTGGAACCAGCCTGGGAGGAGGGCAGTCATTGTATAAGAGGGATCTATGTCTACCAGGGATAATGGGGCCAGGCTAGGGGGTCAGAAAGAGTATGTGTGGAATCTGTGGTTACCAGTAGGCAGAGAAACAAGGCGGGGGGAGGGGGGGTCAGACCGTGTACATGGAATCTGTAGCTACCAGTTGACAGGGGGAACAAGGCAGTGAGGCGTCAGACAGTGTACATGGAGATCTGCAACTGCCAGTAGACAAGGGAACAAGGCTGGTGGGGGTCACTTCACTTAGTGTATGCGGGGATCTGTGGCTACCAGTGTGGGCAAGGGAACTAGGCTGGGGGGGTCAGACAGTGTATGTGGGGATCTGTGGCTACCAGTGGGAAAGGAAAGAAAGCTGGTGTTGGGGGTTGTTGGACATTTTTACTATTTATTTATTTTCAAGTCATACCTTATGGGGAGACCCTTAGCATTGATCTCCTATCCAGTAGGATAGATGATCAATGCTGCAACCAGGAAGGCAATTGCTGCCTTCAGTCTACCTCCTCCTTATTATTATTCATGATGTTATTATTATTTATTAATTTTTTCAAGTCATACCTTGTGGGAAGCATCAGGATACCTCCTGATGCCCCCCTGGTATTCATCGCTAATCTGGTAGGATAGGCAATCAGTGCTGTGTCCAGGAAGGCAATTGCTGCCGTCCCTCTACCTCCTTCTCAAGCCAACATTCTTTGAACATCGGGGTTGAGTAGGAGGACCTTCAAGGCCCACTTGCATCATGTGGCAGTTGATGGTCCTCCTCCCCAGGCGTTCGCAGAATGCTGAATTTGAGGAGGAGGAGGTAAAGGGAAGGCTGCTGTCATTTCTTGGTTGCAGCATTAATGCCTAGCCTACTGGATAGGTGATCAGTACTGGGAGGAGGCATCAGGGGGTGTCCTGATTGTTTATTTAGGTGGTGGTGCTCGTTTATTTGTGGTATAATATTGCTTGCATGCTTATAGGAGCAACGGTATATTTTAAAGATCTAAAACTAGCCTTGCAGTGTAGGGAAGCTACATGCTGTGCTCCAGGTCATAATTTCTAGCTACCATGGCGATGTGAAGTCCAGGATTTGTCAAGCCCTGGGGTAGAGGTTTGGAAGAGACTTTAAATCAGGAAAGGGAGGACTGTGATACAGGAATGAGTACACAGTGTAGAAAGGGCATGGGGTTAGTGAGAGGGGATGTGCTAGTTTATGTAATAGAGAAGTGTGTTTGTTACAGCCTGATAATAGACACACAAGTATTTCATAGAATGTTCATCTTCAGAATGGCAATAACATAAAATGTGTGCTTGCAAATGCTTGTAGTCTGACAGTTACAATGGGGGAACTGGAACTGATTGCAGCTAATAAGCAGTATGATATAGGTATAGCTGAAAGCTAGTTGGATGATGCACATGACTGGACAGTCAATTTAGATAGATATTCATCATTTGTTAGAACTCTCTGAGGAACCACTTACTTAAACAGCTGAGCACAGTTGAACTTGTTAAGACTTGAGGAAAGGCTCTTTGGTCTAAAACAAAGGCAGGGTTTTTTTATAGTAAGGTTGTGAATTCTGTGCTTTGGGAAGCTATGTTTGCAGATACTGTAGATGCTTTCAAAAAAGTATTGGATACTTTTCCAGCTCAGAACAATTATGAGAATTATGACAGCTTGCTTCAAAGCAGTTTGGATGTTGACCCAGGGAAATATCAGACTGTCTTTTGAAGTCAGGAATTCATTTTTTGGAAATAACTTCAATAGGCAATAATTATGTACATATTTTGAACTTGCAGGGTATGTAAAGTAAAAAATAAAGGATTACTATTCCTTTAAGAAAAAATTGTTAACCTTTTGAGTGTCAGAGGAGTATATAACACGTTACTTAGTAATGTGTTGGATACCACCGGCAATCAAAGGGTTAAACATTAAAAATAATAAAAATTGTAGGCAATCTGACTTTATTGTAAGTAGGAATTATCTATTTAAGATTTCTAGTAACAAGTGAATTATATAAATTTGGCTTTTTCACCACTGCTTTGCAGTATGAATGCTTATCACCGGGAGAAACAAAAGGAAGAAAAGAAGAAGAATTTAGAGATGCGGAGAGGGCAGCTGCGCAAACTGCTGCAAGAGGAGCGGGATTTGCTGGAGGCAGAGTTGAGAGAACTTTATCAGAACAAGGAGCCTCTTAATGAGATGAGAGAGAGGACAGAGGAGCTGAAGTCAGCCCGGGAAGAGAGGAGGAAAAAGGTTATTTACAATTAAAGTGGACCTGTCATCTTTAGTTCACTTTAAAGAGAATTAAAAACTGACAGTATGATGTGCTAGCCATTTGTAATATAAATAGGTTTTTAGGAATTAGCCTTTATTTGTTGCCGGCACAGTCTGGAACTTTATGCTAATTTGTATATGTGCCGGAAGTATATCTTACTGTGAATTAATCTAGGCAGCGCACGCTGCATTTTTTATATCTCAGAGAGTCAAACATGACTAATTGGCTTACAGTGCAGGAAATTTGCCTCAAGTACCAAAACATATAAAACTTTAGTTCTCAAAAATGATTTATTTTATGGAAAAATGGCTAGTACATTATATAGGCATATTTTATTTCTCTGTAAAACAAACTGAAGTGACTTGGGGTCCCCTTCGCAGCAAGACTGGGACATGGAGGGTGGTATGGCAATGATAAATAATTATTTATTTCCTTTGATTTATTACAAGGTTGCTGAGGAGTTATTATACGAGCAGTGGAAGAAGAACAATGTAAAGCTGCGTGAGGTAAAATAATTTCATGATAAAACATGACCAACGTATAAGTAGCGATTATATAAAAATGTAGTGGGCAACAGGCTGTTGGCCATTTCAAGATGATGGGAGTTGTAGTCCAACAACAGATTGTAGACCACAGGTCCCCCCACCTGTCACTATGACTGGCCGGAACGTAGGTGGACTTAAAGAGCAGTAGAGGAATACAAGGAACTAACCTGAGAACCTGGTGTCTGAGGTCTTGATTAAGGAAGATAAGGAGGAGCAGTCCTGGAGCAAACCAACTGCACCATAGAGAACACACAAAAATGCCCAACATTCCCATTGTTTTAAATGGGGCTTTTAATCGATTAAATGCTATTGAGGTCTCCAGCTTGTTTCTTCATAATACACCTCTAGCATTCCAGTGGTAAAAGCCCTTTTTAAATCTATGAGAATTTTCATTTCTCTGCTGCCATGCTGATGGATTCCTCTAGAATTGCTCCTTTTTATCTTCCTGAATATGGCCCAGGTCCTTAACCATCAGATAGATGAAGTAGCTTGAGTGTGAATTTGTATTGGTCAAGATACAGGACAGGAATACTGAGGCAGACTGGATGATAGCTGAAAAGTTGGTTGCTACAAGCAAGCTGGCAGGACAGAAGGCTGACGACAGGATTCAGAAGATCAACCCTAAGCTGTCCCCAATGCATTTGTCATGCAATTTGATGAAACTTGGTCAGACACTGTAAGGCAGGGAGGAGGTAGTCTGAGAAGGAGCAAATGACCAGCATGTTGCTTAAAGATATGTGATGGTAGGGAGGATGTGGAACCTAACCAAAGGTGTAAGAGAGAAGGCCTGTCTAACAGGAGGTCATAAGAAGTTTGAGAGAGTATTTGACCATAAGGAGGCTGAAAAACAGGTACTCACAATATAGAAGTGATCGTTGCTTAACAGACTGATGCAGTAGTAGGCAACAGAGAGTGAGAGAAGTTGTTTAATTGGCAGCGGCTTGAGGCAGGAGGTTGAAAGAAGTGTTTTTTTTTCTAAAAGGCAGTGGCTTGGGGCAGGCAGTGGACAAAAGGGGTGATTGTTCAATAAGCATTATATAGAGGCAGGTGGCTAACAGTGGCGGTGGTCTTTTACAAGGCATAGCCTAGGCAGGAGACAGACAAAAGTGGTCACTGTACAAGGCAAGGTTTATACAAAGATAATCAATATACAAAGCTCTGAAACATTAGTCAGTTTGCATGCACTCTGAGGTGCCTCTGCTGTGATTACAGAGGATGGGGGACATGCTTGGGTGAACAACCTGTACTGTACTGGCTTCTCATACCACCCCTTTAATCCTGGAAACTCTACTTATCTTATTAGTTCTCTGTATTTGTTTTTCATATTCTTGAGTACATTTATATTAAAGGAGCAGTAAATATTTATTATGGAATTGTTATGGATCTTTTGCTGCTGGGATATATTTCATTCAGAAATTATAATCAGTCATACGTTTTTCGATCAAACTATCTGCAACAGTTCCAAGTGAGTTACTGAAGGCATTTTTTATGATTTTCACACTGAAGCTTAACTGCTTCTGTTGAGCACTTGTCATTTCGCTGTGTATTCCGCTATTGTATCCAAATGCTAAACCATGCACTTTCCTTTTCAGTTGTATAACTTTCTTCTATTCAAAAGTATTTTATGTTGTCTTGTCTTCCTTCATAAAGTTTAGTTGTTCACACCACTATAGCATCTGTCTATTTTAGTATCTATCTTAAATATAAATTCTCATTTTTATTGATCATTTCTCTGTAGATTGAATCCAGCTTGCATAAAAAGTATGTGGTCGATGCTTGGGGAGACCAAGTCACGGAGAGGAAGCGGGTAAAAAATTCATCATTCGACACACTTTGTATTCACTTGTAAATTACTTGTGTGCACTTACTAATGGAAAATAGTAGGTATGTACTTACTGAAAGTGATGTACTGAGAAGAAGTGAAGCAGTTCTAGAGGAAAGCAGCTGCACCATATGGGCCAAATAAACATTATTTTTGGTTTTAAGTAGATTTCAACCTCTTAAATGCTAGAGGGGTCTTCAAAGCATTGAAGACCCCCACTAGCATCCAAGCGGTTGGACATCCATTTAAAATCGAGAAGAATTTTAATTGTCTCCTATGGTGCAGCTGGTTCGCTCCAGTTCTTTTTAGCACATTATCCTTATTGAGGCTGATGTAGTAAGATAAAGTGATGCAATTCTAGGGCAGACCAGCTTCACCATAAGGGACTAATAAAAGTGCAAATTGACTTAAATGGGGATTTTATCTGATTGAATGCTGAAGTGCTTCACAATAAGCTGAAGATGTCTCAAGCATTCATGGAGTTAAAAGCCCCATTTAAATCACTGTTAATTGAGTGATTGCTTGGTTCCCTTTGGTGCAGTTGCTTTGATCCAGAAAAGCACCACGTTTCCTTAGTACATCCACTTCACTGATTAACAGGAAGTATATATAAAGTGAAATACATTAGGATATTTGAGCCTCTTAAACTGTGTTCTGTGGGGACGCCAAGGTTAACTGTGTAAGAGCTTCCACAGAGAAAATAGTAATGGCAAGCAGTGGAACAAGGTCAGGTGGCAGACAGTGCATGTATGGTTTTGTGACTACCAGTGGATGAATGGAAGACTAAAACATTTTCACATTGTGCAATTTTATTTTCTGATCTATTTCTATTTTAATTAACACCATTCTATGAAAAAGGGGATTTTTGTACTTACCTGTAAATAATTTTCTTTTAGTGTAGTTGGGGACACAGGAACCATGGGGGTAAATTTCCCTTCACCAGAAGGCAGGGCACTTACAGTTAATGTGGATGTGTCACCTATGGACAACACTGCATACATAGTTAGGCTACAAATCAAATACTACAAAAACGGTATTCATTTTTTTATTTAAAGTTTTGATTTCGTGTAAATGTAACTTACAAAGTCTGGGCTGTAGCTACTTCCGTATAGACTACGGTTACCTGCTCTGTTACCACAGTCCGCCTCTCTGCCTCTGCTCTCCTCCCTCCTCCGATGATGGAGGCATCTGTCTGTAAGCTGGAGCAGTCTCATTGGCAGAGATAAATATGTAGCCAATGATAACGCTCCAGCTTACAGACAGAAGCCTCCGTCATTGGAGGAAGGAGGAGAGCAGAGGCAGAGCGTCAGGCTGCAATCTATGCGGAAGTAGCTGCATCCCAGCCTTTGTAAATTAAATTTATACAAAATCAAAACTCTAAATAAAAAAAATAATACAGTTTTAGTAGTATTTGATATGCAGCCTAACTATTTATACAATGATGTCCACTTTAACTAGAAAAAAGAAATAAACTCTTCCAACTCCTCTGCCCTACTTTACCTCCAAGGCTTCGCCTACTTGGCTGTTTATGTTTAGCAAAGTAAGCTAGGTAAGGTTACCGAGTGTCAGAGTACCTTTGCGGCGGCTACCCAAGCCGACCTCATGTATCTTCCAGCAGCTCCAGCTGCCACTTGCCTCTGTCGCGGCTTGGCGCCTTCCGGGTCACCTCCTACTGGGTTCATGCAATGTTCCAGCCACTTCTGCTGTCGGCGTCCCAGCTTGGCTGGTGACGTCAGCCATGGGTGCACATCCAAGGGCATGGACGTGCTCTCCATTTAAAGGGACAGCCACTTGTTGGTAACTCTTCCTCTTCCTGCTACTACAGTACTTAAATGCCTGGACACAGTGTTTAGTTGCCCTTTCGTTGGTGTCCATTGCAGTTCTAGTTTTTGGTGTTCCATGCATTATCTGGCTTGTCTGACTACCTGACCTGGTGCTGACCTGTGGCTCTGTCTGACTATCCGCTTCTCGTATGAACCCTGGCTTAGTTAGATAACCATTCTGGTGCAGACCTGTGGCTCTGGCTGACTACCCATTCTGTGTTTGACTCCTGGCTTGTCTGACTACCCGTTCTGGTGTTGACCTGGACTCTGTCCACTGCGTATCCAACATACCAACGCTTCAGTGGATATCCCATCTGGTGCGAGCCTGCGGCTCTGGCTGACTACCCGCTCCGTGCATGACCCCTGGCTTGTCTGACCACCCATTCTGGCGTTGACCTGTGGCTCTATCTGACTATCTTTTAGTGGGGCCTTCCGTGTAGTTAGATATCCAATCTGGTGTGGGCCTGTGGCTCTGGCTGACTTACTTCTGGTTGCCTTCCTATTTTGTCTGGCTTCTCCCAAGTGCGGACCTGTGGCATTACAGACTACACCTTGTCCCATCACTGGGACCGATCTCAAGAGAATCACATGGAGGCAGTCTTCTATTTCTGGTAGCTGTCGCTTGTTCCGTTGTGCGCTTCTCTTTTATACCAATTGTTGTGATGTTTCTGTTTCATTGTAGCTGCCTAATAAAGTTGGTGTTACCTTGTCACACTTGTCCTGAGTTTTCTTGCCTTACTGTGACACAGGCCAAAAAATAGCAGGGCACCTCAAACCCTCAACATATATTATGTTGTTTTTTTTTTTGTTTTTTTTTTCTTGGGCTGAGATGTCCTGTTTACCCAATGGACTAAGAAAAGGATTGATCAGTAAGCAAAAAAATATTTTCTCTTGCATCCAATGAGAGAAATTCTAAAGCAGGGCTGTCCAAGTTCAGTTCTTGAGGGCCACAAACAGGCCAGGATTTAAGGATTTCCCTGATTAAGCACAGGTGAGTCAGTCAAAATGAATGAGCCACTGATCTACTCACCTGTGCTTAATCAGGGAAATCTTTAAATCCTGTACTGTTGGTGGCCCCTGAGGGACTGAACTTGGACAACCCTGGTCTAAAGCAGTCCCACAATTTCATGGAGGGAGGAAAAAAAAATACTGTTTTTAACAACTTTAGATTGTGGACCATGCAGATGAAAATCGGTTTACCAGGTTACTGGTAGCTTTGGGAAGGCAACCACCCCTTTAAGTAGGCAGGAACAATTCTTGGAAAGAAGTGCAGGGTGGAGCCTTCCTACTCTCCTAGCTGGTTCCCAGCCATTCCCCTTCAGTAAGATTTGTTCCTTGACCAAGCAAGGCACTAGAACAGTTCGGCTATAGTTTTAATTATATTTATTATTTTCTGTTAGGTATAGAATACCAGCCATTAAGCAGATTACCATTACTGACATTCCCAAGTTGGATAACTCAGTTTCCAGGTGCAGCTGTGGGCCTGTCAGCCCTGAAGGGGAAAATCTTGTGTAGAATTTTTTTCCCTAGGAGTTGCCCACTGAGGCTTCTTTTTTAACAATGGTAATCTGGAGACAGAAGACCCGCTAAAAAGGTGAGCAACCCTTTGAGTGCTGAGGTCCGCATGTCCCACGCTTTCCCTCAGCACAGGGGTCTACTTTGGAGTTCCTAATGCATACTCCTGCACTCCTTGGGTTTATCTGTATGTCTGTTGGGGTTTGGATAAAGTGGGTTTCTGTGGTAAATTTACCCTTTGTTTACCATTTTGGGCACTGTTGGGGGGTTTATTACACTTCCCCTACTGGGTTTAGTGTTTGTTGCTTTATTCTAGTGTTCTCTGATTCTGCTGTCTGATATTTTCTACTGTTCAGACACATTTTGATTTTTTTTTTTTTTTTTTTTTTTACTTTGAGCTCCGTGCCTTTAAGGCGTGCTTTACCGCATAGATGCCATGCTCCATTCACCTCTATGGTACTTTACAGTTTGAGACATATCTCTGCAACCGCTGAAAATAGCGACTTCAGAGACGGCTCATTTTGTTTGTCTATCCTTGTTCTGTCATCCAGTTTACTTTCTCAGTGTTTTGGGGGGCTCAGGGGGCTTCGAGCACTGTTTTTTGGGTACTTGAAGGGAAACTACATTTCCCATGAGCGCCCATTTTGTGCGCTCGTTTCTGATTGGCTGCCATTGTGGACGTCATTTTCTTCTTTCCCTTCATGAGTATCCCACAGGTCTTGGACTCTCCTTAGCAGATTAACCCTTCATCTGCCACTTAAGTGCATTTTAACTATTTCTGGGGTGAAATACTTAATCTTACACACTGTACTTGGGTTTACCTTATACTTTCAGACGTTTATACCCTGTGAAGATGTCAACTCCGTTGGAACCTAGGGCTAGAGATAATACTTAGGATACTGGGGTGTCTGTGACCCCCATTGCGCATTGCTCCTCATGTCAATCAGATCTTCCTAGAGAATCAGGTCATTTATGCCCTTCATGCGCTGCTGCCCCTGCATGTCCCCCAGGGACCTTCAGCCATGCACTAGAGCCACTGTGGATGCAAGAGTTTAAGGCCACTACTAAAAATTTAAACTCTACCTTACAACTCCTTCCATCCCAACTACAGGAGGTCTTCCAGCCCTGGCAGCCCCCTACTTCTATCAGGTCTTCCCTACCTAAACCGCAGGGTGTATCTGACGTAATAGATTCCTCTGAGGAGGAATTGTTGGTGGACTCAGATGAGGGTGAATGTTCTGCAGTGGTATCCTCCCAATTTTTTGGGGACCCCTTTGAAGCTGACCCTGAACCCTCAGCTGAGGGCCTGGTCAAGGGCTGTCTTCAATACTCTGCACATTGCTCTGGTTTCTGAGGCTCCCAAGGACTCTTCTGATGTGTTTCATGTACCTAAGAAGCAGAGTACCTTCTTTCCACCTAATCCCACTCTTTTGTTCTCAGCAGGTTGCAGACTCTGCTTAGAACTGTTGAGATGTAGTCCAAAGATAGAGACCTACTGTTATGAGGTGTTAAATACCAGCGAAATGTTGTGCATCAATTGACAATGAAATTGGAATTATTGGTTAAAGGGATAGTAATGTTTCATAATAAAAGCAGCTCTAATTAATCTTCGTAGTATTTGGTCCATGGAGAGAGTTATTTCAATACTGTCAGAGCTGTAGTTCAAGAGTAATTGAATGATAAAGTAATCCCCTCCTGCCCCTTTTACTGATGTAACACTGCTCAGCTTCGAGCAGCAGGGTGTGTCCAGGTAGATTGCAGAGAGGGACAATCTTCAATTAAGGTAAGTGAAAAAGCTGAAAAACCTGTCAAGGGGGGCAGGGTTTTCATTGTTCTCACAGTAAGAATATTGACCCTTGATGTGAGCTGTCTGGTCTATGGACTGGATTCCACATCTGAGGAGAGGGGGCTTACACTAGGTAAAAGGGGCAGGAGGGGGAAACTTTATTATTCAATTACTCTTGGACTACAACTCTGACAGTATTGAAATAACACTCTCTATGGCTCAAATACTATGAAGATTATTTGGAGCTGCTGTTTTTGTGAAACATTACTATCACTTTAAGTTGGTTAGCCATTTGTTATCGCAGAAGAGTTTCCATGTTATTTGGAAATGTTGTCCTGTTTGTCAGGATAAGGCACGTGGTTTATGTTTCATCACATATACTGCCAGTGAAGTCCAAACTTTTGTGAATACTCCTGAAGTCGTTGCAAGCTCAAAGGGAAGACCCATAAACTCTGATGACCTAACCAAGTGTTTGTTTATCTGTATGAGATGTGAGGGAATCTGAATTACTTAATCAGAGGGTTTAGTATGAATCTTATAACTAAAGATTACCACTCGCAAATCCCAATCGTCTGAAATTGCATTCCTCCACTGCAGATAATAGTATCCGAATCCTTCCAGGAAATTGTCTGGAATTAGACTTAGTCTAACTGACATTCTTTGCTTCTTTGTATCCACTTGGTTTACTGGAAATTCTAGTAACCATAAAAGGTAAGGAATAAGATTGCATGAGAACGTTACCCAAAATAGTAGATGTTCGATTAAGAAATGCCCCCAGTTTGTGGGTTCTGTCTAGATTCATTCACAGTACACATGTATTGTAACAGGCAGGTTTTAATTTTCTTTAAAATCAAGTAAACTTCTCTTAGAGTGACAGGTCCACTTTGTCTTGCAGCGTAAATTACATAATTGTATTTTGAATGGGTTTGTTTTTTGTTTCCTCCTCACAAGATCACTCATTATGGTTCTTTGGATGACATCATTAGCTATTGTGGTTGAAGCGAGTGATCCTGGGCTTCTGAGTAGAGGTGGACCTGTGGCTATATACCAAGTAATTTCACTTCCTATTGAGGCGCAATCTTCAAAATAGATTATAGATTGTTGGGTAAAACAATGTACAATAGGTGAAAAATTAACAATTCCTAAAATCCTTATTGATGTAAATGGGGCTTTTAAACTTGTAAACACTAGCGAGATCTGCAATGCATTGGAGACCTCTCTAGCATTCAAGGGATTAAAAAAAAACTTTAAATCTGTGGGGAATTGTTTGCTTTTATAGACTTACAGCGACTTACAACCACCTAGCTTGTTAATGTGAACAAGCACCCCTTCTTTTGGCGGAGTTTGCCGTTAACACTTTCCTTCCTCATTTGCTGTGGTGTACCAAGTAAGTGAGGTCATCAGATTGACTTCTGTGATGAGCCTAAAAGTGGGAGGTATGAATTGCTTCCACTGGAGAGAGGGGGTTGTTTGTATTCTAAGATGCAGCCTACTCCTATACATTCTTTATCCCTTGGTGGGGGCCTTGGTTGCAAGCAGTAGGTATGGGACTTACTATCTTAGGATGGACTTGGTGGGCCATATGAACAAAGACAAAATTGGGGCAATTCTGGGACCAGCCAACTGCACCAATACAAAGCTCATTGATCAAAATTGAATTTTTAAAACATTGAATACTGTGCAATGTGTTGGAGACTTGTATAGCCTTTGAGTTCTTGAAAGTCCATATTAATTTCTTCTCTCTGGTGCATTGGGTTTGCACCAGAATTGCTCTTTCCTTTTGCACATATGATATCTGATATATCTGTCTTGGTCACACACATTGTATATTGACATACTATACAATTCTACTCATACACTAATGACTGTTTCCTTATCATAACCAGGAAAAGGAAGAAGAGGCGGAAGAGGAGAAGAGATATGAAAACCAATATGAGCTTGCCAGGCGAGAAGCTATTGAAAGAATGAAAAGGGAAGAGGAAAAACGCCGGCAGGTGGAGGAAGAGCAAGCTGAGATCTTGCGGCAGCAAATGGAGGAGCTTAAACTGAGGGAGATGGAGGTGAGAACAAATAGGAGAGAGGATGTGACATTGCCTGCTAAATTTTGAATAGAGCTATCACATGTTCCAGTGGTGGGCTGCAGGAATCCCTGTGACATGTACATGCTGCAAAATGGAATTTCCTTTCACACATGAAATTCGTCCTTAGCTGTGCATTTTTGTCCAACACAGGTTCTGTTGTTTGATTTAAGTGGGAATGTCACCTGTGCACATTCTCAGCTCAGTGGGAGAATCCATATTGACAGGATTTGAATGTTTGCCAGCTTGACATCTTGGCTCATTAGCCAGCTTTTGTTCAGCAGAGGGTGGCAATTCAGATGAGCAGTGATGTGGAATATTAATTTAACACTTTAAGAACTGCAGGGGAGGGTGCAATGCAATGCTCATACCTTTTGGTTTTTAAATGGTTGATATGTATAGTTTGGAAGAGAAGTGGAAGATATAAACCTTTAATCATTTTAAAGGTTTAAAACCAAAATGGACTCGTTGCCTTGAATTCGTTTTTACATATTTGAGCCCTTTATTCAAAACTGCCTGAGTGTCATATTAACCCAAAGTCCAGCAGATGTGCAGTTTAGGAAATTGTTCACACTTTTATTTCTCGGACAAGTGAAAGTCTCTCCTGGGGCAAGAACGCATCATAAGTATATGAAACCATACCTCCCAAGTGTCTCTTTAGGAGGGACAGACCCTCTTTGAGACCCAAATACTCTTCTTCAACTTGGTGTCCCTCTTTTTAGGAGATTAGACTGTGTGATGTTTGTATATAAACATATCAAATTGCTCCATGGCAATAAAACACATGTTAATGTTTGTTCAAACTTCATTATATGTATTTATAAATGAGTCTGTGAAAATAAAATACTTTGGTTTTGGTTCATGTTAACTAGGTTTCCTATACATTCCCCTGTAAAATTAGCACATTGTATTAGACATAACAGGGCCAATTTAAATCAATGGGAATTTTTATCTGTCCTCTTTTGTTTTTGGTCTTCTCCAAAATTGTTCCAGTTCATCTTTGTACAGAAGCCTCACTGGATCATATTAACCCGTTAAAGACCCGCATCTCACGTACGCGGCGGTCACTTAAGGACCACGGAGCTTTTTTTTTTTTTTTCCGGTTCCGGGCTTCCCGAACGGTGTGCAGCCGCAGGGGGAGCCCGGAATTCCATGACGGTCATAGTACGTCATGGGTCGTTAAGTCATATCTACCCATGACGTGCTATGACCGTCAAGGGTCTTTAAGGGGTTAAAAAAGACAAAAGCAATTCTGGCACAAAACAACTGCACCAAAGTAAACAGATACAAAATCTGTATTGATTCGAACAGGACTTTTAAAACCTAAGGTGCTAGACAGATCGTAATGTGTTTGAGGCCTTTATAGCATTCAGTGAGTTAATTCTATAAATACTGATTGCACCGGGATGCACATAGTATTGCTACTACCCATCATCACAGTGTTGTTTTCCAGTCTTTCACCTGGATACTCATTTATCTTTTGCAGGCAAAAATACTGAAAAAAGAGCAGGAGGATTTACTGAGACAGCAGTGGGAGGTGGAAGAACTTGAGGAGGAAAGGAAGAAGATGGAGGAAAGCAGAAAGAAAACAGAACTTGGGTATGGGTTTGCAAACTTCATGCTTCCATTATAAAGAAGTATTATGGCCACAAGAAGGAGGAGAGGAACATACTTGGTCTGTTCAATAAACAGCTGGAATACAACTTTTGTGTAAATGTGTTCATATGCACACACATGTTTAAATGCATATTTTAATTTTATTTTATAATGTATGTAGGGAACGATTAAAAATCCCCATTGATTTAAATACTACTTTTAACCCCTTGAATGCTACCAAGCAAGTCATTGTAGACCTCACTAGCATTTAAGAGGTTAAAAAACCCATTTAAATCAGTGGGAATTTTTAAAGGGATAGTAATGTTTCACAAAAACAGCAGTTCCAATTAATGTTCATAGTTTTTGAGCCATAGCGAGTGTTATTTCAGTACTGTCAGAGGTATAGTTCAATAATAACTGAATGATAAAGTATCCCCCTCCCACCCCTTTTACCTAGTGTAACACTGCTCAACTCAGATGTGGAATCTGGTTGCAAAGGACAATCTTCTTACTGTGAGAACAATGAAAACCCTGCCCCCCTTGACAGGTTTTTCAGCTTTTTCCCTTATCTTAATTGAAGATTGCAGAGAGGGACAATCTACATGGGCACCTCCCTGTTGCTCTGAGCTGAGCAGTGTTACATCAGTAAAAGGAGCGGGAGAGGGATACTTTATCATTCAATTACTCTTCAACTACAAATCTGACAGAATTGAAATAACGCTCTCCAAGACTCAAATACTATGATGATTAATTAGAACTGCTTTTATTATGATACATTACTGTCCCTTTAATTGTCCCATATAGTGCAGTGGGAGTGCACAATAATTATTTCATTTGCCTTCATATATAAAGCCCTGTAGGCAACATTTACTAAAGTAATGTGGTTTGGTTTTTTCCTTGTAAAATAAACTGTTTGTGTTCCTTTTTGTTTTTTACACAAAATTGCAAATTCTAAATGAAAATTGCCCTAGGCGCGTACAAATGATCTAAAACTGAAAATTGGGTTTATGTTTATGAAATAGAAACATTATTTGCATTCCTGTAGTTTGATAAATATCATTATAGTTCAAGCTTAGCAATTGCTAAAATAAAAAGTAAAATCCTGCTAATTTGCTCATTTCCAATATATATTCTTATGTACAAAATATAACTTGGTGTAATAGGGAATATTAGCAAAAGTATAGGCAAATTTGGCAATTTGTTTACAGTGACCTTGATAAATTTGGCCATGTGTTTCTCCTGACAGAGAGGTCCCCAATACACTGCATGGCAATGTACTGTAGACCTCTTCGGCAGCCACGGGGATAATAACATAGTTAATATACATAGCTGTATTGTCCAATGGCTCAGTGGGCTTTGGGTTAAATGAAAATACCTTATACTTGAGGTGGTTTTTCAGTCAAGACCATAGATATACCATAGCAGAATTGCTAATATTTTTCTGCTTTCTCCCTCAGACACTTTCTAAGCCGCCAGTATAATGCCCAGATGAAGAGGCGAGCTCGGATGATACAAGAAGAGTTGGTAAGAGATGCACATCTACCTGCACATAGTACAGAGGTTAAAGAGGACCTGTAACTTATCCTCCCCTCCCTGGGAGCCACTGTTTTGAAAGGTTTTGCATTAATTTGTTTGAACCTTCTGGTTCAAACTGTTAGGTGCAAGCAGCCAAAGAAAGTGGAGGGGAGGTGATTTTGCGAGTAGTTAATTATTCAGTCTTTATCTGTCAGAGAACACAGCTATTCTGAGGTTAGATTCTCCAACTATTAAGTCAAATATCTCTACACTGTTAAAGGAGCAGTAAATGTTTAAGGAAAAATACATATTGTAGGTATTTTCCTGTTGACTAAAACAAGGTTTCTCCCATTGCTGAGAAATACATATTTCCAGAGTTATTACTGTTTAAACCTGCATGCTTGTAGGTGCGTTTGTGTGCGCCCGTGTGTGTGTACGCGCTTATGTGTGTTTGTGTGTGTTTGGGGGGTTGTGACAAAGCACAATAAATTAAATTCCTGATAATTTTAACTTTTATAACTTTTAAATAAAATGACTGACATCAGTGGGAGTAGCCTTTTTTTTTTTTACTAAACAGGAAAAGCTCTAGAACATATAGGTTTTCAATAAAAACAAGTTTATTGCTCCTTTAAACTGAAAAACAAAAGCACAAAGTTGTAGGCAGACTATATAGATACATTTTGCTAAGCTTTTTTCTCATGTATTTAGTGTCAAATACTTATGTCCAGCGAGAGCCACAAGGACCATGGGATAAAGTATCTGAACCCAGAACAATATTGAAGTTTTAAAGATTTTTCTGACATATTGTTCAAACAAAGAGGGCCACACACATTCTGGTT
Organism: Rhinophrynus dorsalis; assembly: GCA_037306005.1. Classification (NCBI taxonomy): domain Eukaryota; kingdom Metazoa; phylum Chordata; class Amphibia; order Anura; family Rhinophrynidae; genus Rhinophrynus; species Rhinophrynus dorsalis. Next base: position 473,057,157 of record CM074718.1, read on the forward strand.
TCCTCTAAAATCATGTATGGTTTTTGTGACCAACAGGAATGGCACCCTGAGACATTCAACTTGCCTTTTCTCCTAGCTTTCCTTCAAGCAGGATTAGAAAAATTACTTAAACTCAGCTCATTGAAGGCCATACTTCAGCCTTATCAGTAAATTATCATAGTAAAATAACAGATATTACAAAAGTACAGACATTATTTCAAGGCATAATCCATACAGTTCCTCCATACAAAGATCCAGTTTCTCACTGGGGTTTGTACTTGGTTCTAGAGGTTTTACCAGAAGAAACCTTTGAGCAGTTACCTTTGGCACCCTTCAGCATATAACATATAAAACTGCTACTCACTGTGATTTCAGTGCTTTGTCATTTAGATCACCTACATCCATTGCATACTAACCCTTTTGCCAAGAGGGAAGAAAAACTACATTCTTTGCATGTTGTTAGAGGCCTCAAACATTAAGTCTAAGTTACAGAAGACTTTAGACAGAAGGTCCTGCAAAGGGGAACCTTGCCCCCAGATCCATAAATGGCTTAAATGAACTGTAAGAGAAACTTTTCTCTTGCATATTCGTCAGTGCCTTTCTGCTTTATGGCTTAATCTCATCTCCAAGAGCCATAAGTGCCTCATGGACTCTTTAGCATTCTTCTTCTGCAGACCATATAGGCAAGCAGCCATATGGGTTTTGCAGGGTCAATGTGCTTGCCTTAGCGGATTCCAGCTTTTAGTGCAAAGTTCTGTAAGCAGCAACTCAATTAGATGTTTTCTGTTTGTCCCTATGTTTTAGGACTAAGCTTTGGCGTCTCCCCATGGTTTCTGTGTCACCCAGTTGGACAAGAGAAAATGGCATTTTTACCTTACTTTTAAATCCTTTTTCTTAGTGCATTGTGGGACATGGCATCCCTCCCCCGAGAAAACTACTTGCAGGGATTTTGGGTGCCCTGATAGTTCTAAGTTCCTCTGTTTTGATGACTTTCTTCTCCTATTCTATACGTAAACTGATCTTCTTGGGGGGATGGGGTGAGGGATTGAGTAGGGCAGAGGAAGGGAGAGAGTTTCTTCTTTCTTAGAAATTAACTGCCCTGCCTCGTAGCGTAGAATAATTTAGACCATGGTCTCTGGGTCTCACAGTGGTCTAAGAAAAAAAGCCTTGGTTAGGTGTGTACTCCCTTTACAGTGGGGGTTGAAGCTGTGTTCAGCTATAACCAGTCACATTGCAGATCATGTACAAAGGTACTTTGCCCTCACCTGATATAAACTTAAGTTAGTAATGGCACAATAAACAGTCATATCTGATTAAACATTATACTTCTTTTTTATTTATATAATGCTCTTTACCTTTGTAATTGTCCATATCGATGCAGTCTTCTATCATTTTAATTTAAAGTCCCTCCCGCCCCCTTTCCCTACATCACGCAGAGTCTCCTCAGATCTGACGAAGGGGAGCAGGGTTTTCCTTAAGCTGACTCAATATTATCCCTTCTTACGATATGTCTGGACCTCATTTCAGATCTGAGTAGACTTTGCGTTATGTAGGGAAAACTTTAAATAAAATTACAAAAAGATTGCACTAATGTGGGCAAAGGTACAGAACATTATAAAAAAAAGTATAATGATTAATCAGATTTGACTTTTTATTGTGCCATTACTGTTTCTTTAAATGAAATCAGCTGTTCCTGTAGGATTTATTTGAAGGTTTCTTGGTTGTATACTTAAGTGATAGGCATGGTCTGCAAGGAGCTTACAAACGATCTACAGAATCTGATTGTTGAAAGGTACATTTCAGAAGAGGGATATAAAAGGATTGTGAAGGCATTACATAAATCATGACAAACTGTTTTAATAAGTGGCGGTCATTGTAGGACATTGCAAAGATCAGGATATTCCTCCAAAATTGAGGCTACCATGAGGCCAATAGTAACTTTAAAGGAGCTGCAGGAGTTTATGGCAGTAACTATCCACTACCTGCATGTTAGAACCAAGTCTTTTTTTCACAAAAAGAACATCCAAGGCTATATAAAATTTGCAAGAAGACACATTCTCCAAAAAGCATGAGAAAAAAAATATTACTCTCTGAGGAGACCAAGGTAGAGCATTTTGGCATTAATTCCAAAATATATGTTTGGTGCAAAGCCAAAACATCTCACCAAAAAACACAATATCTACTGTCGTGCTTTGTGGTGATAGCATCATGCTATGGGATGCTTCTTCTGAGAGGGGATATGTGCTCTGGTCAGGATAGAGGGGCAAATGAATAGCTCATTATATCAAGGTATTTTGGCGCAAAACCTGCTGGTCCTTGCCTTACCTTGCTTTCGATAAGTATTTTCTTAGATATATGTGGTTTAGGTCTTTTGCTTCAGATTTGTTCCATTAATTTTTGTCTTGATAAATATGATTAAGGGACTTATTCATCAATCTAAAATGATGCAATTCTGGACAAGCCATCTACGCCATAGGGAACAAATACAAGTGCCCATTAAATGTGGCTTTTAGGTCTTCAGCGCAGGGGTCAAAAGTCTCTTCATTGGGAATTTGTATTTTTTTCCCCGTGGTGCAGTTGGATTGCTCCATAATTGTACCTTTTTTTTAGCTTGATGAATAGGTTCCTAAGGTTGTTATGAAAAAAAAATAAGTGGAGTCATTTGGGGCAAACAAATTGCACTATATGGAATAAATAGTGATGCTAGTATTTTACTTAGAATTACTTCACTTTTTTGGTGCATAAGGCCCTAAGTGACATACAGGAAGTTTTGTTTAAGGTCTGTATTTGTAATCTCACTGCTGTTCCTGGGTGCATAAAATGCTGAGGTGTGAATATTGCTCTGCATCTGTAGGAAATGGACATGAAGATCCTGTCTGCACTCGTAAGTAAGGAGGATGAAGAGCAGCGCCTTCAGTCAGCCAGAAGGGAGCAGGCTGCTGCAGATGCTGCTTGGATGAAACGCGTAATTGAAGATCAGCTTCATGTGGAGCGGCAACGTGAAGCGGAGCTGGATATGCTCTTCAGGTGAATTAACCCAAAACATTCTCACAGAACCTTAACCATATATTGTTCATACATATACAACAGTCAAACAGACCAAGGGTGAGCATCTTGTGCCCATTCCAGCTGTTGTCAACGATAAACCTCACCATTTCCAACTAGCTGGAGGACCGACTTTCCTTCTAGGTTAGACCTTTGTGTGGTTCTGGCTACAGTACTACATTGAAAAATTGCATAGCCTAACACACAGTCCTCAGGACACACCAACTGGTGAGGTTTTATGGATACTCCTGCTTAAGTACACATGGATCATTCTTAATGACTGAGCCAGTGACTACCCACCTGTGATCAAGCAGCAATATCCTGGAAACATAATCTTTTGGTGTGTCCTTGGAAATAATGTTGAGAAACCTTGACCTAGGACAAACTGATTACCTAATAACTGACATTTAGTGACCTTTAGTTCCTCTATTTAGGACATGGTATTAATCATAATTTGCACACTCTGATCTGGATCCATGATCCTCTATTTTCCCACTGATCTCTAGCCAACTATCATTAGTTTGGATACTACACACAAAAGATAAGTGGAGTAATTCTGGGACTCAACAACTTCACTATAGGGGACAAATGCAATTTCCCTTGGAGCTGTAGACCCCTTGAATGGTGGAGATCTCTCTATCAGTCAAGATGTAAAATGCCTCATTTAAAGAAATGGGAAATTGTATTTGTCCCCTGTGTTGTAATTCGTAGTATTACTCCACTTTTCTTTTGGGCATATGGACCCTTGAATGTAAAGGCTGGTTTCAGTTCAGTGCTTCTTCACATCTTGATGAATGTGTTTGTGACCCTTTATCATTACTTAGTAATCCAGTAATCCTCTATATAGCTAAAAATAGCAGTAACACCTAGAGATTAGTTCTTTATGTAAAGCCTTGTTGTTGGTATCACCGGTGTGAAAGACATTCCCTAACTCGCTTCTTGTTAAACAAATCTTAATGCTAAAATACCACTTGCAATAAAACTGGTTATGGGATGAGAAG